>CM036337.1:8462645-9662645 GCA_020615435.1 Telenomus remus
CGACATCATTGATGATCCCAAGGTACAATCTAATTTTCATTAATTACAAGAAAACAAACTGTTGCAAAAACATTCCCACGATTTCAACACAAATTCTTTCAACTATTAGTTTCAATTGCTATTCATTACAAAATACTGCAAACTACTGTTTTCAAACGTTACGTAACAAAACTACAAAACCAAAAATAAAACACTCAAAAACTACACGCCCAATTAAACAGAACTAAAATATTTTTCAAAATAAACTAAAAACTGCAAAAATAAAACGAATCCAAAACAAAACCGAATCGTAAAACTGACTAAATAAATGAAACACATTGAATTTCTCAGGAAAAGAAAGACCGGCCAATCGTCCAGCAGAAGTCTAAAGCGCCAAACGCTTTGCCACAGATCGTATCATGCGTGCCATACAAGGGTTACAAAAAGCGAATCCTCGCTCAGTCGCAGGACAACGACAAGGGCGAAATACGGTCCAAGAACACGTCAAAGGAGCGTCGTCTGGAGCTACTAAAGCGCGGCAACAAGATTGCCGAATACGCGCAGTACCTCGGACTGCAACCCTCGACAAATTTCCTGGGTCGAAATGGGCCTCGTCCGAACTGCGCCCTGCCCATGGGTCCGGGCCCGTCCTCGGACTGCCTGCCCACACCCAACTTCAATCGCAAAGTCTACCTCTGCTCCGGCTGCAACACCTACTTCGAGAACTGGCATCTGTTTTTGCACATGCGCGACGTCCACGAGAGGCACATCTGTCTCTTCTGTTTGGGCCTGTTCGACCAGGTTGAGCGACTTTCGCACCATCTCTCTAAGAACCACAGCATCCCGGAGTCGGAATACACCTCAGTGGAGGACTTCCAGCGGATTTTCCGCGGTTCCTGTTACCTGATCTGTTGCAGTTGTGAGAAACTCTTCACAGAGAGCGACAACTTTTATAACCATTATTGCGCGGGTTCGAAACAGTCGTCCAAAACGGCTAGCAACATTTGTTCGGTTTGTAAACAGGTGGATTCCCATCTGAGGACCTGCAGCATGGCGCCGGATACGGAGGACGAATTGTCACCAACGACTGCTCGGGAGATCAGCAGGAAGATGAGCAGGGTTAATCGAGTGAAACAGGCGAAGGCTAGAAGGTCGCTTGGAGCTTTTGAGACTAATAAACCGAAGCCTGTGACGGACAAGGTTGAAAGCACTGATGTCAATGTTCCTGTGGGTGAGAATGAGAGGGTGGGAAGTTCAACGAGGGATACTGTAGCGGAAACTATTATGGAGGTTTCGAGATGTATGGACGGAGAGGAAAAATTTAGAGAGGAAAAAAACGAGCCGGAGATGATGGAGATTGACAAGGGGGAAAAAGTTGAAGAGACGGAAAAGAATTTAGATAATAAGACTTGTGTTGATGAAGAAAAAAGTGAACCTGTAAAGTCAGCTACTGTTGAGGAACAACGAACGGAGAATTCAGATCTGACAAACCACTTGGACAATGGTAAATTTTAATGCAACAATTTTGGTAACATAATTTTGTATCTGGTTGTGAAAAATGATATAAAAGTTTGTTTGTTTTCAGCTGAACCTGTTTCTGCAAATGGTGAAATTCCAATAGAGAAGGACAAGATTGAGGAACCGGAAAAAGTAAACCTGCCAAAAAACGACAACCTCCCAGAGGTCCTTGAACCGACAGAATCTGAAAAGGTAAACGGCGACTGTTCATTATCCTCGGATCGAAGTAGCAGTCCAACGAATCAAGAACAGTCGGTTTTCTCGCCAATTGTGGAAAACAACGTGGAGGCAGAATCTTCAAAAAACACATCAGAAGAGACAACAGCCGAGCAGGAGAGTGAAACTAAAGAGCGCGTGACCGTCTCAATCAACGCAGTGCCATCTTCAGACCGTAGTCTCGTTTTCAAGATCTGTACCAACAAAAACACGTTCTCCATTAGCAAGTCGACAAAATCCGAAACTCCTCGCGAATCTGAGGAGAATAACAATAGTCAGGCTTCAACTTCTGAAACAAGGTGGAATCACTGTTTTAAAGACAGTGAACAGGATGGTGAGAAGGGTAATGTTAGTGACAGTGACAGTGACAGACTCGCGGTTGTCGATAGTAACGACAGCGAAGCAGAAAACAAAGAGGACGACCAGGAGGAAGAGGAAGACGTTGGACCCGCTGAAAAATCAAACGAACCGGAAAAGTCGACTGTGGAAACAAACGAGACAGAGGAACAAGAAAAGGAAGTTGAAGAAAAAGTGGAGGGCGATGGGATCGCTTTAGCTGGACCGGAGATTCCTGTGATTGACGTGAACGTCGAAGGGATCCTGGAAACCATGGAGATTGAAGATCTGTTGAAAAAATGTATCAGTGCAGCGAGTCCGACTTGTGTTTTTTGCAACCACGCGAGACTCGTAGCTGTGAACGGTAAACAGCTTGGGTTGCACATGCTCGCGGAGCACAGGTTCCAGCCGCAACACCCGGCGATCATCATCCAACTTGACCAGTTTGTGACGAAAGTGAAGAACTGTCTGGCAGAGCTTGAAACTTGTTTTTTCAACCTTGACTCGTACGACTCGAAGAAGAGCGGCACGTTCAATGTGTCGGAGACTCGGGTGTATGAGTGCTTTCATTGTCGCTTCTCATCTGCGGTGCACAAGGAGCTTTATTTGCATAACAGAAAGATGCACCAGAAGTCGATCATACTGTGTGTCATGTGCAAATCTACGTTTCATAGCTACAGTGAACTTCTTTGTCATTTATGTCCCGGCATTTATGCGGCTAACAGAGATATTCGGTATGAATATAAACAGTCATGGTTACAATGTTTGTTTGTTTGTTTTTTTTTAATTGAAAATAAATTCCGTTGATTTGAGAAAGAAATATTTAAAGAGTTTTTAAATTGAATTCTCACGTGAATTTTTTTGGATTTCATCGCTACTCTTTGTAACAAGACTCTTATCGTGTCGGCTGCGAGTGTTTTATTGTTACGTTTTTAATGTATGCAACACAAAATGTGTTCGCGACGACTGTAATTCCTCGTAATCTGACGTGAGTCATTCATCTCTATGAACGTTTGCCAGCCATATCATTTTCTTATCGGATACAAATTCTTATATAACATTTAATATGGGAGATATTAACGATTTTATGACCATCTTCACTGATGAAATCTACTTTTTTATCGGCAAATTATAAAAATTAATTAATTGACCTTAACTAGATAAACTTGTAAACACATTCAAAAACTAAAAAAAAATGAAATCTAATTCAAAAGAAAAAACAATTTTTTGCAAAACTATTTCAAAACAATATAACAGCGTTTTGCAAAAAAATAGATTCTGATAAAATTTCTATTTTTGAACATTCGTTTTAATGCTGATGTAAAATTTGAAACCCTTAATTTTTTATTATTTTTTAGGTACCGATGTTGCTTGTGTCCAGTAAGCAACCTGCCCTCAGCGTTTCGACTGATGGTTCACCTGCGAAAAGTTCACCACGCATGCGATGTCTGTCTTGAATCCACTGGCAATCAGCAACGCCTCTCAAATCACGTTTGGAAGCACAAACTAAACCACCTGTGTTACCGCTGCGGCATCTCCTATCGAAATAAACCGGACATTACAAAACACCTTTTTTGGAAACACGGTACCGAGAGTGTCCTCTGCAAAAAGTGTCTACAAAAGAAATGGCCCCACGTGTACCATTTCTGCGTGCCTCCAACAGCTTTCACCTGCGAGGAATGCAACTTAACTTTCGGAAAAGCAGTAGCACTCAAAGTGCACAAACGGTTGCACACCAACGAACTTCCGTACTCCTGTTCTGAGTGTGCCGACAAATTTGTCTCGCGAAAATTGTTGCAGAAACATGAGGATGCTCATCGAGCACCACCTCCTCCGCCTGTAGAGGTTGTTGCAGCAGTTGCAAAAAGTCCTCAGGACAAAGACGTCTCCGTCGATAGTAAGACTGTTAAGGATGAGACTGACGGGGAAAATGCTAATGATGCAGAGGAGAAGAAGGAAAAAGAGATCAAGGAACCGATCAAGAAAGTTGGTGTCTTGGATTTGCCGCCGTTAAACTTGTCCTCTGATAGTGATAGTGAATCTGATCAGGAGACAGTTGAAAGTAAGGAACAAGAATTTTATTTTTAATCTTGCTATTCAAATATTTAAGGTAGAAAATAAGAGTATTAAGTTTATTAATTTCTTCGTTATTTTATAGAAAAAACTGAAAACGATCAAGGGAACAACGAAGTACCAAAAGTAACAACGGAAGCAATGGAGGAGGAACCTTCGATACGAGAAACTGATAATTTAATGGATGTGGAAAGAGACGAGGAAGAGAAAAAGCAGGAAGCACAGATAATGGATGGAATTTGGGACAACTTCAAATCGTATACAGCAAGTTTAAAAACGGACGAACAGAAAGAGGATGCAGACACAAAGGCGGATCTTGAATTTTTGAAATCTGTTATCATGGCTGAGCATGATTACTGGGTCGTTTATCCTGAAATTAATCCAGAAGTCAACGGGGAGACTGTTGAGAAAACGGAATTAAATAATGAAGTTGCTAAAAGTCCAGTTCAGGTACTTGAGAATTTTAGTGCAAAATTTATTTCGAAAACTCAAAAAAGTTAGATTTTTTTAAATCACTGTTTTAATTGTTTTGTTGGTACAATAACTAAATAGTTTAATTTTCATAGTAACAATTCGTACGAATAATTTTTTCAGACGAAAGAAAATTCAGCAATCGAAACCCTCGAGTCACCTAAGAAAAAACTGAAATCTCCAAAGAAATCAAAACAAAGCGGTTCATCGTCAAGCGACTCATCCAGCGATGATTCGAGCAGTTGTTCCTGCGGGACGAATTGCAGCTGTTCCAGTTCATCGTCCAACAGTTCTTCCTCCAGCAGCAGCAGTTCGGATTCTGACAGTTCCGACACAGAGAGCTCTCCTAAAAAGTCCTCGCGTAGGGACCGTAAAAAGGACGGTTCTAAGAAAGCCGCCAACTGTTCGTCAGAATCTGAGCCGAAAAATGAAAACGGCGAGGTCCAAGAGAGCGTTGTTGATATCGTTCAAGTTAGCCCAGTAAAAATTGCAGCGGCGCCACGCGAGTCCGATCTGGAAACCGACGAGACACTTACGGACGAGGACTTTTATGACGAACACCCACAACTGCTGGCGCTGAAGATGCTCGCGGAGAAACGTAATCAGCAGTTGATGATGTTAGCCTCGGTCGCGGAGGACCAACCGGTTACACCGGCTGAGCCTCTGAATAATGGAATATCAGAGCCTGTGAACGAGGTGAACAATTACAATGACAAACCCGCCTCTACCAAGAACCGCAAGAAGGTCAAGAACAAGAAACGTAAAAAGAGTTACAAACAGAAAGTGAAGAATCAGGCAAAACCTCCTGTGGAATCGATCAAACTTAACATTCCCAAGGCGTATTATCATCACAAAACTCCTGCCTCGGTAATGTTCGAATTTCTTTTATCTTATTTTTCGATTTCAGCGTGTCTATTTCATTATTAAAATTCATGCTAAAAACGTACATTTTTTTTCAAAAGCCGTCAGACATTAATCCCGCCCGCCTGTAAATTTAAAATTGAGCTAATTAAGGCCAGTAATTTACGCGAAATATTAATTTTCAGGCCAGCCAGTTAATGACACCACCAACGTCAGCCGGTTTCTACGCAACCTCCACTCCAAAAGTACAGCCAATGAAGCTAGTGAACCAGAACGTCGCGTTGATCACACCTGAAAACGAGAACAAAAGGTCATCAAAGCGAAAACGAATTCCGAAAAGATTTTACGGCGACTCAAGCGACGAGGAGAACGACAAACAAGTACCAAAGTGGCGGAAAGTCGAGCCGAGTTTTGTGATACGACAGCCAGCGCCGCCTGTGCAGCAACCTATGCCGTCGATTATCCCGACGGTGGCGCCGCCTGCACCCGCACCAGTCACTTATTACCAACCACCAGCTGAGGTTGAGGCCTCGGGTTCTGACACTGACGAAGCAGCTGACAGCAGCAGCGACTCAGATTCCGAGCCTGAACAGCCTCAAATTGCTGCACCACCTTTACGTGTCCACCCGCCGGAACGTGCGAATTTATACTGTTTCTGTCAGTGTCCATACGACGAGGTCTCGGAGATGATCGCCTGCGACGCTAGTGACTGTCGCATCGAGTGGTTCCACTTCGAGTGCGTTGGGATTATGATTCCCCCAAAGGGAAAGTGGTACTGCCCCGATTGCAGTCGACGGTTGGGTCTGCCGCAGACCAGCGAGGATCATGCGAACTGACAGTAGCAAAGTCTCCTCAACGGCCTAGCTATGAATTGCTAACTGACAGCTCTTTGTCATTCATTTTGTCTTCTTCCAAAGAAAGCTATGATTGTAGCTTAAAATAAGAAACAAGAGAGGAAATGATGTTTTATAGCCATTTATCAGCGGTGCAATGTCAATCATTTTGTTTTGCGACGAGACAAAACGGTTGCAGAGTGTTCTTGTTCATACACACGAAGTGGTTTATCTTTTTGTCGGTAGACGATGTTTGTACTATGTGGGTATGTTACTAAAGTGTCATTATTAATATCAACCTTGGTGATATCAGTTGTCTTAACTTAACCGGCGCTTATTGACTCGCTGTTGTTTCACGAGTTTGCGTTTCAGACGAATGCAGAAGCAAAAAACCTCGCAAGGTTGAAGAAGTGAAGGAAAAGAAAAGAAACAGAGCTTCCGATGTCGACTTACGTTTATCAGTTTCGATCTAATTAGTTGTCCTCGCTTGAGCACATTTATTCGTTTATTTATTTATTGTTCGATTCAGATTACACATTTTTTTAAATACCCATCTGTTTGTTCAACGAAGCATCAGGAGCTTCAACTTCGACTCTTAATGTATCATTGTTGAATTTTTAAATTGTCAAATGTCGTTTTTCCATTAAACAATCTGTTACTCGGTCGATCACACTTTTTTTGCCGCAATATTGTAATTGCAATTTGGTTGAGATTTTGGTTGAGAAGAGTGCGGATTCAGTGTCATTGAACAATTTTCATACAGATAGTTTCTTAAATCAGCTCTTAAATGATGAATTCTCATCTTCTCACTTATCATTGGCAACAATCATATTGTGTAAATAGTTGTAAATAAACACTAGTTTAATAAGAGCAAAATATGATGAAAGAAAAAAAGTGTGGAGAAGTATTCGTTTTCTGTAAATCCGTTTGTACTTCTTGTAAGCGATATAAATGTAAAGAATTCGCATTCAATTAGATTCGATAGCAAGGTTTACTATAGATAGGCGAAAGAAATGGCAATGACGCGTTGAGGGAGCAACGCTTTTGCAAACAAGCAAAACCTCTTGGACGAAAATTGATTCTGTTTATTGAAATTTTTATTCGTGTGATAAATAACAAAGAGAAAAATAATACAAATTGAATATTCAATTATTTAAAAGAAGAAAGACAATTTTTCTTCGTTTCTTTATGTAAACAAAATGAAATTTTTTTTATAATAAAATGAAAGTTTATTTAGTTTCACAAAGCACGACAAGTTTTATTCCTCTACGTGATACTAGTTTTACAGCGTTAATTAAAAAATATTCTATTTTTCTAAACTTTGTATTTTAAAAATGTCGCTATTTTTCAATGTTTATACGTCGGTGCGTTAATTTATTGTAAGCCTCTTTTTTTTATTTTTTCTCCCTCGACGAATCAGTTGCCGCAAAATGTCTATGCTAAAATTTTTTGTAAGATATGATCTGTAATATATAAAAATTATAATACATCTATTTGACACAGTTTATACACAATTTGTCGAGTTTCATTAATAGTCTTTATCCATTCCCGAAATTTGAGATTTTTTTAGATTGTACTTGTAAAACGAAAAAAATAATACATATTTTTATAACTTTTTCCGCGATTATGCGCAATTTGCGAATTACTGACATTTTGAAATTAAAAAGATACGCGATAAAAATCTAGCCAAATTGATCGAAAACAAATATTTCCATCTTGCAGTTTATCTTCGTGAAAATTGTTATCAAATTTTTATCAACGTTTCTATATTGTGTTCAGTAATATTTCTTTTGTTTTTGGTGTAATAAAATTGAATCATCATTGCCAAATTTTATTTCTCACATTTTTCTCGTTTTCAGCGTTTTCAATTGTTTATCACTATTTTGTCTTTGCTATGATTTTTCAAATAGGATTATACTACTTAATTAGATAACAATTTTTCCGACGTAGTGAAAGCTGAATTTCAATGTCCAAATTCCAACTTTGATTTTGTAGTTGATATGTCTATGATTTTATAAAATTGACTGTCTGTTAGAAAAAAAAGTTACACGTTTCATCTCGATCACTCGATCACTTGATAATTCACATCGGATTCATCAGATCTCACGTGATGAGAAGTGAGTTATCTTTTCAGATTCGCAGAAAACGTTTCTTCAGTTATTTGTGTGTTAATATTAAATAGTAAAAACTGAATTATGCAAATCCAGAAATTTTTGGTTGCAAAAATTGCTAAAATATTACAAATAAAAAAACTGGCACAATAAAGCTAGAAGGTATGAATTTCAGTATAGTAGTTTCTTTTTAGTTTTTATCGATAATTAGAATGATTCATAATTAATTGAAAAACGTTCAAATTTAAAAGTAGATCCAATTTCAATTGGGCATTATTGAAAAGACACAAAAGAACAAATTTTACAGCGGAGAGGGGATAAACTTTGGAAAGATTACATAAATTCTCAGTTAAGCATTGCAGCGACCATCAGTTAAACGCGATATTAACTCCTGATTAACTAGACACTGCCAGTGCTAGAAGTTGTTACAAGATGACGCCTGGTCTAGCTACACGAAGAGTTTCCAAAACGGAAAAAATGAAGGAGCCGGCGAAAAAACCCGCAGGTACCATTTCATTTACCAACACAAACATTAATAATTTATTAATAAATCTTGTTTCCCATTTTTTGAATTTTCTCTGTGCTAACGACTTTTCAGCAAGGCTACACTAATTAGTTTTTAATACCTTTTGGGTGAATTGAAATTAATTCATATCAAAGTCTGTTTGTAATTTTTTAACAAAATGAGTAAGATTTGATTTTTGATTTGGTTTGTATAAAAAGTTTGCCTTGATTTGGAAAAGAACGCAGAAATAAAACCGAAGATTATAAGAAAAGATTAAACATTCTTTGTGATTTAAGTTGGTTTGATAAAACAAAACCTATTCATTAAATTTAAGCAATATGTATTTAATGAAAAGTTATCGGACTTTTTAAAATTTTCAGATTTGAATAAATCTGAAAAAGATTTGTTAAAAAAAAACTAAAATACGCATGCGAAATTTGTGATACATTTTTTGTGAACGATTTTCAGATGAATGATTTTCATGTCGATTATGAACGTTAATGGTATTAATAACTGAATGTAGGTGTAAAAAAAGCATACAAACACGTGCTGTAGCACATGCTGCGAGTTAATAAACAACCAAATCAATAAGATCTAAAAGATAGGCGAATACCTTCTGCTTATCAATGAACCCCACTGGACTTATCTCGTCTCTTTAATTTGGACAATCTTATATTCCCATTAATTTTTTTTTTTGAGTCGTCCAATTTTAATCACTGAATAATTTTTTCACAACAAAACGCAATAAATTTTCACCGCACTTTTCTCAATGATAAAAATTCTTTAAAAAACGACTACTATTTTATAATTATAAAATGCATTTACAATTTAAATTGGATCTTCACTTTTAATATTCCAGCTGCTATCGGATACAGACACTGGCAGATTTTCATGCTAGGATGGATTTTCCTGAGCTGCTACGCGACGCGGATCACCCTGTCTCTTTCGTTGGTGGCGATGGTGAACAAGACGATAGCGAACCCCGAATTTGAGGTATAACAAAAAAAATGTTTCAAAGTTGTGTGGGGGGTGACAAAAAAACATTATGCAAACGTTTGATGTATCTTAAAAGGATTTCAATTGGGACCTATCGATGCAAAGCACAATTCTCGGCTCGTTTTACTGGGGCTACATTATTACCCAAGTGCCAGCAAGCATAGCGGCCCAGTACTGGGGGGGTCACCTTTTTCTAACTATCGCGGCCAGTCTTGTGGCAATTTTCACCGCCCTGATCCCGACGGCCGCGAGCTACGGCGGATGGCAGGCCGTTTGCGCCTGTAGAGCGATGACTGGTATGAGCCAGGGAATGGTACCGCCTCTCATTCACACCTTCTTGGCCAAATGGGTTCCTCTGCAAGAAAGAGCAAGAATGAGTAATAATTTATTAACAGATTAGCCATCCCATAATTTTGTTTTTTTATATTTTTTTCTGTAACTAGTTTGATATATTTTTAATGTCGCAAAAAAAAAAAACTCAAAAAATAAAATACCCAAAATACTCTGGACATTTTTGTATGAGAAATTCGTAAAATATTACAATTTAAGTTGTATTGTTAAAAACAAATTCTAAAGATCATTTTGATGTGGTCAATTTCTTTTGATAATTTAATTTTTGATGCTGATTCCACTTGTATTAATCTTTAATTTATTTTTTTACAGCAACGTTTGTGTACTCCGGTGGCTGGGTAGGAAACGTCATAGCCCTGCAAAGTTCCGGGTATCTATCAGCGTCTAAAGTAGGCTGGCCAAGTTGCTTCTACGTCTGGGGAGGAATTACAGGGGCCTTTGCTCTTCTCTGGTTTGTATGCGGAAGAGAATCGCCGTCAGATGCTCCAAGCATCCCCTTGGACGAGAAGATATACATTGAAACAAGTTTAGGAGTCACAGATACTACTCAGGTATCATTTGAAAAAAATAACAAAGATATATCAGTTACATCCGAATTTCACCTGAACTAAATTGTTGCGTTTTTGTCTTCAAATCAGATTTGCAAATAACTTTTTAAACGATTTTTAAGCCGATTTCAACCCCTTGGAGGGCCATCCTAACATCCAAGCCAGTTTGGGCAGTTTGCGTTAGTCAATCTGCCTATATGTGGGGCAACGTGATTTTGATGACAAAAATCCCAATGTACCTAAATTCTGTTTTAGGATTCGCCATAGAAGATGTGAGTTCAGTTAAATGTAACTTTTTCCTTTTGTTTTTAATTTCAATTTTGCATTTGTGTTTATTTTTGTTCGTTTGTTTGTTTTCAGAATGGGTTTATTTCCTCAGCGCCCTACTTAGCAGCCTGGCTCTTCAGCATGCCTCTGAGTTTCATAGCAGATTATTCAGTTAGGTCAAACTGGACCAGCTTGAAAACATCCAGAGTATTTTGCAACACGTTCGGGGAGTTTGTTCCAGGCATCCTGCTGATGATTTTGGGTTACATCGACAAGGACCACAGAAGTCTTGCTGTTACGATTCTCATCTTCGCTGTGATGACCAACGTTGCTGTTTTCTGCGGCCATCAGGCCAATCATATGGATCTGAGTCCAAATTTCGCAGGTCCTATTATGGGTTTCACCAATGCTACTGCCAGTATTTGGAGTATTGTTGCTCCTTTGGTGGACAGTTGTCTTGTCTCTGATGCTGTAAGAATTTTTTAAAAAATTGCTTCTTTTAGATATTGTTTTGTTTGAATTGTTGTTGATTGATTTTTCCTCTGCAGGGAAACCAAGAACAGTGGAGACAATTGTTCTTTTTAACATCAGCAATTTATATAATAGGAACGCTTTCGTTTCTTTTGTATGGTTCTGTGGAGGTACAACCCTGGAACGATCCGGAAGAATCTCGTCGAGAAAGCAAATTTGAAGACACGTTTGACATCATTTCAATCTCCGAGTACGTACAAAACATGCAAAAGAGGGAGGACAATTTATGACATTAGATGTTACCCTAAATAGGTTTTAATTGTAATTTATTTCCTTGTATATTTTTTGTATCATAGTTTAGTTCCACTGTCGTAGATTTTTGGTCATTAATTTATAACATAATTTTTGTCAAGTTTTTCTATAATATGCGAATTGACAAATATTTAATTTATGTGACGAGTGATTGATTCCGTATGAATGTGAGTTATCGAGTGTGATCTTTGAACGTTCGGTTTTTTTGTTGATTGAGCTTTGTATGAAGAGTGACTGGTGAAATTTGTAACATTTAATATTTACTTAAATATGAGGCTGATAGGCGCGATAAAAATGATATGATTACAATCAATGTGTGACATTAATATCGTTAAAGAAATATGATAATCCGTGCAAAGAATTGCGTTTCACAAAAATCTCTCGTCAATAAAGGGCGGGCATTCTTAATCGCCTTTTGATAATGTAATCGATGTTCGTTTTTTTCGCTAACTGTAAAATTGAGTTTTAAGTTGAAAAACAACTGTTAATCTTCTTTTACATCGGCGAATTCCATTTTCCATATTGTTTTTAGTATGAATATTGCTCCTATGAAAGTTGTCAGTAAAGTAATGAAGACTACGATCCTGGAATGATTCGTTTGACCCACAGGAATTTGCCAGACATACGTTTTGTTTTGCTGAAACAAAGAAAAAACAATGTTTTATTATTCAGTGATGAAAAAACTATTTTTTGAACTAAAAAATTAAAACAAATGTCTTACAAAGTTGTACGGGAGTCTGTGCCAGCTTTTGGCTAACGATTCACAGGGCGAACACAGTTTTACATCAGAAGGTTCTAAATTAGAGAGAATGTCCTGACAACCAAAGTACAGTTCGACGGATGGAAAATTGACGTTTTTGTATTTGTCTTTGTCGCCGGCATAATGATACCTCTGGTGTATTGGAATTGTTAGATGTATCACTCTATTCAGAACCGAACAAACAGTCACAGCCTGTGGCAGAGATTTTTCTGCAAAACTTTCCACGTCGTTCTCTCCGATTGAGCAGATAAGATTCTGCAATCAGATGAAACATTGTCAAATAATTGTAACAATAACAACAATTGTTAAGAATGATGTATTGTGTCGATGTGTAGAAGGTCAATTTATAGGACTTTATTCTAATCTTGTAAATATGTTTATCTAAAAAATGTTGTAATTTTTTAGATCGTAAATTTTATATTAACATTTATTTTATAATGTTTAAATACGTTTTTTAATAATATGTACAGCAAAATTTGTATTGTGAATGGAAATTTTCAGATATTTGTCTGGGTGTTTTTTTTTCATATGGATATTTTTAATATGAAACAGAAGAGTACATAGAAAATATCAAAATCGTTAAATAAACCAACTTCAAACCTTTTTAGTTCTTCTCAATTCAGCCAGTTCATCTGCATTGACGTACAAAGCTGCTGGTAGTTTTAAATTCAAGGAGATGTAACATTTTTCGGAATAAGATTGAGTTTTTACTTCGTACGTGAAATTCCTGCAAAGTACAACATTAAAAACATTTAGCGATTCATAACTGCAAAAAACGTAAAATTCCTTTGATTTTTTATTTTCACATTATCTATTGTTTGATAGTAAAGATAAATAAAGTTGCTAACCTGTGAAATCCATTTCCCTCTACAAACAATCGAACATTTGCCTGATTTTTACTTGAATAAATTACTGTGAAAAATTGCAAAAAGTTGATTGCAAATATCAACAATGACACACTGCATGAAAAATGCATTTCAAATTGTTGTGTTTTGACGTTTCGAGCATGTTGTTGTGTACAGATGTATATTCACGATTCCTAAAGGCACATTCGCAAACACAATAAATGTTTTATCTTTTTCTCACAGACAGAGAGTACAAAACGAGCCGGGTAAAATTATCTTGAGAGGATTCAAATGACGAACATTCTTTAATTATAAGTGTAAAACACTTTTATTGGTCAACAGAATGAAAAATTATAGTATTATAAATTACATTATTATAAATAATTTACAAAAACTTGGAAGGATACAAATGATAAATTAAAAACCAAATGTAAAATCGATCATAAAATTTCGTTAAAACTCAACAAAAAACAATCGGAATTTAAATCTGATCTATAGAATCTGCAGAATCTGCAGAATATGAAAAATCAATAATTTAAGGAATCTTGCGATGTTGTATACCCACACTGGCACAAACTAAGTTGATCCTCATCGAGAAAAGACTGTTCTTCATCCGGATCAACATTTTCATAAAACATGTTTTCGTCAAACTGTCTGCCTTCAATCTTGCGAAAAATCTCAGCCTCCTTCATCGCACTCGAAGTCATCATCCGAACGTCGTTACTCTCACTTCTATCAACCCTCCTCTTCTTCTCCGCAGGTTGTCTAAAAACGTTCTCCGAAAATACCGTCGACTCCTTTCTTCTCTGCAAAGAGCTCGACATCGAAGTTGAACTCAAACTCTTAAACGTCAGGTCGTAGTAACTCGACAAGGTCGAGTTCTGGTTCTCTTTTTGACGTTGCGAACTTTTGCTTGATCTTCTATGATCCTTCCGCTCCATTAATGCCGACACACTCCTCAAACTTTCTCCTTGACTAAAATTCGGGAGCTCGTTAGAAAACATATTTGTCGGCTTATTGGCAGTTTCAGAGTCCTCAAACAAATTAAGAATCACGGTAGAAGCCTGACTGGACGTTTCAAATTTTGCATCCTCAGCTGCACTCTCAAAGTCATCTTTTGTAGATTCGGTTTCCGATTCTGTGTTGTCTCTCGAGAAGTTCATAGTCGAGGAAACTGCACTTGGAGTGGAAACGACCTTCAAATTAGGCGAGGGCAGAAATTCCTCTTTGAAGAACTTGACGTCGGAGAGGTTCTTTGAAGTTGAAGGCTTGGAGAACTGCTTAAGAATCGCAGAATGGTCGAGGGTTCGAACCGTCTGCGTTGGTGTTTGAGAAGATTGCGAACTCGATGATGAAAGTTTCTTGTTTTTCATACTTTCTCTGATACGTTGGAGTCTTTCTTTCCGAGTCATACTCCAGATCGAAAGCTGATCGACGGAGAGTTTTGAAAATTCGCTTTTTTCTCTTTGTAAATCACTGTTGAACCCATCGCGGAACGCGTTTGGAGCAGAAAACTTGGATATCGGAGTTATTGCGAGGTCGTTGTACTGCGGACTTAAAATTTCGTCTATCGACTCGTCCAGGTTTGATTTGTCGTCTTGTTCCATGATTGGAGAAGGTGGTCGAGTAATGAATTCTGCATTTTGACCATGGGAACTTCTTTTGCTTGTTGAAGTTTGACTGGATTTTAAGAATCGATCTATCGTTGGTTGCTTTAAAACTGGGAGTTTAGTTGATTCTCTTTCATATAACTTTGGATGTTCGATGTTCTTTACTGGTAGATTACTCAACGTCATTTCCTCTTGAGTACGTCTGGGAACATTGGACACAACGTTGGATACTTGTCGTTGCGTTTCGATTACTGGTTTCGGTCTTTCAGGAACTTTTGGTCTTTCGGGAACTGGAGTTAAGTTTCGGAGTCTTGGATCGTTGCAGATTTCATCGATTAGATAACGAACTTCTGCATATCCAAGGGCGTTCTTCTCCTTGAGTGCGAGAAACTTTGCGTAGTGGTTGTAGCAGATCTGGTCTATTGATTCTGGTTGAGATTCATCTGTTATAGCAACCCTCTACAAAATTAAAAAGAATATTAATAAACTAGATTAATGTTGAAAAAAACAGAATTGTATAATTGAGCAATTAATTAAAAGTTTTTGATTGAACGAAATTTGAGTTTACTTTTATCTCTTTGGACAACTGCTTTACAAGTTCCTCCGATCGTTGAACAATCTTTGGCGGTAAAGCTGACATCTTCAAGACAGCTATACCGTAGTTACTGATTGGAGTAACCCCTGGTTTCAACTTGTGTTTGAATTCCAAAGTGCCGTCGGAATCTTCGATCAGTGTACATTCAAGATGGAAACTGAAACAAACAAAATGGTATACAATTAATCATAAAATTAAGTAGATTACGGTTTAAAGGATAAAAAAAGCTTTTGTGAATGTACTTTTTGATGTTGACGTAGACACTGGAAATCTGAGTTAAGTAAAGAAAGTGCGTAGAGACGAACGTGAAGGCAGGTTTTGTTGCCAGCTTGGAGCAGATGGCCCAAGCCAGAGACGTGCCTTCATTCACTGCTGTGCTGTTGCAAATCTCGTCCAAAATGATCAGCGATCTTGAGGTCAAGGAATTGAAGATGTGTTGCATCTCTTTTATCTAAAAGTTAATATTGTTTTTAAATTAGAAAAAATCTTGTTATATGGTGAAAATGACGTTTTTGAAATTTCGCAAAATGTTAACTTACTTCCATCACGAAAGTCGACGAACTGCACTCCAGGGAATCACGGGGAGTGATTCGACTAAAAATCCGATCAGAAATACGGAATTCTGCACTCGTGGCAGGGACACGACATCCAATCTGTAAGAATAAAATCTCATAAATGTTAACAGTCATTTAAAAAATAAGTAAATAAAATGAAAAATTATTTTTTTCACCTGAGCCATAATTTGCAACAACACAATTTGTTTCAGATACGTAGTCTTTCCGCTCATGTTTGGACCAGTTATAATAGAAAGATTGTAAGCATTCGACGCATCCTGTAATAATCAAATTTTCACATCAATTTTTTGGACAAAAAAAATTGACAAATTACAAAAAAATTGATTTCCTTTACACTTACAATGTCATTAGGTATCATATCCTCGTTACCCAAAATGTACCTGACAGGATGCCTGGAATTTTTCACTTCCATCTTTTCCCCAAATTGTGGTAGGACGAACTCAGGAATGGCACTGATTCGAGTCAACGAAGTGATTTGGTCAAGTTCTGCAATGTCTGCTCCGAGTTGATACAAACAAACTATGTTTTCTCGAAGGGTCTCTGTCAACTCTTCAAGAAGGCTGCAATCAAATTTTAAATGCACATTTTACATACAAAAAGTACTTTTTTGTTATGTAGAAAATAATATCTATATTTGAATTAGATTCTCACGTAGCGCTCATGACATGAAGTTCTTCAGTTAAATCTTTGCAACGCAAACTCATAACGAGAAGCCATGGTGTTGTCATATAAATCGTGTTTCTCTTTTTTTCCACCTGAAACAGAAATACAATGTTGAAACTAAAGCTTTTGATAAAAATGAAGAAATAAAAGTTTTCATTACATTGATAAACAACTCAGGAAGATCGGAAATCTTGAAAGTCAACCGTCTGGGAACTGGCATCTGGATGTGATATCCATACAGAGTGTTGCAAGCTAGTTGTAGGTCCATTTTATGCTCATGCCCATACTTTGCTACTTCCTCTAAAATGAAATAGCGAAAATTGTAATAAATAAACATTTTTGTATTGAACAATTATTAAAAAAGAAACTCAAATTACTCGTCATATTGTCAAGGAGTTCACTGTAAGTTCGTCTAGCAACATCGAGCATGTCATTGAGACCGGGTTTAATTGCAAAACACCTTTGCATGGTCGACCGTGAATATCCAACAACGCACTGAGCATCTGAATGCACGACTTCGAGAATCTGATTTAACATCAGCTGGAATCTTTCATCGCCACAATTCTGTAACACGTAGAACTTTTATTACAAATCAAAGAATAATCTCAGATGTAAGTTTTTCGTCATTATCATTCTAGTGATAATGTTTTGTGCTCCTTCCATCGTTTACCTGGTACATCTTTTTGAACACATCCGACTTCAAAGTTTCCAAAAGTTTGTGCAGTTCAGGAACCGTTTCCAGTGTATTTTTTAAAGTGAGGATGTAGTTCAGTTTTCGTTCGGCGAGTTTTACATTGTCATCGTTAGGACTTGACAGAGTTTTCACGCATAAACCATGGAGTAGTTTGTCAATCTTTCCCAGTCTTCTCAAAGTTGGCTAAATCAACGAAGTAAAGAAAAACCAAAATAACAATCGTCTAATAATGGTTTGATTCCCAAATAATGAATCATAAAAAAGTATTGAGATTACAATGATGAGAGTCTGCAATTGTCTGTCAGACAAGAGTTCAGTGATGCAATCCTGACGCTGTTTGATGTGATCTTCATCACAGGAAGGTTGCAGGATTGACGCTCGTAATTGGCATTTGCCGATTCGAGTTTGGCACCGGTTCAAAGTGCCGTACAGACTAAACGATTTTGGAAAGGATGTCAGACCAGATACCAGTTCCAAATTCTGCGCACTGTCAACATCTAAAACGTAAAACAATGTGAAAGAAAATACAAATGTGAAAATTGCAACTGACAATTTGGTGAATGTAAAATCATTGAGTTGAAAAAAGTACCAATAAGCATTTTGTTTTTCGAGCATTGAAACTCCACCTTCATTGAATTTGGAGCATGGGTGATGTGCTGGATGTGTTCGATGTATTTGAAAAGTGCTGCGGTAGCTGCAAGAGCATAGTACCTATAATAAGGAAATTTTTCGAATTAGAAATTTGAAAAATAATCAATCAAATAATCAAAAGAAACATACTTCTCTTTGACGACTATTTCAACGGAGGAATAAGCTGATGATGCGACTGTTTTGACTCGATCTAATCCCTCAGTCTTATTGAAATGTTGGCGACTGATAGCAGTGATTAGTCCATTCTTGTATTTGGACTTAATTGTTGAAAACAAGTTACAACTCAGCTCGTCTGCGACGCACATTGTATCTGGCATCACAATCTGAAATCAAATAAACAAATTTGAAAGAATCTATTTTATTTATTTTTTTATTTTGATAACTTTGTGTTTTTATTTTTTTGGATTGAGATTATTTTATGTTTCTTGGTACCTCAATTGGATTGAATAGATTGATGTTTGCCAAAGTATTGGTGAACGTTTGAGTATCACTAATCTGACTGATTATCAGATGGGGATATTGAAGGTCCATTGCAGCCATTCCTATTTCGCAATTGGCATCTCCTCGTCCTGATGTTATGGCTGTCGATTCGAGGAAACAAAATAATTGTAATTCGATTATATTTATTTTCTTTTTTGCGAATTATTATTTTTAGACAAGTTGTTTTCATACCAACAATAACATAAGGTCGCGCTTCGTTATCGGATGACGATTTTCCGGAATCTGGTGGACCAGAGCTGCAATGATAATTTGTTCAAAATAAGTAAACACAGAATGTTTTGCAAAAATAAAAATAAAAACAATTGATCAATAACGATTTTGAGAACTTTGTTCACCTGGAACTCTTTCCACGAGCAGAGGATGAACCTGGGGTTTTTCTTCCAAGAGGGACCCCGATCGGAGTTTTAAATTCTCCACCAGAAGCATCGGTGACTGATTTTGAGATTTTTGTTCGACTAGTCGGAATAGAGCTCAAAGAATCTAGAGCTGTAACAAAGTATTTTCATAATTAAAAAACATGAAAACCTTTTTTATTTTTATAACCTATAATTTAGGTACTGACTGTATTTTGGTTGGACGTGTATTATCGGTCTATCCCTTGTCCAAATAACATCTCTTCCTCTTGTCCTTCTCCCACGACCTCGTCCTCTGAACGGACCAATTTCGTTCAAATTGATAACATTCATTTTTTATATTGTTGTTTGTTACTTTGTCTGTTAAAGATATGCCACTCAACTTTCATCTTTATGACAAAAATGTCGCCATTGTTGTAAAAAGTTGAAAGGGTGAAAAGTTCTTGATTTGACCTTATATCAGTAACAATTCTTCATTGTTGTGATTGGTTCGCAAAATAATGAAATAATGAAAGTTTGAAGTTTTTATGGAAATGAAAATTGAATACTTGGAAACGATTGCTTTAATATTTTAAGTTTGTCGTTTTTAAGGTTTTACTAATTATAATATACTGTATAAATAAAAAAGACGAATAAAAATATTCATAAGCTAGACTACTTGAATCAAAACAAGTCTAAAATCCCTTGTAAAATCCTTGAGACAAGAATAGAAAACGACAAAAAATTAAAAAAACGTTACAAAATAAAAATTTGGATACAAAGTTGCATGAAATAGTACACAAAAAAAACTATAGACAATTATAATATAGATTTCTAGCGTAAGTTTCTACAAACATAACTTTTTGGACAAGGATTGATATAAAGAATATAGATAATATTTTAGTTTGTAATGACATTCAATGATTTAAACCTAATAAATTTATTGATATAAGTGGTTTTCAAAGTTCAATAAAACACCTTTCTTTTATCAAAGTACAAAAAATAATTTATTTTGACTTATGTTAAATTTTTAACAATATACTGCAACATACAAAATTACTATTTACAAAAATGCTCCCCATCCAAAAAACATCCGACAAAGATTATCTACAGAGGTTGCTTCTTGAATCAAATAATTAGTCTGGCCCTCAACGCTAAAATTTAGCTGAACGACGCTTGAGAGAGATTTGATTTGGCCTTTCAATCGCAACTCGATTGCTTCCAAATCTTTGACAGCCTAAAAAAGAAGTAATTACACAATTATTATTCATTACACAATATAACGCATTAACATATTCATTTAAAAATACAAACATTAACGTTGGTTGTATCTTTATCGTCATTGCTGCGTTTTTGATTTTTCCATTTCACCATTGGATCGTAGAGAAACGGAGTCAAAACGCTGATTAATGTTCGTGAGTTTTCTCTGAGAACTCTCAAAGTTGTTTCGCAAGTTTTTCTGAATGGGCCTTCCAATTTTAAGGGTCCCATGCCGTGGATCATGTTTGGAGTCAATCGAAAAGGTACAACTTCTGGCCATTGGAACTTTTCTCCCTTGGTAAAAAGAGAACATTTAAATTTTTTATCGTTATAATTGTATACATATTGTTTTGATTTTTAAAAATACTAACAGCATTGAATAGACAACTGAAATCGACGTGAACACAATCGCCGTTTGTAGAATCCAAATTAATGTTTTCTCCGTGTCGATCGCCCAATCCCATCACGTATCCTACCATGGACATCACTGCTGTCGTTCTGATATAAGCAGTGCGAGATTCATACCTAACAATGAGAATTAATTAGTGTTTTTATTGAAAAAAAATCAATGTCTTAAATGAGAATTATCAAACAGGTTGTAACCATGAATAAGCATCTGGAAATTTGATTCGGAACCATTCTCCAAAGACTTGCGGATAACTTGGCAAATACACCTCGAGGTACACTTTTTTCTTCTTTTCAATCGAATCCTTGGGATCTGAAAAAATATTTCAATGTAAAGAAATCTCAATTTGAACCAGGAGACACGGCAGTGTCTCTGGTCAAGTACTTTTTTTATTATGAAAGAAAAAAAAAATTTTAATATTATTTCATTTAACCATGTTCTAATGTATCATTCTGCTCCAAAATTTGCATATAGGGTTTTTTTTCATCGCTGAATACGTATTTAAGATCATACTTGCAAAATTCAAAATTTTTGGATTTTGTGAATCTGATGCTAGATTCGTGATTTACGGGTCAAAAAAACCCGAAAATACCGAGTTTCATAGTAAACAGGTGATTTGTCGAGTTTTGGTCCGCCATATTGGATGTGCCATTTTGAATTTCGCAAATCTAATGTCAAATTCGTCATCTAAGAGTCGAAAAACCGGAATATACCATGTTTCATACTAAACATTTCATTTTTGATGTTTTTGGTCCGCCATCGTAGCGGTCATTTTGAATTTTGAAAATAGTATGTTCGATTTATTGGAAGAAATCCAAAATACTCTGTTTTACGAAAGTTTCTGTTCTAGAAAAATGAAAATCAAATCAAATAAGCAAAGTTCAACTTTTAAATCACCATATTTTATCCGTCATTTTGTTTTTTTGAAAATCCGACTTCAAATTCGTGTTCAGCGACCCCAAAAACCGTAGAGTCTGAAGTTTCATGAAAAAAAAATGATTTTTTTTAAGAAAAAACCAGTTTTACTAAGGTGTGACGTTTTTTGGCACACTATGGGTCAAAGAGTTAACAAAGTCAGATCAGATCGTCAGTCGACTTTAAACTCGTGGACAGAGAAGACCTCGTGACGCCACAAATCGCGCATGCGCAGTAGATCTACTGACGTCATCGGTTGCGCGGGTGCAGATCGTCAGTCGACTTTGAAGTTGCATATAAAGAATACCACGTGGCACCACCAATCGCGTATGCGCAGTAGATCAACTGTCGCCAACGGTTACGCGGCCGCAGATCGTCAGACGTCGTTGGACCAGCAGCCTCATATGAGTACAAAGTTTTTTATTTTTTCTCTACTTTAAGGAAATAATTTTGTTTAATGCATGTTTTCAATTTACTTTCATTTACTTTTTTCCCGTTTCCCGTTTTTTCCGTGGGGTGCAAATACGACCGGCACCTTCACATGGTGCACCCTGGTTTTTCGCTAACGCAGGCTTTGGTGTAAGTGCATATTAGCCACTTATTTTATCCTCCCTCTATAAAAAAATATTTCGCTGTTGCCGTGTGGTCAGTCGCGTTTGATGTAAATAATCACATGTAATTCACGCGTGATTCGAAATTTCTTCTCATATAAAGATTTTTGCACAGGATTTTTTTTCTTAATTTGAAAATACAGTTTCTGTTCTTTCGTTCTTTAAAGGCAAAATTCGGCAACGTTCGATATGCAAATATTATTTTTTATATTGTTCGCGAAAATATATTTTTTTCGTAATTTACTTACTCGTTTAAATTATAACTAAGCTTTTTTAATCATATTCAATCGATCTTGAACTAAAATTAATAACACATATGCAGATAAATTTAATTTTTTGTAATTTTTGTGGTTTTGAAATTAACTTAATAAAGTAACAGTTGTTCGGGCTTCCATAAACATTTACGCTACAGATTGCAGTCAGTTGACCATCAACTGTCCGTCAGACACTTCAAGGGTGTATTTGGGAAGTCTGAACAATTATTGTCGGCGTGATCAGCTCTATCATATTAATGATAGTTTATTATCATTATTTTTTTTTTTTTGATTTTTTAAATCTGTTTATATTAGTACTTCATTTGCAAATCGAATAATGCTGAAAGTTTGCCTAACTTTTTGCCTTACTGAAAACATCAAAAAAAAATGAAAAATTTCGCTTTTATTAGTTATATGTGCAAATTCATTTGTAATTGTAAAAGTATTGATGCCATCGCCTTTCTTCTCGCTCTGATTCACTTGGCCAATAAGTTTTTATCTATATCCTTTTGTAAAAAAGACAATTAAATACTAACCCAGTTCGACATTCTTGGCGGGTTTATGACCTTTTTCCCTGAACAATCCCAAGATAATGTGCCTGAACCCGATCAAATTTGGTACCCATTCAATCAATCCACTATCTTCAGTCAACGGTATGACAGTCTTGAAACAGAAATCATTAAATTAATAATTAAACAAAATTAGAAAAGTAACGTTAAACATTGAAAAAGCTAGATAAATGAAAAACTAATTTACAATGTATCTTCATAGAACTTACATAAGTCCGGACATACAGACGTCTTTGACAAGACTCGACATTTTTTTGCAAAAATTTGTTGATGATGTGATTGAACTCCATGAACCTGAAATCTTTGCGCAAATCGTCCTTGTACTTGCAGATAAATGCGTAGCTCCCGCCATCCGCCCCGTTCAGTGTGATTTTTCTTGGTTTTTGCAATGATACTAACACTGTGACCTCGTCTGCAATACCGGTTATTTGATGCCAGGTTCTGAAAAAAAATGTCAAAAATATTGAAGACATTCAAAGCACAATAACTTTTAATATAAAACACAATTTTTCAGTCAGAAAAAATGAAATTACATTGGGAAAGGATTATGATGACTGGGATTTTCATTTTTAGCTGGTAACCGAAGTTGTAAGAATTTGGTGATGGGCATCATGATGGCACTGAAGCTTGGTGATGAAAGTAACCGTGGTAATCCAGGTGATAAAGCGCTCACCTTGATCCTTGGGGCTTTCTGAATGAAAAAATATCAAATATCTTAACCAAATTTCTTTATAGAATCTTTTCTCAAAAATTTCATGATAAATATTGCAAGGCAATAAAATATTGTTGAATAAGAAATACTCACGTCCGGTATACTTGCTGATGACAATTCAATAAGCAAATCCCAAAGTCTTTTGAAGTCTCGAATTAGGGTGTTTATGTTTTGCAATTTTTCATGGTCCAGAATTTTATTACACGCCTCTTTTATTTTCTTTGATGATACCTGCAAAACGAATTGTTCATTCTCATCACATATTTTTTATAGTTGTATTTCAGTACGTTAAGAAGTATTACGTTTCGAATTGAGGCCATCATCCACAGACTCTGTTGAGGAAAAGAAGAAATGACTTTGACCAAGATCTTTATCAGAGTTGACTGCACTTCTCTCGATGGATGACCTATCCTCGAGACTATCTGACTGAAAGCCGTGAACCACATAAAAGGCGGAATTCGAATTTCGCAATATGATTCTGAAACGAAAATTACATTTTTCAATCAAATAAGATACAGTTATTTTCATTGTTTATGTTGTTTTCATTCAAAAAGTACCAATGTTTGTAGTCATTTTTCTCAAAGTTTCGATCTTCTCTCTAGTCGGAGCATGCATTCCAATCAATCTCGTAGCGTAATCTATCCAAGCAGTTAACATTCTTGGCATCGACTGGTGAATGAACTTGCAACCGTACTGCAGTGACCTTCCATAATAAAGTATCATCTTCTCCTGAAATTCTCTAAAAGAAACAATTTTTTTAATTCTTCTTTATCCTGACATAACTTATCTATTTACTTAATACTTTTTATCAATTTTTCAACTAACCGCCCTTTTTCATCTTTGTCAGCAACACTGAATTTTTCCACGATAGATTCAAAATACTCAGCAAAGGCTACACAACTTTTCTCACTATTCTGCCAAACATTGACCGCGTCCTGATAATTTTTCAAATTCGAACTTATCTCGACACTTGCTGTTTTGTCGTTGTACTGAGCATAGTACATCTTAGTCTGAAATTTCAAATTAAAAGAATCAAAAGTTTAAAAATCACAAAATTAATTCGTTCAATGAATAAGAGATTATTTTGTTTATGCATACTTTTGCACACTGTTTCCTCTCTTCAACGAGTTGCTCAGACGATAATTGGAGATAATAACTCGTTGGTTGGAAGTAGTTCTGCAAGCATCGTTTCAGCATATCGATGGCGTCGTGCTGGCAACCCTTTTGCCAGCTCAGCTGCGCTTGTTCTAAGAGCAACTCCTGTGGAGCGCAGTAATCGTTCGCTGATAAAATATAACCGTAGGCTTGTTGGTACTGACCGGCTCTGAAAAAGTTCAATTCATTATGTCTTTCGAATTTCATCTTCGATTCGGAGTAACAAACCAAATTCAAACTTTTCTTACTTCCGAGCAATTCTTGCGCTTTTTAGCCAGAACTCTCCAATTTGATCTTTCAGCACAGTACCGACAGTGTCTTTCTTTTCATCGTACAATTTCAACGCCAGATCCAATATTGTGCGTCGCATCTTGAGCAAAAATTCCTGTCCTCGAAAAGCACGGACTAACTGTCCTCGCTTTTCCCATTCTTCAAAAATTTTTGGCATGTTTTCTACGTTGTTCATCATTATTACGCTGGCTTTTTCAAACTCGCTCAAAGTGTGCAATCTGAAATTCAGATAAATTTTTAAGTTTCAGACTTTACGAAATTTCGCAAATAAACTTTTTATTTTGCAGCAAATCGTAATTCGTACTTCATAATAGCCGTGTAACTTTCTTGATATGCACCCGGATGGGATGGAGACCTCAACATCGACACCAAGTTCTTCTTCACCGAAAGCAAGTCCGGGGTAATGCCATTTTTGAGATCACTCAAAATTTTATTCTTGATACTTCTGCTTTCTAGGTCGTCCATCATCCCAAAGTTTGCGAGTTTCCAAAACGGTTCGGTTTCGTTTATTATAGGTTCCAGTTCCGGACTGTGAAAATAATTTACAATAAATTTTGATAAAAAAAAACGAAGAATTAAGAAATAATCATATGAATAAATTTAAACATGAAATTATACTTGGCTTTCATGGAACTTTGCACAATTGCCATGGATGTGTAAGGTTGATTCAAGTTGTTGTAGCACTGTACCATTCCCTGCAAATACTTTGTGTTTCTGTTCACGTTTTTCACAAGCACCTCGTAGCAAGACACAGCGTCCTGCAATTGACCTGATACGTTGTGAGACAACATCTGCTTCTCCAAAGACTGGTCGTTTTGCGAATTCAAAATTCCCGTCACGCAATCTGCTTCCTCGAGTTGAGTATAAATTTTCTATAACAAAGAAAATAATTTTCGTCAAATTTTCTAAGAAGTCCTTGTATATAATTCTTGTAGTAAATTTTAAAATAATCAACCGCTAATAACGTTCCCTCGAGTGATTCTGATACTGTTTTATTTTTTAGCGTCATATGCTTTTCAAGGTACAACACAGCTCTGTGATACTCTTCTGACTGATAGGCACCAATTGCCAAAGATAAAAAGTCCACTTCGTTGAAGAAAGCTGTAATAAAAATTGGGTTTAATTTCGGTCAAAGTGCCAATCAGCAAATGGAACTAAGAAGAATGTTTTATAAAAATTCGTACCTCCCATAGCTTTGACTCTAGAAGATTCACGATTTCTATATGTGGAGTGTTCTTGAAGCCACCTTTGCAAGTGGTCCAAAACATGAAAAACAACCTGGGAACATCGAACGCGTCTTGTTTCATCAGAAACTTTTTCAGAGCTCGCTTTTGTAAAATAATCCGATCGAACAAGAAAATTATCCAGGAGCTTTTGATCCACTGTTGTCTGTTCTTTAGTTTTCACTACTGTCATCATTTCCTCCAGTATCTTTTTCCAGTGCTCAGGTCTGCCTTTTATGATTAGTTCGACTGCGAAAGAACATATTCAAATTTTTGTGTTTATTATAAATTGTAAATAAATTGATTCATTAACATATAAATTGACGGGAAAACAATTACCAGCGATAAAAGGCATGAAGAAAATGGCTATTTTTATGTCCTGTTGAAAAGCCATTCTGCAATTCGAAAGCATTTCTTTAAGCTGGGGATCTTGAACGTTTCTTGACATACTGCAAACCCAGTTGTACGTCCATGTTTCGTACGTTGAATCAGCCTCAGATCTAATAAAAAATAAAGAAATAAAAACAATTTGGATTTCAAACAGGACTCAAATAAAAAAGATGAATATTGTAAAATTGCCAATAACCCATAAATCGGATGAGGAATTTTGGTTTCGTCACTGGGCAAATTGTAACGAGACGTCAGAAAGGGGGTCATAAAATGCTGTTCCTCCGGTGTAAACATCTTCCAGATTTGGTTTTTTTCTTGTGGCGCGATGTGAAATGTTTTCAAGATCTCTTGAATTGCTAAGGAAAAACTGTTGGTTTGCGATCCTCTGTCACTTTGCAAAGCTTTGATCATTTCTTTCAGTGCAGCATAAGCGAAATTTCCGTCCACGTTGGCAATGAATGGGTTATCCTCTTAATTTGTGTCAAATTCAAATTATTATTCGATTTATGAATGACTAAAGTTTAAATTGATTTTAACTTTCAAGTGAAAAAACAAACCTTTTGTGATAATTTTGCGCTTGAGAAGTCGAGGTTCCACAGCTCCAATTTCTCCTATGCATTTTGCACTTGCCAGGCGAATCGTTTCTTGTTTATCCTGACAACCCAATAGTAGGGCATCGAGCAACTAAAATCATAGATTGTTTGAAATTTAAATTAAATGAAAAATAAACTAATCTGTTGCGTGGAAATAAAGACAGTGGAATTTTACTTCGTTGATTAATGGATCAGCAAACGTATCGCCGACAATCATTTCATTGATCTCGTTACGATTGTTGGCAAGAAAATCTTGAAGATGGCCAAAAGCCTTGAGTCGAATTTCTTCGATCTCATGTTTGATGCGTTTTATCCACATACTCAAGTTTTTGCTCATACTTCGATGCCTGTTAAAATACGAATAAACATAAATTATTAACAGATAATGATGAACACGAAGTACTAAACTAAAGTATTGTCTAACATGAAACTTACTTTGCATTACGAATACAAGTTTTGATCACGTCAGCAACTTGATTAGAAATTTTCAGATCATCAACGAAAAAAAGTTCTGAGATGTAAGGCACTAAAGCTTTTTGATTTTGGATGATGAGAAACTCGAAGATCTGGTTACTCTCTCTGGGACAGTACTCCAAAAGAGGGACCATCGAAATACAAATCGTAAGCAGAAGTGGTCCCAGATCTTCTACAGCAAGGCTTAAAAGGAATTCAAACTCAATACCAATGTTTTTTCACTTGTTTGTCAATCTAAAGTTTGATAATAAAATTGACATACTTGCGAACTAAAGCATCCATAGCATCGCAGCATAACTTTTTTGATCCGGGACATTTGAGTCCTATGGCAGTTCGACACATGACCAGAATCATGTACCTGAACTGTTTTATGTGTTTTGCTCCTAATAAGTTGATGAACGCTGCAAGTGATGCTATGACGCTTTTTTTCAAAAACATGTCATATTTCAGTCGCAGAATTTTGTCCAGGTTGACAAGAATACCGTGCAGTGACGAAGTAAGACTTTTGATCTGAAAAATTTTAGATACAGATTAACTTTGCAAAATTATTCATTGTTTAAATAACTTTTTTAAATTGTTTCAATAAATCTTACAACGAAATTGCGCGGATTCGAATCAGTTTTCTCGTACTGTTTTATCATAAAAATTTGAACCAGTATCTCAATCACTCTTGTGGAATTTTCACGCAACCGAAGTATGAATGGAAGCAAATTGCCACCCTGCAAAAAACAAATTTTTCAGTTTACTGTAACTTTGAACCTTTTTTGTGATTCAAAATTTACTTACATAAAAAGAAGTTGAGATCAGATCGGTTATTTTTTCTCCCGTAAGTTCTTGAATGATCTTCGAACATGTCTTCGCGACATCTTTTGGCTGGTCCAAACACAAGTGTGTATAAATCAGCTGAAAATTAACTTAATTAAGATACGAAAACATTTTGCTGTAAGAAAAAATTATTTTGAAGTAATTGAGTTGATTACATTGAAATTCTTCTTCACTAAAGCACCCTTTTCGATTTCAACGAGATTGGAGAGGTCAGTGAGAAGTTCAATTGTTTTAGGTTCTCTCGCAAAATAAGGCACGATATAGCATATCACATATTTCAAATTTTTCAACAGAAACTGCCTGGAACCTTGGAACCCCAAACATTTTGCTGTTCTGTGCAGTGATGTCGCCAAGTTGTAAGAATATCGGAGAAAGTTGTAAACCGATCTTTGCACTATCAACTAAAATATAAGTTTTCAAATCATTTTTTATGTTAGTTCAAAAGCATAAAACTGTTTTCTCACATTTCTTACCTCTACAAAAGCAGTTTGGTATCGATTGAACATATCTTCTGGTGAAATGTCGTAAGCTTTGAGAGTAACTTCTCTGAATGTACTCACAGCAAAGTTAATCATCGCAGTGGAAGATTCTGGTTGGAGAATCGATTGTAGAAACATTGTCAAAACTCGGTGGCTTGTAAGATGTAGTGGTACCCTAAAAATAATGCGCAAATTAAAAGTTTTAAAATAAAATTAAAATTAATGAATAAAAAAAGACAAATTTAACGAAAAACCAACCATACAAAGTTTCTGGCAGTAACAAGTAAAGTTTTGTGCAAAGCAGGATTCGGATCCTTAAAAACATTCATGAGCACCAGGACCATCTTATCAATTACAAGATCAACAAACATATCAAGTTCTTCCGGCACGTTGCTTTCCAGGACTACCTCGTTGACTTGTAGCTTGCTCATCAAATTGCGCAGAAGAATGCCTATACTATCTGCTACATTCTGACGGATATTCTCGTCCGGATCGTCTATGTATGGCAGCCAAAGTTTTGTGATCGCGTTGTCATTAAACGCATTCGTGTGGTTGGAAAATCGGCGCATGTTCTCTGATATTGCTAATCGCACTTCCTTGAAATCAGATTTTATCAAAGTGAAAAATGGTATGAGCTGATTTTCTATCTGCGGGTTCACCAGGGACTCAGAAAATGATTCGGCGTGTTTATTTTTGTCGCAATATTTGCAGTCTATGATTAGGTTCATAGAATGCCAGGACTCTCTAAGAAAGTAAAAAAAAATAATAAGTTTTGTTTTATTTGTCTTATTTTAATAGTTGAATAAATTTGTATAAAGTATATAAATTAATACCTGACCAATTGAGCACTTTTGGATGCCAAACACAAAGATTTTCCTAAGAAAGATACCACTGCTTCTTGAATGGTTGGATCATTTTTTGAAAAAGCAGGCTCGATACAACATTGGATGATCTCGTTAAAAGTTAAAATGTTTCGATACAACAGTAAATTACAACACCTAAAAAACAATTTTAAAAAACTAAATTTTTACACTCGATTTCATAACACTAAACATTTTTTACTTACGAAACAGCTGCAACAACAATCTCAACATTATCACTCTTCGCGCAACGTTGCAACAAATTCAGGTACATCTTCGCGTGAGGACTTTCCAGTAGTGCTCGGAGGCATTGAATTTTCGTTGAAACATTCAGCGAGTTTGCCGCAGTAACCAGTCTCGGGTCAACGTCTTGAGTTTTTCTTCCGGTCCATGGTAGGGCCACGATTTTGTGAATGGAAAAATCTTTAAAACTCATCATCACAGCAAAATTTTCGAACATCACATCACGGTTATCTCTCAGATTGGATTCGGATTTGTTGAAAAGTTTGTTAAAAATGATTTCATTAGAGTCAGTTTCAAAAAACACAGCCTTCTTTTTGTAGTCCTCTAGCCAAGAGTTTAACAGTTTCAGAGCTTTGAGATATTTGAGACTTGCGCTGTATTTCTTCAGCTCGATTGTGGAGTAGATGAGATCTTTCAACAAGACCCATAATTTACTCTTGTTTGCATCTATTATGTTGTCGTTCGAAGATTTTGCGCTTATTAAGTCGCACAAGATGTAGTGTATTACAACGTCTACAAATTCCTGTAAGGAAGAAAATAAATCAAATTTACAATTTGAAAAAATGTAAGAAACAAAGAAAAATGAAATGTTACGAACTGGACACTTTCTGCAGTAAAAGATATACTGTTCAATATCCTGCGGACTGCAGCAGCTTTTGTCTTTTTCCAAATACAACTTGATTTTTGTACACACTGTATCAAGCAATTCAGGCGATTCTATAAAACGAAAAGAAAAATATGAAAATACTATAGGATACAAAATATAAACCTATCAAAAGTAAGTTAACGTACTCAAATATCCGTTTGCAATTAAATCGATGATTTTGATACAGCAGTTAGTAACTTTACTGTCACTGCTCACTTTTTGTATCAGTTTGTTGAATATCTGCTCGTAATGGGTCACAGTTTGGTTCGCAATGTCAAAGTCTGGAAGAATTTTGATAACTTCTTCGGCATAGCTCAGGACGATATCTTCCTTAATCTAAAAAGGAAGATATAAAGTTTTATTGCAAGTCTAATTAAAATCAAAGTATCATTTTGATTTAGTTGTCAATATTTAGTTGTTAATATTTTATTTCTTTGTTGATATACCTGTCTTATAGGATCATTAGAAGAGTATAAAAACGTGATCTCAACAAGCGTCTCCAACGCGTAGTCTCGAACTTCTAATTCTGACATACTCAGAATTTTAGTAACTATCTGCCAAAGTGCCTCGGTGTCCCAAGCTCTCATATCCGACTCCAAAAAGATCTTAAATTTGTATCATCCAAATTTTATTATTAGAAAATTACTATGAATTACAACCAAAATTTAGAATTCGCTCTACTAAATTATCACAATACCTGAAGAATCAAAACTTGAAAGAGCGAAAACTGTTTAACTTTGAGAATCACAGGATACGGTTGTAAATTCATCTTTTCAATTACACTTTCTGCTTTGAACGCGCAAATATTCATCCCTTCACCAGCGTTGTGATTTTCAGCAAAAATAATCATCTCTGGAAATGAAAATAGTCATAGAAATTTTGTTGTTAAACTACATCACCAAAGCATTTATAAGAAAAATTATCAATTCAAAATAAAAGATTGTACCATGAAGGATTTGCACATATTTCGAGGAGATGGATTCGTGTGTTTTCAAATTAACCCTTGACAAAACCATCAACATCTTGGATTGCAGTCTCACAATGTCTGAGATGAGATCAAAATCAAATGGACCACTCATCATTTTGAAAAGAGCTCCGAAAATCCATGTTGTGAACGCTTTAAGAGGAACTACCGAAACAAAAAAAGTTAATAAACTCGGGGGAAAGGAGAAACTTCTTAGAAATAAAGTTTGATCGGTACCTGACCACTGGTCGTTATTTTTTTGCGAATTTACATCAATGTGTAACAAGACAATGATACTAAAGTTATCGTTCAACAATGAATCCACCCAACTTCGTATCTTTCCTTCCGCCTGTTTTTCTTCCAGGTGAGCCATCTGATTTTGTACGAAATCATTGATCTTCTTCCACAACATGTGAGAGGTTTCGATCCTAAAAAATTTTGTTTGCAAAATTTAAAAAATAAAACCTACTGTAGTTGTTTACTAAAAACCATGTTTAGAGGTTACTTCAGAACGAACTTGTACATAAAAAATGTAAACGGGCATGAATTTAAACGAAAGAAGAAAATTTTAGTTGATTATAAATCTAAAATCTAAAATCTTAATCTATTGTTAAATTAACGTACAATTTCGAGATGGATTCAGAAGAACCCGCCGTTTCGTCTGTATCCGGGCTATCCATTGTGATTATTGTTCACTACAGGACAATTTACAACATTTCATTGCATCCTAGTCAATTAAACAATTTACATAATATTATCGCACAATCGTTAACAATCACTAATATTCTACATTTAAGCTAGACATCAGGATTTTCCAGGAAAACCCATCAGACACACAAATCAAAACAACTGAAACTGAAATCGCACATGCTCGAGTTTGTAAACATTAGAGCCGATTTCTATGTGTCTCCAGGTCTCCAGTGGATTGGTTTAGAGTTTGAAACAGAAAATGCGGCACAGAATCCCGCTAAATAAAACTTATATTTTGAGAACTGAAAAGATTATTATTCATTGGACGTTTTGCTTCAATTCGCAATGAACATAATCACAATTATACAATGCAATAATAAGAAACTGAGTTTGCAAATAAATGAATTTTTAGAATCAATCTTCAAGCTGTATTATAAATTTCAATTTGTTATCTTTGGTAATAGTGATGTAAATAATAACACGTCATTTATTAGAAAATTATTCTTTATTGATATCACACGGTTACAAATGAACGTGTATAAACGTACTTGATAAATCAATATAAATTATAAGGCACGTCTCGATAATATAGCGAAAAAAATAAATACAAAACTGGTATTACAATACATAAAATACATCGAAAGATAATTTTTTGGAAAGTACAACCAAAAAAAATAGTCTCTATTTACAAATCACTAACATCTTATTTAAGTCAACATTGCATTTGCGCTCGAAGACAAAAGTCATTCTAACTAACTATGATGTCCGATATAAGTTGTACTATTTAGGCAAGACGGATCCGAGGTCTATCAGCAAACAAGAAAGTTCCTCCTAATTGAAGTACAACAAATTTCGTTGGATGTCTTCGTATTTGTCAAAGTATTGCTCCAAGTCGACTTTGTTCTCTTCTCTGAAACACAAACAATCAATTCAAATTTAATTCTAATACATATTACTTAAAAAATTTTAAAAATTAAAAATTAAAAAGTACCGAAGAAGCACATCCGATCTAATTTGCAAATTGGGCGCTTGTGTTGTGCGCTGCGGTTCGACTTTGTTCATCAAAACACGTTTTTCGACGCTTCTCAAAATCACATCAGTGGCAACTCGTTTGCTCAATCTCCACCTTGAAATCAGCCACTTCATTCTCTGGATACTGATCACAAGCAAAACGACGCTTTTGAAATTAGGCCTAGTGCGTTTGTTGCTCCTGTAGCTGTTGTTCAAGTGCCTTGTTTCGGATCTTGTGAGTCGTGCTAAAATCGCTAGAGTGCTATCTTCTGAAGTTTGGTACCCAGCCAGGACACAGATCAGATAGCGTTTTTGGAAAATCAAGGCTTTCTTTCGACTGTCGCTTCTTTGAGATCTGGTGTAGAAATACTGGACCTAAAAAAGAAGCGACATTAGAAAAAGTAACACCAGCAAATAAAAACAAACTGTTTGTAACACACAATTTTCTTACCATACTCTCAAGACTTGTATTACACTTCCTTTCAAAATTGACCAGTTCGTTGTTCATCTTATCAACAGCGTCAACTTGTTGTTTCGCTTCGACGTCTGAAAATTCCTTGATTCTAGTATGCAGCCACCGACATTCCTCATCCTTAGCCTTTAGTTGAGCCTTTACCCTATCAAAGTCCGATTTGATCTCGTCCTTTTTACACTCCACAAGAGTGAGTTTACTAATAAGCAGCTCCTTCTCTTCCTTCACTAGTCCCAAACTGTCCTTCAGACGATTCTTGTCTGATTCCAATTTTTTGAGTGTGTTTTGCAGTTTTTCGTAGTTCTTTTTCTCTCGCTGGTAGTCGTCAACCAGAGTGATGTACTTGTTCTGAATCTCGACTGATTTTGCCAGGATCTCATCGTACGATGTAATGTCCATCTCTCTTGGCTGGGATTTAAGAATCGTCCCGATGTGGGCTTCAAGGTTCTTAACTTTTTGTCGTAGAGCCAAAACTTCGTTCTGAAGTTTCTCTTCGGATTCCAGAGAGGTTGTGAGTTTTGTTCGGAGACACTGAAAAATAAATCATACAATTTTCAGATAAATAAAATAAAAATCGTCCTGAAGTTTAAATTTCAAAATAATTACAGAAATAAGTTCGGCATCTTCTTGTTGCGACGCACTGAGGGATTCCTGGCTCTTAGCAATTTTGATCTCAAGAGCTCGTCGTCGGCTTTTTTCATTTATCAAATCTTTGTCCAAGATGAGGATTTGTTTGTTCTTGTCATCCAGTTCAGACCTAAAAAATTATACAAATCTGACATTAATAAACAATCATTTTACTACATTAATTTTTAATTTGTGTTGGTTAAAAATTCGTACTTAAGATCCAAAATCCGTTTCTCATACTCAGCAACTTGACTTTTCAAGATATCATTGTTAGTTTCCGAATAATCTTTTTGTTGCTTCAGTTCCTCGTTTACTTTCTGAAACTGTGACAACTGAGACCGAATCTGATTGTACTTTTGCACAATACTCTCCAAGAAATCCTGATCAATTGATGTCGATGTCGAATTTGTTAGTTTTTCATCTTCTTTTTGGTTCTTCTGCTGCATCTCAGCGTTCTTTTCCATCTCTAAAGAACCAAATCCCAAAATCAATCCCACCAATCATTCAAAAGAAAGAAGAAGAAACATTAAATTTATCACTTACGATTTTTATAGTACATTTTCTGCTCAAACTCCGCGACGAGTTGTTCTCTCAGCGAGTCAACTGTCTCCTGCAGCCCTGCGTTGTTCTTCAGTTCCTTTTCAAGCCTCTTCCTCACCTCCGAGACATTGCCAAGTTCCCTCACCTTGTTGCGTATCATCTCCAAAGCCTCGTACGCTTTTTTATTATCACGATAAATCTCTTCAGGTACAGAAATCTTGTCCACAACCGAACTCAGTTGCAGGAAATCTTCGTCGCTCTCAGGACTCAGTTTAATCTGCTTGACCATCTCCTCCAAACTATTCACAATCATCCCATGGCTCTTCAAACTTCTGTTCAGTCTCGAAACCTCGCCTTTCAGTCCTTCAATCTCACTCTCATATCTCCTACACTTCTCCTTACAATTACTCAAAGTTACGTTCTCATTTTCGAGTTCCTTGTTCCTCTCCTTGATCTCGTCCATGATCTCGTCGTTCTTCTTCATCCGACCCAGCAGACTGTGAAATTCATCATTCACTTCGCTAAGCTTCGCGTGCAGGTACTCGTTGTTTTCCTTGTATCCCTCGATCTCACGTTTGATATTCTCCAAAGTTTGCGATTTAGTATCAAGCTCCAGTTGTATCTTTTCCAACTTTTCTTGTAACTCGAGGTTGGCAAGTTGGAGCTCATTTTTCGAAGTTCTCAAAAGAGTTTCATTCGCACTTGGAGAGTTGATCTGAGGCGAGTCTTTACGGTTGGAGTTAATTTCGTGAGAACCATTTCTTGGACTGTCTGAACTCAAGTCTAGAGGAGGAACAGGTGTACCCTCTTTGTCGACTATTTGTTTGTCGTTGTTGGATCTTGCAAGAGTGGAAAAGTTTTGGTTACGACTGCTGATCCGGGATGACGTTGGTGCGGCTCTCAGCACCTCGGCCATGTCCTCATACTCGGAATTTATGGAGACAATGTCGCTGAGAGTACGAGCGCTGTTCTTTGGTTGGTCTGCTTGACGTTCCTCGTCTTCAGGGATTGAGTAGAGGTAGTCTTCTAGTTCTTTGTCTTTTTTGGCCAGACGGTCCTTCAGGTGATCGATTTCTTCGTTCTTGTCGAGAATTAGGTCAATTTGGACACGTTCGTAGTTCTCAAGCCTTCCCTGCAATAAAAAAGATTTTAATTATTACTGCTGCCAAGCAAAAATTTGCATCTTCATTTATTTATCTTCGTATCTATATTCTTCGATTGTAAACATCTTCGATTGTAAACATTTGGTCTATGAAGAAAATTTTCAAAGAGACTTTTAAAGATCTGTATTAAAAATCTAATAAAGATTAATTCTAAGAGATTAGTTTACCTCAAGAGATTGTTTTTCATCCTCTGTAACGTGCAGTCGATCGCGCAATTTTTTTATTATATCTTCCTTGCACTTGATCACGTTTTTCATCTCGTGTTCCTTGTCGGAGAGAATTTCATTTGCCCTCTCAAGACGAGCCCGTAAATCAATGACCTGAAAAACAATGACAACAATCAGTTACTCTAACTGTAAATTTTAAAATTGAATTCAATTTGAGACAATTGAAATCTAATTCATTTACCTCCAATTCTTTCTCAGTTATGACTCTTTCCAAAGACTGCAATTTATTATTAGATTCATGCAGCTGGAACTCAAGCTTGGAAGTTACTTGTTTCTGAACAAACGGTTCGTTTTGTTTTTGTTGTTCCAGTCTACCGCGCATTGCCTCAATCTGGAACAGTTGTTCGGATGCTGTCTGCTGTAGCATCTCGTGTTCAGCCATGAGCTCCTGCAAACAACAAAAACCCTTTCAAATAACTTCTTTACAAACAAGTAAATACAAATTTTGTTCAATACAAATGACAAAGTATGAAAACTTCAAAAATATACAAAAAAATATGAAAATAAATCAGACCTCATTTTGATTTTTGATAGTAGCCAGTTGCATTTCGAGGTCCTTGGTCTTCTTCAGTACTGCCTCCTCAGCCCTGCCGTTCTTCAAAAGCTTCTCCTTCAGTTTCAGAACCTGATCCAAAGGCAGAACCGGTGGAGCCTCAGGATCGTCCGGACTTGGACACCGTAAATCCACCTGGTCCCTGACAGAAACGTCCTCACTCGGTTGACTCAAGCTCAAGTTTGATCCACAAACATGCATCACCTCCAGCTCCTTCGTTCGTTTGTCCAAATGAACCTGCATCTCGTGCAATAGCGTCTTCATCTGTTTCAGCGCTGATGAGTTTCCTCCATACTGCTCCAAACTGATCTGGTGTTTTTTCAACTCGTCCTGCAGAACGGTAATCATTCCGTTCATCTGGCCACTGTCCGGGGGTGATTTCAACGTCTCCAGTTCCTGCGCCAGATCCTCCTGATTTTTCGTTTGGATTCCAATAATTTCCTCGAGTTGTTCAATCTGGGCCTGTAAGGCTGCTTCTCGTTCGTCCTGCGCTCGGATGTGTTGTTCTCTTTCTGCTATAATGTCCTTGAGGAGGATGATCTTGCTGACCGCCGACTTGTGCTCCGACTCGATTCGAGTCTTAGAGTCCTCGAGCTCGTTGAGCTGGGCGATAAGCTCCCGGATCTGAAAGTCCATTCGGGCCTTGTTTTTGTTTTGTTTTTTAGTTTGTCAGTCGAGTGCAGTGTTAGAATCGTGGATGTTAGTGCAGAAACGGAAAAAGAAAAGGTGCAGAAAATCAAAATACCATTAGTCCAGCTGATAAAATAAGGTAAAACAAGGTTGAAAATGAGCGAGTAGAATTGTTTGTCACCTCTGAACTGTGTCTTAGATCGCGCTCCTTTTCGCGTTCTTTTTCTTTTAGTTGTTCTTGCAGGCTTGAAATTTCCTTTGCAGCTTCGTCGCGTTCATTTTCACGTTCGGTCGCTTGTTCTTCCAGGAATTTTCGGGTGGCTCTCAGTTGTTTGTCTGCAGCTTCAATCTGAAAGGCAGTAAACATTTTTAATGCAAATCATGTACTGGAATTTTGTAAAACAAAATCAAAACGGAAAAATTTACTTGTAGTTGCAAATCATCCTTTTCTCGCTTTCCGCTGTCTAACAACTTTTCGATGCATCTGTACAACTCTTCAATCACTTGAATCAAGGGTGATTCGTTTTCTTCTTCGTTGATCATAATTGACTTAGCTGCAAACATTTGATTTATTTTTTTCTCGCTCAAAACACAAGTATAATCATTTTTTATCGAAAAATGTTGTTAAACTGACCTTTTTCCATAACATACGACAGCTCCTGACTCGCTTCAAACGAATTCAACTCATCCTGTTCGCCATACCCTTCGGTTATGATTTCCTTCCTCTTTTCCAGATGTAAAAGCCTCTGCTCAGCGTTCAAAAGCAACGCCTTCAACTCCTCGTTTTCTTTCTGATAATCCGAGTTCAAAATCGTTTCCACATTCGCTTTTGGATCATTTTGGAGCACAAATTCCATGTACTTCAAGGAAGATGTTGAAATTCGACCAATCTCGTCACGGAATCGAACCAGACTGTTTCTCAAATGGGACCTCAACTTGTCGAGATATCTCTTATCAAGATTCTCACAGTTTTGTGCTGAGTCTATGTCGTCGTTTATGAGGGCTGAGATTTCGGTCAGGTGAGGAACGAAATGGAACTCTTCAACTTGGTTCTCGTTGTAGTTTGTGTCGTTATTTTCCATCGCGGCTGAAATTGCGGCTGCGTTGAATTTGACCTGAAGAAATGTTTGAAACTGTCTTGTTGTTTTACAAGACAGTTGCTGATCTCTTTTTCACAGGCTACGATGTAGTGCATTATCTCTTCGAGGTAGTCGTTTAGGATTATGCAGGTCTTGCAGAGAAGTTGTCTAAAAAATGAAACAAAAATTAGAACAAAATTGAAAAGACAACAGAGTTAAGGTAGATATCAAATTAAAAATTACGTTTTTTTGAAAGCGTCAATCGCAGCTAAAGACTCCAATTCTTGATGCTCGTCTTTCACTGCAGAAATGATGTTCAAAATTTCCACGTCGTATTGGTTGTCGTCACGAATTTCGTTATCAAATAGTTTATCGGTTGTGTCTTCCAGTTCTTCTCTTCCAGATAACTTTTCCAACAGTTTCAACCGGTCGGAATCTGCTGTATCCATGAAATCCAAACTCTGACAAAAAAAATCGGTTCGCAAATTAAAATCTTAGTTAAAAAATCACAGTGGACTTAAACTGATTTTTATACCCAAAATTTTTCACTTTTCAGATTTTTAGATCGATTTCAAAGAATTTTCATTTTTAATTTAAAGATTTAATTACCGCAGTGTGAAGTTCCAAGATGCTGTTATCCCCTTTCGGATCAAAGAAGTCCGTCTGACACGACTGAAAAAATGAAACTTTATTACCTTCAAGAATTCTAAACTAACAAACAATATAAAAATGTATTGTTTTCTTTCAAACCTGATTAATTCCAATTTGCATCAAACTGCTGCTATACTTCCTTTTGGTATCTTCCAGCTCCTTAGTCAATCTTTCCAACTTATTCTTATATTTGGAAATGATGCCTGACAAATCCTTATCCTCAATCTTCGACTGATCAACAGTCTTATCCTCACTCCTATCCGAATTCAACTCGCCATTTTCATTACCGACGTCAGTATCGTCGGACTTCTCACTATCACTTTTATCCAACATCTTCTTCGACGACTGACTGAAAACGTCCTCGGAGTACTGCTTCTCCATCTGCGCGCACTTCTGTTCAAAGTAAACCCTCAGATCTTCCATCTTGTTCGCGTAGCTGCTCTCAAGCTCGCTCTTCATATTCTTAAATCCTTCGAGCTCTTGTTGAGCACACGCCAGAAGTTCCCTCAAGTTCGCATTGTCCGCCTGGTAAGCTAACTGATCCTCGTGCGATTTTTCCAGCTCCGCCACCAGAACCTTGTTTTCCTTCTGAAGACTCACAACCTGGTCCTCGATCAATCTCAACCGATCGATTTCCTGGGTATAAAACTCTCTCTCCTCCTCCAGTTGTTTCAGCATGTTCGAATGCACGTTCTGTCTCTCGATCAACCTGGACACTTCCAAAGGCATGTCTTCCAAGCCCTCGTTGGTGTCACAAGTCGTAACGTACGCCTCAGACTTTTCTTTCGAAGACCCCTCGCCGTCTATGAACGAGTCGACAAATTTACTCTCGTCTCTCAGAGACTGACTTAGGTGCTGAGTGAACTCGGCGCACTGTGACCAAGCAATTGCCAGTCCCTGGCGGAGCTTCACCACTTCCTTCTCGAGCTTGCGGTTCACGTGCACCACCTGTTTTAGTTTGTCCAACTGAGCCACGTTGGAATCCACTTCCTCTTCCTTCTTCTCAGAATTCTCTTCAGATTGGGAGGATAGTTTGTCCAGCATGTTTTTCATGTCCTTGAGTTGTTTCTCGTAAGATCGCTTTGTGAGGTTTGCTTCCTGGAGCTCCATCTGGGCCTGGTGCACCTGCTCCTCCAGGTTCGTGATCTTTTCGACCAGCTCTTTTTCTAGTTCGAGTTTCTCGTCGAGTTTTTGTTTAGCCACCTGGCACTGGATCCCCATCTCGTTTATCGTTTCGTACATCGTCTGGTTAGACTCGCTCAAGAAGGTGTTGCTGCTGAGTCGAGAGATGTTGAGTAACCGGTTATTGACGAAATCGTCATGACCCCCACTGTAACGGTCGAACAAATCGTTGTGTTTGTTGGCTAGCGATCGTTCAAGAGAAACTGCAATGCTATCTTTCGAGTCCACGACGTTGCTTACTGCCATGTACTTTGCAGTAACGTCTTCTAGTTGGACCTTGTACTGACGAAGGAGTTCGTTCAAAGTCGCCATCTCGAGCTGGTGCGACTCTTTGAGACTTGCTCGGTCTTTTTCAGATTGCTGTCGCAGCTCATCGACTTTTGCTTTGTACATGTTAAGCTCGGCCTGGACGGACTCTTCGCAGGTTGCACAGTTTACAAGCTCTTGTTTTAATGTTTCGACGGTTTTCTTGTAGTGCACCAGCTGCGACTGGAACACCGCGAGCTCCTTTGCGTGACGACCTTCGAGTACTCTGTTTTCATCGCGCAGATCTTTAAGTTTTTCTTCGTACTCATAACGAATATGTTTCAAGGACGTTTCATATTCTTCTTTCAGGTACTGGAAAAACGTGCAAAAATTAAATATTAGACATTTTGGAAAAGTAATATGGGAATTCTGTTAGAATAAACACTGATTTTGGAATTTGTTTTTTTTTTGTATAAAAAAGTACCTGGTCATCGGGTTTGTCTGGTAGCTTGGCAGAACTGACGACGCTCACTTTGGTCAACAGAGCATCTCTCGCAGACAACGCTTGTTGCAAAGACGCTGTGAGGTCTTCGATGAGGTTGTCTCTTTGAAGAATAGCTTTCTCGAATTCTTGAAACTGTTCGAAATTATAAACAACACAGTTAGAACAATCAAACATGGTTGTTTTTAAGCAATTTTGGTAGCTGTCAGGTATTCAGGATTATTTTATTTCAAGGTTGGAATTTTGTTTATACTTTAACAATGTGAAATTTGAATTTTAAATTTGTTTGTTCTTTTTCAATTTAGTATTGTTAATTTTAGAAGAAACGACGAAGGAATAAATTTGTTTAATTTTGAAATCCAAATTACGATAACGTTTTTACAATTTTTTAATTATTGTGCAAATTTTCTGTCGTTGTGGCACAAAATATTGTAAAAGTCGATACAATAAGTGAAAATCAATGTTTCTAATTTTAAATATTCATCGTTTGAATTTTCATTACATTCAACTTTTACATAAAACGAATGGACAAAAATTTGTCAACTCAAAGTTTACTTTTTAATAAGAAGGCATTTTTGTTGACTTTCGTGTTTGTTTATTTACCTTATTATGATAAACTGAAATGAGTTCTCTGCCAGGTACACTGCTGACTTGACTCTGCGAGGAATTAGGCGATGAAACATCGGTTCGAAGATCATCAATTTCAGCAGTTAAAGCTTCCACAATAGCTTCCTTTGCCTGCAGTTGTCCTTCTAACTCCATCACCCTTCCCGCCATCCCTTCCAAATCTGCATCTCCCTCGTACTCACTCATCTTGGTTTTTGTTTTAAATATCTCATCGATCTGAAAAAACACAATCAAAAAATAAAGTAAAAAAATCATAATATTCAAATTTTGCAACAATCAATTTTTGACAATTTGGGCACTGTTAAATTCAGATAAACTGATAACAATTCTAAACAAACTAACTTTAAATGCTTCTCTTAACAATCAACGATTGAAAGTAACCTTCATTAAACAATTTGTTTTCAACAATAACAACGTCCTTTCAGTTGGTAAACAAAATTTGCACTTCTGTTTGGCTCAACATAACCTCAAGGACAAAAATCCGTTGCTCCAAAAAGAATAATGGAGCAACCTTGAACATACAACAAATTAATCCCGGCTATATAGTCATGCTTGAAAAACCCAATCCATTGATAAACAAACGACAACAATGTAACACTCAGTTTCGTTTCCATTTTTCAAACTCCGGGAAACAACGAACTCCACTGCTTCCAATTTTTTAAACGTACACAAAGCGTTTCGCGCAAAACGGTCTTCTTGAAAAAATTCACTCTGTCATATCAGTCGATCGATTGATTATTTGAATTTACGTTGTTTGAGAATTAAATTTCTTACCTAAAGTTGTAAGCACTTCGTTATATCAAACTTTTTTTTCAAAAAGAGACGTTATAGTCGGACCGGGAGAGTTTATACCTCCTTCTCCAAATAACTAAGATGGCGTTGATGCCAATTCACGTTAAACTGGAATATCATATTACCCCATGCAGTGTTGAATCGATAAAAATATTACCCCCAAATTTTTCGTTCGTTCAAAAATAATGAGAAAAAAAAGTATTATTGATTATACGATCATTTAAATGAACGATTTTTCAATTGCAAAAAATTTAAAAATTGTAAAATTCAAGATAAAGTAAATTATTTGAAGGTCAAATCTTATCTTTGTATAATTTAACGATTGTTTATTCAGTTTTTATAACTTAACATTTTATTCAAAATAAAAGAGTCACACAGTTGTATATTTAAATAAAAAATGTGGTATATAGACAATTTCATTATTTGTTTGAATTTTAAAAATTTCATTGATTGTTGGCCTCTAGATCCATATCCGACCAAACAGCTTCGGTTTCGCTGTCATCTGCAACTTCATCGTTATCAGATTCTGGCAAACCATCTCGAACTCCATAAGTCGTGTCGGCTGCCTCTTCTCCGTCAGTTAAATAATAAGTTGTGTCGAGTTTCTTAGAAGAACTATCCAACCTATTAATTCCTTCCAGAACCCTTCGATTACTTGGATCCAAACTGAAATAAAAAAGAAAACAAGAATTACAAATCATTGTTTCTCATTCTTTTCAATCCACTAGATTTTTCTGTTTCTTAGTGAAGTGAAAAAAATTACTTTAAAGCTATTGCATAGTTGTCAAGGGCTTTTTCTTCATTGTGCAACCTAAGCCACAAGTCGCCCAACATCTGATACAATTTGCACGTCGGCTGAACCTCGACTTGCTTCTCCAGCAACGTCACGGCCGCGTCCAAGTTCATCTCCTGTTCATAAATTTCAGCTAACAGGTACACAGCAGGTAGATAAGACTCATCTTGAGCCAAAGCCTTTTCTAATAAATTCCTAGCTTTGCCCACAGACACAGGATCTTTCGTCAAAACCGAGGCGTACAGCTACAACAAACAAATTCAATTCCTCAAACATTTCATTCTACAAGATTTGACCCGAAGAAATGTTGTTATTTTAACTAACCGTAAGAACCCTGGGCGTTTGACCAAGTAATTTACAAGAACTGCAGGCGATATTAAGCGCCTCCCTCAGTCTTCTAAGTCCTGTGAAACAATCCACCAGGCCCTTGTGAGGTTCGTACCTATGTGGCTTAATCTGCATGGCCTGTCGAAACGAGAGCAGTGCCTCCTGGTACTTTTTCTGTTCGATGAAAATGTTACCCTGGAGAATTATCGCCTCGACGTTGTTCGGACAAACCGACACGGCCTTGGTGGCAAAAGTCAGCGCTCGGTTCCAACGACGTGCCGCGCAAGACGCGTAGGCCATCGCGATGTATGCCTCGGGTGAATAATCGTTCGTTGCAAAAATCGCTGGCACTAATTTTTCCAGTTCTTTTATGTGGTCTGTCTTGTAGAGAACCGCAGCGTAGATATCTAGTCTGAAAAGTTTCAAAAACAACATTTCAAAATTTAAGTCAAAAGAGAATGAAAACATTAAAGAATATTGTTGTTTGTTTTACCCTCTGGCAATATCAGATTCCATGATTTTGGCTCGTTTCAAACACATAAGGGCATTCTTATCGTCACCAGCGTAGTAATAGCACTCGCCCATGGTGATGAGGAGGTTGACATTATCTCGTAAAAAGTTCATACTGTCAAGTGAATTGAGTGTTGAGATAGCCTGGGTGTATTCGCGATTATGAATGTGTGCATGGGCTTTGATCCACACGTTTAGCCAGTCAAGATTCAGTAAATTCGATGTACAACCGACGATTAGCGAGTTTACTTCGATTCCTTTTACTCCCAAGGTTAATAGACCTTCTGCTGCTTCCAGAGCTAGGGGGCACTCTCGAAGTACTTCCTTGTATGTTGCTATTGCTGACCTTTCCATGCCCTGTTCTTGGAACATTTTTGCTAGAGCCATGTTTACCTGTCAAGAAATTTTTTTTAATTTTTTGAATATTAATTCACTTTGATTTTTTGAATGTTTTTTTATTTTATTTTTTATTACCTTTGGCGTTCTTTGTTTTCCTGGTATTCCTTGAAGGATATGCAAAGCCTCAGACGTGTTTTTCATCTTCACCCAACACGAATAAATTTGGTACTTAATATCCACATCTGAGACAAGTTCTTTTTGGCTTTCTGTTGTCGGTTTGGCTGTGCCTTTACATTTCAAGAGACACTTCCTAAATTGTAACGCCTTTCTGTACAGAGCTTCTGCCTTTCGATAATTCTCCAAGTGAAAATGCGAATCCGCATAGTAAAAGTAGACCAAAAATTTGGAATAGGATGATAAGAGTTCGTTGCTGTGATCGCTCAATGACAAAGCTATGTTGGCCTGCAATTCAAATAATGTCATGTTAAAAAAAATTAAATAGGACATTTTGTAAAGCAAACAAACTTCATTATTTCATAAACTGTATTCGTTATAAATAGGTGTTCAATCAAGTAATCATTTGCACACAAGATTGGTAAACAAATTTAGTAAACAAAATGAAAATTTGTAAACAATGTTTCTTTGAATGAAAATTGTTGTTTAAAAACACTATTGACATTCTTACCAGACAGATGACATTGGAGTACAATGACTGATCATACAACTGTTTGATTTGGTCAAATAAAGTGGACATCTTTGGTTATTTGCTTCAAAACGGACGGCACTAGTCTATCAAGATAAAAACGATTAAAATGTACACTATAACCCCACGAAACCGAGTTGCTTTTTGGCGATTGATTTTTTGCAAGTGAAAGTCCCTCGTGGGTCTATTTCTTTTGTTTGTTTTTCCTTTCTCAATCGATTCTCTTTTCTATTTTGGACACATCGTATTATTGTGTAAACAATCAGTGGACCATTGACATAAGTCTTCGATTGGCGGATAGAATTCGTTCAGACACTTCAGTACTTCAGACTGTCTTGTCTGATTGGAGCAAGCGTTGTTTCTTCGAAGACAATTTTGTTAACATTCGTTCGATTATCATTAATTTTACGTTCAAGATAACAGTTTTTTGAAAGTTACTCTTCTCGATTCAATATTGAAAAAAACGGAGTTTCAACGGTACTTGATTGTTGCAGGTGAGTTGTTGTGTTTTTCAGGTTAAGATCAACAATCAAAAAGTGACATCTCTTGATGAATATTTGAAACAGCGTTTTAATTCGCGAATAAATATTTATTCTAGATTAATGTAATAATGATAATTAAAAAGGCGTGAAAAACGTGCCCTAGTTGAGAGGTAAGTAATTCGGCTGGTTTGACATCTGTTTTAGTCCACAATTTTTGACATCGGCTCAAAAATGTAAACACATTTTATCGATTGTTTATACTATACAAAGAGGTCAATTTGTTTATTAGGATTGTTTAGTTTGTTTCAAAATGTTATGTAATATTAAATATGAATAGAGGAAAATGTTGCAAGAAAAGTTTAAAAAAAACAACCGGGAAAAGTATAGAAAAAAGAATCGTGAAATCGGATTAGATCTTGGAGATTATTGAACGAAAAAACTAACAATGAAAGTCATATTGTTACATTTTACAAATCCTATCAGATTCGAGAAATTGTTTGCTCATAAATGTGAAAATACATTTACAGTTGTATTGTGTTCCGGTTATGAAACACGACGTTTTTGTTGAAATTGTAGTTTTTTGCTAAAATACAAAAAGGGCCAACATGCTTTTTTATTTGTTTATTTTTTATTCATTCGGCAACTTAATTAATAAATAACGACAATTATTGTAAATTTTAAGTTCATCTAATTTTTTCTATTGTCTTCCATTGTTAAATTTTTGCAAAATAAGGTTTTTTATCACATTCATTTGAAGTAAACAAAAAACAAATAAATAAATAATTGAATTATAAGAAAAACCAACTATTGCCGTGGGAGCCTCCTTTTACAGTGCATTGAATCATAGAATTATTTGGCATTGTAGGGAACAACTTCCTTTCACTCTTAAGAAATATCTCACGCGGTTCAGTCGAACAGCGAATGTCCTAGTATATCCACGGATTGTCCTAATATAAATCAGGTATTTTAAATCACTCTTTTTTCACTCCGAAATTTTAGACACCTAATATTAAAAAATACAAAATAAGAGCAAAAGTGAACCCAGTAAAATACCCAACTTCTAATAAATGTTTGTTACGTTTTCGCGTTTTATTTTTCTTATCTCAAAATGTTCATTACAACAATGACTATTTTTAAAAGATAAAAATTTAATACTAGTAAAAAGATTTAAATAGAAAATCTCAAAAGTTTAATAAAAATCTGTGAATCACAATAAACCATGTCAACAAAATATTTTTCACGATTTTGTTCTATTTCAACCGAGTGATAATTTCGCAACAATTGTTGATTGCACAATAATAATTATCTATGAATCATTTTTGTCCTCAGTCGTTCCAGATTGTGATTTTCAAATTGAATCAACAGGTCGAAATCGAACGCGCTGAAAATGGGCGGAAACAATTGCAAGAGCTTCTCCGCGAAAGTCAACATAAGCGGCAAGAAGTCTTGCAGCTCTAGTAGCGGTGAGTAAACCGCGAGTAATCGCTGTCATTCTCGCGTATTGATTTTGTTTTGCACGCTCAGCATGAGTTCGACGGAAAAAATGAGTGAGTAAAGGTTTGCAAACATACACACTTAGTTTTTAATTGTTCTACTTGAGTCGAGGTTTGCAATTAAATGAGTCTTATGTTTGTTTCTATTTCCTTTTTTGCGGGAAGGTTATGTTGTATTCAGAGCTAGATTTATCAAAGTCTAATTATTTTCGAACAAAAGAAAATGACCCCAATTTAAGACAAATGAATCCTATCTAATAGTTTTTTAATTTCTTTCTACTTCAGCGACCGAATCATCGAATGGAGATTACATCGAAGGAGTGGTTTGCAAGGAGGCGGAAATTAAAGATAATGAAATGAAAGTATGTGATCTAGGAGGTGAAGATGGAGGCAAAATTTTATTGATAAAACAAGAAGGAGAGTTGCATGCAGTTGGGACGAAATGTACCCACTACGGTGCTCCTTTGAACACCGGTGCCTTGGGAAAAGGACGAGTCAGATGTCCCTGGCATGGAGCCTGTTTTAACATCAAAACAGGCGACATCGAAGATTTTCCTGGACTCGACTCGTTGCCCTGTTACAAAGTACGAATATCCTCTTTTAAATTTCACCTTAACCCTGGTTTTATCAGATCATATTTTTTATTTGTCTGTTATAACTTTGTAATAAATTTTACTTCTTTTAGGTGACAGTTCAAAACGGAGAAATTTCAGTGCGTGCGAAACGCACAGACCTGAAAACAAATAAGCGAGTGAAGGATATGTGTCCGTTCAACAAGGACAATCACCAGACAGTCGTGATCGTTGGAGGTGGACCAGCTGGTGCAACCTGTGCTGAAACTTTACGCCAAGAAGGATTTTCTGGACGTATCGTTATGGTCAGCAAAGAAGGATTCCTGCCTTACGACAGGCCTAAGATTTCCAAGGCCATGGATACTGAAGCTAGCAAATTGTTTTTGCGACCTCAAACTTTTTATGATGAAAATAATATTGAGACCAAACTTTGCACTCAAGCCATTGGTTAGTTTGTTACAAAGATGAACTATTTTTCGTTTATAATTTTTCTTTCAAATAAGGTGTTTTGAATAAAATTAATACTTGTTACAGGTTTGGACGTTGAAAATAAGGTAGTGAAATTACACACCAACGAGGAACTCAAATACACCACCCTTTTCATCTCAACCGGAAGTCGACCTAGGAGTCTGAAAGCGCCAGGATCAGAGTTAAAAAACATTTTCCTATTGAGAACATTGAATGATGCGAGTAAGATCGATAAAGAGTTATCGAAAGAAAGGCATTTGGTTATCCTTGGATCGAGTTTCATTGGGATGGAAGCCGCAGCTTATGCTGTTTCAAAGTGCGCTTCAGTCACTGTGGTTGGTCGGGACGAGGTACCCTTCCAGCCTGTTTTTGGAACTGATATCGGTGCAAGGATCAAACAGGAATTCGAGGAGAAAGGTTAATTTTTTAGAATGAAACATTATTTATAATTGAGAAACAAAATAAAAATAAAAATTGTTTGTTTACAGGTGTGAAATTTATAACTGGAACTGATTTAGTTAAGTTCAATGCTCAAGATGGTAAGGATTCGGTAGAGGAAGTTGAACTTTCAAACGGTAGCACAATTCCTGCGGATGTCGTGATTTTGGGAATCGGTGCCGTCTTCAATACCGAGTGGCTTAAAGATACTCCAATTAAGATGGAAAATAATGGAAGTATCACTGCTAACGAGGTACGAAAAATACAAAAACCCATAAAAAATTGCTCCAATTGAAATGCTAAATTTTGCAAATAAATTTTGTTTTCCAATCCTAGTTTCTGAAAACAAACATCGACGACATTTATGTCGGGGGAGACATTGCATGTGCACCTGTATTGGCTGCAAATGGAACCTCGGCTCCTATAGGTCATTATGGTCTAGCGCATTATCATGGAAAAATTGCTGCTCAGAATATTAGTGGCCGAGCAACTCCATTGAAAACTGTACCTTTCTTCTGGACCATGCTTTTTGGAAAGAGTTATCGTTATGCTGGTACTTTTTTTCAAATCATCAGTTGAATTTTAAAATAAAATTACATTGAAAATTACAGATGAAAAACCAGTTTGCATTGGTTTTAATTTTGAATTGAATTGCAGGTTTTGGATCAGCAACTGAATTCGGAATTCATGGATCCTTGGAAGAACTCAAATTTTTTGCCTACCATTTCCGCGATGGAAAGGTGGTGGCTATGAGCAGCGTTGCTCGGGATCCTATCGTGGCTGATTTTGCCAATTTACTTTACGAGGGAAGAACTTTGACCGAAGACGAAGTTAAAAAAGATCCTTACGGTTGGATGCGCAACAAACCAAAAGATCTAATGCCTCCAAGCAAGTCGTAAGACTTTTATTTGAATTGAAAAAAGGAGATTGTTTTTTAAAGTTATTTTTTAATGAGATGCAAAGTATTATTTGTTTGTTTATTATGAACTCTTCTCATTGAGAACATTCGTTTTGTTTTTTGTTGCTTTATTTTTTCTTGAAATCAGTATTTTCTTTATTAATTCTCAATTATATTTTATACGTATTTTTTGGTGAATACTTTAATCTTGTTTTTGTACTTAACAATAAGTATTATTTTCTTTGATAAATACTTATATTAGACATCCACGTCATACGAATTTATGAAAATTGTATTTTCGTATTGAAAAGGGACCAACTTAAAACTGATGAAACGTTTTTCATTATTTCATTCTAATTAGTTGTGCATGCAAGCAAAAGCCACTGCCGAAATGAACAGACATAAATTCCATAAAGATCAAGAATATTTTTTTCAAGCATGAACCGATGAATGAAAAGAACAAATTCTGCTTGACAAGTGTAAAACAGGTGCCCCAATTTTAGGGACGTTTTTGGAATCCAACGAAGGACGATTGAGTTTAGGACAAAAGTAAGGGACTCCGAAAAAATTGTTAAGTTTGGTAGATTATTACGCTATCTGAGGTACTTACGCTTGTAAACAAACATGAAATTTCTTTGGAAGTTTTTCTTCTCAAACAGATTGAATAACACTTAATCTGACTTAACGAACTTAAACAATTGAATGTACATGATTATATTTTTTACTTCACCTTGTACTTTTGTCGTAACGCTGAAGATGCGATGAGATTTTATCTTTGCGGAAACAGAACAATAAATATTTACACAAGGCTACGTTTGACTAATTTATTTATTCCCAAGCATCGGAAACCATCAGACATTTTAGTCTGTCAACTGTATAGGTTTTCTTATTAAAATGTCGTGCACGGTAAAGTAGAGTATTCAATTTAAACTGTTCTAATCTTTCTTGTTTGAGATGTCTTGTATGACCCGAATCTTGTTCTTGGGTCAGGTAAGGATGACGCAACAGCAACATATTGTCCTCTTCTCTTTCCAAATCCGCTCTCAGATCCATCATTTGTTTTTGGGTAACCGGTCTTAATCGACGGTTTTTTCTGTAAACAAAAATTCGATTTGAGTTTGAATTTTCAACGTCAGTTGAAAAGATTTGAAGCTTGTTTTGCAGTATTTAAGGTAAGTAGACGTTTTGCAAATTTGCATTTAGAATTCTTGCAAAAACAATTTGTTACATCAAAACAACTAGGATTCCATATTGTAAGATCATGAACGATGACAAGTATTGAAATGCGTATGAAAATTTAAATTTGATTTGATTACAAAGTTTAGAAATAAATTGAAAATTAATTTTTGAGGTTATAAAACAAATTTTCACTTACCCTCGGAATTCAAAGCCAATAGGTTTTCTGTACATACTGTAAAGCTTTAGTACGTCTGTTAAACGCATTTTGAAATCTTTGTTATTTTCAATCAGTTGCTAATTCTACTATTTTTTATGATTTAAGTGTCAATAATAAATGCTTCTCTTAACACAAACTTTTTTTGACTGCAGTGCCCCCTGGGTGAACAAAACACAAAACACAAATCAGCTTCTTGTCTGTTTTTTAATTTTATAAAGACGGATTGAATAAATTAAATTTGAACTAAAAAATAAGATAGGGTTGAAAATTTAAGAACAGTTCATATTTGTCCCATCCACTGATTTATTTGAACGTCGAAACATGATTGCATTACATGCACCGAATGCAATTTAGCACCAGGCTTGTTCGTACACAAAACAAACTCCAAAATACATAATCACAATAATTATCAAAAAATACATACTCAAATGTAATAATATTTATTGTAAAATAATACCCCGATGGCGCAATTTCAAATTATGTTCATAGTTGCGCTTTGGTATACTCGAAATGCACTTCTTATGACAAAATGTAAACAATACTCAAATGCAACACTTTTCACTTCAATTTTTTTTTTTTTACAAATTTGATTATATGGGAGCGTATTACCCTGCAAAACATTCCATTGGTGCATGTAGAAAGATGTTTTTGTTCTACTTTTCAAATAGATGTTTCGTTTTTCATTAATTGTTGTTACAAAATGTTGTATATAACAATTGGCCGTTGACACCGAAAATGTTATGTACAAATTTACTCTTCCAGGAAGAAGTATTGATTGGCTCGTTTCTGTTCCAAGTCCTAAGAAGAAAACGAACATTTTGATTAGAAAAGAAAACTTTCGCAAATTATTTGTTCGTTTTTGAACTAAACAAATCAATGAAACTAAAAGAAGATTTTAAAAATTAATTGTACCTTCACAGATTGGGCTTTGTTGATACGTGGTCGGAAATTGTTCGGGTCTCTTCTGAATGTGATACCGAGAAGTTCCAAAAATCGGTTCATTCCGTTCAAAAGCGACTGAGGACTGTGCGCCGTGGTGTTAAGCGATGGAACGCCAGAGAACACGATGACACGGTCAGCCAAGTATGTAGCCATGATGAAATCGTGCTCGACAATGAAGCCAGTTTTCTTCGCATGAAGAATAAATCTGAAAAATAAAAAAAAAAAAAGATTTTAATGTCCACTTCTTCAAATCAGATTACAAAATTACTAAAAAATACATCAGGAAACTGTACAAACCTCTTGATAACTTTCGCAGCAACTAAACGCTGCTCAGAATCCAGGTAAGCCGAAGGTTCATCAATAAGATAAACATCTGCTGGCTTGCCAAGACAAAGTGCCAGGGCGACTCGTTGCAATTCACCTCCAGACAAATTCTGCACCTCCTGGTCCATAATATCTTCGATCTTGAGGGGTTTCATAACGTCGGTCATGAACTGAGGATGGATGTATGCGTCGCGAATTTTCTCGTGCAAAAGTTGTCGCACCAATCCTTGTGATTTTGGACTGATCTTCTGTGGTTTGTAACTTATGTGCAACATGGGAATGTTACCTGGAAAAAACCAAAAAAAGTTAACTCAAAATGATCCAACATTTTTCATTTCTTACTTTGTTGATTATGTTTACCTGAGCCCTCATCAGGTGGCAAATTTCCAGCAAGCATACGAATAAAGGTCGTTTTTCCAGTTCCATTTTCTCCCAACATTACAAGGATTTCTGAATCAGTGAATTGGCCCTTTTCTACGGTGAGCTTGAAGGATCCCATGGTTTTGACCATAGCAGGGTACTCGTAATGGTTCATACGTTTCACCTCTTCTTCGTTGGCGCTCTCGGCCACTTTGAAAATAAGCGATTCCTCACGGAACCGCAAATTTTCCGTCGGCACAAAACCGTCGAGGAAGATGTTGATGCCTTCTCGTACTGAGAACGGCATGGTCACCACTCCGTACGCTCCAGGAACACCGTAGAGACAGCAGATGAAGTCGGACAGGTAGTCCAGTACTGACAAATCGTGCTCTACAACGATGATGAATCTAGAAAATTAAAAACAAAATATTTTTTTTCGTTAGAAAATGTTTTAGCTCGTTGTTTGTTTGTTGATTAGAAAATGAAACTCACTTATCGGGATGGATAAGCGATCTGATGGTCAAAGCAGCGTTTAAACGTTGCTTAACATCAAGATACGAAGACGGCTCATCGAACATGAAAATGTTTCCGTTTTGTATGCACACCATGGCGCAGGCAAATCGTTGCAATTCTCCTCCAGAAAGGTCGCTGATGTTTCTGTCACGAATATTCATCAAATCTAAAAAGAAAACGTTAAAGTAAAAAAATAAGCATTTTAATAAAGTGAAATTAATAAACAGTAGATGTTAGAAATATGTACCGAGCATTTGACAGATCGATTTCTGATTATCACATTCGTCCTTTTTGTCCAAAAGTTGTTGGACAGTTCCATTGACAGCTTTGGGGATCTGATCGACGTACTGTGGTTTGATTAGAGCTCGCAAGTGGTCTTCTAAAATTTTCGTGAAGTAATTCTGTAACTCGCTACCCCTGAAGTGGCTCAGAATTTCTGTCCAATCTGGTGGATCCTAAACCGTCAAATCAATCAATTAATAATTCGATCTTGTTTAGCAAATTTGTTTTCATTTCCAAATTATTTTAAATAAAACAAAGGGTATAAAGTACGAACATGAAAGCGTCCCAAATTAGGCTTCAATTTGCTCGCCAGAATCTTCAGGGCAGTCGATTTTCCAATTCCATTAGTGCCCACAAGACCGAGAACTTCACCAGGTCTTGGTATTGGCAGTCTGTGTAACTTGAACGAGTTCTTTGAGTAACGGTGAGTCGTCTCTCTTTCCAAGTTGCTCGGTAAATTGATGATTGATATGGCCTCGAATGGACATTTCTGAAATTACAAAATATGATCAAAAAAAGAGAAACAAATGATTTGTGATGTTCTCCTCAACTCATTTTAATTCAAAGTTCATTATCAACAATGAAAAATTAAACTCCATACACAATTTCAATTGTTATTGCAAAAGAAAAATGAAACATTTATTTTCTGCAAGTCTATTTTTGAACTTATAAAACGCAAATCTATGACATTTTAATAATATTATAAAGAGAAAAATGTCAATTTTGTAGCTTTCTTTTTGAATGATGAATAGCGATGTAATGAAAGTAGAATGAATAATAGCGAGCAACTTTCAATTTTTTTAATAGTAAGATAATTTAAAAAAACAACTACAAACCTTTACACAAATACCACAACCAATGCAGAGTTCTTCCGAGATGGAAGCGATTTTGTCATTCGGCGATACTTCTATACACAATTTGCCCATCCGTACAACCGGACACGTACGTTTGCACTCTTGACGGCATCTCTTCGGTTTGCACTTGTCTGAATTGACAATAGCAATTCGAGTCAACCGATCGGTCTCTTCGACAGATTTTTTTGGAGGCATTTTATAGCCAAATCTAAAAAAGAAAAATTAGGCACTCAAATAAATTCCAGTTTCTATTCAAGACTAACAACAACTTCACAATTGTTTCGTACATAAAAATTCAAACGAATTGAGAAGGAATAATAAACTGAGACATTAATTGAAACTGATTTGAATTAATTGGTTGCATATGTTGGCAGAACCAGGCAAAGACACGGGATAACCTCAAAACCCCGAGACTCCTATTCACGTGTCAACGAACAGAAAAAACAACTCGCGATTGACAAACAAATTAACTCAAATTGATAAGACGACGATGTAAATCTGAAGTTGTAAACAAGTGCACTCACCTAACGACTTAATGGCTATGAAATTTAACAGAATTTCATTGGGATTAATCTATTCGGGCCAATATGGAGACGCGTGTCCCACCACAACTCATTTTCTTGTCAACCCGCGCGCCCTCTCTCTCATTGGTTGACTTTCAAATCTCAAATTTCTTCGACACACTCAAGGCCGTCGCCACAAATCTTTTCACCTTGCTCTTCCTTTTTTTTCACCTACCCTTTTGGCTCACATTTCAACCCTACTTCGTTTACAAACATAGAACGAAAACAATTAATTCAGCCATTATAAATTGTTCCATTTTCTCGCCTTTTCAAAAAGAGGAAAATTGGTTCAAGTTCAACGAGGAGGAACAGGGGGAACGGATCGGGTAGTTTCGGGGTTGATCGGCGCGCGAAACCGGCGACTTCCGGTGGCAAGTGGTGAGGTCAACTGGGGCTGTGTTCCGTTCGGTGTGACGTGCAGACGGAGTGAGTCGAGTCGCTCTCGCACGTCAAGCTGCGTCGCAGCAACTCGGGGCCAGACGTTCCCGGTGTTCCGTCAGTCAGACAGCGACGACAGTCACTGGTGCTCAGACAGTGCGGAGCTCGGAACAAACTCGGTGAGTAGCTTGTGCCCCGTGCTCTAAATTCGCGCGACCGAAAAAGTCGTTGTAGCGCGCGGAGCTATCGATTTTTCGTCGGATCGCGGGCCGGGCGTATCGCGACAAGTGTCGACCCAAGTCAGTCAGTCGAGCGCGCTCTTTTTTTTCTCTCAGTTTCTTGTGTCCTTTCACCTCAAATTGGTTTGCGAATCTCTGTTCCTTCGTTCCAAACAATCTAAATCGATCTCTGTCAGGTTTGTTTTGACGGGGCCCCCCTTTCTCCCACCCAGCCCGGCCTGTTTTTTTCTGGTGCTTTTTCAGTTAGGTTATGTGTGATAACGATTTTGGTTGTTGATTGTTGTGCAAAATGGGTGCGGTGGTTTTTGCAAAATTTTTTGACGGAGAACGGAACGAGTTTTCGGCTTTCCAAATGTCAAATGTCAGAGAAGAAAGCTTCTCAGTCTTTACACTGATCTTGTCAATACAATGTGGGATTATTGAATCCAATCAATTCGAGTTGTAACAATTAAAATAGTTGACTTATTTATGGTGTTTTTGTTTTAAAGTTACGTATTCATTCTGTCAAGTTTTAGGTGAGTTTGGGAAAGTTGAAATCGGAAGTGTGTCAGTGATAATTTGACGTTTATGAATAATACATCTTTAGCACAGAGCTGAGTTGGAAACAAACGTTTTTCTCAGTCCTTTTGTTTAAAGCCGATAATTATAGTGATAGTGAAATATTATTGGGTACGTCGCTTGTTGTTAATAATTAAAAATTAATGGGATACTAAGTGACTACTATTTTCGGTGTGAAAAAATAACTAAAACAATTGTTTAGTGCAATTTTGACTATTAAGACGTAATTATTGAAACCTTATGCAAGTTCTTTTTTTGTTCGCTTAAGTTTTTGGTATTGGGTAATAAATAGTATCGTAAAAGAAAAATACTTTTTATCAATTTAAAGATTATAAGATTGAAATTAAATTTAAGGCAGGCAATTAAACGGAAACCATAGTTAAGGGTCGATTTTATCTTGAGACATAACAGAGTGTTATGTGACAGTTCAGGGAGTTTAAGAGTTATGCTCGTATGACCTTGAAATTATATCAATCGTTTCTGAATTGAACGCCCATTATAGAAATCAAATAGTTTACTTTCAAGTTGAACTTTGATTGAAATAAAGTTTTGTTTATTGTAGCAATAATATAATTAACATTCAAAATCAGAACTAAAAATAAAAAAATTAGTATGAGCAACAACTCTGTTTAAATTTTTTATTGCACAATTATTAAAACAAAATAAGTTAACGTGTCATTCATATTAAAATATTTTCCATCTCAAATATTCAAAAAGTTACAATCGAAAATATCCAATCTACTGACAAATTACTTTTCAATTGTTTATCACATATTTTCCAGATACGAAATATCAAAAGTAAATGGTTTTTGATTAGTTTTTTTTTTTTTTTTTACAAAAGAGTAAGAAATCATATCGTGCTAATGATTGCAATAGTTCGTTTTTTTCTGATTAAAAAAATGAAAGTAGGAATAATTTGCAGTTATCAATCCTGATGGAATTGAAAACAATGAAGTAGACAATTTTAAACAATTTCTCAGCAACTGTTTGTCATATTATTTATAGAATGACATTTAAAAAATTGTTCAAATCAACAAACGTTTCTTATCGTTTTGAAATTCGAATTAAAAAATAATGAATGAGAATATGTAAATGTCAATACTTTGGATTATTATTGACAAATACTTGAAAAATTGGAATCATTTAACGAGTTGTCAAAATCGCGACTACATTAATGTCTGCAAACAAACAATCTGATAGCACCTCTGGCGCGTAATTTGCTATTGGTTATTTAACGACGAGTAATTGACTTTCGCGTTATGAACTTGCATAGTGGAAACGAAGTGATGGAAAATGACACGTCAAGTTACAAAACGGCTTGCTATTAAACAATAGCAAATCAAAAAGACGAAGAACAAAATTCCAAAAGTCTTCAAACAACTTTGTTTGTTCATTTTTTGTGATTTTTTTGTATCATTTTGCATTGACGGGTTGTCGATAAACAAATACCCTTCGGTGATATTTAAATGTCATGAGTATAATTGGAATTTAATATCATTTAATGGAATTTGCACACGAAAGCAATAAATTATTCATAAAAATCGCGGAGATAAAAAGAAATAAACAAAGCGAAAAATAAATGAAAAATAATCAGAGGCAGGGTTTATTAAAAAACTTGAGTTGCAATTGACCTTGCAGACTAAAACATAAACAACGCAAAACAAAATTAATTTTCTCTTTCAGAAAATTATTAACTGAAAACAATCAAACAATTTTTGTTAATCAAGAAACTTTTGTTTAGTATCCGACAGGTAAAGTGAGCAATATGCAATAACGCACTTCATTCTCAATTAACCTTGAAAAAGATAAACAAACAATTGTTTATTTCAACTCGAATATTTTCCGGTTCAGAAAATGGTCAACAAACATTAACAATCTCTTATTTCTTTTAGCAATTAAATCAAGGTTACAGCAACATCAAAAATTGAAATAAAAAAAAAACGTTTAATGAAAAATTGAGTATTTTAATAATTGTGAAAAATCAATATTATTTGATAAATTAAAAAATGTTGACAAAAATAGCGAAAAAACTTGTGAATAAGAAACAATGAATTGGTTTTATTTTGATAAGAGGAGATGTAATATTTGGATCGAAGGATCGTGGGTAATCCCGAAAAGCGCGGTAGGATTTCGGGTCGCGCTAAAGTGGGTCAAGTTTAAAGTCATTACTCTATACATAAGCGTGTGCAGCAGCGTCGCAATGTGTCGGGAAAAATGATCGTGATCGCGTTTAGTTTGCGGGCAGGGTCGTGACTCATGGTCCCATAGAGGGCGCGCGAAAATTTTCACCGACAAAAAGCTTTGGCGACCAATGCGAGCGCTTAACTTCCCACTCGCGTCTGACCATCAACGGACCCACTCCACTTGGCAGCGCACTTCTCACCCCATGCTCTCTCCTCATTCTCCGCTGTCTCGTCGACACAGACGCCCCGCCACACTTTATCCATCCTAATACGCGATCATGTTCTGACGCACATAAGAACGTCGCGGGACATAAGAACCCAAGTAACTTTTTTTTCTCCCACTTTTTCTTCTTTGCATTTTGTATTCTGACCTTTTCGTTTTTAATTTCGTTTCCTCGATTTTATCTTCTTTTTTTATAAGTTTTTTTTTTCTATAAGCTTTCTTTGAAAATTAAGTCACGATTAGCAAATTTTTCTCCAGCGAAAGAAACAAGTTGAGTGGTTAATTTGTTTGACCTATTTTTGGCACGAGTTTTGGTTGTCGTTTTGCGTTGCATCTAAAAAGGTGAAGGAGTTGTGACAGCTCGGTCCTCTTTTTTCTCTCTTTTGGATGAAAAGGATGTTTATTTCAAAGAAAGAGACGTGAACAAGAAATTCATTATTGTGCTGGAATTTTCGTTTTATTGTATTTTTTAGTCGCGGATTGTGACAAGTGGAAATGGACAATTTAAGTCAGACGTATGAAAACAAACGTTTAACCGGTTTCAACTATGTTTTGTCGACGATAATATGAACCCTTGCAACAAGATAATTGCAGTGTGAGGAATAATTTTTCAACGCGTAATTGGTGGTTGATGTAAGAACTGTTGGACTCGCTCGTTTATAGACTTCGTTATGAGTTTGAGAAACGTTTAATTGTTAAGCCGGAGTGAGACACAGTAAACTAGTTTCTTGGCACTGTGCTCTTTTTATTCGATTTTTTGGGTGTTATTTATTCAGAATATTTATGTTTGAAATTAATTTATTTTATTTATTAGATAGTTTTGGTTTATTTTTTTGTTTAATTTTTGATACGATTTTTTTCTAACTTTTTGTTGTTTAAAGGTAAAAGGTACGTTAAAACAAAGTTTCTTTGCCATTGATTTTATTTATAGTTCATAAAGAAAGAATCATCAAAAACAAAACTTTTCGATTTAATTCCTGTCTTTGTCTTGAACTAGTTTTAATGTAGTTAATCAAACTTAACGGAATTATTAGTTGAGAGATTGATGGAACTTATTAATTTGTTCGCGAATGTTCTATTTTTACCATTGATTAATTCATACGTGCTGAACTTCAAAAACAATTATTTTCGGTTACGTCAAAGTTCTTTAGTATTCAAAATAAAGTAACCAAAAGTGAAATACTCATTTTTACAACTTTTCTTTTGAACAAAAAGGAATAAAGTATCGGCGTTAATAAAGAGCATTTCTTCTCATTTCTTCTTTTTCACTTCATAAATTTTAACCTCGGACTTGGAACAAAAGTGTTACACGAATGTTTGATATTATTTTTTGTTGATGAAAAATACCGAACGTTCAGCTTTTGTTTGATGTAAATTCAACTTCGCCATGAACTTTAATAATACATGCCCTTTAAGAGGAGAAATTTGCTTTTTACAACCCAATAAAATACTCTTCAATCGAAAATGAAACAATTTGCTCGACAAGTTTTTCCTCGTGTTTTCACACTCGGTCACCAAATTGCTCACAATTATGGTAGTTTATATAAAAAGCAAGAAAATAAAATACGATGGAAGTTGAATGAAAAAAAAATTAAATGGACAGATTCACACGAAACTCAAGAGAGAGAAAAAAACAGGAACTATGGAAGCTCCATTATCTCCCATTTGACGTGATGGTCTTTTTTTGGTTATTTCCCAGCCTTTTCCAACGTATTCCAAAATGCACATCTACAATGCAAGAGCTTTTTCACGGTCACGCCAATGTTTGACATAAATTATACAGAATGGAAACTCGTATTTCGTAAAATTTGATTACAATTCAAAGCGTTTGCTTAAAATTCAAATTTTAACATTTTCACATTTCCTTTTGATTTTTATCAAACTTTTACAATTTTCTCCAAAATTACATCTCTTATTACAAAGTGTCTTAGTTCTTTAAAAAACCTCTACAAATGAAAAAAAAAAAAAAATGAAAAATACAAAAATCGATTTTTTAAAGAAATTGTTTGCACAACTTTTGAACTAAATGAATAGATTTGGAAAACCTAATTTGGTACTAGAAGAAAATCTGATTCTGTAATAAAAGCCATCGTCCTTCAGAAACGCGATGATAAAATAAATAGAAAGCCATTGAGAATTCAAGTTCAGCCGAAAACGCGTTTGAAAATTCTCAGATGGTAATGGAGTCCTTGATAAGATCGTGCGGGTGCGAAAAGGACAGGGCGCTAATGGCGACGATTGTTGTGCCAGTCCTAAAAATAGAACCGATTGCACAACGTTGCAGTTTTGTCTTCGAATTCGATTGGTCGTGGGTGACGGTCGTCGGCCGACGTGCATCCAACCCCTCGACGCTCTGCTGCTCGTGGTCATCCATTGCAGACAGGCAAATTCGCTCAGATGCATGGCCAAATGTCTCTACACGTGGAGAGAGAGTGTGCAGCTGCGCGCAATCTAGTATTGATTTTCTTACTCGGCGTTTTGTTTCATCTACATAGAGCCTGGCATTGGTGTGTCCGTGTTTGGCGGCTGTGTATGCGCATCGCTAAACTCGCGGAAACACATTCTTTAAGCGCCTCTTATATTCTAACAGCAGTTGTATGAATATTGTGTCATCCCAGACGTCAAACTTGCAAAATTAGAGGAAAATTTTTGTTTCCTATTGAATAATTTTTTTTCCAAGTTTCTTATCAAATTGTAATCTGATGAAACTTTGTGAAAATGATAAGAAATGTTCGATCGCTTCTGTTGGTTTTATTTTAAATTTTTTTATAAAAAATTATCTTTACATTTGATTTCACAGTTGAAAAAAAACGAGGGATTGGCTCGTGCATGAAAATAAATTCGAAATTAAAAATCATTCGAACGTTCTCATGCAGCGATGAGTAATGATTGGATCAGATTAATAAATAACACGTTGATCTCATCCTGTTGCCTCATTGAATCCGAGAAGCGTACAGTCAACGTTAATAAATTATGTATTCATTTTTCCCCGCCAGACCCGAAACTCAATTCAATTTCCATAAGTGAATTGCGATTCACAAATCATCGTGTCGGTTTCCTTCCCCCTTCCCCTCTACTTCCTCAGGAGGGAGGTTAATTAAATCTGAAAATTGTGGATCCTTGCGTACTCGACTAATGAACAAACTTTGATTTTCAATTGCAGATCAATTTCGAACAATTTGCGGCCTTGGGAGCTTAAATTAAGTGGAGATAGTAAACAAACGGTCGGCCCAGGACCAACACAATGCCGGCACCAACGTCAGACCCGGGGGCGGCCGAACCTGGCCCTCCCCGAACCGAACTTCAGGAAGTACAATTCAAAACACAACAAGTTACAGATGAGGTAAAAATAGAAACGATTCTAAAATTAAAAACAAAGTAAAGGTACAAAAAAAGCAAGTTGATTTTTATGTTTATTTGCTCGTTGAGGAGAAGATAAGGAATGAAAGTAAAGTCCAATGAAAGAATTTTAAGTGATAAAAATCACGTTTGGTCACTTCCGGTTAGGGGCAAGTAACTGTTCAATTGGCCGAGCACGTCATTTTGCGCATCCAACCGGGGATATAAATAGTCGAGGGAAAACAGTCACGTTTTCCTTGCGATTAACCGTCTTGAACTAAAACGCATCGGTGAAGGTTAATTGGACCGATGTTCGACCTTGGGATTGCGAAGATAAAATTGCTGATGGAATAGTAGAGTGAAAAAAAAAGTAAAGAAAGCTCTGTTGAAGAAGAAGACTCTAGATGGGCCTGGATCGATGCGAAGCCAATTTGTTTGGTCAATATTTCGCAATCGCGTTTAATTGTAACTGTAAATTCACAACCTAATTGATTCATGAAGACTTGTAAATATTGATTGCCGACATTTATTATTCGCCATAAAAGATCAACGTCGACGTTTTAATCAAATTAAAAGGGGGAGAGACAGAATATTGGATATTTTTTGGAATAAAATAAAAATCAACTTGTAAACGTGTATAGATTTGGGTCCCTCCTTTTTCATCACTCAGGATTAACATTTCGCATTTATGGGTTTCAGTCGCTGGAGAGCACGAGGCGCATGCTGGCACTATGCGAGGAGGTAAGTCGCTCGTTTCGCAACCACTTCGTTCGCATTTATAGCCAATATCCAAGCCAGTCGAAAGTGCGGTCGCAGTTGAAAAATAAATACCAGACATGGTTATTTTTACTCTCGAACCTATAAAAAGACAACTTTCGACTCTCGACTTTCTTCCCTTTAGAATGTAAGATTTTCTTTTGTCCACGACCATCGGCCCGAGTTGTTACACAACCAAGCCTGACAAATTGGACCGATGTCGTGCAATGTTAAAATCAAGTTCGAGGTGCTGCAAAGAGGAATCTTATTCAGACACCACGCAGCGTCGATGCGAATCTAAAGAATATCCACTTGTCATCGAAAGCAAAATGTTGCAATCAATTTCCAACAAGATTCTCGTCGACGTCTCGCGTCTGGTGTCGCTGTGATAAAGTAGTTTGTAGGAACGGCGTAGATGGAACAATAAAAATGATTCAAAATGATAAATGACGAAAAAGCAAGAAAGAAAGAAAAACAGGTGACGACGAGGAATTCGTATGACCCGAACCGAAAAGTCGGTACAGTTGCACTGTCTTTTCATGACTGTTTATGTATGTCTCTGTTTTGTCTGTTGTCTGTCTCTGTCTCCTTGATAGCGTTCAGACGACACGTACCCCGGCCATCTCGTCCGGTCGCTCCTTCAACCCAGCCCTCTCCGTTCTGTTGTTTTCGCAACGCGACGTGCTTCGTGCATCATCCGAACTTGCCAATTCCGGACACTGTAACGTTGATTTGTCTAATCCACTGAAACTTCCGAACTATTGGATTTAACCGTAACGCAGTTACAGTCTCTTGAATTCAGTCTCCTTGTCCCCAACTTGGGATCGTTTCATAACCGATAAAAAAGTGAACGATCCCAAGTTGGGTCTGCGCATTCGCCTCGCATTCCAGTTTATAACCAAGATCAAATCCAACCAGGGATCTCTGGATCGTTACACCGTCCCTTCTTGTCCCGCATGACTCATCAAGAAAGCGACTTTTGCATGTGTGGTTCGATGTGGTATGCACAGTCCTGTCCTTGTTGCCAGACTGGGAAAGAATTCTGTACCCCTGTCTGACAACAGCGACAGCCTATGCGATGTAGTTTGCCTGATTGTGATGTTTGTTTGGTCTTCGAGTTAGCACTTGAAAAAGCCAAGGTGAAGGATGAGACACACAGACCCTTCGATCACAAAGCCTCTAGTCCTTTTATCCCGCCTCCTTCGAGAGGCTTAGCTCTCTCATCCGACTTGATGCGAGGGTTTCCGAAGATTGACGTCTTGAGCTTCGTCCTCTCTGGACACCGGATCTCTGGCACACTGCTACACACACTCGCCGAATGCTCTTGCGAATTTTCTGTTGCCGGTGATGTTAGTGGCTTTATGTTAATGTTAAGAACACAACTGCAACGTCGTTACTCATCACAACAAGATACACACGAGCACAAATGAGTTATTTCAATTGCACACGACAGATTGGCTGGAGGAAGATGACGATACCAGTTTCATCGCACCAACTTTGGACAGCAGATGTCACAGGCCAAAGGAGGACGGAAGATCCAATCAGCGATCTGCAATGCTGATCAATTATGTGGCGTATCAGAGCCAAAGACCTGCCTATTGTGTTTGCTATCAGCAATCGCGACGGTCAATTGCTCCAGTTTCCTCCGAGACAGATTAAACATGCAATTGGATTCAACTTTTGTTACCACTCTCGGCACACAAACTTGCGCGCAAACTTTCGCGAACGTTCTTTCAGTGTGCCGTCAACGTCGAGCTGGTATTTGTCATCTTCTTAATCGAGCCTAATTGCTGATTGTTTACCGAACCTCTCATGGGAGATCTCTCTCCGCTCAAATTACTCTCCTTTTTTTCTCTCTCTCTAATTTGACCTCGATGTCTTTTGCTATAGTTTGATCTCTGTCTATCTTCGCTTGTCTCCCTCTAATCTCTTTCTTTCTATGACGTTTCTTGCTCAGCATCAATGTAGCAATGTCCGCCTCCAACATCGTGACCATGTGTGCGGAATCGACGACATGACTTTGTTTTGAACTCATTGCTTATCTCACGCCTAACAACTCCACCAAGTTTCATGCACTTTTTTGTATTCAGTTTATCTTGTTTTCGACGTTTGTGTTTATCTCTTTGCGGTTGGTTCCGGTGCATTGTTTTTGTTTGACCACGCAAAATTGAGTAATTGATATCGCGGACAAATTACTCCATTTTGGTAGACAAGACGTACGAAGATTGATGAGCTTCGGTCGCACTCGCCATTGATACGGCCTGCCAATTTATTGACGAAGCTTGTCGGTAATCTCACGCCCCTTCTTCCCTAAACTGCGACACGTATATTTTTGCATCGCACTTAGGACCGACACGACCCACTAACTGTGAAATTGATAACACGCACTGTGACTTGAAAAATAAAATTAAAAAAAATATAAAATGAATTTCGCGATTTTCACTGAATTTTACTAACAAATTTGAAATGAAAATAATTTGTTGGGATAATGCTGTTGAAGTGTTAAAAAATTGGTTTTTCAAATAGACTCGGTTGAATAAATTGGACAATACGCAATTATCACACCTTTACCGTAGTCATTCCCACTGAAATCAGACCAGTAGTTGTCAAACTTCACCGATGCACAACATTCATGCACGATCCCGATGGTCATGAATCATTATGCAAGCTTGACCGTCGTAACGATGAAATGACCGTTGCATAATCGTTCAGGACGTTGCATTTGTATAATGAGACTGTGCAAATGTCTCTGATTCAGGGAATCCAAATTTTCGACGGACCATGACAACGAGCTAGTTTATTTGGACTCACGCCAATAAATAACCTGTGAATCTTCGTAAAACACGTAACCAACTTTTTCACTTTTCTACCATCGGATTAATGTGATCACAATGATTTTCTGCTTCATCTAAAATAATCGTGTGTTTTGAATTTTCTATGATTTTCAAAAATATGGATTACTTTCGGTCGACTAGCTTTCAAAAAGTGAAATTTAGTTTTGAAACCACAATGATTCAGTTTTGTGATATTGAGATTACGTCGAATTGATCTGAGTGATATACAGTCACAAGGTCATATTTTCGTGATCTGAAATCACAAAGACTTTGATTTTTGTGATCCAATTTGATCTGAAATCACAAAGACTTTGACTTTTGTGATCTAATGTCACAAAAACTTCAGTATTTGTGATACCAAATCTGTAAAATCTCAGTTTTTCAAATGCAATATATCAATGATTTGAGTTTTTGTGACTTTGTATGACAATGACTTCGGTTCTTGTGATAAATTATTACAATGATTCTAATATTTATTATATCAATTAAATAAAATTCAAGTTCTCGAAATTTAGTATCACATTGATTTGATTGTTTGTGATACTATATCACAACGATTTACACAAAAATGATTATGCAGAATCTAGTAATGAAAGATTTGCAGGTTACTGTTTGGCGGGCCAAACCTCTCACAACTGAGCGTCAGAACACAAAAGAGACATCACAATGACAACAACCAAAGCTTCCTCTTTGTATACGAGCAGTTTTGATACTTGTATACTTGAATAATATACTAACAACATGTCGCCGATCACGATTACTATACTTACCATACGAATACTAATGATACCTAAACAGCACTTGTGAACTATCTTTTTTTATATATTTAGCCCATACTAATATACTGATACTGATGTGATATGCTAATATTTATTATGATACTTGATATACTAAAACTTGAAAAAATACTCACTCTAACACTGGTGGTGGTTGTTTGTGTTTTGCTGCCTCTGTCTATCTAGAGCAAGGAGGCTGGCATCCGCACTCTGGTCGCACTCGACGACCAGGGAGGTGAGTTATTCGTACTAATGCAATTACAATTTTACAACCATCTTGTTTACAGACATATTTTTTTTCAAAACCAGCTAACTAACCTTTTTTTTTTCGCTCAACATTTACTAACCAGGGGCCACTTTTTACAAACTCACAACAGTCCACACGGTCACAGCTTGCGAAATGTAAAACATGTCTACTAAAATGTATCGCAGTGCTTAGCGTACTGCAAAATTCGCGATGAAAAATGAAAATCATTTTGCAAGACCCAGAAACGCAAGAATGTTACGCTGGAATTATATCTGAGTCAGCTTTTTTTGTTTGCTGCTTTTCATTTTGTTCTGTCGGTTGGTTCTCCTTTTTCTTTCACTTTAGCCGGCAAAAAAGTGCATAGTAACAGTATAATCGACGAGACACTCGAATTTGTCCAAAGAGTTGAAATAAAAGAAAGCAATCGAGCGCCTGGGGTGAACGTTAAAGTAAGAGCTCCGCGATTTGTCGATATCGCGCACAAATTGTGCCAATTGAGCGCGAAAATGTCGCGAACGAGGCCGACGTGTCGGCCGTAAATCTCGTCTAACAAAAACCGCCACATTATTCTATATTTTTTTGCATTTTTTTGAACAACAAAATCGAATGGAAAATCATCTCACATACGCTACACATGTCCAGTTGGTTAATAAGGTGTTGGTTGGCGCGGTTCTAACATTCACCATCTTGTCATACTGCTCAAACACTGTACTTTGTATCAATTATAAACTTCGTCGTGGAACACACTTGTTGAAAATAAACAACTTTGAAATGAACCTGTTATAAAATCAATATCAATTTATTTTAAAGTTAGAAAGAAAAGTTCAGAAAAAATTTTTGATTTTTTTTGAAAAATTTAATTTGGGTTTGGGTTGTAGTAAATGTTCCAGATGAGGTTTTTAATTGACGAATGATATAACTGAAATGTAAAAGAAAGAGGGAAACACGAGCGTCTCACAAGAGCCAGATGAAATGTGGAGCAACTAACGAATCCATAAAATTGAGGCATGAGTCGTGTCACGTGGTCCCTGAGGGTATAACCGCTTGCAAATCTCTGGGGTATTTCAGCCATGGCAATTATCTTACAATCATGAACAGCTGACAAGAACAATCAACGATATCATATAACTGTAATTGTCACCCCATCATATAATTAGCTGCTACTAAGACTTGCTGCTATACTTATTTCTGGTGCTCTAAAACCCTTCAGCTGCAACTCTCGACTCTTCGCAATACTCCACAATGTTCCTAACAGATAAACATCTCGTTTCAAATCTCTCGCCGCAGATCGCACATTCGTTTGGGTGAAGAAACGTGTCCTACCAATTTCGGGTGGTTGAAAATAGAAAAAAAAGCCAGAAAATGTTTGTGATTGATAAAACAAAAGTGTGCGAACAGGCTGTAATCACACTAATGAACTGCGAGCATATTAATTAGGTTAAAACAACTCGCGAAATTTGTGCACGCAGTTTCAATCAATTTGAACGCGAACAAAGCGAGGTGGTGGGAAATAAAAACCAACTCGTTTATTAGCGTCTCCCACGATGACCTTTTTTTTTGTACAATCAATAATTCCCAACCCCCACGTTGAATCATGGTTCAAAGACACCAGATCTCTTTGTGGCCTCCGCCCGGGGAAAATAGTTGCCCTCGGTTATTGATCATCCCAGATTATCCGATTAATAAACCGAAACTTTGCATTTGTACACTAAAAATGGTACGACTTCTGGCCGCAACGCGGCGCTGACACGTTTTTCACTCAATATGGTAATCCACAAGTGCACATGAACAATCACACACGAAAGACTGAAAATGAAGAATAGAAAAAAAAACGTAAAAAAAACTTTTTCATCAAAGTGAAATAAATAAAAGCTGTAAAGAATATAAATGAAAATCACGCGCGGATCAAGGTAAATCCTCCGGACGAGTTTTGCACACTCGTCCCGAAGATTTAGTTTCGCACGTTGACGTTTCGATTGTCGATCGTTAAAATTAAGTTCTTGCTAAAATAAATTTTCGATTGCAAAAAGAGTTTTGAGTTGAAATTTTGTTTTCTTGATTTGGAATTTCAATTTTCTCGACGACAATAGAAACCTAAAAATTGTAAAACTAAAAATTTAAAAAAAAATAAATAAAAACAAAATCGTGCGTAGCATTGCCAGAGCTTCTAGCAGTGTCGCTTTCAGTCTTCGTAACTTCGTTCTAGTGTGGATCTGTACTTGTTTTTAGTCGTAGCGATGTTTGTTCTTTGAAAACCTTTAGAGGCAGTAGTTGAAGAATCTATAAAACAAATTGCAGCAAAATTTTTTCTTTTCAACTTCAAATGTCTTTACTGTTCTTGTTCATCACATTCTATGACTTTTTCGTTCTACTAAAAATCACGAACTCATTGTTGTTTGGTATTTTTATAATTTCAGAATTTTTTTCCCATCCACGTTAAAGTTTTCTTTTCAGCGCAGCAAGTCGGAGCCTCTCAGACAGTCGAGAAAAGATGCCATAAAAATGTCCCCGGGCTTTGAAAAGTTGTAAAATGTGTCTCGAAAAATGGTTATTGTATGAATAAGTATATCATAACCGTCTGAATAAATTTGAATTCGTCGATATCTCGTTGCACTTAACCCCGAAAAAGTGTATGCAAGAAAAGTGGCGCTACATAAAAGTCGACTGGCTGAAAAGGTATTCCGCGCGCTCGATGATTGACGTTATGACTTTGGTATACACATTTTCACAACGTTTACATTTAATTCATCCCGGGGATCATTATAGTCGATCCAGTGCGCGTCGCCAAGCGATAACTAAGTTTGCCAAGATGCAATCTAAACAAACTTTCGTAGCCTTAATTCCTCATAGGAAATAAGGGGAGACAAATCTCGTTACTTATATTAGGAGAACGGCTCCTCCGACGCTTAAGAGATTTCGATGAGTCGGCGATACGAGAGCCGAGCTCATAAACGACGCTCAGTGGATCGCCCTTTTCAACCAAAAATCATGGCCAAAAGGAGGCAAATTGAAAAAGATCAGAATCTTTTAATTTGATCTATTATTTTTCTCCCATCCTCTCTTTTCTTTTTTGTTTATCCTTTAGGAGCAGTATCAAGAACATAATTACTATTCACAAGTGTTATTCTCACATGAAAATTATTTATGAATGATCTAAGTACTGCTCCTAAATGTTATTTTACATTTTTAGTTGACCATTTTTTTTCTGTTCTCATCATTTTTCGTTTGTTTTTGGTTTTTGTTTTTTTAGAGTGAAGATGTTGGCAGAAACACCCTGATTATGTTAGACCACCAAGGGGGTAAGCACTTGAAAGAAAAGTTCATCTACACAACTTTTCAGTTAACTTTGTTCTTTGGTTCAAAGGAAAACTAATCATTACTAATCTGTGTACATAGTCTTGTTTACTTTTCTCTATTTCTGAAGCGTAAATGTTCTGTAAACTTCTGAAGACACGAGCTAAAAATACAGTGTCGCTGTTTTCTGAGCTTTGTCTAAAAAAACGCCTCCAGTGATGTCGATCATGTACGTCATTATCCCACTAAATCCCTGCACCACTTTCCGGATCTCAGCCACTGTACAGAAAAATTCACCCAGTATAGATATCAAGTTGGTATGAAGAAAATGTTGAATAGACAACTAAAACAGTAAAATAGATAGTTTGAGAAAAAAAGTAGATTCGGTAATTGCAGAGTTCAGAACGCTGCTTTTCATTTAGATCTTTTTTAGATCCAACTTGTAGATCTGATCAGATCCATACGAACCATCCTCAAGTCCAGTATGTTTAGTGAGCATCGAAACTGAAACTTTTTTACAAAAGAAGTCTGTAGCAAAAAGAACTTTTTTGTCTATTTTTGTTATATTATTTTTGTTTGAAAAAAAATGAAAAATGGAGAAAGATGAATGAGAAAGGGGAAATAAAAAGTTTCAGTGGTGATGCAATGTTGCCAACATTGATTTGTATCTGAATGCACCCGTCGAGAGTAAAACGTATGAGACTCGTTTCGTACGGGAAGGAGCATTTGTTTTCAGATGACCGCGCAAGCAAGGGATCAGATCATCGAGGGGAAACAAACGCAATTGACGCAGCCCCAAAAACTGGGTTGCACGTCTGTTGCGCGGGCTTGGATTAAGACCGAGGCACATTGTGACTGATATTTGACACACTTCCGAGCTTCTTTTCATACGCCTGTTTTTTATTTATCGCAAGTGCGCCAACACGGATGCATTACATGCGATTTAGGTCAATCGCTGGTTTATTGAAATCAGAACGACGGGCCTCATTAATGCTAACTTCTCAATATTTTAACTCAATTTCGTCATTTTGGTTTTGTCGCACTGACTTTGGTTTGGTTTATTCAAGAGTTCAAGGTCGATTGATTTTCAAATGAGACTCATGTCGATGTATTTAACTGTTTTTATAACCCGATTTAAAAACAAATTTTTACAAAATTTAAGAAGTCGATGAAAAGAAGAGGAAAGGGAGATAATATTTTGTGTCACTAAAAAGTAAAAAATGAGTCCCCAGATCTCTGACCTCTTTCTTGCGCGAAAAGGTACATTTGCAAGTGTCAAAAAAATGAATAAAAATAAACTGTTTTATTCAAAAAAAAAAAAAAAAAGTTTCACAACGACACTTGGTCTAGATTGTTTTGTGCATAAACGCGGTAGTTGTGTGAAATTTAATGCCTCTCTTTATTGGTCGGTTGCCTGTTTAGAGCCACGAGGTCGGGATGAAATCCCTCGTTATGCTGGACGAGCAAGGCGGTAAGCCATCATATCAATAATTTCTGTTGACGACACCGTAAGAGCAGTCTTCAGTACAGAAAAACAAACGCAGCTAAAAGATAACGACTCCAAAAATTTTTACAACCAAAAGAAGAAAAGACTTTTTTTTCCAAAATCAAAATGAAGTACCTCTGACACTCGTTCACACATCTCGAATACGATGCCGAACCTCGCGACTCGCAACCTGTTTGCATAGTAATCATTTTGCTCACTGACACCTTAACGACCAACTCTCACGCTCGATTTTACATGAAATCTTAATACTTCTGTTTTTAATACCCGATTAACTTAATCTAAGTTTCCTGGTTTTTTTAAATACTTTTATTCTGCCTTGTTTTTTTACCTTTTTTCTACCTTTTTTATAAAAAGGATAACAAAAAAATAACAAATGAAATAAACTTCCACATTGTGCGGAGATGAAAAGAAAAATCAAATTTTTTAATCATGAGATGGTGTATTTTAATTAGTAGAGATTAATTAATCACGCTGGATAAGTTGGAAAAGAAAGACGCTTGATATCACATCTCCCCCTGGAGTGACGTAAATTTATAGGTTCAAGAGACCGGATTTATCGTCATAATTTAGTTCCCGTCTATTTCATCAAGATTACAACGATTACTTCACGTCTATTAGTTCTGTTGAGCAATCAAATCTCGTTGAAAAGCGTTCGGTCGGAGGATGTCTGATCCTTGTATGGATCCTTTCGAAAAATTATTTATCGTAGTGATTGTTCAAATCTTTTGTTTTGAAAACATGAAAATGTGATTTTGGGTATCTGAGGACCAGGGGTGGAAAAGTTGTGAAACTCTACATTGTACCATATAACCCAGTTGCAAGCCCAAAAGTGCAGAGGTCATATAGGACGCGGATATTAGGTCAAGAGTAAATTATATATAGACCTTGTAATGATTCTTCACCAACTTATATGGGTCATCGACGTATGACGTTTTTTCTCCCCCCCTTTTTTTATTTAAACAGACAATAATTGATGTTTCGACGTGTTTTAATCTTTTTGACATTATTTGGGAACTAGACAAATGACTCCAGAGATTTCCAAAGGACATTTCTCTTGAATTAAACGTCAGGATTGAAAAGAATTCAATTTTTTGTCCATGGAACAAAAATGAAAAATAAAAAGCCTGGACAACCAGAATAAATGTTGAATTTGAGAACAATATTGATATCAAGCGTCTTGAATTATTTGCGAGTTTGACAATTAATTTATTTATTGATTTCACCATTTTTACAAACGTTAATCAGACTAATTAAAAATATTTCAACTCAAAAATCTTTGTATATGCGCAAGGTGTGGACTATAGATATAAAGCTGGCAATTTGTAAAAACAAAAGATACCCTGGACAACAACAAAATTTATTTTGCAACACGTACATTCTGCAAAAATGATTTTTTTTTGTTTTTGTTTTGCAAAAAAAATAATTTTGTTTTTGCTAAACTTGATGTGTGTCAATGTTTGTTTGAAACGAGACACGTTTGATTGATGACTGTTAATTAAATGAAACAGAACAACTGGATCGAATCGAGGAGGGTATGGACCAGATCAACGCAGACATGCGTGAGGCTGAGAAAAACTTGACTGGAATGGAAAAATGTTGCGGACTGTGCGTCTTGCCTTGCAACAAGTAAGTTTTTGTTCCTCCAATCTGAACTTTTTCAATTAAACGAAGAACAATCGAAAGTATTAATTTGTGCAAAGTAACAAAAACTGAGCGAACAAAATCTCAAATGAAAATTCAATTTAAAAGTTACTTCTTGCGGAAGTTTATTTATTGCAAAAGTTGATTCATCTTATAACGCAACTTTTTAGACTGAATAGTGAAAAAATGTTTTTAAAAACGAGATGAATTGAAATTGATCTGGGTAAAACAGGACAGGCGTACAAATTGGATGAGTTATGATGACGAAATTGATATGGTTACTTGACATTGCAGGGGTTCGAGTTTTAAGGAAGATGAAGGAACGTGGAAAGGTAACGACGACGGCAAGGTCGTGAATAATCAACCCCAGCGAGTGATGGATGACCGTAACGGTATCGGGCCACAGAGCGGATACATCGCCAGAATTACCGGCGACGCTCGAGAGACCGAGATGGAGGATAACATGGGACAAGTCAACACCATGATTGGCAATCTCAGGAACATGGCTGTCGATATGGGCAGCGAACTAGAGAATCAGAACAGACAGATTGACAGAATTAATCGCAAGGTTTGTACATAACGTGGAAAAATTTTTCTCGCATAGTGAAATCGAACGAAAATTAAATAGAACACAAAGCAAATTGAAATTAAATATGAAAATCTTTGAATTTTTTGTTAATGGTAAAATGAATTTCCAGGGCGAATCGAACGAGACGAGGATACAGGTGGCAAACGAGCGAGCGCACCAGCTGCTCAAGTAAGCTCCTTCTTCCAGCAACAGACTCGTCAGCGCCTCTACACGGGCCTCTGCTACTTACATCAGCTATCGATTACATTACTTTGTATTATTTTATTGTTCCCTTACTTACTAAGATCATTGTTATTCGCTCAGTGTTGAAACACCCTCCCCAGTTATGTACCTACACGACCTGCATTCTCAGAAGTTTATTTATTGTGAAAAAAAACTGCAAAACCAAAAAAGTTGATAAAAAAGATGTTCTTCTTTGAAACAAAAAACAAGTGATTACATTGTACTCAAATCCAAATAAGGATGGTTATTAATTACTTATTAGTTCAGGGATACAGATCCGATTTGTTTTACATCGGCTGATCGGTCGCTCACACTTAGCAACCCGTATCGCGAACATTTTTGTTCGACGAACGGCTTTTGATCGCTATGAGTAGTTATTATAAACGCGATACGAAGAAAAAGAACAAAGTAACATATTTTTCTCTTCTATATTTCTCTATTTCACGAGACACGACACACGTACACCTACACACCCCTCCTAAAAGACACACACGAGATTGTACGTGTGCACACAATCAACACGAATTACACGTTGGGAAAAAAATTGTAACGCGAGCGCAAATATACTTCCTTGAAATGCCATGCGACCTGCTCCAATTTTCTGTTTCGATAATTTTCATTCCTTTCATTTTTTGTTTTTTTTTTGTATTCGTATTTTTTTTCTGATACAAGTTACGAATAATGTTCATACATATCACACGTCCGTTGAGTGTACAGTCTCTGAATTTAATTTGTTTGTACAACTTTACGAAACAAAATCGAACTGTAAATTTGCGAAGATGCTCGTTTGGGCGAAAGATGTAAGTTTCAATTTCTTGTCGAAGTTGTCTTTTTTTATGAAAAATATATTTTTCCGTCGAAGAGAGAGCATGTTTGATGATAAATCGCGTTGCGTTTCAAGGCGAATAGTCGGAAGGGTTAAATGAGCAGATTTGCGCGAAACTATAAACATCGCCACAGCGTACGGCTCTTAAAAAACTAGCGCTTGTGCGCACAACACGTAGGCGACGAGGTCACGGTAAGGTTTAAACTCCAAGAAAAACTTGTACATTATTGTATTTACAGTTTACATGCAGGTGCTTATATATGTATGTAGAAAAAAAGAGACAAAAGTTGACAAAAAAACTACAATCGAGAAGCGAAGGGAGAATAACGCGAAAGTTGAAAAAAAGAGAGACAACAAATGAGTAGAAAGAGAGAACCTATTTAAGCGCGATTGTAAGGCGTTTTGCGAGCGGGCGAGTTGTCGCTTTCGTTGTACATTTCGTTTGACTACTTCTGATTTTCGCGAAGCGCGCGAGTGGAAAAAAGTTTGCCTCCTGAGAACGCCATTAGATGGTCGAACCGTCAATGTGATTGACGATGCTCAATGGGGTGCTTCTTTCGCTCGCGAACCGAACCGACCCGGTCTGACAGGAAGGCTGCGAGACCGTACTTTTTTGTTGTTGTTGTTCGTCACCAGCCAGCTCTCTTTTCCTCCAGCCTTTTTTCAGACAGTTTGGCTCGAGTCAAAGCTAACTCTTGGTGTAGGAAATAATAGAGAAAAAGAGCGCTTCACCGCGACCAGTACTTTTGGGTTATCGTTTTCCTATTGTAACGCGCATTTATTCCGCTTCACTGATTCCTGTGCGACTTGCATTTTTTGTAATAATGATATTACAAGCGATCCCCGCGTTTGGGTGGTTGGTTTTCCTTATTTTTGGTCCGTTCGACGGATTACCGGGGCTGTTTAATGTACCTCCATCGATTTTGTCCTGTCGATTTCGTTGATTTACGACTCCGGGGATATCAATTATTCTTAAGTTTTGCGATCGAGTATTCGCCTTCGAGCTGAACATTTCCAAACTTTTTCTCGTGTTCCAGCTTTTGCTTTTTATCGTCCGAACGTTTGCTTTTGCATCTCGTGATTCAAAATATGAAACCATAAAAAATAGGAAAAATAAATGAAATTTATATCTTTTTGTTTTTTATCGGTTCCTCCCGACGGACATGAAATTAATGTTTGTTCGAAGTTGCGATCACGACAGTCAAGACTCTCAGGGGTGTTGCGTTTAGTTCCGTAGCCGATAAGCACCAACGCGAAATGGACCAAGCTGGCGGGCAAATATTGAAGCAGCTCTGGCGTTTTTTATCGAAAATCCTTCACCTATAGTTTGGAGCGTTGAATACGATATTGAGGCCTACTCGTCACATACTTGCAAAGATATACACAAAAATTGTCCATGGAATAAAAAGCAAGGGACAAAAAACAAGAAGATGAATTAAAGTATTTTATGATCGCGGGATAAGATCGAACGACAGAATAAAATGGATACATCACAATATCAACAGAGTCTTGATACAATACCTATAATCTACACTATAAAAATAAAAATACAAGCAAAGAAAGAAACAGTGAAATAATAAATATCAACGAGTAATATTACTTGGTAAGCAAAAATAACAAAAAAAAATGAAAATCGTAATTAAGTAAAAAAAACCTGCAATCTCAGAGTAGAGCCTTTTTTCGTTTTTGTTTCGCTGTTCCACTGGAGTTTTAGCGAGCATTGATATTTAAACTCAAACAAAAAACAGAGAGAAAACGATTCTACGAAAGAAAAAATGAACAAAAAGAAAACAAATTGTTTACCCACTTGTATCGGATCCCACATTGCATCGGACAATGTAGTTAACGTTTTTTCTCGCGATAGAGAATTTGCGTGATTGCGTTCTTTTCGTCGTTATAAGTTGGCGGGGACGGGGACCCCGGGGCTGCGTTTCCTTAAAAACAAATAAATAAATAAAACGAAATTCTTGTTATTGATTGTTGATCGTTTACCTGCACAGGTTCAAGGACCGCATTCAGATCCGCACCGGCGCAGCCTGCGGGAAACTCGTCGTCGCGGTGGTCGCAAAAGTGCGACTTGTGAAACACACTACCTGTACCTTCGTTTTGCACAAAGCACATATATTTTTTCATCGGGAGATAAACTATTTTTCTATTTTACCAATCAAACAGGCAGGAGAACGCAAACTGATCAACACCCGTTTGTATGTACAAAAATAAAACTTAAAAGAGAGAGAGAATGAAAATAAGAAATGAATTTACAATGTCTAAAATCTACAACTCGTTGTCCGCGACGGCGTTTGGTTTACGGCCACGCAAGTTCTCTAATGCGTTTGACACCGATTGTGATAAATTCATGATTAACGAAGCAAACAAGAATAAAAGAAAATGAAAAACAAAACAAAACAAAAGTAACAATTTAGCATACCTATTGTATATTTCAAAATAGGTATCGAATAAACATAAAACAAGGACAACGTCGGTAGTTGATAGATAAACATTTGCTGGTGTGCGATGCTAGCTGACTTTCATAATTGTAAATGACGAACAAAACAAACATTACACAAGTGACGTACATAATGAATTATAAGAGATGTGAGTTAAAATAAACCAAAAAGAAACAAAAATTAAAGTAATCACAAAGTCGATGGACAAAGCGCGATGCAATATAATACGGAATCGTCCATCACACAGTAACGAAACATAATTGTAGGCGAGAAGAAAAAATGGTTGAGGTGAAAAAAAAATAATAAAACACTGGCGGGCGTATCGTGCTACTTGTGCATCAGTGATTTTTGATAAGCTTTGATTGTTGAATCGCATTTTCGTATGTGACGATTGTAGATTGTAATTCTGAGCCGAGGGCGGCGGACGATTTGGGAACCCAAATTTGTCCCTCTGATTGTGTTTTAACGAGGCGAACGAAGAAATTCAAAGTAATAATAAAAAAAAATAGGAAGTGTATTGATATAGAGACGGCCCGACAGTCGTCGCTGTAAAATATAAACAAGTGTAGTCAAGATGTATTCACGACGTACCAAGCAAAATGATAAAACGAGTAAACGAGAATAAAAGGGGAAAAAACGTAATGAATAAATAATAAATAAATAAATAAAGATGCACACGAAATGAGTTTTGAACGAAAGTTGAGAGTGATTTATGCTTTTTATGAGGATATGAGTATCATCAAATCGATTTCACGTTTGAGACACACACACACGTCATTGAAAATTTGTTACGGCAAATGATGATATATAATTTTAGCGAAAGTGTTTTATCTCGATGCAAGATTACCGAGTTTTTACTTCATTGTCTCTTGTAACGTGTGTATTTGTCATAATTCAATTTAGAGAGAAAAACAAACGACGACGTTCTTAGATTTGCAGCGTTGCGCATATATTTAATAAAAAAACGGAAACAATGTTAATTGGTCGAGGGACGAATTACAAATTATTGCGGAGTAACTGATGATTTTTTGAATATTAATGATTCGGTGGAAGCTAGATCAAATTATACGGCTTTCCGTAAACTTACAAATTCTATATTGTTATTGCATATTATGTATTTATTTCTCAATAATAGAAGATAAAAATTGTATATTAAAGAACCCTTATTGATCTCAGTCCCGGACTCGTTCTTGTCTGCGAAATCTCTGATTTCAACCACTTTTCTTCAAAACTTCCAATCTTCTTTCCAATAAGTTCTATTTTTTATTCCGTTTCTCTCGCGACGTCGACTTGTTTATTTTTTCATTCCTCTTGACAATCCAACTTTGACACTTTCGATTGCGACGAATTTTCTTTTCTACTTTTTCAATCATGGATTTAATGTTCCTCGTACCTGAGGGAGAAATGGAGAATTACAAACAGGTAATTTATTCACAAATCAACATTCAAATGAAAAATCAATTCATCTTGATCAATTTTCAACTTTTCAAATTTGGTTATCTGAAAGTCTTTGCAACTTGAAATTGGTTTAAATTAATTCAAACTTTTTTTAATCGTCTGAATTTTAGTTCGTTGTACATACAAAGTACAATTGCGAAATACCGTCAAAAATTGACGAGGTAGAAGCAATGACTCTAGGTGACGATTTTATTTCTCGTCTCCATCGGTGGCATTTGCGAAATTGTATTTTGACACGAACACATCCGTACGTCGAGATGCAATTGAAGAGCAACAAAATGATACGATATGAGATTACCAAACATCTGACACTTTATCCAAAGATGATACATCCGACCAGTAGATTAAGGTGTTTTGAACTTATTTTTTTGATTCAAAATTTCTTTGTTCAATTTTTAAAATGAAAGAAAATGAATTTTGTATCCGTAGGTATTTCTGGGAATGGTTCCAAGTAATTTTCACCTACATTGCTCTGATGATCGTGCCCGTTCTGAACTCATTTTACTTTCTGCATCACGAAAAGTGGATATACATAGTGTTATGGGTCAATATAACGTTCACATTAGACATGATATTAAGTTTCTTCACCGGTTATATTGACAAGACTACGAGAACTGTCATCTTGGATTCAAAATTAGTGTCTTCGTAAGAGAAAAAAAGCCAACTGTCCGAATGAAGTGGAACTTTTTTAATTTTTTTCAACATTGCAGGAAATATCTAAGAGGCTACTTTGCTATTGATCTTGTGTCGTCTTTTCCTATGGAAATTATAGAACTTTTCATGAAAGAATATGATAACGTTACTGTTGTGGGTTGCTCTTCTTTCAATATGCTAACCGTTTGTAGAGTTAAGAAAATACTATGTTATGCTAGGAATATTCAACATGTAAATAACAGCTTTGCCATCGAGTTCAAAATGTCCTGTATCGTTAAAGTAGACACAATTTAAAATTAATTTATAAAAATGGTATTCCAGGCACACCGATTCCCTTTGAGGTATTACAAATTTTTTGAAATTACAACGATAATGCTTGTGATCATACATTGGGGTGCATGTTTGCAGTACTATGTCCCTATTGCTATCAAATATTCAGGACTCGATGAAAGATTTGAAGAAGAGTATGAAAACTAAAACCTTTTAAAATATTTCTAACTTTCTTTCAGTTTGTGTCTTTAAAACTTTACAAACATCTTTAGATCGTGGATCTGGGGCGCCTTCATGCAAAAAAGGAAAACAATAATCGAGAGATACATTCTATGTCTGAACCGAGCGGTGATCTCTTTCGTATCTTCCACGCACTTTCTGCCTTCCATGGCTTGGGAAGATGTTGCATTGAATTTGATTTTTTCCCTTATTGGCAAGGGTGGATTCATTTATCTTCTAGGTAACCAATCTCAATCTTATTTTATATTTCAAGTAGTAAAAAATAGGAATAAAAAAATTCTTGAATTTAGTTCAAACAATGCACCTGAAATCAACCTACTTGAACCACAATGAGATATCAAAACAGAGACAGCAGCTTGAAGAGTATACTCGCCAGAAAAAGTTACCTCATAGTATCAAAAAGCGGTTGCATGTCTACTGTAATTACACGGGCAAAAAACATTTTGCAAGTGATAAAAAGATCTTGAGCGACATCCCATCGAAGTTAAGACAAGTAAAATTCTTTGCAATTTCATTCAATTTTTATTTTTCTAACTGTACAACTTCAAACATTTTCCAAAATCACGTTGATTTTGTTCCTTTTCTTAAACATTCTTGAACAATTTATGTAGAACTAAATATTTACATTTAAAAAAATGGTATCTACTTTTCATCATTGAAGGAGCAGGAAATCTGTGGATTAAAAATTGAAATAATTAGGACGATTTTAATTTTTCTTCTTGTGCTATTAGCTGGTTTTTGATCTTCTGGAGCAGCTCCTTCTTGACAGAATCAGGAACGAGATTTCTTGCCCTTGGAGTGACCATTGACAGCAACTTGTCAAAATTCGGCTCGTCTTTGAATTGTTCCTTGACTATTTCTTTGCAAACCATCTTCACTTGGTCTCTCCATCCGCACTCGACCAGACGTCTTCGTAACAATTCTTTTAAACTGAAAATAGTTTAACAAATCCTTAGAAAACAAATTGAACCAATTGTTTGTTTTGTTTCGAATTTATTCATATACCTGTCTCGGTCCCCAGCCATAACCAATCTTTGGTGTGGTACAGCTTTCATTTTTGACAGAAGAGTTAATATCGAAAAAAATAAGTTCCAGTGAAAACAGTCTTGACAATTCGTTTTCTGATTTAATCACTCAAAACATCATTCATTTCCGAATCAGAAGAAATACAAATGTCAAACAAATGTTTACCAATGTTTACAAACACCATCAGTGCATCAGTTATATTTTCTTTCAATACAATGAAGTTGGCTTTTAGTTGTAAACGTCAAAATTTGGCGGGAAACTTTCAAACGTCTTTTGAATATTTGAATATTAAAATTGCATTAGTCATTTTGAATGGTTATTTTCAGAGATCGCGCAGGTATCATAAATATTGGAAACTTGTTTCGAAATATAAAAATAAACTTATGATATTTCTAGAGGATTATATACAAATTTTAAATTTCTTATTCAAATTAAATGCGAATTTGAATTTCTAATCTTTCTTTTTGACACTTTCACGACAGGAACTCGTTTTGTACAATCATGTCCACATGCTAACGACTGTAGAAGTGTTGAAGTATCTGCCACAGTCCATTGTAATTGAAATAGCCTCACTCATCCGCACAAAAGTTTACTTGACGAACGATGTTATCATCCAGTGCAACACGCATGGACAGGAGTTGTTTTTTATTGTCAGTGGAACCGTCGCAGTTTATACCGCATCGGGAAAAGAAGTACTTTTTTCATTTGTTATCATTTTTTAATTCACTTTTTATCATTTTTTATTTATCAAACCGGCGCGAAATAATTTTTGATAGGTTGAAATCAATTAAAATCGATTTCATTGAAATCAGTTTCATTTACCAATTTGTTTGTTTCTTAATTATATTTTTTATTTCAAGATTTGTCATTTAGAAGAAGGTGCGCATTTCGGAGAAATAACTCTGGTAATGGAAACAGAATACAGGATCGCCAGCGTGATTGCAATCGAGACTTGCGAAGTGGGCATTCTGACGCAGACAGATTTCCAAAAAGTAATAGCTCCGTATCCGTACATAGTTAATCGTCTGAAAAAACTGGCAAATAAGAGACTGAAAGACACGCTGCGCTTGGAGGAGGCTTATGACAATTCGGAAATCGCCGTTCCGCTCGTGGACATCAGCAATACCCACGGAGGCTTGCAATAAAATTGATGGATTCGTTAATATTTTCGTTGGCCAATAAAAATGCTAATAAAGTTGACATTAATGCGAATATCTTTTCTCGTGTTTCATAATGTCTGATTTATTACAAGATAACAATTCCAGATATACAATGTATGTAATAAAACTTAAACGACAAGGATTTCAGAAATCCGTTACATAAAACGTTGACATCGTGTAACTCGATTACGCTTATCGCTTTTACTTCAATTAAATCTCAAGAATCAACTTTTAACACAAAACTAAAATTTCTACAACTCAACAAGTTTTGTATTAATAGTTTTTTAGTGAACCCTAATTTTCTAATGGTAGTTTAATATAGTTGCCCTCTTATTTTTAGGGTTTCTGAAACTCTGCTGGTAGATGGAAGTGAGCCTCCAGTGTTCTGGATAATCTGCGTCCCTGGACCCTGTAACGACGCTGAAAGGAGGAGTCAGAGTATCGATGCAAAAAGTCCTTCTAGCAAAAGGTGTTCTGGGCCGAGGAACTAGCATCCCCTTAGGTGGCAGTCCACTTCGTTTATCAGTTTTCACATTCGTCCTCTGCAAAAAATAGTTGGCCGATTGGATCCGGTCCTTGCCATGACGGTTTTTCTCCTCGTCACAGGCCACACAGTGTCGAAGCTGTCTCGAGTACTTTGACCTTCGGTTCATATTTTGAGCAGATATCGGTTTCACTTTTCCGCAGACGTGCTTGGAAATCGTTATGGAGTCCATAGTTTGGCAAAGCTCTTGATTCGGTTCGGGTTCTGGAGGAGGTGTTCTTCGGATCTCATTTTTTTTATCTGAAAGAAAATTTTCAATTGGGATTTTCAATTTATTTGTATAAATTTAGTTGACTTTTTAAAAATTCGATTTAAAATTTTGTTTACTGAATAGTTGTAATTTGTATTTACCATCTTCTTCGTTCTTTTGAGCTTTACAACAAAGACAACATTCTTTTCCCTCGGCACCATCGCGAAAAGTTGTCTGGTCAATGCAACCGCAACTCACGTCTGGATTTCGATGAATCAGAGTGAAAATTGCAGGAGCATTGCCACCATTCGACCCATCAACGTGGGTTGGTTTTCTTGGTTCGTAAACAGGATTGACCGGGATTTCCCAGCAAATTGCAAGGTCCATGTTGCTTTCTGGCTGTTTGCAACCCAGAGCTGGTCCATACTTCTTTTTCGGACTTTGCAGAATCTTTGCAGGCACTTTTGGAATTATTTTTTGTACCCTAAACAGAAAGATTCAATTAACAGATCAAAATTTTGTTTTACAACTTTTCATTGACAATGTGAAAATTTACAAAATAGTTCATTTTAGTTTGTTGACGTTTGTAAAAATTAAAATAAAAATACCTTTCCAGGTCCCTTTTCTCACATTTACACCGCAATCCACTTCTGCCCAAAGAGTTCATAAAAATTCCATCGTCCACTCGGTCTGGCAGCGGCTGATGTTGCAAATTTTCTGAGTGAAATTTTTTTGCAATCGAGAACATCTCCTCGGGCTCTTTTTCCGCGACAACTTTTCTTTCAGCCGAGGGCTTTCTTTGCAACCTCTTGATCCTCTCTAAATCTCCAGGAGTGTTTTCGTGTAAGCTGGAGAGTTTCAAATTCCCACTTACGTACGTCGGTAAACTACACTCATGCTCCTTACGACTTAAGGATGACACAGGATTGCCAGGACAGTGGGCGCAGCATCTTTGTCTAATCATTATTATCAACTAGTGGCATTTTGAAAAGTGATCTGTAAATAATGGAATAAAATAATTTCTTGTAAAACAAACAATTATCAAAATTAGAAAATAAAAAACCAGGAATCATTTGAATGGGAGATTAAAATAACATTTGATTTAAAAATATATTTTTTAAGAGTTGAAAATTAGCTTACAATGCTTTTTCAGCAAATTTTCACATAGTCTTTTTTGTGATACTCCTTAGACAAAAGCTTATCAGACACTGTCGGAATTCGTTCGGTCGGATTGTTTACTTGACGACGGGATAGCTCGATATTGTACAATGATGTACAGTTTAAAACTGGAACGACGACGATTTCACTACTCATGTGTATTTTATTTTTACCTAATTTTAGATATGCCAGATAGAGTTTCTCGTGACCAATCATGTCAAAAGGTCATATCGTTTTTAAATTGATGTACAACTATAGAACCGGCGAATTTTCTCGGTTCCTATATTTGGCTCGCAACTAGACTTATTCTTCAACTCTTTTTATCTTACAAAATTCCTAAACAATGAATCAGTTCGATTGCCAACCTAATTAACTTATTTAAATTTCTTTTCTAAAAGAAAAACAAGGTTTATTAAAAATTGACCAATTTTTCATTTTTATACAAAGTTTTAAATCAAACTTTTGTTCTTTTTTTGTTAAGATTCCAACATGAATTTTCGAGGGAAACCATCGAATATTTTTCGACAAAAAAAGATCATCGTCCAAGGGATGATGGACATAGCTTTGATAACAGGCAAAGCTAGTCAACTAAGTTACGTCTTGCACACCTGAGGCGTTCACCCCTATATTACAGTCTGTCTCTCGCAATGATCGCGGTGAGTTTGTTCATACAGATCGCCGTGGGTTTTGCTCTCATTTGGAACGGCCGGTACAATGTCAAAGTCATCGGCGATTCTCGCAAGGTCAACTTATTTGACAACTGGATTGTTCTGGCAGTCTTCATTTTGACCGTTCTTAATGTGTTTTCTTCTCAATTTTTAGTTTACCTGACTGGAATGGTATGATATTAAAAATATTAGCATACCAAACAATTTAAAAAAACTTGTATCAATTAAAAAAAATAATAAATTGTTTATTTAGTTATGATGTGTTTATTTAAATTCAAATCGGGAATCTTTTTGTTTTGTATTTTGATATGTTTGTGTCAATTTCATGATGTCCAATTTGAATTGCAAAATCTGGAACATCGAAAATATTCGAGTCAGCTAATTTTAGAAAGGATCGGTATTTTCGTGACATTCGTGCATACCGTTAATGTCGTGTCGAAAGGGTATATCAAATTGATAACATACTTCTTTTCTTCGTCACGAATCGTCTCCGTTAAATGCGCTAGCAGTATCTCTTTTCAACTTCCGTCTTTTCTGATCAACATAAAAAATGTAACTTGTAAAAACAAACTTTCAGTTTGTTTTGTTTTTAATTATCAGAATAACGAATTCTGATACATTTTGTCTGGTTTCTAATATACGAACATTATTCTCCAAACGTTTTCCTGTTCAAGGCGAGAAACACAATTGCGAATTTTTATCGACGTTCAATAAAGTTTCATATCCTCAGCTACTGTGCCTCGACAAGGATTTGTTACTTTTATTGCTAAAGCAAACTTCTGCCATATAAAGAGTCCATGTGAATCATTTCAATAATTTTTTTCAAGATGAGGTCATTGTCGGGTTAGAAGAAATCTCGCACAGACAGTCCCCCTTCTCTGGTCTGATAAAGGCCTTGATGCAGAATGAAACAAGTCAGTCTCTCTTGGTCGTAAACATTGTACACAAGTTTACCAAAGATTCTATCAATTTTTATTAACAAAAAAAAACAAAATAACAACAAACAAAAAATTTTAAAATTGAAAAATTAAATCTCATTCACAGAGTTTCACAACAATTTAGAAAAATGTTTTGAATATGTAAAATGTCGAGAAAAAATTTTGCGCGAAAAAAGTGAATTGCCTGGATGTTTTAATCGTGAGATTGTGTTGGCGAGTGAAAAGTATAAAAAAGCCATACTAACGCCGAGCGTATGAAATCCAATTAAAGTTGCGTGCAAAAGTATTTTTTCTGTGAATTGAGCGGAGTGTCTCGTTGGACTTCGGAGTACCGCGCCGATGACCAAACCGGAGAACGTCAATAAAAATCTGAGCAGAGTCGATAAACAAAGAAAAGTAAATAAAATTTGACGCCAAGTGGGTGTCAAGTTGGACGGGATGCAGACAAACAAGTTTAACATTCAGCTGCTGTGAAATTTGTTCCAATGGATTATTGAAACGAAAAATTGTCAGAGACAAGAACAATGGCACGCGCTAAAACATTCCACGATGACATTTCCTACATTGATGATGAGCTCAGAAATAATAGCGAGCCATTTGTTCATACAGTGAATGAAAAGGATGACAACAAATGTGAGTTTTATCAATAATTTGTAATCCTTTATTGATTCAAATTACAAAAGTAAAGATCAAAAAATTTCGCTATTTTCAAATCTATAAAAAAGTTTTCTTCTTGTTTTACAATGCAATTTTTAATTTTTCAAGTAAACTCAAAATAATTTGACTTTTTAGATTACGAATTAGAAGTGGTTCCAAAAAGTCGAAGTCGATCAGAACCACTTTTGGAAACAGACAACACGTACAACCCCCGACCAACTTCCGGTCCGGAAATCGACGATTTGGATCCTGATGAGAAACCAACACAAAATGGGTTTGACGAAAAAGGAATCGATGACGGTCTTTTGCCCGGAGATGAACGCAGGTTTAAACCTGGTTTCATCCCTCGGGACCCTAGAGTTTATCCAGAGATACCGGACGTGGTAACAGACAAGATGCCAGACGTGAATGTGTACCAGCAGAAAAAAATTGTGGCACAGGGGATGATGGATCTGGCTTTGATCTCAGCAAACGCGAGCCAGTTTCGGTACATCCTGCACACTAAGGGGTTGCATCCTTATTATTACACCTCGTTGTCGATGATTGGCGTGAGTTTGTTCCTCCAAATCGTCGTTGGTATTGGGCTCATTTGGAACGGAAGATTTAACGTCAAGGTCAACGCTCAGATGTGCAAGGCTGACAGAACCAATAACTGGATTGTCATCGGAGTCTTCACCGTAACAATTCTTAACGTTTTTATATCAACTTTTAGTGTGCCCGATTGGACGGACATGCCTTATAAAACGTCTGAGTTATCTTCAGTAGAACAAATAATTTCAAAATAATGATAAGAGATTGACACCTTTTAATGATTGAATTACTTAAAATTAGACATAAAAACGCGATGATTAAAATAATAAGATTTTAAAATTTTTTTTATAGAGGGGGAAAAATTTCGCTGTTGCCGTGTCGTCAGTCGCGATCACATGTGATTGCACGTATAACAAATAAAAGCGACATTTTTCGTTTTTTTGATGTTTCATACGGAGGTCTCGCGCGGAGCGCAAGAGGGAAAAAGCGCGGAGCGCGAACACCCCTCGTTTTTTCAAAATATTATTTTCAATCATTCAAAAAAAGACAAAAAAACTTTACAATATGGCTATCGTATTTTGTACATTCATGTTTTTTAAAAACGCAAACAATATGGTTTTAAGAAAACAACGATAAATAAATCAATCTAAAAATAAAAAAGTTTGGCCGAACATTGTATTGTTTTTATTATTAAAAAGTAAAATTTATATACGGAAATAAAACAAATTAAAATTATGTGCATCTGTTAAATTTAGTTCGAAAAAACTTAATTTATTTAACAACTTAACAGTTAAAATTGTATTGAAATAAAACGATTAGTTAAAAAAAATTACAGCGAATGAAAACTCATCAAAAGAAATCTCATTTTTAGAAGAAGTTGTATTCTGAAATATATGAAAAATATCACATAAACTTCAACACGAATGATAAAAATAACAAGCCGATAAAAAATTAGTAGCTCAACATAACCTATAATAATACTGAAAAAAAATGCTAATTATAAGCAATTCAGCGATTAAAAAATGTTACTTACACTTTACTGGATCTACTGCGCTCGCGTGCTCGATGGTATCCCAAGACCTACTGCACACACATACTCAATGGTGTCTCGACCGAGACGTACTGCGCACGCGTACTCGATTGTGGCGCGGGATCTATTGTGCACGCGTACTCTATGGTGTCGCGGGATCTATTGCGCACGTGTATCCAGTGACGTCACTAGATCTACTACGCATGCGCACTCGATGGCGTTGCAGGGTGCAACGCCATCGGACTTGCAGGGAACTGCAAGTCCGCATCCGACGACGTCACAGGATATACTGTAGCGACGGATCTAATGGTGCGTCTGATGCTATGACTCAAAATTTAAAATATTTAAAAGTTAAAGTTTGTTTAACGCATAGCGATCTGAAATCGATAGCCTGCTGGGCAGAAAAGTATTGTTTGTTAAAAATTGTGATTTGATAAGCACACTGGAAGCTGCTATCCGTTATATTGAATCTCAGTAATAAAAGAGAAACAATTTGTCAAATGTCGCGAAAATGCATCCGAAGCACGTAATGGGCTAAGAAAAAGTGTTTGATCTGTCACCGTTGAAATATTAACTACATAACAAATAGAAAATAAGAAAGAACTAAGCACTGCCGAAGGAATGAAAATCTCATTACTCAATGACTCAAAGCGAGATGAATTTTGTTCCATCTTTTATACTTTTGGAAAAATAAATATTTTAATAAAACAGTTCGTGTTTGCAATTTTTTTCTGTCAAATTGATTCAAAATGCTCTAATTATTCTACAGGAGGTCAACACATTTGATAAAATGCGTTCGTTTTTATTCAGTTGAGTATAAAAAATTACACATGTTCTTCTGGTCAGGAACAATAGAACTATAACAAGTAACTTATTAATAGACAGTTACATAGTAACTACCGAAGAATTTAATACAGCTTTTAAAGAATTTGTTGTCACATTTTGGCACTCGAAGCATTTGACACTTTGTGTCAGAAAGTCTTGATTCAAAATCAATTCATCATTAACTCATAATCCTATATTTTGAATTCAAACACCGGGACAGATATGAGAATACTAATATTTACAAAAGTCGTGTTTCATAGAGGTAGAAATTCGCAAGTTCGACTTAATTATAATACTGACAAAAATTGGTTCGAGTCATTAAGGACGTAAAAAGAATAACACCTGGAGTATTAATACGAAAGCTGCTAATTGAAAGTTAATCGTCGTTGCTGAATTGCCCTGATGATCTCCCAAATTCTCGCAAACAGTTTCGTTTTTGTTTTCATACGCCCAACTTATTCGACCCTCTAAAGCGTTGTACACTGGATTATGTTGTTTCAAATAATCGGACAAAACATAGGCAGTAGTGACACCTGAAAATAAGACAGACAAACAAAAAAATTAATTTTCAATTGTAAATTGAAACAATTTAGAATTACACGCACGTTACAATTTTGCAAATCATCATTGACGTTGGCTATTTGACAACTTATTATTTTTTTATTTGATTCCAATTCAAATAGTTAATGTCATTTGAGTGTAATCGAGGTTCGCACGTGTTCACGTTATTCAAAAGCAAACAAACTCTTAAGCACGCGACCAGAAATTATCTATATAATCTCGATTAACGATTTGATAAGAAAATTGTCTCTGCGTTTTATTTTCTTATAGAGCTGAATTTCAAATTACCAAATGTTGTATATGGGATGCCTTTCAGCATGGTGTAACCATCCCCGCCATTGACCATAAAGTCGGTGGTTAAAATTCTGTATACTTTATCTTTCACTACATTCTCATATTGAGGAACGTCGCACTCAGTGCAAAGAACACGAACTTTATCTTTAACCACTCGCTCAAACGGTTTTTTATCCAGATCATAAGTTACCTAAAACAAACAAAATAATTCATTTATCTTTTCTTTCTGTTTTTTTTTAATCTTTTGAAATTTAAGTTGATTAGATATTGATTAATCAGATCACATTGAAAAACGTACTTTCATGCCAGACATTTGAAGGAAACCACCAAATGGATCATTTGTCTTGTCAGGTACCATGGTGTGGACGCTCCATTCGAGCATTTCAAAAATCGTTGACCCATTAACGTCAATTGAAACCACGACATTATTGAAAGGCAAAACAGTCAGAATATCGCCTTCGGTAATCTAAAAAACGAGATAAACAATAGTAAGATATGATTACTATAATTTTTTAGTGAATTCTAAAATAGTTTACCTTGTCGTTATTTTCCCTTGTAATTGAGGATCTGATGGTGCCAGCATTATGCACGCAAATCGCAGCGTTACTCCAAGCTTTTTTCAGAAGATTGCTAGATTTGGCATTCTGTGAATAAAAAAAATATCAATTGATTTTAAGATTAATTCATGATTACGTCAAAATTATAGTCTGATTCATAAATTATGACTGCGTTTATAGCGATGAGTATCAATACCTATTGTTTTGCAAAAAATTATCATCTAAAACTCTATTACAAATAGACTGTTTGATTTATAGCAATAATAAGATTTTTGTAAAGAGTTTTTTAAGTGGTCATTTCATAATTCAAAACATTTGATAAACAGAGTGACTAAAGTAAAATTGCTACTCACATAATGAACAAGCGAATCTGTGATGAGATTTCCAAGATTACACTCGTCGAATCGACATATCTCAGTTCTGCCGTCCAGGAGAACTTTTGTCACACCAACTTGTTCGTTTACAATGGCACTAATGTTCTTTTTCCAAACATTCAGCTCTTCAAGCACTTTTGGGTCCTGAAAATTCATTGTCAAAATCATCAAAAAAGTTAAACAAGATCAAATAGTCAAAAACTGATAATTAGCAATGAGTAATAATTAAATCAAAGTTACTTTCTTTTCATTCTTTTTAATTTGTTTTCAAAACTTTGTCATACCTGAGCAATTGAAGAGTCGACTAAAATTGGATTTCCGACGATATTTATAATCTCTCCCTCATTATCAAAATCTATCGAAATGTTTCCTAAGTACTTTGTATAAGCATAGGCCTGAACAACATAAGCTTTCCTGCCACTCTTTTGTTCAACAACAGTCGGATAAAAACCAGAAGACTCCTCGATGTCCGGCTCCTTTCCATTGTAAAGGAAAGTGTTAGTATGTCCGCCAATGACTAGATCAATATCCTCAACTTCCTCGGCAATTTTTTTGTCCATGGTGAAACCGGAGTGTCCCAGAGCGATGAAAATTTTCACGTCGTGCTCAGCTTTGATCCTCTCAATCTCTTCTCGGATCGCCTCAACTTCATCACGGAAAATCACGTCTTCGGTTGTAGAGATGCTCGAAGTGTCTGGTGTCAGGAAACCGATCACAGCGATTTTCCAACCGGGTGGTTCTAAAAACGTGCTGTTTTTCAAATTCTTTGCTGCGCTCAGTCTAGGTTCCTTGCTCAAGTCCAGATTTGCTGTCACTACTGGGAAATCTATGTTGTTTAAGAAAGGTACCAAACCGTCTACACCGTCATCGAATTCGTGGTTTCCCAGAGACTAAAACAATCAAACGTTTAGTTTTTGGTTGAAACAAAAAACAATACGATTTTCAAAGGATTAATTATTTCTCAATTGTTCTTGACTGTTTTGATTTTCTGTTTGTTTGTTTTTTTTTTTTGGTACTTACTATTACATCAGGATTTAACAATTTCATCATCTCAGCGACAATCCTCCACTTGAATTTGGTATAATAGACAGTTCCCTGATAAGTGTCACCTCCATTCATAAAATAAGTTGGAGTACTCGAATTCCTTGCTTCTTCGATGAGAGTGGCAAGTCGAGCAAAACCGCCATAACATTCGCCCTTTTTCGATTGTTCTTCCGTACACGGTGCAGAGTATTTGTTCGTCTCTTCGAATCTGAAATGATTAATTCAAAAAGATAAATTGGTGAATTGAGAGAAAAATAGACACACAAATGACTTGATGGATGTGTTTTAAATGACGTTTTTATTGACGTTAAAACGATCTTACAATCGGTTAGTGTGAAGTTGATTTAATTTCAGTCGTCTGAGAGTGTCCCGTTTGATATCAATTCGTAGCGATTTAAATGCTTGACAGTTTCTTATGTAATTGATCACACAATGGTTAAGTAGTAAGATAGCAATTTTCGTAAAAAGGCACGCGAAGAAGAAACATTTTTTTTTTCATTGATAATTTTTTTACATGAAAAATTACCTGTTTTACATTGTTATCAGTTTGACAAGCAGCGGTAATATTATGCAATAAAAAATAATTATGTGTAATTTGAAAAGATGATAAAATGAAATTCAAGAGGTTGCAACGAAAAATTGTTTGAGAACAGAATAAACGAATGTTCAAGTGCAGATAATGCAAATGAAACGTAACAGTTGTTATTTTGATAAAAATTAAGAGTTTCATCAAATTAGATTCAGAATGAGATCGTTTGTTTGTCGCACCGATGATAATTTAACGAGCGATAATGAAAACAACTCGACAATGAACTCGTTTCAAATAATTTCATTATTTTGCGATAGTTTCTTACGCGTTTGATTTTTTTTCGTATTTTGTTGTTGTTTTTACTTGGTTAACATTTATTCAACGTTTTAATAAAATATTCCAAGATACATTTTGAAATATCAAATACTATCACATTATATAAACCATCAGAGAAAAACGTCTAATCAAGATGTAAATTTAATCATTAGTTTTAAAAAGATTAGTTGAAAACAATTTTTCCTCGCTGTTTACCGATTTTGTGACCTGCTGAATATTCATTTACCAAAAAACTTTCAGTTTGAAAAAAACCACTAAAAGCGCGAACATAAAAAACTCGAGTTTCATGTCAGTGAACTGAAACGAGTAACTAATTTATTTACGATGAATTTCCGTATCTTAGAATAGCAAATAATACGTAACAAAGTTTAATAAAAAGCATTCGATTAAGTAGGAAATAGAATAGAAATTGAATAAATTGAAATTAAAAAAAGGTAAACTTTTTGATCTTGAAGTGCAACCGGCGTGGCGAATGCACAAAATGTCAATGTCAAGCGAAAAACGAAGCAGCGAGACGTTTTAGTGTGCACTTGGCATTAGAAACACATTCACGTTTTCTTTTTGGCGCCGGTGCATTTTCTCGGCTACCAAAAAGTGTACCAGAATAGAGCGGCGCGGATTTTAATTTAACATCGTTACCTGGCGTGCATGTCGTTAGTGTGTACGATCCTCAACGAGAGTCCATCTGTGCGAGTGATTGGCACGCACTCGATCGCTGAATAGCACAACATAAAACCCACCAAAATTGGAAGTTTCATCATCTCCAAAATTTCGAAGAAAAAACTTTTTTGTCCTAAATTCACAATTTGAAAAGAAACTTTGTTCCACAAACTGAATGTAAAACTTGTTTCAGTAAAACACTTTTTTCTGAGATTTTGTTTAAGAACTTGCTTTAAAAAAGATCGATTATACTTGTAATTCAAATGTTTACAAGTTATAAAAGTTGAAGACAATTTGGAATCCGGCGAAGAAGCGCGCACGTGATTGAACGCACAAGCAATCGAGCGACTCTACTCGACTAACTTCTTCGGTTGTATTTATGACGGTACTTAAGGCGAAGAATACGCTGCTAGAGTAGGGTAATTTCGATAAGGATTGAGATGTTCGATACGATCAATATTATTTGCAAATCCTTCGACACAGGTTGGGTAACAATTAATTAATAGAATTCGAAAGGCCCAACGATTCGTCAAAAGAAGAGCGTTAAGAATCTGTCAAAAAATATAAATTTCCAACATCCTCTGATTAGTTTTTGTCCGTGGTTTTCATTGTGAAATTTTGTTACATTCCTCACTTTAACGAGGGTTTTAATTTTTTTCATTGTTAACAAAATTTACCATTTTTGTATAATTCGAAGCTTTTGTTTTGATTGCACTTAAAATTACTATATAATGTCTCTTATAATTACATAAATTAACTAATTAAAAATTTCAGTCAACATTGATAAGTTAATGAAAAAATAATTACATTTTTATCAGAAATTTCCTGTGATTTAAAATTAAAAACTCGTCGTATATGTATATTAGAATACCGTTTCACATAAATCTTGAATCGTCAAATAAAAATGAACAAAAAACGTAGTCGAAGAAAATGTGGTCTCGCAAATTTTTGATAAACTGTTGATTTTTTAATTGACTTTAAATTAAATTAAATTTTCGTATGACAAGTTTTTAAAATGATAGAAGTTAAAAGTCAAAAACTAGGTGATAAAGCTGTTATTGCGGATAGATACCTGAGAATTTCAAAACCACATAAAAATGAGGATCAAATTAAAATGTATGTATACAAACACTCGATAAATAGGTAAAAATATTTATCAATTTTTTATCGATGTTTTACTCATTTAGTTTCGAAATATTGTTTTAACATAGTTGATTTGAAAAAACGAATTCTATCCCTAATCTTATGATAGTCAATGATGAGACCCTCGAAATAAACTTTACAAATTGAGAGATCCGCCAATTATATTTACCAGGCTTGATCAACTTGAATCAAAATATTTGACGCTGCCAAAACCAATTCGATGGTCCTTCACCAAATTCAAACATGTTCCATCCGAATCGCAATTAAAATTTTATTGTCAGACTCAAATTGAACAAAATGTTTTCCTTCGTTTCTTTGACAATTGATCTTATTATTGATTGTGAAACAAATGAATCGCCGCAAATTAAGAAAGCCATGCGACAAACTGCAAGCACACAAATCAGTATTTTTTCAGCTTGGAACGTGTTTAATGTTGTGATATAATTGTTGAACAAAGTAGAAATAAAAAAAATGCTGACCTAATAAATTGTTAACGTACAAAAAATTACTATTCTGCAAAATTTAGTGGGTGATAAACAATGATTGATGAGGGGATTGAGTACGAATTGGCTTACAACCGGATGTTTGAATGACAAATACATAACATTTGGAATTATGACAAGAACTAAACGAGGAAATTGAATTTAATGAGTCTTGACGAATTATTTAAACGGGTTCATGTTCACTTTCGATCTTGTGTTAAGAAAATCAAAATAAACATAATTTATTAAGATGCAAGAAGGCCGACGCAGAGAGTCATAATCTTCAGTTATGAAATTAACAGTCATTCTTTCGGATAAAGAAACAAAAATCTGCATGACATTAATTTTAGTATGAAACTTGTGTTAGAGTTAAGAATGATTATACTTGATTTTTCAGAATCTTTCGTCGACATATCCCATCTTTGTTCAGCTTGTGTAAACAAACAAGTAAATTTGATTGTCGTTATTCAAAGATAGCATTTGGCTGTGCCAAGTTTTTGATTAAGTGCTATCATTAAAGGCACATTTTCGCATTGTCCAAAAAGAGGTGATTAATTATATAAAATATTGATTCGATGTTTACATTCAGCAAATAACCTTAGTCAAAAATTCAAAAAAGAAACATTGGATTATAAATAATTAAGCAGCTTCCAGTTTTCCTTCCTCATAAACAGATTTATTTAACACTAAAACGATTCAACTTAAAACTCTGATTCTTATATAAAGTACATAAAATTGACTTTAGTTTCATTAAACTTATTATAAACAAAATATTGATTTTCTTACAATTCATAATGATAAATGGATGCACAATACGATTCGTTAATATAAATTCTAAAATAAGTTATATACATGCAATAATTAATACTGGCTTTTCGAGATTGGTGATTTCGCCGTTATAAAACAAGTCTTCATGTTTTTTATACTTAAAAATAGACACCTTAAACGCTGAAAAGTGACTTGAGATCTTCGATTGTGAGCTTGGACGACACCTTCTTTCCTTCCAACAAATTCGCTGCCTCTTCAAGTTTTTTTTCTTGGAGCTTCTGCACTCGTTCCTCTATTGTATCTTTGCAGAGAAGCCTAAAAAAATTGAAAAAGTTATTAAGAAAGCATAAAAAAGACTTGTTTTGTAAAAATGTATTCAAATTTGATTTTTTTATTCCTCACCGGTATATTTTAACTTCTTTATCTTGCCCAACTCTGTAAACTCTGTCGTGAGCTTGCAATTCCAATTGAGGATTCCAGTGGATGTCTAGAATCATGAGGTTGTTCGCAGCAACTAGATTCAAACCAACACCACCCGTTGTCAAGGACAGAAGAAGGATTTTCGGATCTCTGTTGCGATTGCTAAATCTTTCCAAGATATCCTGGAATCGAGGAATCACAAAATTTAGTCACAACAAAATTGAATTTGAAAATAATATCAAATATTAATGTGCGATTCGATTCACCTGTCTCCTTTTAACAGGAACTTGGCCAGTGAATCTTTCATAGGTGTATCCATGCTCGTCTAAATATTTAACGAATATCTCCAGGTAAGACGTCCACTGCGAAATAATAACCAGTTTCTCACCCCTCTCCATCACTTCTTCGATAATTTCCAACGCTTTGGAAACCTACAATAAAGTAATAATGTATTTACGAGTTTTGAAAGTCAAGTTTTCATCAAAACTGAATTTTTCAAAGCGTTTACCTTTGAACTTATGGTTTCTGAATCGAAAATTGGATTGTCTGAAGTCAAGACATTTTGCTGGACAGCCTCATCCACGCCCAAACTTTCATTCAGATCTGGCTCGCTCTTTTCCAGGTTCAAGTTTTGGAGTTTCGCCATGAGATCCAAATCATTTCCCTCTTCATCCTCGACATCGCCGTTTGTTTCCATATCTTCTCGATCTAACATTGCGTGTATCAAGCTTGGATGACAACAAACTTGGCGCAACCTCAGAAGCAGAACCAAAATCTCGTGAGATTTGACATCCGTGCCGTGCATTTTTAATAACCGTTTTTGAGCTTTGTTGAACTGGGTGTCTAAAACAAATAATTATTACTTCAAAAATATCCCTTTCTTTTTATTGTTTCAAAGGTGACCCAATTTACCTTTGCTATAATTTCCAGGCTTATCAAAGTAATTCACTCCCAATTCAAACATGTGTTTCTTTTCAGCTTGCTGATGCAAAAATTGCGCGAACAGAGTTTGCGAATACAGAAGTAGTTTTTGGTACACGATACGCTCAGAGGGATTGAGCTCGATATCAATTGTGTCGATGATCTTTTCTGGCATTGTATTCATTTTTCCATTTTCCTGTAATTCTTTTTTGGTACGTCTGAGCAGTATGGCAGACATGACTGTCGTCAAACGCTTAGACCCAGCTTCGTTTTTGTTGTCGACCCATCGTTTCCAAACTCTCAAATCATCGAATGGATGGACTCTTAAAAACTTCAATATAGCGTACAAATCCAACGCTTTGTTTTGAATGGGAGTGCCGGTAAGGGCCCAACGATTTTTTGCTGAAAGATCGCAAACGGCGACGCTTTTTTGACTTTTGTGGTTTCGTATAACGTGGGCCTCATCTAGAATCACTCTGTCCCATCGAATCTGGAAAAAATGATTTGATAATTTTAATATTGGCGAACATTAATTCATTTATCATTTTTTTAGTGAAAAATATGAACCTTACCTCAAACAAGGGCGAGCTAACTTTTTTACTTTCGCTGGAAACTGTGTCGTAGGTGGTAATAACGACTTCTTCTCTAGCAAGCTTTTTAGCTTTAGCAGTTCGGTTACTACCATGAAAAACGTGGACATCTAAAACGTTTCTTTTGACTCGACTTGCTATTTCTCCATCCCACTGTTGAATAAGCGATGCTGGACAGACTATCAACGTTCCTCCATAATATTCTGAAAAAAAAATTCAAAAAAGTTAAAAACAATTTTATTTCAGTGTCTAACAATAATTGAGTTTAAAAATACTTACTTAGTCTCTTTGAATGAATTTCTTCTTCATCTTCGCTTTCTTCATCTTCTTGGTTTTCCCATTTGCTTCGTAGGATTAACGCAATCATGGTGAGAGTTTTTCCTAAACCCATATCATCAGCTGAAAACCAAAACATAAATAAATAATTTATTTGCGAAAATAAAGTTTCCGTTCTTTTTTTTTCGTTCTTACCCAATATTCCGCCACGAGGACTCTGTTTCTCTCTATAAGATAGCCACTGCAGTGCATATTTCTGATGTTCCATGAGCGAAACTTTTAACCCTTTCGGATCATCGGCCAAGTCCGTTTCCTTCGGTTTAGATTGAATTGAACCGTGAAGGCTTTCAAGACGTTCCATCGTTAAGGCTTGTTGGTTGTTGAACGTTTCTTGAGCCTTTCTTCCAAAGTTATTGATATCACTTTCAGAAGTGGGCTTTGGTAAGAAAGCCAGATCTTTATCTCTTGTAAATGAATCATTTTCAATTCGTGGCTCCTCTTTAATTCTTGGCTCATCTTTAATCTTTGGTATATCTTCAAACGAATAATGTTCGTCAGAACCTGGATTATAGGAAGTGTCAGATTCCGTTACAGATGAGATTTCGTTTTTCACAATTACGGCGTCTGACGAACTTTCGGACAAATTTAATCGTTTTCTTAAATGCTGAATGTCCTTTGTCTTCTGTGCAATGGAATCTTGCAGTTTTTTACCACGGTCTGGGAGAGAATTAAGATTGGCAGATTTGAACAATGTCTAAAATCATACAAGGTGAACAACATTAAAAAAATTTGAAAATTATAAGTTTGCAAAAAAATAATTTGTCATAAAAGTAACTTTTCGAAATTTACCTCCATTTTTTTAAGCTCAGCTTTGTACACGTCTAGAAGCTGTTTGAGTTCGACTTCTGAAAGGCTGTCCTCTTGGTACGAATTAGCAGACTCGGAATGGTTTTCATCTGCAAAAAAATTTCCCGTTATAAATGATATCTTTTACGAAAAATGTTACAAATACACATTTAACGAGTAAAAAAGAAAACAAACCAAAAAAACAAAAAGAATAAAAGAATTCGACACTTGTTATTTACAAATAACTGTGTTAGTAGATAAACCCTCGTACCTGACGAATCAACAATTTCGATAATACCTTCGTCTTTTGAAATGATATTTTTTTTTGGCGACACATAATTTGCACCGTCCTCGGAGTTTTCTTCATCGGAATGAAAAATATCTTCTTCATCCTCAACTTTTTGATTATGCTGGTCTGAATCTCCATCGGATTCTAATACCATGATCCGTTTTCTGAAAAATCACAATTACCTTTGTTTGTTTCTTTGACCTTTTTCTATTCTAGCATATGACAAGTCATTTTTTTTGAATAAGTAATATTTTCAAAACAATCGAACAGCTGAATAATTAATCGCACGCCAACCAAATTTCACTTTTGATTTATTAATTTTATTTTTTAAAGAAGCAAAAAAAATAACAAAAAAGAAAGGGAAATCTGTTTTTTTTTGTATTATTATAAACTGACCTCTTGACTTTTTCTACAGGTGTTTGCACGTGACCGTCTTCCTCGTCAGATTCTGGATCACTTTCAGGAATAATTGACGCCCTAATTCCACCTTTTTGAACTGACAAACTGGTGAAGTGATCGTCCTCGTCGGACTCTTCTGCAAGCACTTCATCTTCAGAGATAAGATCTTCACCTGTATCATCAGTGGACATCCTGATCTGTTGTGCTTTCCCCAAGGAAGTTTCTTTTTTGTCCTTACTGCTTAGATTCGCGTTCACTTAACAAAAGAATGGTATGAAATATACTTCCAAATTTGTTTTCGAACAGTTTTCTTCAAAGCGCACTTCTTCTCTTGTTCAAACTGATGTCAATCAAGAACGAATCAAACTTGTTGTTTACTTACGTGAGAATCGACGACAAGACAGTCTGCCGAAACCCTTTAAATTGCGAACAAGTTCTTTCACGTTGACTTATGCACAACGGCCATTCGAAGTTTGAATTTGATGTCCTTCAACCAATGGCGACAAGTGGCGCTACCATCGTTCAGTTGTTAGATTGTTTTTCGCGCGAGTTGTGCGTTGACGAACAAATTAAAATGAAACAAAGTTTGTTTACAAAGAATGTAAACAAACGATTGAAAAGAGTAATTGGGAAGAGTGTTTCATTAGATGAATTGTGTGACTATCTTTTGATTTGCTCGTATGAAAAATAATAAGTTATCATTATGTCAGACATTCAGAATGTTTTGATTTGGTTGTGCGAGACAGTAAACATGTGTTGTGACAGCTCATTGAATGTTAATCATTTTTTTGTTTATCAAGATGCAGTTGTTAGAGAAGCGGTAAGTTTCTGAGGTAACATAAAAACTGTAGACATTCTCATTTTTAGAAAAAATGTTTGTTTCTTGTAGATAAATTTGCTGACAATTATTATAGAACAATTAGCACAATCAGTTATTGAACAACAACTAGGAATAAGGTCTTCATCAATCGCGAATAACGTACAAGGTATTTAAATATTTAAGTATTAAAAATTGAGACTGATTTATTTTCAATTTTTATTTCACTATTTATATTTTTCCAGAAATTCATTTGAGGATAAAACTTCTCATGGCCTACCTGCAATATCCTCTGATAAACTTTTTCACCAATCTAAAAGCCAAAAATATAAACACTCTGAAAAAATTAATCTTAGTTTTTGGATGGCTTATCGTGGAACACGATGCTCTGAAATGTTTGGTCTGCAATCACCTGAAGAAAAGTCAATTTTATGATCAAAAATTGACAGAAATAACTAATGTAAACATTTTAATTAATTTCGCTAACCAGTAAAAATTGTTGAAAAAACTTGAAAGATTTTTTTTTAGTCATTGCAAAATGATGAGCTATCATCAGCCAGCATAGATGGAATATTAAAAGATAGTGGAAAGCTAGATTGCGACCTGAGACAAATTTCAAATCTTCTGCCAACAAAAGCAAAACTTACAACGAAATTGAGTTCTGCAAGTTGTGGAGTTTTGAATTTGGATCATCTGAGCCTGGAAGAGCTGGTTCTGTTGAAACGGGTTAGTGAAAATAAAAAAGGAGCTGAACCGACCAAGGAATATTTGAAAGATCTGCACAGGCAGGCAACTTTGATTGAAAAGTACACAAAAGTTCGACAAAACATTCACTTATTTATGAAATGGATTGTAAGATATGATTTCCCTTTTTTATCCAAATTCGAGAATTTGAATAATTGTTTATTGTAATTTAATTTAAATGTTTAAAAATATATTTTTAGGTTTCGTTCAAAAACAAAATGGAAAAAACACAGACCGATGACTTGGAAGAGTATTTTGAATTTTTGCATTGTCTACATGAAGTGATCAAGGCGAATCTGGGCTCAACAAAGTCGGATGTAAATAAATCAAACTTCACCGACGGATGTTCGCAGCTGAAAAAAGTCAAAAATGGTAAAGTGGAAACTGAAACTTGGTTAAAAAATCTTGTTCATTTATCTGACAAATTGAAAAGTGATTTAAAGCGTCGTTCAGTTTTCTTGGATGAATTTTTTAAAAGTTTTATCGATGACACTTGAACATTTATTCAATTTCTAAAAGTAACAGTTTTGTTGTATTGGTTTGAAAAACTCGATAAGTTAAATATAGAAAGTAATTTATTTTTAAATTATATATTTCATAAAATGGTTCATTAACTCCCAACTGTTTTCTGAGTAAGTAATGAATTTCGTGGTTTGATTTTGTAAATAAAAAATAAAGACGGAAGATTCAACTGATTTCTGTTGCATTTCGATACAAAAGTTTGTACATTGTTAACAATTCAAAGTTATGATGGTATGAAACTAAAATCCTGATGCTGCGTAAGTCAGCTGACTTTGTGGAGTAGTTTAATCCAACTGTAAAAAAAATAAAAACAAACACATCAGTATTTGAATTTCTATAATTATGTAAATAAATATGAATCTAGCAACTATATACTTTAAAAGTTGAATTACCTTCTTAAAACCAATATCTGAAGCATATTCTCGGAAACACTGACGGCAGAGGTTAAGGCCGTACTTCCTGATCAAACCGTGTCTATTGGCACAAGCTCGGCTGAAAAATTTTTAAACAATTTTTAAATTATAATCCAATATCAAACTAAATTCTAAATAACATTTGCCTTCATTTGTTTACAATGTTTTTATTTCATAACAAACAAATGACTCAAAATTATAAGGAGCACTTTGATGCCATAAAAATTATAATTACCAGGATCTGGATCCCTGTCCGTATTTACGGGGGTGAGAATACCAAATGTTATTGAAACCCATTTTGATTTGATTTGCAAAATCGGTATTTATTTACTTTATTTCTACTTTTACTACACGTGACAAATCGTCAGCTAGACAACATCGGAAAAGGCCTAACCTCATCTTTTTGACTACAAGCTCTGCAAAAGGGGGCGTTGTCCGTAGCGCGAATTTCAAATTTCATTTGAAACTTGTACAAGTGAATTTTCAACACTAAAATACAAGGCATTTTGTAGATTGTCTTTATTTGCTTAATTCAAAATATTTCTTTACAATATTTGACTAATCAGTCTTTGCACATTCTGTGTAACTTTTACAAATTAATGTGATTTTTGGTTTGCTTTCAACTCAAAACGAAGCTTAAAACTCAAAAAAAAGAAAAAATACGTAATAAATGTATCTGCAGTGGAAAGTAGGTTTCATCCACATGCAACTTAAAAGTAACAGAATTCTTAACTCAAAAACAAAAAAGGAGAACTCTCTGTCTGCGAAATTTGTTTACATCTATCGACCCTGCTATTTTACAGAGGTCTTTTGCGAGTCTTTTTCTTTGGTGGATTTGCAGCTTCCTCATTTCTGTCTTGCGCGATCATTTCAGCAAAAACTGCTGGAATTTCCATTGCTGATAGTAAAGCATCCAATTGAGTTGGTTTCATGCCGCTATCCAGAAATCCTAAAATCCTCCAGTTTTTGATTAATATGCAATTTTTAAATATTTACGCATAATGTGAAAACAAATTGATTAAAAAAAGGTTTTTCAACCAATAATATACCTGATTTCAATTTCAAATTTGTCTCATAAGATAGTTTGTCACAATCGTATGTGCCAGTTGAAACCAGTTTGATTTTGTCACATTGTTGGCAAATCACATCAAAGGTTTGAACAGCACCGTCCTGTTTTGCAGCGATAGCATTTTTCAGCGACAGGCAAATGTCGCAATCTTCGCACCACAAATCTTCAGCCAGTTTTTTCATCTCAACAATCTGTCTACCAAGGAACAGATTTCTATTGTTTTCGAACAAACTAAGAGTTTTTCTTCGACGTTCTTCCTTTTTGAAACAGAAGAAATTAATATTTTCAAATCCCTGGTTTATATAACCAGGAAAATTAACGCGATTTTTTTAAATTTTGTTCAAAAACAATGTCCCTGAGAATAACATTTCGGTTTTTCCTTTCTCTCTGACAGAGACATGTTATTTCTACTTGAGAAATCTGCCTTTTTATGAAATTGTCATGGATCAATCAAGTCCAAAATTGATCGAAGAGTAAAATAGCGCTTGCTAAACTTTCGCGTAACAGAATTTATTATTGTAGTATGAAATAAATGAAGTGTTTTTTTTTTGGTTAAATAAAATCATCATTGCTCTTTTGTTTTATTTAAAAAAATATATAGTTGGAATTAGAAATCAAGAGGTAATTTGACACCTCGTGTTTGTTCACTAACCTCAGCAGCTTTTTGCAATTTTTCCGGAGATTCTTCAGATTTTTTCTTCTTTTTTATGGGTGCAAACCGTCCATTCTTCAATCTCACATTGTGGGGCTTTTTTTGAGGTTTCATCTCCTCCGATTTTACAGCAAAAACTTAAAATAAATACCCGAACTAGTTCGATCCAAAATCTTCACGTTCAATAACACAGCCAATGCAGCGCGTTTTCTACAAACCGGCAAAATATCAGCGCTGCCAACAACAAGGCACAAACGAAAACATCAACAAAACAGCGTTGCCAAATCATCGCCGAAATTCCAAGAAAATGGTCTATAAAAGCAAAATATTTTGGATTGCTATAAGCTCCTTGAAACGTCAACATTTTTCACCTCGATCAAAAAATATAAAATCAACTTTTTCTTCCGTTTTTAAAATAAACAAATAATTTTTAGCAAAATTGGTACAATATTTCTGAAAATAAAAATTTGGATCATTTTTCATTTTGCAATTTAACACACAATTTGGAAAACTGATTTTCTAAAGAAAAATAGTTAGGATAGCATTATTAGTAAATTAACAGTTAACATTAATTAATAGTTACATTAATATAGTAATAGGAAAATGACATACAGGGGAAAAATACAAAACAGACCGCTTGAAATTGAACCATTTAATATCTGTTGTTTCTTCTCACGAATAAAGATCAGGCATTAACTCACACAGCTACATATATACACTACAAGAACCACATTGTACTTAAGTAGGCGTAAGTGTATTCAAAACACTGATTCTGCGGATCGCGATAGATGAATTGGATGAGAAGGACTACGGGCTAATCTTTTGCGAGGCAGCTTGTCAAGCGTGATCAGTAACTTTTTGAAATCCGGCCGATTTTCGGGACGATGTGACCAGCATGACATCAAGATATCCTACAATCATTTCATACATTTTGTTACACGCATCTTTCTTTTCGTTTTTTTACTTATCTCTTTTTGATTTATCCATTCATTTTTTCACTTACTTTTACATCTCGCGAAGCCTGCAAATTAGCCAAGGGCTGTTTCATTCCTTTCCCAACTTGCCAGATAATCGCTTCTGGTGGCTGACCTTTAAAGGGCCATTCAGCACAGAGTAGCTCATACCAAACAGTACTGCAACATAATTTTTGCAATAATAAAGAATTTTCTAACAGTCACATTCAATTTTGTTGATTTTCATCAGTTCAATCTACTGACCCAAATGCATAAACATCTGAAGCTCGACTGAACGGAAGTTCTTCCTGATCTCGGTTCTGTTGAGGTCGTAACCGTTGAACGATTTCTGGGGCTAGGTAACAAAGCCAACCTGGTGGTATACTCAAACCATCTCCTCTCCTAAAATCAAAATCAGTCAAAATTGAATTGCAAAAAAATAATTTTGGACGTACGAATATACCTTTTCCAAATTTGATTCATTACCTGTTCGCATAACAAAGTTTTGTAACACTAAAAAGACCAAAATCCGTAATCACAACCTTCCCATTCTCTAAGAATATATTTTTGCTTTTGAGATCCTTGTGAACGATGTCACGCGCATGGAGATACCCCATTCCCTATTACAGATAACCGTTTCATGAATCTTCACATTAAAAATTTGACTAAAAGAAATACGAATACGTTTTATTGTTAGTTACTTGTGATATTTGTTGGGCAATAATAGTCGTCCTATTCATGTTGAATTTTTCCTTCCTAAGATGTATATGAGTGTATAGAGTCATACCCTTGTTCATACTAGTCACAATCGCTAAGCGAGGTGGTTTCATACAAGCTCCCATAAATAAAACTAGGTTTTCATGACGAGTCTTTCGGAATGTTGCTACCTGTAGGCAAATATTCATCATAAGTTTGTTAACTAAATATAGAAAACAGAATTTTTCTAGTAATTAAAAAAGTTTTTTCCCTACCTCCAGTTTAAACGCCTCAAGTGTTTTATCGTCGTCCAGATAGTAATCCATATTTAGCACTTTTATCGCCACGTCGCCGTGCCAGTTGCCCCGATAGACTGTGCCGAATCTACCCGTTCCAATGGGTTCTCCTATTTTAAGCTCGTCGTAAGGAATGTCCCACTCCCTCATTGATAACTGCGAATAAATATTTTCCACAAATTTCTTTATGGAATACAACCGAAACGAAAATCAATAACATTGTTTCAAACAAAATAACAAAGAAACACAGAAGACAAGAAGACAGTCAAGACAGTCTGCAAGAATTGTTTTAGTTTCACCTGCAAGTATTGAACAGAAAGCAAAATAGAAAAATATTTGTATAGCAAATCAAAGAAATCAAATTTTAGTAAAGAAAATAGAAATTTGAGAAAAGGTTTGGTGTGTCTTTTTCAAAGTTTATTCTTACGCTATTTTGCCGTGGCCATCGGCCATCACCAGGTTCCCCGTCTGATACTTGCGAGTCCTGAGAATCGACTCTGATGGGCGTTCTTTCTGAATCAGTGCTGACACTACCGGAGCCAGAAACACTCACTGTTCTGTCGCTGTCACTTGAAACAGTTGTGCCTTCGAGCCGGTGCGTTTCTAATGTTACTTCTTTATCGTTTATTGATACTTCTGCAAATGAAAGTCAAATATTTTTCAATCCTGCAGGTGTATTAATTCTTTAAAAATTTTGTTTTTGCAATTCTGTAAGTTTACCAGGAAAATGGAATTGTTGCTTGGCAGGTGCCTGAGGAGTTTGGCTAGTGTTGGCAAGTAACAACGCTGGACTAGAAGGTGTTGAGCTGTTGCAGCTCGAGGTATTGGAACTAGAATCACCCTGGAAAAGAAAATAACAAAATCATTACTTTTAAATCCACAAGAAAATAACAAAGTTTTGATAGCGTTATTGAAATCGTCATTCAAATTCACCTTGTTTATCGAATTATGAGGATATGATTTCTTTCGATTATGCCGAGACAAAGCAACAGAGTTAAGCGACGGAATCGCCGGTTTATTTAAAACTGGAGAGATGTTGACCATGCCTGCAAATAACAAACCATCAAAAATAAATTCATCATCGAACAACAATACAATTTAATTTTCACTGAATTACAAAAAAATTACCATCAGCTTGCAATGTCCTTTTGAATTCGTTAACAAATTCTTGAGGCAACCCGCAAGACGGTGGCACTTTATGTTCGCAATCTCTGTGACACTTGTATTTGCAATGCTGGCACCTGTAACCCGCGCCTAGCAAGATATGCTTGTCGCAATAGTCGCACGTGGACATCATTTTGTAGAATTTCGCAAATCTATGAGCGATAACGTGTCCCATGCTTCGCGTCACCGTTGGCGTTCGCGGAGATTTTGGTGGTACTTGAAGACTTGGAACTACAAAACAAACATTCAACAATTTAATATTAAAGTAAACAACAATTTATAACAATAACAAAAATAACAAAAAAAGAGTTACCAGTTCCTTTGCTACTGTTATCATCACTTTCCGCACTCGAGTAAGGAGGAGATTTAACCGGACTGTTGCTATTCTGCAAAATGTTATCAGTCACATGAGTGTTACCACAGGAGCCAGGCTCGGTCGGCAATCTTTTCCTCTGCGCATAATCGTTGTTGTAACTACAAAAAATTGAGCAAACTTTAATTTCCTTGTTCCATATTTTTTTGTTTGTTTGACAAACACAATCAGCCACTGACCTTGAAGCATCTCCATTCTCAAGACGATTTGCGAGCTGCGACTCGTGCGACTTCGACTTGACCAGGGGAAACCCGTCTTGCGCAACAACCTGTTTTGCACCCTGACGGTTTGCATCCAAGGGCGGTGTTGTTGGAAACTTAACTCCTTCTGAGTGCAAAGAAAAGACTGTATGATGAAAATTGTAAATAGATTTCCTCAAAAGGCAGTTGCCTTCGCTTGTTTTAGCAATGATGATGTTAATCGGTCGTTTCGTTAATAACATACCGTTGCTAAGTTTGGAAAGAAGCGGAGTCGAAGGTGGACTAGTTGATGATAGAGAAATGACCGAGCAGGCTTGAGACAAACTGGAGTCGTGAAAATTGTTGTTGTTGTGGTAAGGAATTCCCTCTTCCGTTGGCCCTCTTGTTTCAGGACGAAATGACTTGTGACGGTCCCAAGAGTCCCAATACAAATTCATCTCCGTGTTCTCCATGTCACCTCGCATAAGAACGTCTGAAATATATCAATCTCAGTAAGAAGTGACATTCAATTTTGATAACAAACAAAAACAATCTTTGTCAATCAATAGTTTGTCGAAATTTGCTGAAAATTGTATTTAAGGAAAAATGTGCCATACCGGAATGATATTATTGAAAGATTGATATGAAACACGTGCGAATTTGAAATTTAAATGCAAGTTCAAATTCGATAAGTTTTTAACAAGTATTGAAAACTGAAACGCGATAAGGTTATTGTTCACAATTACCCATGTATCTACGCAGATTATGTAATGCCCTGCACAGTCGACGGAGCTCCTCCTCGTGTCGCTTGTTTGTCTCCCCGAGAATGCTTCCCAGCTCGTGCTCCGATTTCTCTTTCAAAGCCTCCAACGAGTTTAGCTTCGAGCAAATGATCTGAAAAACAACACAAATCAATTTAAAATCAATCCCAACTAAAATAGAAAGTTGTTAATTTTAGTGTGTTTATTTATTTATTTTATGTCTTCTGAGATCAACTGGTGATCTTTATGGATCACTTAACATCTCCCCACTTGAAACGTTAACCCTAGGTGTAAAGACTATTTTTGTCATTCTTCACACCTGCGTCTTTCAATTACGCACTTGTATAACAATTTATCATCTCGTCACAATTCAAATCGTTTCGTTCTTTTTTTTCTTCTCAACTTCACTTTGTTCTATGAAGGACGGGTCTTTATTTTTAAACAAGAATTTATAGAACAATTTCTTGATTCAATTTTTCTTTCTTTTTTACAGTTTGATAATCAATTGTTTATAAGATGAACTTTTTTTTGAAGGCTTCAGTTCTGCGAAGCTTGTGAATTTTATCGTCAAGATTTGTTGTTTGTTTTTATCGTAAAGAATGATCGCAAATAGTCGCGTAGTAGATATTTTTTATCGATGCAACCTTATCTGTGGGCATTTCATACCTGGATGGATTCCTGCGAGAGTCCTACAACACGAAGCCATTGTTTGAGGGAAGGATATTGGCGCAGCTCAACTGGCAACGAATCAGGTGCAAATTTTGCTTTGGTTACCAGTTGCTTCGAGTACAACTTTATCAGCTTGCCCTAAAACATTATTTTGAAACAAAAAAAGAAAAACGAAAATTATTTATTGCTCAGAGCAACTTATTGTCGGAGAAATTAACGTCAAGTATTATTGGATTATTGGAAAACAATATTATCATCGAGGCATCGATAAGAAATGCTCGCTTTTTGTTTTGTTGTTTTTCAACCTTTGAAATTTAGTTGAACATTAAACTTAGTTCCCTGGGAAATTGATATTTTGTATTTGATTTTAATAATAATAATAAAAAAGAAACAAAGAAAAGTATTGTTGTTGTAAATTAAAAACAATTTGTGATAATTTTATTTATCGAGTTTTGTCAAACGGTGAAACTTGAACGTGTAATAAATCATGTTTTCAATTATCACCTGACTTTTCGCAGAAACTCTTTTTTTGTTAATACACAAATAAACAGCACAACATGAAAGTGGAAGATATAATTGTTATTTACCTGTTAATTTAACATAATTTTCTATTTTTTGAAAGTACAACAAACAGCGTTCAAAGATCAGAATGATTGACACCATTTGTCAGACTACCCAATTCATTTTATTGCAAACCAAAAATGTCAAGTTCGCAAAGTCGTTGAATTGAAAAAAAAAACAAACAAAAAACAAAAAAAACGTTTGTAAAAAATGTTGTTGAACAAGACATGGGATAAAAAATGAAGATTTGGATTATGAAATGAGGCGGGTTGAAGGTCAGTGCAAACTACGGACCTCGAGGGTGCGAATTTCCTGCTGGGTGAGTTCGGCACTGGTGGAGCACTGGGTGCGGAGTCCCTCGAGTCGTTCGACCGAGAGGTCGATCATGGATTGGACAACGACGAGGGCCCGTCTCGTCTCCTGCACCACAGTGTCATGTTCCTCTTCCTGTTCCGCCATATCTCAACGGCTCGGCGATTGTCGTGACGCGGACGTTGGCTCACGCGTCTCCGATCCGCATCGTCGCCGGGCACACAAGCGACGTACTCAAACGCGACCACGGTTGACAACCATCTTGGCGGCCGATCGCGCGCTATAGCTCATCCGATTGTCCGCTCAGTGACGTCAGTCACAGCCCAAAGGAAGGCCGTACACACCGCGTGTGCGCGCACACCGCCAATTACAATTCACTTTGTCATTCTACCACCCCACAGATGGCTCTCTCTTATCTCAACTCGTTTTTTAAAAACAAAAATACTTTTTTTTTTACAATTTTGTCATTTTTCGTTTAAACATTGTGCAAAAGTAAACAAACTAAATATCTATTGTTGATGTTTATCTTCATTGTCATTGTTGACATTTCTTTGACAGCTGTAATTTTTTACATCTTTCACCCGAGCCTCAAGTTTGCAAAAATATAACCTGCTGTAACCTGCAAAGTTATTTTTTCCTTTTTTTACTAAGTTGGTAGTTTGCCAAAAATTTACTAGATGGCGTTTTATTTTGCAAAAATAATTGTGTCAACGTTCGTTGAAAGTTCGTTCGTTTAAAAATGTGTAAAATTTGTAAATGTAAGGAAATGAAATTTACGACAAATAAAAAATGTTACATAGTTTTTTTAAAGATAAATTTTATTTTTGTTTTGAACTTTGACAGTCATAGGTTTGCGACAGTACCGACAGAGTTTGCAATTCTCAGAGAAGCGTCTTGTCACGTCTTGTGTTGAACTGTTCCACGGCGAAATAATATAGTCATATTCATAATTTGCCTTTCGTGTCATGCATTCGACTGTCAAATTTTCTACCGAGCACTTTGTTGACTCTTATCGTGGCTCCCGTTGTTTGAATCTCGTTGTGCACTGATGTCAAGTGAAAGCGCATAACTATGGTGAACATAGACACTATCAAAAATACTTACCCGTTGCACTGGCTCGTTTGGAACAATAACTATGTCGAACTCAACAAGGAACTGTCTACGAACGAAGTATGTTTACAATCCGACTTCCCCACCTTAATTCCAATTTTTTATTATCACACTGGCCAGCGATCAGTCCGAAAAACATTCTGCTCCAAAATGTAACCGTGACGTTCACCAAAACAAACATTATCACTTTTTTTATGAACACACAGATAAATACAAATCATATTTTTGCTCACAGTTTTATATAAAATCTTGTCCTGCTTTTTATGTGTCAAAATGTACAATATTCTATTTTCAATCTTAATTATTGTTATTATGCTCAGATGAAGTTATCTACATTTGACTCATTTTTTTGCATTAATCACGCTGTGACGTTTTGGACAAAAAAATTTTCACAATAGGTGTCTGACTCTTTTACATGTATTTCTTTTTTTTTGGATTGCATTAAAATCAATTATTACAATTGGATATTGCAATCTGATTATATTTCCGTTCGATTAAATCAATCGCTGATTATGTAAATAATAAGATTTGATTATTATATTTTTGCGACGAGAGCAAAACTGTACGAAGCCTTGCAAAACGAACGAAGCCTTGCTGTGGTTTTCGCTGTTTCCTCATATTAAATTTTGTCTAACTATACACCAAGTCTGTCAGACTTGGCAACGTGGTTGTTTACAATAATTGTTTTCTATCATTTCTAATTCCACATATTTCAAATTTACTTTTTCATTGATCCGATTTTCAATTTGATTTTAGCACCAGATAGAGAAAAAGGATAATAGGGGTAGGACAGCGTTGATGCTGGCTGTCACGTTGGGTCATGTAGATTCTGCTGTTGTTCTCATGCATCATGATGCTAATGTTAATACGGAAAACAATGAGGGTTGGAACGGTACGAATATCAATTGTTAACCAAATATTCCAAAATGAACTATAAGATATTTCTTGTTGGCGTTTAGTAAAGAATATGACTGTTTATTTATACTTGATCAAAATTTGTTTATTTGTTTATTTCAGTGGTTCAAGAAGCGGTTGGAACGGGGAACCCAGAGCTGTTACAGCTAGTTTTAGCACGTCGTGACTATCAGAGGTATTGTAATCGAGTAGCAGGGATACCAGAACTTCTCTACAAACTGAAACAAGTAAGCGTAATTCTAATAAACGATTGCAAACTAATTGTATAAGGTTTTTTAAACGAATGTGAATTTTTTTCAGGCGCCAGACTTCTATGTCGAGATGAAATGGGAATTCACAAGTTGGGGTGAGTTGAAATCAAATCACACATGATTAATCATGAACGACCGGCACTCCCTCATTGTGTGACGGAGAATTAATTTTGGCTATTGTGTTGCAGTGCCACTGGCGTCCAGGATGTGCCCCAGTGATACTTACAAAGTTTATAAACAAGGTAGCAATGTCCGAATCGACACGACGCTTTTGGGCTTCGACCATACCAACTGGCAACGCGGTAATCGTAGTTATGTCTTCAAAGGTCAAAGTGAGTTTCAATGGTTTTTCTTTCTCTCAAATTCGAGCAACGAAAAAAAAAATAAAATTAAAAAAAAACTTAAACGAATTAAAAATTGAAAGTTAAAAACAGTCCAAGAAAAATTACGACGATGAAATTGTGTGTTCATCTTTTTTTCCTTTTCTTCTTACTCAAAACTTGTTATTTCGTCGTAATAATGCACCAGGAAATTATGAAACAGATTGTTCCGAGATAGTATTAAAAAAAGTCATTTGTACATGCAATATTAAAACCAAGCTGCGCCAAACCCTCCCGTGGCAATTAGGTGCGATCGCAGTTACGTATTCAGCATGCAAGGGCACAGCTCAGGTGACTCTTTGATCTCGACTTAGTTACCAAGTAATTTTGAACGAACTTCGAAGCTCGGTTGAGTATTTATAAGTTGCAAATAATGAAAAGGCAATTAGGATCGTTGTGTACGGTTCACTTACCAGATGTTACAAGTATTTATTGGTACATCAAACAAGCATTTTATAAATCAAGTAGCTCGTTGTAGCTTTTGAAGTAGAAATATTATTGACGAGGATTAATTTGTTAAGTGAGGTTCATCAGTACACGCTCTTGTTTTTCAGATGACGGGGCAACGATGATGGAAGTTGATCACGAAACGAGAAAGGTCTACGTGGAGCACATGAAATTAATCGGCAATGACAACGTACAGCTAATGGAACCATCCGAGGAAGGCATTTTGGCTCGATTGACCAATCCTATAGTTACTACTTACATAGACACTGATAAAATAAGTTTTGAAAGGTCAGCAGAGGCCAATAACTTGCAAATTATTTTTTAAGAGAACCCTCCGATGAAAAATTTTGAAACCCGATTTTTGTCAAACAGTTTTTTATTACAACTTTTTCATTAATTAAAGGCTATTCTTTTAAAAACGTTTACTTTTTGTATAAAATATAAAAAAAAATGTTTTGATTTTTGGTTGTCGTAGAAATAAGGCAGGAATATGGGGATGGCGTTCAGACAAAAGCGAGATGATAAATGGACACGAGTGTAAAGTGTTTAGCGCCAGCAATGTCGAATTGATAACAAAAACGAGACTGGAGCATTTATCAGAAGCGGACAAAGTCAGAGCGCGGACACCCAGAACGCCACTTCAATCTTTCCTTGGCATTGCAGAACAGCAGCAGCAAGATGCCTGTAGCACTACAACTAGTGTAATTTCAACATTTCAAATTTTATTGCATATAAAAATTCAAATAAAAGCGAAAAATGAATTCATACTTGAAATTTTAGGAAGAGTTTACTAATGTTGGCAATCCCTGCAATATTCTACCAGAGGAATATTTTGATCCCGAGGTTGATTTGCACGGAAGGGACATAGGACGACCAAAGGAAACTAATACGAAGATTCAAAAGTTCAAGGTTTTAATTTTTAATTTAAAATATAATTTAAAAATATGAATTGATTCTTTGTTTAAATTGAAATAATTGTTATATTAACACTGTATTATTTTTGGAATTAGGCTACTCTATGGCTCAGTGAAGAGTACCCTCTTAGTCTTCAAGAACAAATTATGCCAATAGTAGATCTAATGGCCATATCAAGTTCACACTTTGCCAAACTCAAAGACTTTATACAAATGCAACTACCAGCTGGGTTCCCCGTTAAAATTGGTAATCTACTAAGGAGCATTTCAGATCTTTCATTTTATCTTTAGTTTTGTTTGAAACTAAGCCTTTAATTTCTTTTTGTTTCAGAAATTCCTCTGTTTCATATTTTAAACGCTAGAATAACTTTTGGAAACATATTTGGTTTGGATCAAGAAGTTCCGTACGTAGGCCAGGTACAAGAGACCAACCGAATGACCTGCACCGTCGACGACGTCTGCTTCGAAGCTCCTAGTGGTTATGCTAAACTTGGTAAATCAAAACATAGTATTAGAAATAAGCGGTTCCGATCGATTCGTCCACTGCGCAAGTTTCGCTCATCGCGTGCCAAGTCGCGTAAGCAAAGCGAGCCCAAGTACAACATCAATAGATAAAGCAATAGTTTAGAACAGCTTCACGAACGGTCGTTCGATCGCTTCAATTTCCAGTAGTGCAACTCTCTAACGAAGTAATACAAAGAAAGCAAATTTCACCACTCACGACAGTATTTATAACGTTTCAAAATCGCTCACACGCTTTTCGCGTAGAAGAAAGAACGTTTTTTTTATGAAACTGTGACTATGAAGTTAAACAAATCATCTTTTCCAATTTTATAATCTACCGCTGCTTAAAAAAACTTATGTGAACAAACGATGTAAAATTGTTGTTTATCAATAAATAGCCAATGTATTAGTGGTTTGTATGTGTACGTTACTAACAAAAAATACGAACTATGATTTGATTTATTGTTTTTTGGTAGAAGAAACATTTTGGTTCAGTTCCATTTTTCTATGACGACTTTTATTTTACTTTCTGACGTTGGTTTTCGTTCATTTAACTCTCATCTGAGCCGTTTCTAAAAGTGTTGCTGTGTTGCACCGTGGCGTTGAATAGGGCTAATCTTGAGTTTGTTTTTTAGGCGCAGATTTTAGAACTCAATTTAGTATCGAAGAGGAGGATGATTTGCTCCAATTTGCCATCCAGCAAAGTCTTCTGGATGCTGGAACTGAACATGATCAGGTAAACATTTGTCAAATTTTTTTTTGTCCAAAACGGTAGATTTTATATCGCTGCTAAATTGTTTTTTCTAAGGTGGATATCTGGGAAGCTTTGAAGGGCCAAAAACCATCTCGTCCAACGACACCCAACATGTCAGCCGAGGAAGAGAAACAGTTACAAAGGTACTAAATTGTTAATATCCGATGAGCAATCACACTTTCTTATTTTGCACACTTTGATTTATATGAATTTATTCAACTTTGCATGTTTTATCTCTTCAAAAAAAAAACACTCAGAAAGGTATCAATTCGTTTATTAACTCCACACCAACCCTGATTTTTTACTACAATACAGTCTTTTTTTCGTTTCATCCTTCCCTTTTATAAATGAAAATAAAATTGATGAATTTAGAACGAAGAATGATTTAATATCGAAATTAATATTTGAACTTGAATTTTGTACTTTTAGAGCTATACAGGCGAGTTTGGTGATGTATAGTAAGACAAATAGTCGAGAGTATCCTGACGAGCGGCCCGGAGCGGATGACAGCGAAGAGGAAGAAAGTTCGCTGGAAGGCACTGCTGAGCAATTGCGATTAGCGCTTCGACTGTCTGCGCAGCAGCAAATGGAGGAGGAGCAACGTCGTGTCCTGGAGGAGGAAACGTTCCAACAAGTGTTGGAATTGTCGCTCACTGATAAATGAGCGCGAAAAACGTTCAGACAATCTCGTGTTCGCGTCGCGAATCTTCCAATTTTGTATGACCAGTCCGACTGTAGAACAAAAATTTTGGTACCCCGCTATGTCGTCGTTTTTCAATTTTTTTTAATTTCTTTTCAGTTAAACTTCCAATGATTATTCGTTACTTTTTTGTTTTCAACTTCGAATTCTATTTTACACTTCTAGACTATCAATCTAATTGAATGAATCAAATTTAGTTTGTTTTTCGAACTTTCTTTTTCGATAATTTGATAGTAATTGTTGATTATTCCAATCAGTGGTGAACTAGGCTTGTTGCTTCTGGCAATTCATAGAAGTTTTATAGAGACTTCTTGCCTCGCCATTATTTTCAATAGCGTCACTTATCCAACCAGCAAAAACGCAAAATGATAAAAAAAACTATTAAAACTCGCCTATGTGGGAAGATTTTAATTCGCAAATTTTTAAAACGTGATTGCTAGTACGAAAGTATGCTTGAGATGTTCAACTACTATTGTCAATACTTCGGATAATTGTCGAGCCTTTGGACGCGTTCGTTTCATTGGTTCTTACAGAACCAAGGTGCGGTTTTTAGACGGACCGTGAATGTTCGGACTGTTGCATTGAATGTGCAATAGTGAAAATGAAATCAAAACACCGACTAATTTTTAATGAATGTCCACGTAATCTGATTATACCTATACGAGCTCAACCAACGTCGTTGATTTTGTAGATACATAATTAATAAATCTTGTGCATATTTTTTTTTCTAAATAAAACTTTTGCAACTTCATCGCTGTTATTTCAATCTTTTTTTCGAGTCGTGAATTTTAATGGCGAATGTTACATTAGTTGAATAGTATAAATGCAATTAAACGTGTGTACAGAAGTGTTATTTATTGTACGATAAGATTATTGTTACGCGCTTTTTCAGAGACGTGATTTATCGTTAATGTTTAATTTAAAAGGAAAAGACAAGAAGAATACGAACTTAGGTGACATTGACATAAACTTTTTATATGAAAATAATTGTAATGAGAACAGGCAGTATTAAGAATAATCATAATATTGTAAAGATTACATGAATTGTTAGGTAAACTTTGTATAATTTTTAGCGTAATATTGATATTGAATGTACAACTCAGACGTAAACATTTTTAAAATCTTTGTCAAAGTGATTGTTGAACGTTAAATTTCGCTCTCAGCCCGGGAAGAAACTTTTCGTTTCGTCCAAAGTTCTGTCAAATTGTGCACCGCACCTTGTTTGAAGCATAGTCAAGTGATTCAAACAAACAGAATGATCAGAATGCTTTAGTTTTTAACAAAACTATTAATATAATAAAACTAATTCAAAGAGTTTATCCCTCTAATTTTGACAACTTGTCGCGATACATTTTAGACAGATATTTATATTAGATTAGATTTTTTTATGAAGCTTTTTATGATGTAGATTTGCGTCGTTATTAGCTCGATCATTTTTGAATTACAATTTATGTACTTTTAATAACAGATCAGCAGTTTGATTAAATTTCCATCATGAATGCAGATGATTTTTTGTCTCAGCCATCTTTTTACCCTTGAAACAAAATTGCTAAAAAAATTGCAAACAAGAGAATCACTCAAAATATTGCATAATTTTTAAGCTTTATTATACGATCAACTTTGTATCACTTATATGTACAAATTGATTTGCAAAATAATTTCGAATCAGGCAACAATACCTATTTCAATAATCTATCGTGTCAATGCAGTCTATTTAGACATTTGTTTACTCATAGTCTGTCTGAGCCCTGGAAAAAGATAAATCCACATTTAATTTCAATGCAATTAACTCTAAGTTTAAATCAATTAAAAATTACCGTTTGAAAATAATATTCAGTCTTTCCGCCCCAGCTGCATAGCGCTTCTCGTTTTTGTGAGCTTGCTGGTGCCATTTCTTACGCGTGGCAATCCAGTGCTCTCTGTGTTCATTCAAAAGTTGTTCTCTCGTTTTCAATTGTTGCCCTTCCTACAAACAAAAATAATTCTTTGTCTGAAATCTTTACCTTTGAATATTTTTGTTTCGCTAATTTTCAAACATACATAATTCAGATTGAGTTTTTCAGTTTCAACTGGAATCGGGGACGGAATCCTATTTTTTGGAAGAGGTTCTTCGCTAGGCAGCGGTGGTGGCAGGGAATAAATATCCCTCACATCCCCATTTGAATCCAGTATCGAGTCATCTGTAGGGATCTCATTAATTATCTCAGGACTTGGCGATCGAACTCTAAAATTTCACATAGATCAAAAATTAATTTTTAGAATTGAAAAATATGAATATGCACCTGAATTTAATGAATGTTTTTAAAATTACTTTGTAGCAATAGCTGGGTTTCGTGGTTGATTGGCCATCCAAGCTCTGCAGATGGGATACAATGGAGTATCTTCTTGAAACTGAGCCAAATCGACACTCCGGTCGAATAGTTTCATAACGTAGGTATGGTGGAACGGAGTATCAGGCTGGACTTGTCGGCGCCTTTTCATCCTGCGTTGCACAACATTTTTGCGAGCTGAATCGCTAAAATATAAAAACAAATTGTTTATTAACTTCATTCTGAATTTGAATAGTTTTTTATAAAATTAGTAATGTTTTTATAAAAATACCTCTTCTTAGCAGATTTGTTGAATTCTTGAGCATTTTCCTCACTAGAATCAGCAGAAGATCCTGAATCTGTATGATGCATAAGCTCTTTCAATGCACCTTTCAACCGATCCCGCGCAACCGAAACCTCATTGTCAGCTGAAAAAAAAAACAAATAAATCAATAAAAATTAAAAAGTAGTTATAAATTCAGCAAAAATATAGACATTACTTATTTCGTCTTTGATTTCCATCTTCATTGGACTCATCATTGACTGCATACTCTTTTTCTTGCCCATCTGAAAATTGTAAACAAAGTAACAAACATTCAAATTTGGAATCGTCTAAATTGTTCAATCAAAAAAAAACATTCAACAATTAATAATATAAAGATGATAGAACCAAGTGGAACAATGCTTGAAATTATCGTGGTGGTTTTTATTTACCTCTGAATCGTATTTTTCTTCACTAAAAATGACAACAATATGACAATAGTTCGAAAATCGAAGGAGGTTATAAATATGATGCTCAAACTAACTGACTTTAGCTGACTTGTGCGCATGTCAGTTTGAGTAAACTATCTTTGTTTAACAAACAGAACTGAATCTCTTATCTCTGTTCAATTATCTTGAAAGTAATAAATATATAAAACGAAACAATTCTGGCAAGATTCTAAATAATATTTTCATTCAATCTACAATTGTTAGTATTTAAATTTAGATTAAATAATAAACAAATTCACCGTGTTATAGGTTATATGTCAAATAATGTGCAGTTGCGCGCGCAACATAAACAAAAATGGCGTCTGATTTTCCGACAAAAAAACATTTTTCATTGCAAATCCTTCTCCATTCACTTTACTCTCAATGAAAACTCGTTTTTTATGTTTCATGGTAGATTTTGCAAGTCCTCAAACTTGTTTTAGGTAATGTTATTTATGAAAAAGATGATGTTAATCATGCGTTTTCGAACTTGACACTACTCAAGCGCTCCTAACGGCCTCGAAAGAAACGATTTTTTCTCAAACAAGGGTTGAGGAGAGCAGCAGCTGTTACGTTGACTCGCAAAGTGGCGTTGCTGTCAAATGTAAGCTAGGGGGTGGCAGTAGGTTAATCTCGGAATTTCTTCGCTGTCACCTGTTATCCTCAAGTTACAATTGTGATACAACTGACGAGACCAAAGAGAAGCAACGAACCCGTTGCTCGTAGCAGCTTAGTTGCGTTATGGAGCTGATAACACTACCCAAGGTTTGACGGCACATTTCAACTTTGACGTCTACTCCTGTCAAACATCTTGTCAAGATCCGAATTTATTACTCCTCTTCAATTCCTTGCTAGACTCATCTTTACCTTCCTATTTGCTGACAAAAACTTGTTTGACAGTTGCTGATTTTGTGACACAAAAATGAGCTATATATTCATTGTTACAATTTTTTAATTCATTATTTCGATGTCTGTAGGTAGAAAATGTTCGGATGTTAGACAAATATAACAGTAGTCATACGATAGGAACTCTCTACCCAACAGCAACACATCTTCTGTTTGTTGACGCTGAATCAAAGAAAGAAATATGGGTATGTATTTTGCAAAAAATTGATTTATTATACGTTTTTCGTCCTCCTTCCGTATGTTGAATTGTTGATTTTTGACAGATTTTGAATACTCACATTGCCGTGATGGAAAAGTTGCCATTGTCAACTACAGGTTCGCCCTTACATATCAAGTGCAAAAATTTTCACACAGTCACATTTGTTATACCAAAAGAAAGAGATTGCCATGAAATTTATCTTACCCTTTTACGATTATCTACGCCAGGTCAGTATTTTAAAATTCTCTATTATTTTTTATTTTCTATCTCTTCAAATATCTATTTTTATTTTTTTTTTAACAATGTTTATTCTTATCCTACAGCGAAATTAGAGGATCTGTATTGTTTCAATTATCAGCCGAACAAAGACGAATTGCCACGTGACTTTGGCTGGGACTCATTTAGCATACAGAGAGAATTTGAAAGACAAGGCGTACCAAACAAGGATTGGATACTAACAAATTTGAATTTCTATTATAATGTAATTTTTTACGTCTCGACAAACGCTTTCTAAGTTTACTTTTCAAATGCAAATTCGTTAATGATAAAACGCTTGGACTTTCAGCTTTGCGAAACTTATCCGAAATATTTATATGTACCTGCAACTTGTACAAATGACGTCTTACTTGGAAGTTCATTGTTTCGAAGTAAAAGAAGATTACCGGTTTTGACGTACCTCCACCCAAACAATGTCAGTGCAAAAACTAATCTTTGTTTGTTTATACTTATTTGAGATTTTATAATTAAATGTTGATAATTTGCAGGCTTCAATAAGTCGGTGTAGTCAACCACTTTCAGGATTCAACGGGCGGTGTCCCAAAGACGAGCAAATGCTGCATAATATTTTGCGAACAAACTCAAACTCTCAGTACATGTTTGTGGTTGATACGCGACCACGAGTGAGTAATTTCAAGTCTGGTAAAACTAAGATAACAACTTGCCTCGAAATGTGCAAAACTTAAGTTTATTTCGGTTTTCAGATTAACGCAATGGCGAACAGAGCGACAGGAAAGGGATATGAAAACGAAAATTTTTATGACAACATCAAGTTCCAATTCTTTGGGATAGAAAACATTCACGTGATGAGAACAAGTTTGAACAAAGTATTAGAACGTAAGTATCTCAGACGACCTGACAAATTTCAGGTTTCGTTTTTTGATTTCATCAATTTTTGCATTTTTAGTACAAAAGTGTACTTCGATGAATGGGTTCATCAACGGACTCAAAGGCAGTGGCTGGTTGCAACACATTCGGGCAATTTTGGAAACCTCGTGGTTCATTGCACGTGCTATTTCTAACGGTGTAAATGTCGTTGTTCATTGTAGCGATGGCTGGGACCGAACGTCCCAAGTCTGTTCCTTAGCAGCCTTACTCTTAGATCCTTTCTACAGGACAATTAAAGGTTACCAGGTAAAACAAACCAACTTTTAAGTGTGGTTTTGTTTGATATTTATTTGAGTTATAAAATTTTCAATTTCTTTTTTCTTCTGCAGGCCTTAATAGAAAAAGACTGGTTATCGTTCGGTCACAAATTCAGCGACCGTTCAGGTCACATCAGCATAGACAGCAACGAGATTGCACCCGTATTTACGCAATTTGTGGATGCAACTTACCAGGTGCTACAGCAGTATCCGTATATGTTCGAGTTCAACGAGTACTTCCTAATGACCCTTCATGATCATGTACATAGTTGTCAGTATGGAACTTTCGTTGGTAATTGCGAAAAGGAAAGACAAATGTTAAGGTAGAAAACAAAAGAAAAGAAAATTCAAAATCTGTTTGTTTTGATCTCATAGTCAAAGTTAATTTCATTATTCAATTGCAGATTATCCGAAAGGACACATTCCTTGTGGGCGTACATCACAAAACACATTCACGAGTACATAAATCCGGCATATACCAGCAGTAAACATAAGGCCGAACATAAAAAAGTGGTGCAACCCCAACTGTTTGCTCAAAGCATAGTGTAAGTAACGTTTTCAAAAACGTTCCCAGAAGCTCTGAAATTTGGCAAATTTTGAATTAACAAATGTGAAACCACTTGTTTGCAGATTTTGGAAAGAATTTTATTTTCGATTTGAGAACGGGATTCACTCGCGGGAATCGTCAAAAGATTTATTGCAGTCGATAAACAATCATACAAACTCGCTTGAAGACCACATGAAACTGCTGGTCAAGGTGAAGACAACAGAAGCGATATCGTCATCTAGTACATTCGTGCAGAGCATGAAAGATAATTTGTCTAAAAACTTTCAGAGAGTCAAGTCCTTAGGCGAGCTCTTGACGAACAATCAAGAGAAGCCTGAAGGTAGCGAAGACAATAAAAAAGAGCCTGTAATACTCGAAGAGAGTACGACCGATGAGCACGTTGATGCTCAGAATGAGAAAACGATCGGTGAAGAGATCCCGGACGTTTCTCAGATCGAGGAAGAGATGCAGTCGGTTGCACTCGACTGGCAACTGTCTCGCAATGCCAATCAGTGTACTTGTTCGGTCATTTTTGACGCCTTCAATCGAAAGGTTTGACATTTATTGAAATTACAAAGTAATAAATTTTAAAAAAATTTCCAAATAATTTAATTTAAAAATGGTTATTACTTTCAGTATCACTGCTATTCATGTGGTAACGTTTTCTGTGTGAGATGTATGGGAGAGGAAAGCGTGTTACCTGGACACTCGTCGCAAGAGCCGGTGCCAACTTGCAAGACCTGTACACGAAAGAATTCCACCTCATCGCCTTAAAGAAGCAACAACCATCATTACAAACACCTTATTGGTTTTAACAGTTTAAACTTCAGGAGAATTTTGCAACATCACAAAATTTAGTCGACCTCCGCTCTCTTTATTTTTATTCAAAGTTCTCCCGGTTGCAACTGTATTCGTAAAATTTTTATTTTTTTTTAAATTGGCACTTAAATTTGCTTACAGCGATTCACAAAGTACAAAACCTGATAAAAGGGAACAGACGAAACAATTGTTACTCTGGGCGTCGGGGTTTGTGCAATTTTGCAAAAGTAGTAAGCAACGGAATTACAAATATGCTTTGTATTATAAAGCACTGTCGACTGTTAAATATATTTATATTGAAAGCTTAAGTGAATAAATATTTATTATTTATGTCTAAAAGCAGTATTGGGTTTTCGATTATTCAGTCTTGCAAAATAAGAACCAAAAAAACAACGATTGAATGTTGATTTTTTTTATTTCTTTTTCAATTCACATATATAAAGGACCGAAATCGATTCGCTGTACTCGAGAATTATATACATCTCGTCGTCAATATGTATAACAGTTAGGAATTTGTTTGTTGTAAAACGGTTCGGTACTCGGTGACGGAATGTACTAAAATATGGCGCAGTACGTCAAGAAAACGTCGTGGTTTCCTCGCTGAATGTACAACATCGATTAATGAAACGGGGCGAACAATAAACATAATTATTTTTTATTTTGTTTGTATATAGGGGAAACATTGCAAAGACAATTAAGGACAGAAATAATAAGAGACAACGTAACAACAAAATATATAAAATGAGAAAACACTTTACACCTACAATATGGGATTTTGCCACAACTCACGCACACACACATTTTGTTGACTCAGGGACAAAATAGTAGGAATTTATTTTTCATCAAAATTGTCAACTTCGCATTTTACATCCCGACTCAAAATCATCTTCCACACTTATTTTTTCCTCTTTCTTCTTCTAACTAAATATCACTATTTTATTCGTTTTTTTTCTTTTTATTTTTTCACCAGTTATTCTTTAGTATTTTTTGCTTGATTTTTTCGCTATTGAATATATTAAAAAACGTTCTTCTCAACAGCGTCCTCGATTCAGACGGCGCGTTTGGCTTTGAAACAATTGTTTAATCTACTTAATATCAATATTCAGTCGGCTGCACTTTTTGTGCGTCTGCGGTGATGGTTTCGTGCCAAAGCGTGGATCAATGTCACGAAAAAGTAGCCCACCATGAGCATCACAAATTTGTCGAACATCCACGCGATCGTAGTTGTACCTTCCTGAAAATTGTTCAAAAATTATGAATCATTTGAAAATAATTCTGTCTTATTATCAAAATAATGAAACATGAACTATGCTTACGCCAGACGATTTGCTATGCAGTTTTTGTTTCTGCTGAACAAGATATCGTTTAAAAGGCTCCTGAAATTTCGGGCCAACGTATGGTACAAAAACCATCAGACTAATAGCTTTGTCGAGCAATTCTTCATTAAATGCTATGATGACAGCGAGCTGCTGTATATGCATTTTCACAACAGCCTTTCCGACGAGGGTTGCACCAAAAAATGTCCAAAATGGAATGAGGTAATGGCCGCAGGTCAGTCCAGCTAAATCAAACAATGGATTTGGTATCTGCAAAATCACAATTACAAAATCAACAAACAACCCAAAACAATAAATCTACCAACATTTGAACTAAAAAAATGAAATTCTTACAGAAGCACAAGCAAGGATCCCCCAAAAACCAGCTTTCTCAACGAAATGTTTCATCGCGAGTTTGCATCGTGTAACAAAAGAAATATTCTCGCCGTTTTCGATTGCTTCGAGTGCTTCGAGTTCCTTAAGGTCCTCGTTGTCTTCGTTCCTGTCGCTCTGTCGACTGGTTCTGGCCGCGCGAGCCATAAAGTAAGGAGGCAGTTCTCCCAAGGCAGTGCCGGCGCCCCAGAGCATCGCTTCGACGCGCACTTTGCGCATTATGTTGAGGATACCGACGGTCCACGCTGGATCAACGGTGTCGGGACAGACTATATCTTCAGGATAAGGGGGCTCTGGAAAATTCAGTCCTCCGCACTCGTACGCAGCCATTGTTACTGAAGCTATGTGGGGTCCAAGGTACAGCACGAATGTATGCAGTCCCGTGCCTAAACCTACACTTGATAACACTCCTAATCCCACCCAGTATAACCACCATATTAACCGGTTTTCCCAGTATTCAAAAACCTAAAACAGATAAATGGTTTTGGCACAATTGTCTTTTTTTCAATAGGTAAATTAAAGTAGTCTTTCCATTTTCAAATTTCTATGATATCACAAATTCATTTTGGTTATCGGAGTATCAAAACTTTGAACTTTTGTTGAATTTGATACCTTTTGTTGAGGTCCAGAGACTCTGCTCGATACAAAAAACAGCACAACAACAGCGACTGTACTGAGAACAGCTAGTTTGTATTGCAATATTCTTTGCGCTAAACTAAGGCCATCCAAGAGCAATTCTCGTACAAAATAATTTAACGTGATAATAGGGTGTTGCCATAGTGTCAGATCGTCCGGGTCGATGTGTGATGCTTTGCTTCGCTGTTTCGAAGATCTCGTCTTGCTGTTGGCATTGAGTTGCGAGTCTTTCAACGAACCAGACTGGGTGCCGTTTGAATTGTTGGTGATGTCCTTCACTCTTCGCGTAGTGGCTGAGATGTCCATCGCGGTCCCCAGTCTATTAATCTGCAAACCATAAATCAAATTAATAAACCAGCTCCTCACTTACAATCTCTTAATTTTTAAAATTCAATCGTTCTTTGTTTTTGTTCACGTTAACTCCGTCGGACAAATTTCAATCAACTTAACTCTAGTTGTGTTGTTTTGTTTTTCAACAGTGGGCTACACAACGATTGGGGAAAAATGTTTGCATTAACCTGTGATTGGTCGCAAGGTGAAAGGTCACAGTGCTGATCTGATTTGGTGGATTTCAGTTGTTATTGACGAGTGCGAGTGTTTTTTCAGTTTTAGACTCGAGCCTGGTGAAAAACACCGACCAGTGGTTAACCAATCACTGATTAATTTCTTTTGAGTTCAATCCTTTCAAAAGTATATACAATTTAAAAAATAACATTATGCATAAATAATAAAACGTGTCAGAACTTGTGTTAAACAACAAAAAGCTCAGGTTACATAAACGCTACTCGGCCATGCGGTTGATAAGATGTAAAATTGCAGAAAATTTATGTTTCAAGTGATGAACAAAGTTGATCTTATTTTGTTGAATATAATTAATTAAGTCACTGAACAATTCATTTACATTAACTTTACATCATTTACATCCTGAACATTCATGTCAATGGCAATATAGTCTTTAGGAGCGTAGTCTTTCATTGTTGGAAGCTTCAATTGAAGACTCACTGGGACGCACGGCTCGAATTGAAGATCATCGTCTGACTGATACGTTTGTTATCGGTAAGGGTCAGATTGGTTCAGAGGTTGTTTTGTGACTGCTTTGCAGTGACGAACTGAATGTCCGAATCCCTCCTTAAACTCCCTCTAAGTCTAATGCCATTAAATGTCTCTTATCCAATAATGCTCTTTAGGCTTATCAAAATTATGCAAGTTTATTCATTTCTGTTCTTTACTTTTCATTTTGTAAATGAGTTTTTAATGTTTAACATGTTTTTACGACTAATTGAATTTTGTCTGTGGTAATTTCGAGTATGTTTTTCAAGTTAAAAATATCATTTAAAATATCGAACTTGTGTTGATTTTCATGAGCTATTTTAAATTTAATTCAATTACAATCAAAATAGATTTGAAGTAGTATAAGAAGCCGATTTTAATATGAAATTATTTTTGTTATTTTTTGTTAATGACTTGTTTTAATTTTTTTAACTTTATAAAATGATGTAAAGTTTCGAAAGAAAATAGTCACACCTATAGGAAAACGATGATCAGTTGAGCAAATTTTAATTGAGAATGTCAATTCAACCGTTGAACTGTGAAGAAACAATATTCTTTTATGATTGGAAATCAATATAGAAGTTGGATACAAAAATGAATATAATCGAGCAATGAGAACGGTGATAAGAAAAATCATTCAATGAAATGCCAAGTGAATCCACGGTGCAAAATTTGAAGTGCTTATTTAAGAGGAAAGTTAACGACATGAAGGATATTTGAAGCATGCTAAACGGACGTGGAAAATAATACAGGGCTGTTCACAAAGTACGAATGTTGCACGCATTTTTATAAGAATGGGACTAAAAAGAAATAGTAATTTCTTCATCAAACTCATTTTGTGAAAATCTGGTGGGAAACGTACACAATTTTATCTTATCTTCTTTCATAAGAAAATTTTATCTTGAAAAAACGATTACAACTTTCTATTGATATTAATTTATAATTCAGAAATAATACATTCGAAAAACAACGTCTCATTTTTAGTAACTTTTTGTTCGCGAAAATCAAAAAATGATAGTATGATGTTTTTCTTTTCTACTTATTTTGTAATTGATAATTGAAAAATGCTCGATTAACAATAAAAAAATTGACTCAAATGAAGTATGTAAAAGTAGTGGAAAACGGTCATTAACCACGTCACAAACAATCTAATAACAAAACACTGTAAACACCTAGAAACAAACAACATTATTTGAAAAAGTTGGAAGTTATTCACCTTTTTGAAACTTTTTCTATCAGTTAAATAAAAAAAACCACAACTTTTAATACCACTGCCTGTGGTTGTCAAGCCGCAGTAACTGAAATTCTAAATCAAAAAACTTTTTTCCGAAAGATTAGAGAGATAAAAACGAAGATCCTACATGAGTTCAGATTTACAGAAGAAAGTTACAGATGGCCTTTCAGTCTTTTTCAATAAAATATAAATTAATAACAAAGTTGCAACAATCCAAACAGCAAATAAATAACACGAATAAAAAAGTGAACAATTTGTGCTTCCACTTGACGTACGTACTTTTTGAATAACTCTAAGCGAGCTTTGCAAAGTTTGCGAACTTTTGAAAAGACACCGATAAGTATACACACTGATGACAAATAACTGGTTGTGTTCAAGAGTTGAAACAAGTTTTTAATTTTGCATCAATCAACCAAAAAAAAAAGATTAAAGAAACATAAAAGATCATTGAAATTTGATATCATTACCACAAAATATTCAACGACATTACCAAATTGAAATTTTGTACTAAAAAAGAAAGAATGTAAAAGTAACATTGAGGAATAAAAAGTGTCGTACCAAAAGTGGGGGAAAAAAACCTACTTGGACAATTTGTCTGCCTGGCAAGTTCAGTTATTTGTAATCTTGTTGCAAGACTACAGGGATTACACAACACAGATGCTTTGATTAATGCCAAATTGATGCACAAAGTTGCGTGTTATCTACAGTGTCAATCTATCCTGTACCATATTCTTTTTGTTCCCAGAAACAGGCAGACCACGTTCTTTCAGCAAGAACTGAAGCTGAGTGCGAGTCATGCGTCGCAGCACCGGCATCAACGACGAGCCCCTGCTCTTCTGACGGGCACTCGATTCAAAGTTTTTCGCGCCATCCACGTCACTCGCGCTTGCAGCTGAGCTCTTGTCTATCCTTTTCCTCACCATCTTCGACGATTGCTAAACTATCATATGCCAACTTTAATCTTATTACTCCATTCTCATTTTGTTTTATTTCAATGTTTCACATCAGAAAACATTTTTCTCCGTTTTCCTAAACTACATTTTTCGAAGTCGGCAACTGTCATCAAAGTATCTAATTGGATTGTTGGAATTTTTCATGAACCGTGCAAAAGTCAACAAGTTTCCTTGTTTTTGATACTAGATCGAATTTAGTTGCGACGATTGAATTACATCTCTTATGAGAAAAAAAATGTTTACTAAAGTTATGAACAAAAACGTTGAAGGTCAAGGGCAAAAGTTAAAAGTTGAACTTGAATTGTTTAACGGAGATTGATTATCTCCCTTGGTTCTTTTTTGACTTTGTCTTTCACCTTCAGGGGCGAACCTTGCAATCAACCCTTGTGGTTAATTCAGCACCACCTGACACGTTAATCGGTTAAATGAATTTCGCTATAAAAAATGCCTCAGATCTTGACATTCACTGGGTTCGAAGGAAAGTCAATATCTGCAGGAAAAACACACACGTTGACGTGGAAATAACAAATGATGATGCAAATTCTGATATGAGAATCGCAATGCAATAATAGAAAGTGTATGACATTATCAAATTCAAACGATAGCAAACAAAATAAAATGGAAATCAAGACGAAACAAACAAGTTGGACACAAAATGAAACAAAATGAAAATTTAAAATTTAAAATGAAAATTCAATCCAAAATCAGTACCGAATTAGAACAAAAACGAATGTTAATTAAAATTGTACTATACAAATGATTAAAAGTGAGACAAACATTGAGAGAAACAAATCCAAAAAACGTTAGAAAGAACAATAAAATTATAAAAACAAAAAATGAAATGGTGTGAAAATAAAATCAATTAAAAAAACAAATAGAAACAATGAACATTGAAGAAAACGTGAAAAGAACAAAAACCAATTTAAAAATGCCACGCCGACAGTGGTTCAATTGACACAATTGGTTTGAACAGCGTAATGATAAAAGCGGTTTATAAATAATGAATTAACCAACACTATTGCGTGCTTTTATTTCGCACACACTCACGTGCTCTTTTATACACAACCATTCGTCTATTGATTATTATCCAAAAGCCCGCGATGGCACCTATAAATACACCCCTCAATCCAAAAACGTCCCCAGGACCGAAATTGAAATTCGCAATGTCAAGAAAGAAACAAAAAATATCGCCTGATCACGACTAGATAGGTCGACTCATTCTGCATGGTTCATGTAAAATTCAATGACAAAGTCACGATGCTTTTGTCTGATGTCTGACAATGAAGTTTGTCATCAAATAACAAAAAAGGGGGTTAGTGAGAAAAAACAAGGTTGACAACCCGACAGAGGGCGCTGTGGGGTGAGGTGGGGGAGGGAAGGGGACAAAAATTGCGATTTGACAGGCGAGCAAGGAGAGACAAAGAGAAAAAGAATGACTATGAGAAAAATCGGTTTTTTGTTTTTCGGTAATAAATAACGAAAATTGCGTCAGGGAGCTTTGTTATCGATGTCATTGCCGAGCAGCGATCGGGTCTCCGCGTGTGTATGAAATGCAGGTTTTGCGGCAGGTATTGACCTTACGGGGACTTTTTTTTCTAAAAATACTTACAGTTATTAACGGTAATTAAGTATCGGCGTGTAACCCAGATTGACCTCGAAATACGGTGTTCACGCGCGAAAACCAAACAAAAAACAGGAACAACAAATGGGACGTTCTCTTTGTCGGTGCGAATTTAAAAATAAATCGTCGGGCGTTGTGATAACACAATGGGTATCATCAGAACGCGGCTGTAAACATTGGCCCAAATCACGGCGAAAAAGTAAGAGGAAAACAAGTTTGAAAGAAAGAAAATCTGTTTATCGTGTGGGATAATGTGATGTGGCGGACTTGACGATACGGGGGCCCGCTTTTGACTGTACTCACGTGATTCGTAGAAGGTAAATACACTCGGTAACATAACGTGAAATTAAATTAACCACGGCTGTCAAGTTCGGCTGCACTACGCGTAAGTATGCGGTCCCGCGATGAGCACGTACGAAACTACATACGTGTACGCAAGGTACACAAACATATCTAAAACCCGGAGTAACGAATTCATAGGCTGGTATACATTAATATCACACACGACAACGATGCAATTCGGTGTTCGGTGAAAACAATTTTATTCACAAACCGTGTGTGTTTCGGTTTGGCAGCTTTGGTAACACTGATCCTGCCATACCGACAGTTGAGAATGTCTTCAAATTCAAAAGTTGTAATTAAAAAACATTAAACATGACGTAAACAAAGATGGTGAACAACATGTGTTTACTTAGAGGGTTTTCCACCTTTTTTCAATTTTTCATAACCCAAAGTCATCTTGTTGTGTCAAAACCATTTTTAAAGAATAAATTTCAAGAGAGACAAAGTTGTAGATGGCGCTGTCTTCGTTTGTTTCAGTGCTACCAACCGTTTTTTGTATTAAAAAGAGAGGAATTGCTCCGAAAGATTTGTTCAATTTGGTTTACGAGAGAAAACATCAGAACACATCAGAAGAGAAAACTTCACTCGGTTTGGATCATCACAGTTTACAGTGTTTTTTAAAACTTAACCTAAAGAAAGGGTGAAGATTTTTATTAAATCAAAATGGAAATGGAGCCGATGGATGTTGACGATGGCGAGGTGTACGAGTTTGACGACCTAATTGACAATCGGATCAAACTAAACGATGCCAAAGACCGGGTACGGCCTGGGACTGAGGTTTTAGGGGTGAGTTTTCGAGCGAACATAACGGTTGTTTTTGTTAACACCGCGTAGTTTGTTTTGTTTTCTTTCTGTGTTTGAAGTGGTTTAAGGAATGACAAACTTAAAAGATTCTCTTTGACGTTTCAGCTCCAGGAAAGTCGGTACGAAAACAACACTGGTGCTTTCCTCACAGGCATTGATATTTTTAGCGAAGAAGAAAAACGTAAGAAGGAGGAAAGAGCCAAGCGGTTCGGCTTGTCTGATAAGGGCAACAATTTGTCGACCGAAAAAGAGGATCTATACTCCAGGTATGCTTTTAATTTTTTTCTTATTCTTTGTTTATGTTGCTATAATAGTTTGTAAATAAACGAATACTATTCAATTTTATAATCAGTGCACACAAAAATATTAATGCTGACATTTTTTCAGTCTTGGAGTTGACGAAGACAGTGAAAATGTAAAGAACCTTCGTTAAGTGTTGTTCACATGAGGGGAACAGAAGATATGAGTACAAAAGACGTGTTCAAGTACTTCGAGCACTATGCTCCAGCCTCTATTGAATGGATCAATGATTTTTCCTGTAAGAAAGAAAAAAATTTTCTTTCTTATTATATTATTATTTTTGTTTACAAAATTATTCAAGTTTGTAATAGATTGTATAGTTTAAAATTTTTTTCCAGGTAATGTAGTTTGGTTAGACTCAATAACAGCAGCCAGAGCCCTAAAGGGCCTATCAAAAAAGATTGTCGGTTTGAAGGAGCACTACAAAAAAGTTGAGACTGACGATCCAGTAGAGATTGCCGAAGATGAGGAGATGACAACGGAGAACGAAAACGTCATTCACATAAAAGATATCAAGTATCCCTTACCCCCTGGCCAGTGGAGAAAAGGTGTCGATTGTTCGCAATCAAAAAACATTTTTCTACGTTTTGCAACGTACGCCGACAAGAAACCGCACAACGCCGAGAAGATGAGCGACTATTACAAAAAATACGGTAACCCAAATTTTGGAGGAGAGCGAGGGTTGATCTCTCAGTCTAGAAAACGAATTTACAAACAGATGAACAGAAGTTCGGAATCCGCTACGGAGAGCAAGCCTAAGGGGAAAAACCCATGGGGAGATTTGTGCCACACTTGGGGAGTGAATGACTCGGTCGAGGCGGAATTCGTTCCTAGGATGAGCAGTCCGCCTAGAGAGCCAGCCATAAGGTCGTCGGTACGTGATCGCCTTGGAGTTAAAATTCCTAGGTTTCAGAAAGAAGATAGTCCAAAAAGCAAAAGTTCTGAAGAGGAATCAAATAGTGAAAGTGATAGTGATGAGAATTGGAAAGGAAAAAGCAAAGTTCTGAGAATGAGGATGCATGCTGATGATGAGGAGGTGAAGATCAAAAAGAAACGAGCTAAAGTCGAACCAAAATCGGTAACTATAAAGAAAATTAATCTGGAAGTAGTTTCCAAATAAGAATCCATTCTTATTTATTAAATTACGTTTTAATTTCTTTTTGTCTTAGGACGACTTGAGAGTTAAACTACGTGGCAGCAGAAAATCAAGTCCAGCAGTACCTCGAGAAAGTATCCAGGTAGTAGTGATGAATACGAGGGCAATAAAGAAGGATCCGGAGGCAGAAGATTCTGAGACTGAAGAAGGAGAAATTGTCGATGAGTCAGATTCAGAAAAGGACAAAGAAGAGGAAGCAATGGATGACAGAGAGTCTGAAGTTGAAGTCGAGGTGGAAGAAGAATCTTCTGAGGAAAGTGAGGATGAAAGTGGCTCAACAAGTTCGTCGAGTTCAGAGGTTTCTGAGAAGGAGATCCAGGGTCCTAAGGGAAGTGTTGTTAAAACTGTGCCTAAACCAAAACCAAAACTTTCTTCCACTGTCTGGTCCAGGTTGAACCAGACGAAGAAAATTCAGAGCACTGTTCAACGGAAACCTGATTCTGATCAGAGGTAATTGTTAATTTCACTAAAAATTAATTTTGTAGTTTACAAGGCTTGAATAATTAATTTTTGTTTTGTTTCTTAGAACTCATCCGGTACGAGATTTGAGGCACCAAATAAAAGGCGACGTGAGATCTCGATTAGGAAATTCTGTTCGAGGCCGGTCCCCTTTAAGGATAGAAGTGAGAAACGACAAGTGTGCGTGAAATTTAGTTGAACATTGTCGTATTTCGTTAGATTCGGTATTTTTTACTTGCAATACATCAATTCGGTTATTTGCAATCTGAAGTCTGTACTTCGGGCAGCCAGGAATTTGTAGAAAATAAAACCGTGTGGTGTACATTTGTTTCATTTTTACATGGTTGTAAATAAGAACATATGTAATTTTTCAAAAAGGGCACAGGTTATTTTGAATCTTTCGCAGTAGAAAGATGAGATTGAGTTATGAGGTTGAAGCAATGCAGATCAATAACGTAATTAAATTTTTGGGAAAATGATTAATCGATTAAGTAAAAAAGTTGTAATTTATTTGATCGGCGCACATGCAACTTGTGCACAATTTAAAAATACGACTTGATTATGGATATTACAGATGTAAAGAAATCAGTGCGAGGAATGTGATGAATATGAATAAAAGATGGTATCATAAATAAAATGATATTTAAATTTTTCTTAATAAGGCTTTTAATTATTTATTTACCTATCTTACCTAAAAGCCTAAAAGAAACGAATTAACTACTAACAAAAAACAAATTGAAGTTGAACATTTGTTGATATTGTTTTTTAAATTACTATCAATTGCCGCGCTTTTTCGTTCAGGAGGAATGTCGTATTCGTATGTGCGTAAGTTCAGTTCGGTACTCATTTTTGGACCACATTGTCAAGTGCCGACTGTGGATCATTTTGGATCCACTTACGGATCATTATTAGATCCTTCAATTTGATAATCTTAGCTGTTTTTATTCGTGTTTGATTTGTTATCTTCTTCATTTTCGTTACATTGATAATAACATCAATAGCAAAAGTAAGTAAATTATAAGCAAATATTTTCATTAAGAAAACAATCTGTATACTCATTAACGATTTTAGTTGATTTAAATTGATTTAAAATAATCAAATTTTATAGGTTAGGTAAAATTCTTGAATGTTGAATGTTTATTTTTTATTGCAGAAAAATGACTGTTGAAAATAAGGACGCTCCAGGAGTGGAGAGGTAAGTACAAACGATAATTTCGTCATCCACATTATTGCAAAAAAGTTAGTTTTTTTTAATGAAATGTTGTTTTGATTTAGTGGCGGAGAGCAGATTTCGAAGAAAGCTTTAAAAAAGCAACAAAAGGAAGCCGAGAAGTCAGCTAAAAAAGCCGAGAAAAAAGCTCAAAATGTATGTTCCTATTTTTTTATGAAACAAATCAACGATTCATAGAAGTATTAACATTGCAAAATGTTATCACTTAATTTTAGAAACAAGAAGAGGTACCAGAAGCAGAAGATTTTTCAGCTGGAAAATATGGAAAGAATCAAATGATTCAGAGCAAAGAAGATTTTTCTGAACGAAAATTCGCCAATGTCAAGGATTTGGATGCTTCTTTAGCAGAGAAAGTAATGTGGATTAGAGGACGATTGCATACTAGCAGAGCCAAAGGTAAACAAAAATAAAATAAAAAATTAACAAATGTATAAAGGTACAAAAAGAAATCAAATTTATTAAAGTTTTTCGTCAACCTGTTTTTTTATTTAACTCAAAACACTTTTTTCATTCCAGGCAAACAGTGCTTCATTGTAGTAAGACAGCAGTCATACACAGTTCAAGGTCTGGCTTCTGTGAATGAGAAGATCAGCAAACAAATGGTCAAATTTATCGCAAAGTACGTAAATATGAATACATAATAATCAACTGTATTTAATTTCTGAAACAAGAAATGTCAATTTACATTTTTCAATTAAAATTTGTAGCGTTCCTAAAGAATCCATTGTTGACATTGAAGCAACGATCAAAACTGTGCCGAACCAAATCGAATCTTGCACCCAGAAAAATGTAGAGTTGCACATCGAACAACTGTTCGTAGTAAGCGAGGCGAAAAATCAGCTTCCTCTGCAGATCGAAGATGCGTCCAGGCCTGCTACTGACGACGAAAACAGTCTCAACATCAAAGTGAACCAAGATACTCGGTTGGACAATCGTATTCTCGACCTGCGTACACCTGCTAATCAGGCAATTTTCAGACTTGAAGCTGGTGTTTGCAAACTGTTTCGGGATATTTTAACTGAAAAGGTCCATAAAATTATATGAAAATTGAACTCTTCAATTGAAAATTACTGGATAAATTTTTTTATGTTCGAATTTGTTTTCGTTGTCAGGGATTTGTGGAGATTCATACGCCTAAGATTATATCCGCTGCCAGCGAGGGTGGTGCGAATGTTTTCACCGTGTCGTACTTCAAGGGAAAAGCATACTTGGCCCAGTCGCCTCAGCTTTATAAGCAGATGGCAATCGCTGCTGATTTTGAAAAAGTGTTCACTGTTGGAGCAGGTATAAACAAACCAAATTATTTCATGCATTTTTCAAAGTTGTTTATAATTTTTAACATTTGTTCATCAAACTCGTTTTGAATTGCAGTTTTCAGAGCCGAAGATTCGAACACGCACAGACACTTGACTGAGTTTGTTGGTCTGGACTTGGAGATGGCATTCAAGTATCATTACCACGAAGTTGTTGATACCATCGGTCAACTGTTCACGGAGCTGTTTCAGGGACTGCGCAAAAAGTTTGTTTTTTTTTCTTCTTTCCTATTCTGAAATTGATTTTCCTCCTTCAGGATTTTTCCTGAAGTAAAAATGTTAAATCGATGAAATCTTTTGTTTTAGTTATGCTGCTGAAATCGCTGCTGTAAATAAACAATTTGCAGTGGAACCGTTCCAGTTTTTGGACCCGCCTTTAAAGTTGACCTTTGCCGATGCTCGAGCTATGCTGGCTGAAGTTGGAGTGCAATTGGGCGAAGAAGACGATCTTTCTACTCCCGATGAAAAACTCTTGGGAAAACTTGTCAAAGCCAAAGTACATAATCTTTCAACTGTTTCATCAATTATGCAATGTTTGAATTTCAAATTGAACATTTTTTTGATAACTGTGGTTTTTTAGTATGCAACTGACTTTTACATCTTGGATAAATATCCACTTGCTGTGAGGCCGTTCTACACGATGCCCGACCCTAACAATCCGGTAATAAAAACTTGATTAAATCAATTTCAATTATTAAATTGTTAATTTTCTGTTTGTTTTGCTTTCTGAGATTTGTGATAATAAACTTTACTTTTTAGATCCTGTCGAATTCCTATGACATGTTCATGAGAGGAGAAGAGATTATCTCTGGAGCTCAACGTATCCACGATCCAGAATTTTTGACAGAACGTGCAAAGCATCATGGAATTGGTACGACCACAAAATGTGTTCCCTCTATTTTAGTGTCAAAGTATAAGATGGTGATATTATGGAAAATGAATTATTTTTTGTTGTTTTAGATATTGAGAAAATCAAGTCTTACATCGACGCCTTCAAATACGGCTGTCCACCTCACGCTGGAGGCGGTATTGGAATGGAACGAGTTGTGATGCTCTACTTGGGCCTGGACAACATCCGAAAGACTTCAATGTTCCCGCGCGATCCTAAACGATTGACACCATAAACTTTGTAATTTGAAGTTTTATTAATAAAATGCATTATTTGATGAATAACAAAGTCGGAGAATTTTTCAATGTACCCCCAAAACTTGAAACGAAATTTATAAAAACAAAAAGTTGCAACAAACTTTTGTTTTCTTTCAATTTTTGTATTTTTTAGATTTTTTTAGATTGTTTTGCAAAATTTTCTTTGCATAATAAGTGCATTATTAAAATTTTTTTAAATGTTAAACAAATGTTATTTATTTTTCATCACAGAAAACAAAGACCATAAAAAATTAATGATAGTGAATTATTGTTGAAAATCATACAATAGTTCAAACAATAAAAAGGATGCCAACCTTAAAAAGTCCATCTACGCTACGACCGTCTGACAATCTAAACGTGAAAGAGAGAGAGGGAGAGAGAGAGAGAGTAATCGTGTAAACTCGTTGCGCGAGTGTGTGTAAAAAACAAGTGTTATGATACTTGATCAATCTGTCAAAGTGGTTTTTTCATTCGATCTTGACAAACCAAGTGTTACAGTTTCTTGAAATTACACTGTCAAGATGTAGCGACGAGTTTTAGCAGTTTGAATTATGCCTCGCAAAGAAAATTCGTAAGTCGTGAACACAGTTTGTATTATTTGGTTGTTCGTCATTAACCTATAATGGCATCTTTGCCAATTATTATCATTCATAAACACACATCCTTTTAAGTGTCATATTTTTTATTTAAAATTTTATTTTTGCACATTTTTTATAACAAAGATAACAAAGATAAAATAACAAAGTTTCCAAACAACTATCCTAAATGTTATTACATCTGTACCCAGTTATAAGTGTACTTTTAAATACTGTTTGTTGACTTGATTTCATTTTTGTTTATTAATGTTGTTGTTTTTAGAAAAGCCAAAACATGGGAGAGAGACAGAAGATCACGCATGAATGCGTATTTCAATAATTTAGCAGAGCTTTTACCTCCACAGTCAGATGGAAGGAAACGTAACAAAGTGGATATTATCATCCAAGCTATTAAATATATCAAGGAATTGCACAATAAAACTGATGATTTAATACAGACAAGTGCCTCTGCCGTGCACAGTTAGCATTTTCTTCATTTAGCAAAATTTTATTTTTACCTTATGTAAAGTAAAGTTCAAATAATAATTTAATTACGAATTGAAAAAAAAACTTTTTTCAGAGGATGAATTAGCACGACTCAAGAAGCTTGTTCACCAACTGTTTATGCGCACCCACTTGCTTTCTAATTTGTTGAAAGATGCTGGCATTACAGTTCCTGCAGAACCAGCTTTGGAAAAAATATCTCCCCTCAAATGGTCCAACAAAATCAATGTCAATACCGCCGAAAAGATCATCAGTAACTTTGATAGTCGTAAGTTTTCATACCAAACCGGAAATCTAATTTTAAACTAATTCATTTTCGAATCAGATTCACAATAATAATGAAATGTTTTATTTGTAGACAACAAAAATGAAAAGAAAGAAAAACGAGTTGAAATTTTGTCCACTAAGAAAACGTCCTCCGTTAAAAAAGGAAATAAGAAGATCAAAGTTGATAATCAAGAAAACTGTGAAAACGACGAAAAGAGTGTAAAAAGTAAATCGAACGTTGAAGCTGACGAGAAAGATGAGAGGAGGGATACCGAAAAAGTGCTGTCGGATTCGCAAAGTAACTCCGAAGAACCAGGTATTTTTCTATTGTTTTAATTTTTGAAACACAATATTCGATTGACTATTAACGCGCAAATTTGTTTCATGAAAAAGCAACCACGAGTCCAGAAAAGAGCAAAGCTCAAAAACCAGACAGGCAGAGAAACAAAGTATATAAAATAGCAGCGACAACCAGTCCCGCAGCAACATTAGTATTTTCAAATGCGAAAATTATGCCGGTCGTTACGCCAATTTCCACCCTGTCGCCAAACATTATAATGAGCAGTCAGCCAAGACCGTCATCAAACTCGTCCATCATTTTGAACAATGCTCAACCTAGTCAAATGTTTGTCGTACAGCCAGTAACGACAAACCCGGTGCGAAATTCTGTGATATCTATTCAAAATCCGGTTTTGAACCAAGTTCCGAACGTTATTTTAAATTCTCGAACCTGGGCTTCAAACGTGAAAGAAATGATTAACTCGACAAAGATCGGAGGCCACAAGGGAATTCTCCCAAAAGGCAGGAAAAACCTTACAACTACTATGTCTTACAAAGTTCCCATCCCAGCGATTCATAAAGACAAGAATGAAAATTCTGATGTGGCAAAAAAAGGTTTGAAATCGAAAAAACAGGCCCTTGTAAAAAAGGAGGGTAAGAAGGTAGAAAAAAATGGGAAAAAACGTTCAGCCAATGTTACAGCTTCTTGTTCGAAGAAGCAAAAAGTTGACGATGTTAAGGAGAAAGAAGAAAATACGACGGAAAAATCTGTTGATAATTCAAAGACTGATGAAAAAGAGAAAATTGAAGAAGAAACTTTAACTGTAGAAGAAAGTCAAAAGAAGGAGACAAAAACTGTTTCAGAAGAAGCGAAAGTTGAAAGTGTAAATGTTGATAAAAAATCGAGTAGTGAAGAAGCCAAGGAAACTCCAACGGAACCGGTGAATAAAGAAGAGGTAAAAAAGTCACCAAAAACATCAAAACCAGATAAGAAGGTGAATGACGAAATTGTAGTTTTGGAGTCTGAAAAGAAACAACTTCAGATTGAAGAAGATGCAATGACAAATTTGGGTAATAATTTCGATTTGTTGGAATCCAGCGATCCGGGAATTGTAAACGACAATATCATTGCCGAGAGTGATAAAATTCTGTTGAATCTCGATACAAACACAACTACAACTATGAAACTCGAAATCACAACTGAAGAAGTCAGTTCAAAGTCATCAAACTTGAAAGAAAAGGAAGAAGAAGTGAGACACCTGTCTTATAGTTCGAACAACACGTTTGTGCCCATCAACAAATCTGAAACTCTTCACTCAGAACTGTCGAATGATATTTTTGCGTCGTTGCAAGTACCATCAAGTTCGCACAATCCTGAGTCAATCTCGCCTACTGTTGCTTTTCTAACGGCCTTCCCTCTAGTCTCATCTTTGAGTGGAAAACCAGTAGCATTAGAAGAGGAGATAAAAGACGACTTTAATCAGAGCCAAACGCCACCTATGATTTTGCAAATCGGTGCAATGGAACCGAACAGTTTCAAATTGAAATCTGTTGATGAAAGTCAAGCTAAGAGTTCCAGAGCGGATGTGAAACCTGAAACTGGGCCGACAAAAGGGTTACCGAAGATAGTCAGTAATGAGACGATCAAAGAACCTTTCAAAATTATGCAACAGGTTGAACCGAAGATTCATACCTCGGTTGATGTAGTGATCGATCCTGTTCAGAGAGAACCAGCTAAGAGTACTGGCGAGATTCAACATGGCGAGACAAAATCTATAACTAATGAGATAACGCAGTTTGAGAGCCAAGTTGGTAATTTGAAGAGTGTTAGTAATTTGAAAAGTTATGAGATTCATAAAGATGAGGTTGGCATTGGTGACGGTATTGGTTCTAAATTTGAGGAACAGCAGTTTAGTGAAGAGTGTCAGCAGGTCTGTCAGCCAGGGTGTAGTAAGGATAACTCTGTTCGAACTGACCATTACAATTATCAGGTAAAATTGGGTACTTTTGAAGTTTTTTGCTCATTTTTGATTAATTAATTGATTCTGATTCAAAGTACACAAAATATCATTTTCTGACTGATAAATTCGATCTATTAGAATGTTACTAAATTTTAAAAAATTCTTATTTTGAATGGTTTTTCAAAATTTTTATAAAAATTTAAGTTACTTTCTTTTCGCCAAACCGCAGAATTTTTTATTAAACTTGGGCATTTTGATTATCATAACTTTTCTTTTTCAGAATTGTCCAATCAACACTTATAATGACCAGGTACCTGCTTTTGAGATCCGTCAAGATTACAAACACCCGAACTTTTCCAACTCTCAAACCATCGAACCTTCGAAATCAGTTCATTCTACTACTGCCCCGATCAATCAAAATGAAATCATGTCAGGAAATCTGAACAGTCGAGTCAACTCGGAACATCTGAACGAAAAGTTTGGATCGCAAAAGAAAATTGCTACTTCTGACTACCAACAGAACATAACATATTCCGGCGACAAACAAAAAAATAACAGTTTGCCAGAATCGAAGGAGATGATTAATAAGATACCTGAATCGGGTACTCATTATCAAAACAGGTCGAATGAGGACCAGTCTTCTTACATTGACCTGTACGATAAGGGTGGGAGAAAAATAACTCACGAGCAGAGCTTCACTGCCGAAAAATCGCATTCTGTTCGTACATCATATCCTCAGCAGCAGGCGACGTTTGTTACTACGAACTACGATCAGAATTCTATCAATCGGGTAAATAAATTTAGTTTATTATAAAACTCGATCTGGTTATCTTAGAAGTATGTTCATAAATTGATCATTTTTTCAGCAGTCTACAACAACAATGGCTCACAACTCGTCCAACTTCAGTATTTCATCCTGGACAACAATTTCTCCGATGAACGCCAACAGTGAAGCCAACAGCACGATCTCTCAGTTTGATCAAAATCCATCTCACGATCTGAATCAACCGAAACCGATTTGCGAAACTTTGAATTACCTTCCCCTTCAGAAAGAGAACACGTCACAGTCACAGTCTTATGTTCCCCATTCAAACGCAGTATCTTACGATAAATCGCGATCCAAGCAACCGGTTGATGTTCACAAGAGATCGTTCAACGATCCATCTAAGAACCGAAACATTCGACCAATAGTCTCTTCCCAGAAACAGACCAGAGGCCAGACACAAAGCCAGGTTTCCAACAGCGAGTACAAGTTTAACGCAGACACCAAAAACAAACTCAAGTACCCCATCGATCTCGATTCTTACATCCAGAGCGATTTTCTGAACCTGGACCCCAGACAGCAACAACAACCTCAACCAAAACCTTCCTCGCAACCAATTCAGCCCGTGAAGCAGGACAACAAATCAAACTACGTAATCACAGAATTCGACGCTCAACCTCAGTTCGAACCTGATCAAAATAACTCGAGATACAACTCAGACATTTATGTCAGTTCCAATTTCAAGCAGCAGAATCTGCCCCATAAACCGTTCCAGGTTCAAGCTCAACCGATCTCTCAGCACGAGCAGCAGCAGCAACAGCAACAGCAGCAACAGTCCAGTTCAAAGTCGAAAAGTTCTCAGAATCAGTTCAGGCCAACGGTGAACTGGATGATGACTCCAGAGATCAAGCACAATTCTACAAACATCGGAGATATCATCCTTCCTCCCATTGGTAAAGAGTTGGAATTTTGTCACCAGAACAATTTCTTCTCCCAGAGTGCCAGTTACAACCAGGGCTCGTCTAATCAGTTTTACAACAACTATGACGTAACTCCGCACAGTTTTCCCAACATTCCCGTGCTGCAAGGTGAGCCCAAGAGAGCAAGCGAGGGAACGTTTTATTCTGAGGAACAACCCTTTTCCTGGTCGCCTTCTAAAAACATGACTAATCTCGAGCAGAATCAAAATCTGAAACTGGATCAGCAACACACTATGCCTTCGACTTTGCCGACCTTGGTTGGAGACTTGGCCTTAGGAACCAACCTACCGGAGAAGCAAAACTTTCCGCCGTTCAGTCAGAACCTTTCGATCAGGTCGGAGTTGGGAAAAGAGAAGGAGAAGGATCCAACAAATAGGGACTACCAGATGCTGAATAATCAAAACGTCCAACATCAAAGTCAGAGCATGTCGTTCCTGTCGGTTAGTCAGCTGGTGGAGCAAGAAAAGGCAGAAAAGCAGCAGCAACAACAGCATAATCACCATCAGCAACAGCAGCAGCAACAGCGAAAACACCAGCGAAAAGCGAACTCTAATCCAAGAGGCGGGAAGAAACAGTTGGATATTCGAAAATCAATGAACCAGCATGAGGAACAGAAGACTGTTGCTGGCTTTGGAGACCAGAATTTCCAGCATCATCAGCAACCGCAGCAACAGAACGATGTACACTGGAGGGGTAGAAATTGTAAAAGCAACTATACAGCTGAGGCTTTGATTGGAAACGATGGGAACCAGGAGAAAAACGCGAAGTACAATTATCACCAGAACAAGTTCCCTGGCGGGTTGCACTCGACGGATCCGATGATGCCGATTAATTATTTCCCGAATGTTGACAATACTGGTGGTTACAGCCAGGTGGTCAATCAGAACTTCAATCACTCGTACGGGTACTCGTCAAATGCAAACATTTATCCGAATGCAAATTTCATCAGCAGCATTTCGAACAACCCAAATTACATGATGTCGTTGCATGAAAATCCGGATTATTTGGACAGTAACAATTTCCTTCTTCCACCGAACGTTACAACCTCGTCGTCGAACCCACCGAAGAACCAGCACCTGCCGAAACACAATCAGAATTGTGACAAACGATCCTACTCGTCGAACCAGAAGAAGAGCAGACGAAAAACTGACGCTGTGCAGAATTTCGAGTTTCCGTTGTCTGGGATTACTTCGCCGCTTGACGATTATCATCACACGGCGAGTTTCCTGCCGCACACGGCTTCACTTTATCAGAACCATGCTCATCAGGTGAACGTGTATCCGAAGGGGATGAACGCCTTGGCACCACCCCCGCCGCCGGGCCCTGCGACTGCACCTCCGCCTTCTTCCAGTTTGTTGCCGTCTTCCAGCCAGATATCTACTAGCTCGACTTCCACGATACCTACGGCTAACTCGGTTTTGATGCACCATCCCTCTGGAACCAGTCTAACCAATTTCAATCTTACGACTATTTTTCCAGAGATGAATGATAAGGTAGTTTATTTTTTGTAAAAATGTTTGATTGCTTAGAAGGACTGTTGAGATTAGATGGGTTTCAATTTGGAATGATTTTCTGAATTAATTCAACTTTCTTCAATTTTTTGAAGGAATATTATTTAATGTTACTGACACATGTAAAAGAAATGTAACTTAGATATGATTCTATAGATGTAAACTGCGACTATAATAGATAATCAGTAATTACAATCAGTAATCAAATTTTTATCTGACTATACTATGTTGCTGGCGCAAATATAATCAGTTATTAATAATGAAAAAGTTGTCAGACAGAATGTCGAGATCATCTTCTGTTTACCAACAAACCTATAATTTGTTCCAAAAAGTCGAAATCAGGTCAAAAATTCTCGGTTTTTCATTTTTGTTTATCATTTTTCACTTTTACAACTTCATAAATCGAAATTATGTCTGACAGATTTGTTCTGCATTGAGTCCGAACATTTTTCACGTATAAGATTAAAATCGGATGGGAATTCGAGTTCCAATAAATCTTTTAGATCTTGAGAAAAGTTAGAATGGGATTTTGAAAAAAAAATGACGTATGAAAAAATGAGTTATAACTTTGTTAAATCAAGTAATGATATCGTGCAATTTTAAAATTAAACACTTTTGTCCACTCGGTCTTTTAAAATTTACGTTTTGTCATTTTACAGTGTTTTTAATGTTAATTTCAATTTTTAGGTTCCTGGTTACAAATCGTCTGGGAACGGAGTGTCGTCGTGTTTGATGCAATCAAGCCATTCCAGTTCGAGTTACCACACTCAACGAGGGACTTACACCAACAGTCTTACAAGTCAAATGCCACAGGTGAAAAACCAGAATCACTAAAAAGAAATAAATAAAAAAACATGTTGATTAAAAAATGTTATAATGTAAAATGATTTGGTTCTAAACAAAAATTTGGTTTCAGATGTCAGATTCGTCTCAGTTCAGTAGTGACATCACTCGTTCGAGCACTTCCGACATAGTGCATTACAAGAATCCTTGACAGTATGACAACTCAGCCCATGTCGCATCAACATCTTATTCTACAAAAGACAAGGGAAGATCAAGAATGAATCGTCGAGGTGCAAACTATAACAATGTATAAAAATGTAAATAATTTATATAGTAACTTGTCTTTTCCAAATTGTACATAAATAATATGAATAACATGTTAACATGAGTTTTTTCTATCTGAAATTGTAAGATTTGAAATACAAACTTTACAAAAACAATAAAAGATACACAAAAACAAGCTCGCTTTTACTTTTCGATACAATTTAATTTGTGATAATACGCTTTCTTGAAAATGCAAAAATGATTTGCGAAAATTGTGTGAATTAATGTTGATATTGCTAGTATTAATTTGGATCAATTGATTACATTATAAATAAACGGTTTAATTGATTTCCACTTATATCAAAGTGTCAATGAATAATTAATATTCGCATAAATAATAAAAAATGGATCTGACCTATTATTCATCAAATAGGTCAGTTGACAACAAAAACGTCATGAAAAATGTAATCGATCAATGATTCGAATCGGAAAATGTTATCAGAATTGTTTGTGCAGTTGCACCGAATGCACACATAGAAATAGAGCGGCGTGAAAACACTAAGATATGAAGAAAAACTTTGACTCAGAGTCGCAAGGGCACGTGCACCTAAAAGAGTCTACTTTTTTTATGAAAGAACGCGGATGCAGACTAAGCATGTGGCAAATCACCAGGGTCAACGATCACTTTGATTATTTACTATTTTTTATTATTATTGTTTTGCAATTACTGTCAATCAATCTATGAATTATTATAAAATATTGATGTTTGTATGTTAAACAACAGATGAATTGTTAGAAGTTTTTAAAAAAGTTTTTTTGAGCTTAAATAATTTTGATATTTTCGGTGAAATAAAAAGTTGTATAATTTAGAACGAATTAATTTAAACAATTACTTTGATTGAGTTTATTGTAATAATTTGTCAGAAGTATTTTACATTTTGAATTCGACTGTATTAGATAAGTATCAGAGTTTTGCACATGAGAAGGGGGAATAAAAGATTTGCGACCACTGAACAGTTCAAAGTGTTCGATTAAGTCGTGGCTAAGTTATAGTGAAGATTGTGTGTCGGCGTCATGTTTAATTTTTAATCGTTATTTATTTCTCTAATTGTTCATTACTTATTAAAAATATCTACTTCTGCGTTAAAATTATTTATTTTCACCATGTCTGAAATTCGGCGACGAATTCTAACACAGTGTTTGGATAAAAGTTCATCGCAAGATGATGAAAATCAAAATATGAAAAAAGGTAAGATTGTTTCACTTTTTCTAAAAAGAAATCAAATATTCGAAGCGATCAAACAGTTTCATCAAAATTTTTAGGTGATTCTGACGTGAAAAATGAAGATCTTCAAGAACGGACTGTTTCTGACATGAAAAATGGAGGTCACCAAAATCGGACTGTTTCTGAAAAAATCGAAGATGCCAATTACTATAAACAATTTTATGTAAGAATTTTCGACTTGAACAATTCAATAAGATTGTTTTATCAACGTTTTAAAGATTATTTGATTAACATTTAGGATATCCTTGATGAATTTGAATCGACACTTAGCGATTTCGGTGCGAAATTCGGTGATTTAAAACAGAAATTAGCAGCGGCGAAACGATTTCCACGATCGAAATTACAGTGCTCGGACCTTCAGAAAAAGTAAATATTAATCTTTTTTTACTATCTTACAGATATGAATGTATTTTTTTATGATTCGTTTTTTGCACAGACCATCTCACAGCAAACCAGACAAACTGTCTGAAAAACAATTCACGAATGCGGAATCCCTGCTCACAGAGTTGTTTGAAACGACACACATAAAAACTTTGCATAATATTTTTATAGTTGGCTTGATTTTGATACTGATAAACGGCACTATCAGCGATTCGGTTGAAGCTGACGAGACGTTAGTAATTTTATTACATTCTAACTACTAGAAATAAATAAACAAAAACTTTCTGCTTAACATTACCTTCTTTAATTTAAAGTTATCGCTTTTTTAGCGACAGTATTTATTTGGGCCTCGAAACAGTTATTGTAAGCTTCAGTGATCTTCCTCGAGCTTTAAAGGTGTGGGCAGTTATGAAAATGTCAACAATTATCGTATTTTTTGGTTTCCAATTTTGGTCAGCCCAGTACAAACCAAACAATAAAAAAAGTACAATAAAAAATTTCCATTTGCAAATTATCCACATATTCATTTCAATTGGTTTGTCTTAATTTTGGTATTTTTAATTTACAGCTTTTTCGTCAAAAATTCATAATCTGAAATACTTAATAGCTTTTGTTGCATACTTGGGATTATTTTTATACTTTCCTGCAAAAGCTGTGACCAATTTCAATTATTCCATGGCTATGAATTTCGCTATTCTTATGGAACAGGTACGAATGATAATGAAAGTCTACGCCTTTGTGAGATCAAATGTTGCAAATGTCAAAAACGGAAAGCAACCGCCTGATATTTCGAAGTTCATTTACTTCATGTTCGCTCCAACTTTAGTTTACAGAGACAACTATCCAAGGTAAAAAAACTAAACTTGAAATTTTTTTAAAAATACTGTCAATCATTTTTTATATTTCAGAAAACATTCAGTCAACTGGGCATCAGTATTTTGGTACGCAATTGAAGTCATTCTTGTGATTGTTTACATAGGATTTCTATTTGAGAAGATATTATTGCCGATGTACAGAAATTTCGGGATCGAACCACTGAACATAAAACATCTGCACTTGAGGGTTTTTAAGGCAATGTTACCTTCAACGCTACTTTTCGTTTTTGGATTCTATTTGCTCTTACATTCCTGGATGAATGCTTGGGCTGAAGCTTTGAGATTCGGTGACAGGATTTTTTACAATGTAACTATAATGATATAGTAACATTAAAAAAATAACACTTGCAAATTCGTGATTGGTCATAATTATTTTCGGAAATCTGTTTGTAGGACTGGTGGACCGTCTCATCGTACCATCATTTCTACAGAACGTGGAACATAGTGGTTCACGACTGGCTTCACACTTACATCTACAAAGAAGTGTACAATTATTACAAAAGCAAACCAGTCTGTTTTGTACTGACTATCATCAGCTCGGCAGTAGTCCACGAATATATCATGGCTTTCAGTTTGGGATTCTTCTACCCTGTGATGTTTATATTTTTTGGTCTCGTTAGTATCTTTTTCGCCTATGCAAGCAGAAGCTTTTCGCAAAAAGTCGGAAACGTTTTCTTTTGGCTCACTCTCTGTATTGGAAATGGACTTATTGTTAGCTTGTACCTGATGGAAGCTTATGCCCGAACGAATTGTCCACCATTCACAAATGGTACTTTAGACGTTCTCGTCCCAAGAACTTGGACTACGTGTTACTGAAATTGTACTTTAATTGTAATTAAAAATCAGAAGATATTAAACTCGTTGAAAAAATTTGTGTTTTATTTTTGCACTCGCCATTTGTTTTAGTTTTTGTTTGCAACTGGTCAATTAAGATTAGTCTTAAAACTTTAGTTAAAGGAATTAAGTTCGAAAAACCTTACTGATAAAGAATTTATAATTTGTTATTGAAAAATGAAAAAATTCATTCCGAAAATGATGTTTCCTTTCTCGTTATAAAACCGAGTATGAATCTAAAACGGGGATATGTATTGAAAACACAATCAATTTTGGACTAATCCATACTCATATCTGTTTTGATTTTGTCTGAAAGAGATAAATATCGACAGGCAGAATGATTGTGAAAAATCCGAACTCTGGGAGGGGAAATAAAAGTTGAACGGACAGCGTGCAGTTCTGCGTTTAATTCAGTCATGTTAGTATCACAGTGAAGATTGTGCGTCGATGTTTTATTGTTATTATCATCGTTATTTATTGCTATAGTGTTTGTTAGTGGTTGCAAAACCTTCTGTTTCACGTCTGGTTTATTTATTATTGAATCATCATGTCCACGCTTCGTCACCGAATCCCAGCACAAGTTGTCGAGCACAGTTTTAAAAAGCCTAGTAATAGTTTTTTTCATTTTTATACATTTCATTTCAAATAGATCATGATACAAACTCAAGCGATTAATTTTTTTAGGTAGTAAAAAAGATGATGACCACGAAGAGGAGAGCAAAATTGTCACTACATTCAATAAATTTGAAGTACGACATTTCTTTTTACAAATTATTCATTTTAACAACGAAAATTTATTTCTTTTCATTTATCTTGTTAGGATATCATCAGTGACTTCAAAGAGACACTTAAAGATTTCGGTTTGAAAACAGAAAATTTAGAAAAACAACTAGCATTAACGAAACAGTTTCCAAAGTCAAAGATAAGCAGTTCTGAAATTCGAAAGAGGTGAATAACAAGTATAGCTTTTTTGTAAAAAATTTTGTTTGAATTTAATTATTGAAATAGATTGTCTACTTTTTAGATCATCGGATGGCAAATTACCAGAGAAGGAATTCACATTTGTAGAATCACCGCTGACAGAGTTATTTGAAATAGTACATATCAAAACTGCGAGGAATATTTTCTTAGTTAGCTTGCTCTTAATATTGTTGAGCAGTTGTGCAAGTGATTCCATGGAAACAGGGATGTAAGTTGTTTTTTAAATCATTAAAAAATTAAGACATAAAAATTCAAAATAAAGATTGAACAATCTGTACAATTTTCTTTTTTAGAGTTCATTTAGGTCTCGAAACGGCTGTTATATGTTTTAAAGATTCACCTGGAGCGGTTTTACTTTGGTTTTGCATGAAACTGTCAACATTGGCTGTGTTTTATGGTTTTCAGTTTTGGGCATCGTCTTATTTGCTGAATAGTCAGAAAAGTAAAAAGCATTTTATACCAATTAAAAAAAATTATTATTACTTTTCTAAATTTTAATTTATTTTGCAGCTATTCTAGCAAAATTGCGAAACCTGCAGTATCTGATAGGCCTGATGACGTATTGGGCATTGTTTACATACTTACCTATAAAGAATGTGCTGTACCAAAAATACTCAATCCCCTTAAACTTCGCTCTTTTGATGGAACAGGTACCCATTTTGAAAACACTTTGTTATTTTGTAATTGTAACTCAAGTTTTTTTATCAATTCGTCATTTTCATTACTTAACTAACAGCAATTTTCACATTCCAATAAAGATACGAATGATGATGAAACTCTACGCCTTTGTTCGAACAAATGTAGCAAAGGTGAGAAGCGGAAAGCTACCACCCGATGTCTCAAAGTTTATCTACTTTATGTTTGCTCCAACTTTGGTGTATAGAGATCAGTATCCAAGGTAAACAAATAATAATCAAAAATCATTTTCCCCCCTCTATTAAAAAAAATTTCGCTGTTGCCGTGTCGTCAGTCGCATTTTTAATGTAAATGTAAATCACATGTAATTATCATTATTTTACTATTATAAATCACTTAAACCTAAACATGAATGGAAAAATAACAAGCCGGTAAAAAATTATTCAGTATAACCAAGGTCCAGTGATGCATGGTGTCGCGAGACCTATTACGCACCCGTACTCGAATGTGCCGCGGGATCTATTGCACACGCGTATCCAGTGACGTCACTAGATTTACTACGAATGCGCATACTCAATGGCGTTGCAGGGTGTACTGCACGTCTGCACCCGACGACGTCACAGGATATACTGTAGCAACGGATCTAATGGCGCGACTGATACTATGACTCAAAATTTAAAATATTTAAAAGTTGAAGTTTGTTTAACGCATAGCGGTCTGAAATTGAGCGCTCGCCGGGCGCGCTTTGCAAATGATTGTAAATGAATAATTAATATTTAATAAGTAATAAAATAATAAATAATGAAATGAATAATTTGTAAATAATTTGTATTTTTTTTAATTCTAGAAAATCCACGACCAACTGGTTAGCTGTAGTATGGTACACGACTGAGATTCTGTTCACGATTCTGTATGTAGCATTCGTATTCGAGCGAATGTTACTGCCTCTGTACAAAGATTTCGGAATCGAGCCACTCAATCTAAAACATCTTTATGTTAAAATTTTTGCCTCTATGCTACCCTCAAGTATGATGTTCATATTTGGATTCTACTTGCTGTTGCATTCCTGGATGAATGCTTGGGCTGAAGTTTTGAGATTTGGAGACAGAATTTTTTACAAAGTAATAATTTCATGCAAAATCATGCAAATTCTTTGCAAATTTTTAATTTGAACGAACTATGAAAATTAGATTTTTAGTAACCGAAAAATAAAAAATTGCTTATTTTTGTATAGGACTGGTGGAATGTGACATCATACACTCATTTTTATCGCACTTGGAACATAGTTGTCCACGACTGGCTCTACACCTACATCTACAAAGAAGTGTACGAAAATTATTGTCAAAGCAAGTTGGTCGCTTTTGTAATGACCATCATGGTGTCAGCGATAGTCCACGAATACATCATAGCTCTGAGTCTTGGGTTCTTCTATCCAGCGCTGTTAATAACTTTCGGTACAACTAGTGTGGCGTTTTACTTTGTCAGTCACGCGATTTCCAAGAAAATAGGAAACATTATATTCTGGATGACTTTGTCTGCTGGTAATGGAATTTTGGTGAGTTTGTACATAATTGAGGGATACGCCAGGATCAACTGTCCGCCGTTCTCAAACGACACTTATGATCTGTTTGTCCCAAGAAGTTTGACCATGTGTTACTGAATGTGAAAAATTATTTATTAACTAAAACGAAAATTGTTACCTAAACATTGTGATAAGATAGAATTAAGTTGGCAAAGGAAGTGGTAGGATAAGTTCAAAGAAATATCGCCATTTACAAAAGAAATAAGTTTATTATCGAGTCTTATACGTCTGTCTCGTTTTTGATACACAATCAAGATAAAATAATATTTTGTATACTATTTATATTGTTTATATACAGGCTGATAAATTTATATATTTTTTTCTCTATACAAATTAGTGTTTACGCATATATATCTTTGTTTGCAAATTATATTTTGTACCTATCATAACAGGATGATTTGAGGCTTGAAAATTATAAGGTAAAAATTGTCTGGGTAACAGTTTATGCTGATTTTGTTTAAAAAATTAGTTGTTTTCGAAATTGAAACCTCAAATCATTCTGTGAGAAACATCGTTTTGCCGTTTTAAGGCTGAACAGACATTAAAGCGAAACATCAGACCATCTAATTTTCGTTTACCAAAAACACTTGTCTTTTTTTGAAAAATGGAAACAAAAATGTATAAAGAATTTGGATATGATGTGTCGCCTTAATGGTTTGAAATTGTTTGTTAAAAATGGGCACACCTTAAGGTTGTTGGTTTTCGGGACAAAAATCCTATTCAATTCCACAATAATTCTTAATGTAAAACTCCAAAAAGATGAAGAAAGGATCCTAATCAACAAACAAAGTCTCGTTTTTGTCCGAATATAAATAAAATAAATAAACCGCTCCCAATCCTTTAAAATTTCGTCTAAAGGACAACCAATAAAATTGTTTGATTACGTATCATGGTTAAACAATCATAAATTAATAATCAATCCAGTATAAAACTCGACAGACACCTGTCGAAAATTCCTTACAAATAAAAGTTGCAATAATTACAATTCTTCAGTGCCAACAATTGGCCGATAAAACTATCTATGGTTTTTCAAAACCACGCTCAAAAAATCAATAACAATTGAAATAAAAACTACCTCACAACTAAAGAGAAAAAAATTATGCATTCTTCGCAAAGCGAAAATTCACTGGTTCATTTGCCGATGCCAACCAGAGCCTCGTCCATGAGCTCATCATCAGTAATACAAGGCGAGGCTGAGTGGGGCGAGGGTGGGATGACTCTAGGCGAGGGTGCAGGGCTCTTAACAATGTGAACACTAACGGAAGGACTTTGTGGAAAATTAGGCGCCATGGGAATAGCCAAGGCCGAAGCCAAGGGAGCTCCAGCGGGGTTCCCCGAAACCGGCGGAGTGTTAGCAGGTGGAGGTGGAGGTGGTGGCGGTGGCGGAGGTGGTGGTGGCGGAGGGGGTGGCGGTGGCGGAGGCGGAGGAGTATTTTTGTGCAAGGCAGGTTTGGCCCCCTCTTTCGAGGCAGATGAAAAATCTAACAGTTCAGTATTTTCCCTCGGTCCTGCAGGTGTTGCAGGCTGGTCCGGTTCTTTCTCCGATTTTGCACTTGCATTCAACTTGGTCTCACTTGGAACCACAAACGAACTCTTCTCTGCAACTTTTGAAGTCAGCAATTCCGATTCCTTTTGAGAATCGCTGGGAAATCTGTCTTCAACCTGCATAGAAAGATTTCTCGGTTCCTCAGTAGGTACAGGTACCAGAGCCGAGTTAGCAGTTTGACTATCATCCGATTTGGTACTCTGGTTGAAAGTCCGGTTCACAGGTTCGGTGCTTTTCGTTTCAGAAACTTTATCAGTACTTGCAGTCCTCTTTTCTGCGTTTTCAGTGTTGATGCGAGCGGACAGTTTGGGTATCTGAAATTTGGTGTCGAGTTGTTTCATCAAACCTTCGACGACAAGCTGTGCCGGCAGTCCAGGCAGGTTCTGCAGACCTGACATGGAAGCGTGGGCGAGCAACTTGAACGCGCGGTCAGTATCGCTTTCCTGGTTGACCGAGGACGACTGGTTGGAAGACTTTCTCAAATCGCCAGTGTTCTTCTGACCGAACAGTCCTTTGTCAGCGAACTTCTGAAACCTTGATTTGTCTGCTCGCATCCTACTGAGATCAGTTGGTCCACAGCTCGAGGACGACATCTTGGGCGAACCGTTGCTGGAGGACGACGACCCCGAACCCATAGACGCTTTTATTGATGCCTTTCCTCCACTATTAGCTGACACAGCGTTCAAATTCGACTTCGAACCAGTTTTCGGTCCAGAAAAAATAGCTTTCGAACCAGATACCGGACTGCTCATCTTGGGAGAAACTTGTGTTTGAGGTTTCTTCGAAGCAGGGCCAGAGTTCACTCCAGGTTTCAGTCCAGTGTGAGTTTTTGGTGACCCATTCCCCCCGGCACAACCAGCAGAACTTATCTTGAGACTTCCTTTCGGTTCTTTCCTGGTCTTGTTTATCGTGATCTTCATCCCATCCGAGCTGTGCTTCACCATGTACTCTGCCGGGTTCTTCGGCTCGCCAGTCGAGCTGTTCTTCGTCAAATTCTTGCCTTCCAAATTACTCTGTTTGTTTTGAACAACTAAACTCCTCTCTTTCTGCGTCGAACCGGACGCAGTGACTGTAATCGCAGGACCGACACTGATCTTCGAGTTCGTCCCGTTGTTCGCATCTTCAGTACAATTCTGAGCGTTCTTCAACTTGTCCACTATAGCATTCAACGAACTTTTCCTATTCCGAGCCTGCTGCTGAGCAGCTCCAGCCTTGCCTGCTTCACTTGGCGGAGTAGTTCCTCCAGAACTGGTCGAACCGTCTGCACTATCTGTTTGTTTCGGTTTCGTTACAGTTTTTGATTTCGGACTCTGCCGACCAGACCCGCTCAATCCCATCGTTCCCTTTTTTTCCTTCTCCCTGGAATCTTTACTGGACGAGGAACACATGGAAATTGACGGGCTGGAACAGGAAGTTGAAACGGAAGTTTTCGTTTTGGAAGTTTGTCCGTCGCCCTTGGCAGGCGACGGACAGTTGGTGGCGGATTTTAAGGCAGACATGCTGGGCTTGCCTGCGCTACCGGAACTCACGTGCTTCGGGGAAGACGTGACGTGTTTTGGACTGACGTTAGCAGACATCATCGGCATGTGTTTCGGACTGCTGTAAACAGGAGAGTGTTTGGGACTTTGCATTGGTTTACTACTTGTCGCATTTTGTTTCAGGGTTGGAGACTGTTTTCCAGCAAGTTGAAGAGAAATCGGAGCAGTCGGCGACGGACTGAATTTTCGCAAACTGGCACTGGTCGCAGGCGATGTTGGACGCGACCCTGGAGACTCGACGGGTTTCACGCTGACGACCGAAACTGCTTTCCCCAGGGTCTCCTGTTTTGGTGGAAGTTTATCCGGTGGTCCCATTGGACTCTCTTCTCGTTTTCGTTTGCGCTTCTTTTCCAACTTGTTTTTGCTTTCGTCCGAACTTGACCTGTGGTTAATAATAAGAAATTACTTCTTTAGGACATTGCGATCTTAGGGCTGCCACTTTAGTACTTTAGCTTTCTGCAGCCTTTTTCGTCCTGCAGATTTGGTATAGTAAAAAAAAAGCTTACCTTGGTTTATTTCATTACAATTTTTGTGCATTCGTTGTAATTTGGGTGTAACCGTATGAAAATCCAGCAGGAATAGTTGATGAGATGTTTTTTTTTTCAAAGATTTTTTTTATGAAGTTTTTAATGTTTTAACGCAAAAGAGTGAATTAGTATGAGAAAAATAAATTGTATTCCTTTCGAAATTTCGTTTCAAGTAGATTTTATTAGTTGAAATTGATTGATTGATGGTACATGCAGGAATAATGTACAAAACTGAATGAAAATGATGATAAAAAAAATTGAAGAGAAATTGATGAAAGATGTTTGTCAAACTGAACAAATGGAAGAGGACAGTAGGTCCAAGGTTTTTTGAATTCACAAAAAAAGTAATTTCGAATTTGTTTTCTTTGACATCACTTTTTATTTATTGACTTGTTTTTTGTTGCTGTTGTTTTTTTTCGGTAATAAAATATCTCTAAGCAAATCTCTTTGCGGCAAAATTGTTAACCAGATCCAACGCAAGATCTTCCTTTTTGGACAACGTAAAGGATAATTTCGCATCGGATTTAAAAAAAAGAAACTTTCATCAAGTTCGAAAATATCCCCTACGTTGAATCCTGATAACAGTCGAAAAATTATTCTCCTATGAACAATAGTTATACACGTTCCAAAAGAGTCTTCTCCACGGAGCAGAGCGCTAAACATAGACGTTTTATTTACAAAAAATGCTGTACACCTTGAGAGAAAACCGTGCGCGTGCAGATTCATACAATTAGTCTTGGCGTCAATAGCGCCATTGGAAGGAACTCACAGGAACTTTGATGTTAATCAATAAGCCAAATTCAACAGGCCGAACCCTCATTTCGAAGGTTTGCTAATGGTAATCGAGTGGCAGCCCCTTAAGATTAATTCAAGTTGAGAGAAAAAAAACTTAAACAAAAGAGAAAAAAACCAAGACTGAAAAAAAGACACTTAAAGTACAAAAAGCCTTACAAGTAAAAGAATGTCGCTTCACAGAGGTAGTTGATTTTTGGATTTCATGAGTCTGGTAAACCGCAGTTTACAAAATAAATAAACCAGCGAAACAATCAATGTATGAACAAAACTTGGTCTTACTTGGACAAATGATAATTACTCAGCGGCGCAAAAGAATTAGCCCCGTAATTAGCAGTAAGCTCTCGATCAACTACGGATACCAACCTGTTCTTCGAGCTCTTGCGTTCCTTGCGCTCCTCGACGGCTCGGTTCGAGCCCGGTCCTGAGATCGGGGTGATGGTGATGGTGCTCGGGATGTTGGTTTGCGTCATCGGATTGATTGGGATGATCTCAATTCCAGGCCGACGCTCGAGTCCCATGCCAGAAAGCACCTGATTCGTGTAACTGCTGTTCATCACCGGCGTGATACTAACCGCTGGAGACATCATGCTCTTGCTCTCCTCGAAGATGCTCGTCGGGCTTTTCTTCTCCTCGCGTTTTTTCTTTCTCTCTTTCTTATCGTCCAGCGACTCGTGGATCACCTCAACAACCTCGGTCTCAGGCTCGAGATCGTAATCCGAACTTTTATCCAGAATCTCAGCAGAATCCAGGTTGTTTGACAGATCAAGACCACTGTTAGGAGTCGGGGTACGAGTCTCGTTTTGAGGATCGCGACCAGGGGTGCCCAGCGGTGTCGAGTCTGAGCTCGAGCTCTCAAGGATCACGTCGTCAGAATCGTTCTTTCTCTTTGGACTCCTCCAGGAACCGTCCTGGGCCTTTCGCTTGCGCGACTTCTTCGCTCGGTCGCCGACCGGGTTGGACGAGCCGGCGACCTTCGCCTGGCCCAGCAGCGCCCCCAGCTGCAGGGGGTTGAGCATCGCTGTTGGTGTATCGGAACTCTGGCCGGAGAATGACGGAAATCCGATACTACTCTCCGCTCCGGCATCTAAAAAAGACTGCTGCTGCTGCTGCACTTGGATCGGTTGTTGGGGCTGCTGCTGGGGCATTTGCTGCTGTCGACCGACGTTACCATTGATCGTTCCTGGTTCCTGCTTGATCTTCACGTCGCCGTTGCCAAAGTCGGGCAGGCCTGTGGAACCGTTATGTCCATTCTCGTCCCGGCTGTTTCCGAGGTTCATATTGTAGTTGTTGTTACCGCCTAGACAGGTGACGCCAGTGGACGTTCTACTGTCCCACACTTTGAGCAACGTCCGCATGGTCACCGGGATGCTCAGACAGCGCTGCAAAACTTTGCCGATGAGGTCGTTCACGTGCTCGCTGTTGGCACTGCTTGAGGCGCCGTAGAGACGACATTTCAGGGATGAGATGTCCACCAGGTCGAGCTCGGCTGTTGCTATTGTCTCTTCGAATGGATGCTCCATGCTGATTGAGATACACTGCCAGGACAGGGCACTTACTTCGAACATTGTCGATTGCTCGACCTCGTTGCGAGCGCAGGTTCGCACGCAACTTGATATCAGGTTGTTGAACAAGGCTTGTTGACGCAGGAACACGAGGATCCGGGGCACGTGGGCTGGGTGCGTGAACGGGATGCTACCGATTAACACTCCGTCCATGCTTTTGTTCTCTGTCATGCAGTAACAGTGCTGTTGATCTGGCAATGTCTGCAATTAAAAATGAATTGTTACATTAACAGTTTTTCTCTCAAAACTACATCGGAACAATTTATTTTTGTGAAGTTGATTATCAAAATTAAAGATATTTTCATAAACATTTTCATAAAAAGTGCAATTCAAATTTTGAAATATTTCGAGTTGCAATTATAGATTGTAGAATAATTTATATAATATTTATAGAATGACGTTTTTATATTTTACAGATACAAAGGTTTAACTTTTTTTTGTTTATTGTTTTGTTGGATATACTCACAACATAAAGTCCTTTGTTGTTACGACTATCCAGTTGACCATCGCTGGCATGCTGAACTATCAAACTTAAAAGAGGCTGTGGCGATGACACATCTGTGCATTCGAGCTCTGTTACTTTTTGAATTAGCCTCACCAATTCCATGCACATTGGCATCTTCTTCGACAGCTTTAGAACAAAGCACGCAGGTAACATGGAAGAGTTCATACTGTTCAGCGTAGCGTACATCGGAGTGCTACAAAAATATGTTAAAATGCAGTTGGTTGAAAGAAGTACAGATAAAAAGGAGACAGAGTGTGTGAAATAGTTACCTCTTTCCTGCCGAATTTTTATTTACAGTTATGATATTTGCAATCGGCAATTTGTGCGCGGTCGAGCCTTCCAGACAGACGGTTATTGAATGTCCTATTTTCTTTAAAACTATCGTTTCTAAACTCAGCGTATCACAGTTATGGCTTTCTTGATCAATCAAATCGTATGGCGAGACAAAGTAAGTCAACTTCATAGGGTGACCTCCTTTTCTTCTTTCCAGAATACCTGTAGATTCAAATTTAAATTTAATTACTGTTTCCTTCTTTTCAATTATATTTTTATTTTGGACTGAAAATTAAGTTCAATGAAGCATTTCGATTGGGACTTACCAACTGGACTTTTATGAACAATATTAAAAGGCTCTTTCATGAAGTTTTGAAGCTGCGAAAGTATGCTCAGGTCAACTTCCAATGACTGCAAAGCACTGAATGCTTTGGTTTTGATTTTCTTCTCCGCGTTTAATTGGTAAATTGAAATAAGGCCCTCGAGTTGCGCGGTGAAGTCTAAAAAATCGCCCCGAGAAAGACAGGCTACAAGCTCTTCACAACTCTGCAACAAAAATTTAAACATAAAAATTTGTAAATTTTATGAAACATTATTATAAACAAGTTTAATTTTTTGGCGATCATTACTTGATGCTCGTTTTTTCCTTCGTGATTAATTTTAACATCCTTGACTGCCCCTGTTGATTCCAACTGAACTTCAACGAAAAACATGTCAGAAGATATAAAAACTTCGGTTCCTTGATGCGATGGAGTGAATTTTAACCTACAAATTATAACAAAGTATTTAACTTTTTTCATGCAAACATTAAATGGTCTAATTTATTTCGTAAAAATGAGTTTCTTTAGCATACCCTAATTGTCTAGATAAACTTTCCAACCGCTCCATCATCGATTGTAACGATACAACTTTGATAGAATGTTGTAGTGTATCGAGACACTTTTGTAACTGACTTTTCTCCACGTTATCCAAGGCAAATCGTTTGTCCTTAAAAAAGCAACCAAAAATAAGCATTTGATTCTTTTATTAAAAAAAGAAAACAAAACCAAAAAGCAAAAATTGATTTCATTTACCAGCATTGCCATTCTCATATTTTTAGCAGTTTCAACCAAAGGCTTCAGTGAAGATGCCTTGGAACGTAATTTTTCCATCAGCAACTCCATTTGCCATTCTTTAGCCTTGTCCATGATTAGGCTGCTACCCCCACTCATGGATTGACCGGCTGTAATTAAATGAAACTTCATAATTTCCAAGTAATTTCATAAAAAATGCACTCATGTGTTTTTTCAAGCTCAAAGACAAAAAAGACTAAAAGAAAAGGATAGAAAGAAATTGTAAGCGAGAAAAAAAGATAACCTCAATTTTGTATTTGTTATGATTATAAAAGTGTCAAAACGATCATAATTGTTAAACAGAAAGGAAACCAAGAGCAAACTTACGTTTTTTGACAGACATTGTAGAAATGAAAGAGGAAAAACCAAGCGAAAACAAAACTGACGCTTAGGAAGGTGAGAAAGTGTTGTTAACGGCCAGAAGATTTTGTGATTTGCAAATCAATTATATTGAAATGCAGAAAAATCGGAGGATCGTCATCGTGCCAGAAGTGAGAAACAATGTTTTCGGCTGTGGCGTGTAAAACTGCTGCTACTGACCGTAAGCCATCTGGCCACTTTGCGTGTCCATGTAGCCGTTGAGTGGCACCACGGCGGGACTGCTCATTTTGTTATTTGCTCTCCTTTTCGTTCTTCAACAAATCGCCCGAGCTTTGCTTTTGCATTTACATCGTCACTTATTTTCACTTTTGCACTGCACTCAGTCCACAACAACTCCGTTTTTTCTCTCCCAATCACCTAACCTTTGCGCAAAAGCAAACGCAGCAAACACCAATGCAATGCCTATACTATGGTATTAGACGGCGTTGCCACATCTCTACACTGTCACTTGCGTTTGCGTGCTTCTTTTCCCTCGCCCCTCTCCTTTATATTTTGCACGCTCTCTTTTAGTCTGGTGAAAAATAACGGCATGTTTTTTATGTCACTAGATTTTAATCAGCGAAAACTAAAATTAAATTAAAAAAACTAAATTTTGTCTTTTTTTAGAAGGAACAAAAGCAATTCAATGTTTTTTCTAAAAGAAAAGTCCATAGTTTATTATAGTTTTGCAACAAAATGTAATGAACAAACAATACAATTTATATACAAGGGAAAATGATTTAATTCTTTTCATCTCTCGAGTGAAGAGAAATATCGTAAGATTTCAAAATAATGTGATTGAGTAGCAAATCGCATGTATAAGAGTCAATTAAATTACAAAATTTTCTTTTGCCATTTTCATCAAATTACGCAAAATTGAAAAATCTTATCTTTAAAAAGGTTTTTAGCTCCTATTTTTGCTATAATGGTGTTTAGAAATATAAGAACGAGACAATTTGTTAAACAATCAAATTAATTTTTATTTGAATCTAAAAAAACTTGAATCCATTTCCATTGTTAGACTGATTTTTCATCTTACTCTTCCCTCAATACGTAGGTGTTAAAAAAGGCATGTATATATTCTGACTAATTAACACCTATGTGTCAAAAATTTGTACTTATGTATTGCTACCTATATGTATACCATTTACCTATATAGTACCTCAGGTATGTACATTACAATGCGAATGGAATATTTTTACACAACTGAATTGCATCAATTAAAATTTAATCATTTTTATTTCGAGATAAAAATATACAACAACTTGATATACCCAGTTAAAAATTTGCTTATTCTAAAAGAGCGAATCGTAAAATGCACATCTCATTATTCTCTCGCCAAAACATAAATAATTCGTAATCGAAAGAAATACAAAAAAATCAAAATTTGTGCTTCTGAATCTCGTTGCAGAATCAACGTTTAAAATCAAACGATACAAACTCGTACGTGCCTTGTTTATCATCGAACCAGTAATTAATCAACTTAAATTTCATTTTGAATAAATAAAAAAAACAATAGTGTTCGCGTTAAATCGCAGTAGTTTGAGGAGCAGGTGGTGGCGGTGGTGTAAGCGGTGTCAAAGGAGTGAGAGTCGTCAGTGACAAAGATCCGGGCCATCCGCTGGACTGTCGTTCATCCATCTGCTGGTCACGTAGACGCGGATGACGACGATGGTCCACGCCAACGTACCTCCGACCGTTATTCGTCAAATTTTCAACAACCTCGGATTCATCAACGTGGTCCTGCTGCTGATACGATAACTCGTGATGGTCTTTTGCATCGTAATCTATTGACGGCGATGACCCATTTTCTGGAGACTAAAACAATTCAAAATTATTCTTTAAAACCATTCCAAAAAAGTAAATAAATAAACAAATTAATAAAAAAGAAAAGTAACAATTATTGCAAAAGTCTGATAAACAAACATGTAACTGAAGGATGTTGTTACTATGTTGGTACTCATGATACTCATGGCTGGAAGGAATAGGGGCAATCGCAGCGGCAGCCTGGTGGTCAGAGCACGTCGACGGTGAAGAAGACGAGGAATTCTGAAGAGCCGATTGGTGTTGCTGAGGAACAGGCGAGGAGCAACTGGTTGCATAAGTTGATATCTGATGGTGCAGATGCAGGTTCAAATTTAAGTAAGACGGTTGGTGCTGCTGTTGGTGCTGCTGTTGCATCTGGTCGTAGACAGAAACCGGGTGCAGCCAAGGTCCGGAATTGTCAAGTTGGATTTCGGGATGGGTGGATGGAGTGTTGGAGGGCACGTAGAGGGTACAGGATGAGTTGTTCGTTGTAGAGGCAGATGTACAGATTGGAGTTATTAAGTTGCATTGATGTTGTCTGACGCTGTTGTGACCGAAGGTCGCCGAGGGGGAACTTGGGGAAGCTGATGGTGAGATCCATTCCTGGCTTGGGGGGCAGTTCAATGATGATAACTGGTCGGAACTTCGCGACAACCATCCTCCACTTGTCACGTAGGCTGCTGAGTGAAGTAAGGGCATTGGGTTGTAGGTGTCCAGGTGCTGCTGCTGTTGCTGGTGATCTAGAAATTTGAATTAAATATTGTTTAAAACGTTATAACAAATTCAAAAAAGTGCTACAAAGTTTTGTTTTTGAAGTTTGTTTTTAAAATAAGTATCTGTATTTTTTCATATTAATATATATGTATGTAAACTTGAAAATAAAAAACTCATGATTTCTCTAAGACTGAACATACCTTCTTGTGAGTACTTGTGTCTGAGTGTATAAGGTGCGGATCGACAAGCATTTTTATGACCAGCTGATGTAATAATGGTAGTACACGAGTTGGGAGGTAGATTGCTGTTAGAATTAGAAACTTGACTTTGTGCAATAGCTATTGCTGGAGTGTACTCGTAACCAATCGGAGTAGTTGGTTGGGGCAGGAACCATGCACCGGTATCTAAGAACCATCATTTTCATTTGTTCATTTTCTATTCAATCGTTAAAATAACTCATAATTTCTTTTAAAAAAATGTCTATTACATTGAGGATAATTTTGTGGATCCGTAGGCCTCTCCTTAGCATCGAGAAACGCTTTGGCAAACGGGTTATACTTGATCTTCAAACTAGTCACTTCTTCGTTCTGGTACGCAGTCACCGCGATGAACTGAGTTTCAGGGAATCTGTAAGTTAGCACCTAAAATAAACAGTAAGCTCTCAGTTTGGAGTTCAAGGTGATACGTATGTTAATTGAATATAAGGCAGGATCAGATTCTTTACCGTTCTTTGTTCTTCAGCCCCGACTCTCACAAGATGAACCCTCGGCTCGTATTTGTGCAAAGAATTAAGCATGATCTGCCCATTTCCGTTGGATTTGTTCGTTAGCTTAACTTTGGCGAACGAAACGGCTTCCTTCATCCAGTGGGCTCCGAAATTAGGACTCTCCGGGTGGATGTAAATTGGATTCGGTGGCGCGATTTCCGCCTTGCCGCCCGGGACCCACTCGCCGTTCACGTACTTCCACCTGCGTCAACAACTTTTCTCCATCACTCGAACTTCATCACTCGACGGTGCTCATATTTATTCGTAGCGTTTTATTTATTCAATGTTAGAAATAATGACTCAATTCGGAGACATTCATTTTTAATATTGATATTAATATTTACCTTACCTATGTGGATCTACTTGAACAAATTCAAGTAATAACGTGTACATTGCCGCCGGCTCGAGTCCCCGCGCCACTACTTTTACGACGGGAAACATTCGCCTGTTGACAAACGGTCAAACTTTTATCAATTTATCACGAAATTTGCATTTTTAGTCACAGTTTTTAACGTTTAAAATAAAACATTGAAAAATATAAATTTTTTGTATCCATTCAAAAAAGACAAAAATATTGTCAACTAAACTTGCAACGAAAAATTAATTTAAGGTCGTCAGATTTTTATATTAAAAATTTATGATTTAATTTGATTTATTGAAAACCAAATGAATTTCAATAGTGTTTATGAATTAAGAATGGTAAGTCTGGGTGTACATCTTAAACATCAGTAAAAAATACAATCAATTTCATGTATGAAAAAGTGCAAAAGCAAAGAAAAAAAGTTAAAACTGGCAATTTCAACGTAGGCCAGTGGCGGCATCACAAAGATTCCATCAGGAACTGTAGTAAAGTTTTATTGCTCCTCCTCCTTTAATTGCTGCATTTTTACAGAGGGTCTCTCACTTTTAACTTGTTGATTTTGTTAAACTCATCATTTCATATTCGATTACTTCAATAACTCTACACCTTTTATTCCGTTCTTTTTCCTCTGAAATTCTACCCGAAACGCGTCGTGCAAATATCTTTTACAAAAGTTGTTTAAATTCACTTATTATACTTTTTGATCGATATTTTCTATTTTCAAATATAAGGTCAATTCAAAAACTTTTTATGCATGAAACTTCCATTATTAAAAGTTAAAATTTTTGCAAATTTCAAGCAAGTATAAAAAACTAAAAAATTGTTAGGATTCCCTTATTACGTTTTTCCTCAAACCATATAAAATCAATTCTAAAACAAACGAATGAAAAAGCCTTGATGTTTTCAAAAAGGTAATAACTGTTGCAAATAACAAAAAACTCTGAAGTTAAAATAGCAAAAACTGATAAATGGTGTCACCTTCCGTTTTTCGTGACGATCATCTCATTGGTGATGGACTGAAACCTGGTCCAAAGTTCTCTGTCCTCAAGTTGCAGGGACAAGCCGCCCTGGTTGGCACAACTGTTGACAACATTGGGTCTTTCATCTCGGTCCTCAAGTATCCTATCATGGTCCCTGTTATCGCAGCAACCAGCGACTTGTCTGCCCGGGGACTGACCGGGACTCTGCATCTCACAATTTCGGTTGAACCAAGGAAAACACCAACGACAGAAAAAAAATGTGGGAAAGAAAAAAAAGAAACAAACAAAATACACTCCCTTCCTCCGGAGACGATGATGATCAATTAGAGTGGATGAAATCGCGATGTCAACAGCGCGACACTTGGCCAAACAAAGGCCAATGTTTGTATCCTTGTCGCACCAGAGGGTCCGGGTGTGTGAGGCCAGGTGCTAGCGGTTGCGAGCCGCGGCTAACACTAGGGCGCGATATTTCACACTAGAAGGATCGGGCCCAAGTTTGGGTCCGCCTGAGCGTCCGAGTTGCGTCGATTGGCTGGCTTTGAATTAAGCTTGATTAGCATGCTCGCACGATGGCCGGTGCCATTGATCAGACCAGGACGTCCCCCATTGGGCCAGACGCAGTCATCGGTCACGCCTTCGTCACCGTTCCTCGCTCACACCTCGACTCTGGCTTCGAATCGGCGCTTTTTTCTTTTCCAACTTCCCGCCTCACATCATCACCATTTTCGATTTCCATTTTTCCATCATTTCCAAAATCCTAAGTACTGCTTTTTGCAAGTGGTTTTGCGATTTTCAATCTCTGAGTGAGTGAACCGAAAATGAGCAATGTGCAGTGACCGTTTTCCAGTGCGGGATATCGGAGTAAGTTTCATTTTTTTGTAATGAAAGGATTAAGTCTTGGAGAGTTACAGTTTTTTGAATATATTTATAAGTTACAATTTGAGTGGAAAGTGCGAGTTATTGTTTTAAGGTACGGTATTGTAAAGCGAGGATGTGTTTAGAAATCATAACAATCGCAGGAACACGAATATAACATGACCATAAAAAGAGCCGCCGGCTTTGACTCCGAGGCTCGCGTAGGGTCCTGATAAAACGATACCGCGCCGCAAGTTGTAAAAGGCGCCCGGTCGGCAGCACCGAACTTTTAACATCTAGATTAACCGAAGAATTTTTATGGGTTTCATTCAACCGGCGACTACCAGAACAAACATCGCAACGCAGATTATAAAACATTTCGTCACTATGACCGATCGATGAAACTACGATTAATAACAAATTTGTTAACAAAACTTTTGAAACTGTCTCGACGCTTTGAACAATGTTCGATGACATTTTATGTTTGACAAAAAATTGGCTAATGCTCGTTGGACAACAGAAATCTATGCTCAAACAGTTGCGACGTCTAAAACTCTTGTTTGGAGTGTTGCAGTTTGTTGATTTTAGTTATTCCCATGTGCAATACCTTTTGTTGATACACATCTTCGGATCTTCTTCTTCGGCAAAGATTTGAAATCTTTGCCTATTCGAATATCGCTCCTCTGTCAACTTCGCGCCACAGTTATTATTTTACATCGACTCGTCGCTTTTGTTCCTAATCAAATACAAAATTCTTCAGATTCAAGTCTTCTAAACTAACAGTAACAAAATTTAAACTTGGTCTTTAAACGAAAAGAAATAAAAAGAAGGAACGGTCCAAGGTGTCTCACGTTTGGTCAACAATCTCCGCTTTGGGTTTTACGAACTCCGCCTCTGGGCTTTTTGAGCTTTGCGATTTCTCCGGAAGACGCAAGTCAAGTCCTTGCGACGGCACTTCAGAGTCTCTTGACTGGTAATTCATATCGTGATAGTGATAGTTCATGTTGGGCATCGTCCTCATCATCGGCCTGTCCATGAATGGCATCTGCTGCCAATCTGAATTCGCATGACGCGAACAGTCCACAAATGTTACGAAATTTTGCTAAAATGAAAAAATCAAAATGAAAAATCTCCAAACAAAATTGAAATATTCTGTAAAAATAGTAGAATCTAACTCACATTCTAGACGTAGAATTGTTGATGAAAATAATATAAAAAATGACGATGAAAAAATTATACGTGAGAAAGATGTAACTTTCGTTCTAAACTTAAAATTGTAAAAAAATAAGAGAAGGAAAAAGTTGGAAACATTTAACTTACGTTCTCGATCTCGGGATTGGGCATGGAATTCATATAAAAGTATTGGCCAGGACCGTTTGGATGGTGCAACATGAGGTTTTCATCGTAGGATGGAAAATTGTCTTGGTAAATGGGAGGTGCAGGATACGGGTACATGGGCGCACGAATGAAACCGTTTGGAACCAGCTGGGGAAAATGAATAAACAGTTGATTAGTCCTCTGTATAATACAAATATTTATTTCATCTCTGTCCCGGAAACAAGAACGTGTTCTAATTCAGATTTTTTATACACTTCTCGGAAGAAAGATGGTTATTTTGTTTGTTTGTTCAACTTATAATCAATATCAAATACAAAATCAATTGAGTTTGAACTTGGAAGTTGTTCAGATTTTTAAATAGGTTGAATTATTTGTTGCCAGCTAACGTTGATGATAGGTTTCAGTTCGAAGTTTTTGGAAGGAACTTGTCAAACTAATCTCATAACTTGGTGTAAAAATTTGTTTTCCTTTTGATTTCAATTTTTGATTTTGCCTAGAGATTTTTAGTTTGAGTTATCACTGTTTATCATTTGTTCAATTTGGCAATCAATTTATCAAGTTCCTCCAGGTACTATAACTATATAATTTTTGTTTAGGTATAATTCATGTACATATATAACACTTTGGCATTGTGGAATGCGACAATTGTAGACAGAGACTGAAGATTGAATCTACCATGACGTATGTATTTCTATCAAGAAACTCCATTCGGCGAACGTCAAACATTACAAATCAAAGTCGATGCATTCTTTTAAAATGTTTTTGAGAGATCAACATTGGTTTCAATCGTACATCCATTTTTCTTATAGATCTACGTTCTTTTCTGGACGTGATATTTGTTTATAGCTATACCTTAACTGTGGTATCCCAAACATGAGTTTTCATTTATTCAGCGAGGTAAAAGTCAATGCGAAAACTTAGATTGTAAAAAATTACGAAACAATTGCGATAAAACGTATGACGACAAATTGCCGAACTAGATGTTTTGGTCCCAAGTAAGGTACAGGATAAGATTTAGCACAGTGTTGCATTTCGATTTGAAACGTTCGTTTGGATCAGTTGTCTATTGACGGAAAAGTTTTGTTATTTCCAGACAAAATTCACAGTGAAAGATTTTTTTGCACGGAATAAAAGTTGGCGCACAAGTTGACATTGAAAATTGTACATGCAAATTTTGAGATAAACAGTTTTGTACCGTCGCCTGTGGAAGAAAATTTGGCGCACTTGATTATCCGGGCAAAAAATGGTTGGCTGGTGTGCAAATAGGACAGGAATTTGTTTTGAACTATTTATAACTTCACTACTAAACAATATCACATACATTTGTATAATTCGTTCAATTAATGTATAATCATCAACCCAACACATTCAACAATCATATAAAATCTATGTAACATTTACAATGCTCCTGCTGGTTTATACTTTCATTAGTTTCTCATGTTACGTACTCGTTTCATGAAATTCTTATCAATTAAAATTCGTCAAATGAACAAATAAAACTAAGCAATACCAGACTGTCGTACAAAAACAAATAAAAACTAGTTTGAACATTAAATCTGAAACAAAATTGATTTGCTAACTCAGTTACATGTTCAATCATAATTAATTATTAATTTACACGTTTAATTATGTTTTGAGTATAGTTTAGATTTTAAATAAAAAGGAGCTTTAAAATTTGATATTTTTTCTCGCAACTAACATTGTTTAATAAATTTTCAATGATTTCTTTTGTAATAATGGCTTCATCATTCATTCTATAAAATGAGTTTAAAATCATTTGTATTTTACAGTTAAAATAGTCGCGAAAATTGAAAAGTAAAATCAAAATGTGATATAAACTTAGTTAACAGTTTTTAAACAATTTGCAAAGTTTAAATAATGGACTAGAATTCACACGGAAACTATTATAATGAGACCTAATTTTTGTTAGCAATAATGCCCACTTTTACAACAAATGACATTTTTCTTAAATATTTTTCGTTCATAACAAAATCACAATAAAAAAAATCTATCTATATAAATTTGTCTCAAAAGGCACAATTTTGATAACCAAGTCAAATGTCCACAACGCTTTTCATTTAAGATTTTTTACCTTTTTAACTTGTCTTCGTTCTTATTAGGTATAGTTTCTACATCGATAAGAGTGACATTTTGGTAAATCAAACTTTTTTCATCTTTGCACATGATTTGATTATTCAAAGTTTGATTTCAAGAAACTTCACTGACTAGACGTTAAACAATACTCGAACAATTACTTTGTTCGATTCATTTTTACAAACAAAAAACATGTAACAATCAGTTTTCTAATCTTCATATCGCGCAAGAATTGAAACTCGCTTACTGATTTTCACTGAACAATATCAGCGTGCATTCGTTTTATACAACGCGCAGAATTTGTCTTAAACAATAAACAACAGAATTTGTTCTGTCATGCATACATGTTTCTACTACTGTTCTTTGTTTCTTTAATATTTTACTTTCAACATCACCGTCTTATGTCCGACGTGACCTTTTTCTCTACTACGTGTCATAAATTAATAGGAAGTTCAAATCAAAAAGATTTGTATACGATATAGTTCCTTTTCATTTTCAACTCGACCGCAAGTCCTTCGGACAGAAACAACCTATCTGCCGTACTTAATTTTACCCATTATGAACATATTTACAATTGTTAAATTGTTTTTTTAGGCAAAATTTGATTTTGATATTATATATAAAAGAAAAAACATTTTGTACAATTTTAGTATACAAACAATCAACATACCAGTTTTAATAACAGTTAATAAAATGCAATAGAAAGTCTGTCGAAGCATAAACGCGCTCAAAATGTGCAGCAAGTTCTATTTCTTTCATGTGTCATGTAAACTAACGTCATCTTATCTGTGAAATTATGTATGAATCAAACTTGAATCGTAAGTTGAAATATTGAATCGGTGATTTGCGTTAATCTGTTGCTTCTATTCACTTTCCATATTCGATAATTAGTGTATGATACATGTTACGCCGTTAATCTCTATTTTATCATTATGTTTTGGTTTGTTTCCTCCCGGAAGTAGGCTTGCAAAACTTGATTCCCCAGTAGTCATTGAAATTGGTCTAGTAAAAATGAAGACTGACTTCAAAACTCATCTAATCACCATCCGTTGAATCCAAAAACAATTCAACATTCGACGTGATAAGACGTTAAAAAATTGCTGAGTTGCAACCCAAAAACAAGAAAAAAATGAAAAAAAAAGTTATCAAGTTACGCCTGAAAGTTGTATGTACAAAAATTAGGAATTTTCAGCAGCAACAGTGTTGGCACAGGGTATGTGCCATCGTGGCATTGGCGCGGACGCATTCGTGTCCTCGGAATAATAGCCCACGTTTGATAAATTGTCAGGATCATTGTCCAGAGCCATGGACGGCAACTTGGAAGAGTCATTTGATGACTGGTTCGTTTTGCTCGTACAGCTCACGTCGCTACTTACGCTGTGCTCGTCAGCCATCATGCTTGCGAAAAACTCCGACCTGGAGAACCGGCCGATCTCCGTCGAACCGAACGCCTGGTGGAAGCCCGGCAGGGGTTGCTTGCTCGTTCGGTTTTTCTTCTGGTCCACCTTCTCTTGGTACTGCTGACTTTCTTCCACAGGAGAAGCGCTGGCGCTGCGCGAGTTCAAACTCTCCGACGAAGATTCGACCGGCGTCACGGTCGGCGAAACGGAAGACGGGGCAGCTTGAGCCACTGGTTCTCTCCTCGGACAACATGTTTCTGGAGTTTTAACCGTTTCCTCGTACCTTTGTGCTCGCATCATCACAGGTACTTTTTCCTAGACAAAATAACGAATGAAGTTAAATTTCATTTTCAGGATGAATTTAGTTAATCGTAAGCTGAGTTTGATGTTTTGCAAAAATTTGTAACTTACAAGATCGGTGACTCGATGCTCATCTGACTGCTGGTAAGATAAAGCAGGTCTACTGTTGACGTCCATTTGATTCGATCTGTAAGGGATCTGCATGTCGTCAGGGTAAACGACGGGCGTGGCGCAGTGTTGACTTTGTTGTTCTTGGAGATAGGTCAAATGTCGAGGACTACGCATCGTTGCATTCTCATTTAAATTTGCTGCTCATGAAACAGAACCAATCGTAAGCAAATCGCTGACGTTAATTGCTGATGGATCGCTGTGGACGATATAATTGTTTGACTTACGCAAAGGCATCGAACAAAATTGGCCCCAATGAGAGGGCGGCCTGTGTCCACTCGAAGACATATTACAGTGCATGCTGCCGACTTTTGGCATCATTGAGTTTCTCATCTGGTACATGTTAACGCCGTTCTACAAATTGCAAAAAGTTGATTTTGAAAAAAATTATCAGTACAGTTGCATTGGCCGTTTTTTATTCGTTTTTTAAATTACACGTTTAATCAAATTTGTTAGACAGAATTTTGATTAAGTTTTTAAAAAAAATTTATCAATGATATAAAATTGTTCCACCAAAACAAGTGCAATCAAAGATAAAAAATGAATCGGAGCAGGGAGGAGTTAGCAAGACTGATTTCGAAAAGTTGTTTTACTTGATAAGGATGCCACTTTGGTGGCTCTGAAAGTTCGCTCATCATGCAGTAGTCATTATCACGGTGAACTGCACTGACTGGTCCATGACCGGTGAATTCGCTGTGGTAACTGTGATTTGGCGGCATCACGCCTGAAAATCCAACCGAACCTCGCTCTACCTGCTTTCTTATGTCTTCTTTCGATTTATCGATTGTTCGTTGATGCGTTGCCATCACCTTTTAGCAAAACGAAAAAAATCAATTGAGCGAACAAGTTGTAAAATGTTTTATTTGGTTAACGTTAGGTGTAAGAGGAGTCGAAAAAAGTGTTGAGGTGTTTTAAGGGTCGTTGATAATGATTGATTTTGAGGTGTACCTTGGGAGCATGAACGGGCTCGAGATGACTGGCCGGCGCTGGCTGGCCGACCGGAAACCAAGGGCCGATGATTCGGTTGTCAATGGAAGGAGTTAACATGGACACCGGCGACGTGACGCAGTTCATTGCATGCGGGTGTGAAAAGTTTGCCACCGCCGATGAGCTTATGCAATCCGAACCAGTGGATTCGTTCGGGCTGGACGATGTTATTGTTGTCTGCAAAATGGATTGCCGCGATAATTCACGGCTCTGCTCGCGCATCGCTTTTCGCAATCTCGCCTCTTTTGGATTGTACACATAATCTGAAAGTACAAATCATCATTGTCAACAAATTGCACTGCTATAAATTATTATACAACATTGTTTTGTTAACAAAACTAAATTGAATGACAGAATGTTTTGACACGAAACATTTTATTTCTTTTTTGAGAAACATTGTTTAATAAAAATTTGTTATAATCATTTAATTTTTAAAAATTTTTTTGATTTGAATAGATTGTTTTCGATTTTTATTTGTCTAAAATCGATTCGAAATAATCAACAACGAAATATGAAAGTACAAACGTCATAATAAGGTTGAGAGTATGAAATATGGATTTTGAATTATGAAAATTTGAATGCATATAATCGATTGATTTTATGAACAACTACAAAGAAGTATTAGTTTTAATCGAATTTGTTTTAATTTTATATCTGAACTATTTACATGAAATATTCCACGATATTTTAAATAATAATGCTAACTTACAAAAATATTTTATCAACAAAAAATGGTGTACACAAGTACTTTATTTAAAACAAATAACTTTATATCACAAACTGTAATATTTTATCTTATTAACTTTTTATTTGCAATTTGTTTAAAATTGCAATTGAAATTTTACTGTTTATTGTACAATATGTTGCGAGTTTATAGCTTACAACGAAAATATAACATTTCAGTTGGAACCTTCATTTATTATATCATGTTAAAAGTAAGTATCAAAATAAAAAAACATTCACAAAATTTGAAGATTTCAGTAAAATGTGTAATTCACATTCTAAAAGGTATAATATTTCAATTTTGAATTTCTAATTTCTCTAAATTGTAATTCAAATATGCAGTGTTTGATAATTTCGAAAAAAACTGCAAATTACTTGCTTCTAAATTTCAAAAATTTCTCTTACAGTGTAGTTGCATCAAAAAATTCAAAAGCTGATAATAGATAACCACCTAACAATAACGAATAATAATTTTTTTATAACCGAAAATATCTTGTAATTCCAATGTAATTCAATATTCAATTCAAAACAATCTCAGAAATGACTCCCTTCAAAAGAACTTGCCAAAAGTCATGATAAAACATAAAGATGCTATTTTCCAAAATTCATTCAGCACTAGAAGTTGTAATTAAAAATATTCCAACAGAAAAAGAAAATGTACACGATAGCAAGAACAAGGCATGCGAGTGCAAGAGTTATCCAGTTATCTGGGCACCTGTCGTGTACGGCGAGACGGTGCGGTTATAGCGGAACGGACTATTTTCGATAGGGTTGGAGACGGGGTGGGCGGGCGCGTAGGTCCCGTACGATTCGGCGGTCATGTTGTCATAACAGAACTGTTGTTGCGGGTAATAGTGTCCGCCGGCGCCGTTCCTGGCCGAGTACGGCGGCAGGTAGTTGCAGCAGTTCATGGCTCAATCCCTAACTACCCGGCGATGATCCCAAAGCTCACTCCCACGCTGATCGCATTCTCCAAAGAGCATTCTACGAACATTGGTCATTTTGACTTTGACACAGATTGGCTCATGAGTTGGCACATGAGTTGACACTCGCTGTCGTTGGCACACATTGGCAAATCGATCGCTGCAGACGACGTGCGGCAAGCTCACTTCCCTGACATCTGTTACAACTCAAAAAAAAATTGTTACAATAAATGTCTCGTGAAGCGCTCGATTCAGCCTGGTTGCGGTCGCGATCCGACCGCAATTGGCACACTTTTCATCTTCGGAGCAAGTTGGAGCACTGATTGACAACTGTCAACCGATCGTTGACCAGTCAGATGAGATACGCGGCTCGATGCCACTCAGTCGGGGAGTTAACTGCTTGAGTAGCAACAGAGCGCGACATGGTGCACGCGCACAGACGTCGACCGATAGACGACGCCGTTGCACCCGCACACAAACTCCGCGCGCACCCGATACGCGGAGGGGTGCGACGATGCGCAGATAAGCCAAATCTTTCGACAATCTCCCCAAGCACACAATTCCTTATTTCTCCTCTTTCCAATCTCAGGTGCTTTCTCAAATTCGATATCTTTTTACAGACACCACTCTTCGTATGTCTTTCTCGTTTGACATCCCTTTTTTCCTATTTTGAAGATTTTTGCAAAACTATGAATAATTTGCAAAAATGTGTTTTTTTTGTTTTCGACAGAGATGCGATTGGATGATGCAAGTTGGATTTGCGAGCTGAAACAGAAAGGTGGCGAGGGAACGGGGGAAAAGGTTGACGTTTTTTTGTGGGCAGGTGTCTGATGGCAGTTTGGTGTCTAGCCCTCATGATACTGTGCGAGGCAGATCCGCGAACGTTGCGTCGCAATCAATACCTCGGCTGAGCGCTTTTGCCCCGACCACCCAACAACCTCGCCAAGGGGATTCCCTCCGCTTCATACGACACCCACCGGCAGCTAGCATACCTGCCGAGTGTGATTTTCTTTCTTCCTTTTTCTTTTTCTTACTTTTAAGCATGTCGATGCGTCTCTGGTCCTGCGCTTAGCAAATTCGTCCAACCCTCTTCTATGACTTTTCAAATTTTTTTGTGTTTTGTCAGTATTTTATCTTTTTTTTTGCTTCTTATCTCTCGCTCTTTTAAATTTTGTTCAGTTGATCAATTTTGTTGAAAAATATGAGTAAGATTTACAAATATGTTTATGAGAAAATCATGTGAAATTTAGACGGTTGGTCTTTTTTCAATTGTAATAGTTTGGTTTAATGCAAAATCACGTATGTTTGGGTGGCAATTTCGTCAGCTACTAACTGTGCCCTGTGATCGCGAACCGCGTATCGATTTTGCTTTTTATATTGGAGCTCAAAACATGACTACCTCAGAACTGAAATCTTTGACTGTATAATAAACAAATTGTAGGAAAATTTTTAATAAAAAAAATGTACAACATTATAATCAATAAAATGTGAATCTATCCAAATGTCTATCTATTTACCCCATTGTATTACAATTATCCCAGTTACCTCTAAATAAAATATTGACGTGCATGATATTTACCAGGATATTTCTTTTTGTGTTCAGCATCAACCAGTCGAGCCCGGGCAAAATATTTTTCTTTGATTTCTTTTGACATGTTTTTCCATAAAGCGCCCAGCCTAGAATGCAAAAAAGAAATCAATAATATAATATAAATTTTTTGCCCAACATAGCTTTTATAATCTTGTATAGTTTTTTCTTAGTCATTCAAGATACACTTTCCCTCTCACAGCATGCAGAAAGTATGCTGTTAGTATATTTAGATCAAACTATTATTGCAAAATTACAAGGAAAGAAAAGATCAATAATAATTGATTTTTTTACTGCTGAGACTCAGTATAAAAGAAGAAACAAACTTTCAAAATTTTTGACTATAAAATGTTTCAATACAATTAAATTTGTAGCTAGAAGAAAATTTCCTACATGTTTGAGGGTTATACAATTCAAAAATAGAATAATAAACAAATGACGAAAAAAATGTTGTCATTTGCAAATAAATGCAAATAAATGTTAATAAATTGTTGATTTTACCTAACGCTAATATCTTTGTTTGATTCCCGTGGATTTTGGGAGGCGAGTTTCTTGCGCCACTCGTTGGCGAAGAGCATGAAAGCATTCGGTGGCCGAGGGATCTTCAGTTTGGTTGTAGAATTGGCGACTTTGGATTGACCACTGTTGACGACTGGCAATGAGCCGTTGTCGCACAGTTTCACCTGCACCACATTGTTGGCGATGTCTCGATTACGTAGACTTTTTACGTCCACGCAAATCGTTTTGCAAATCTTGTTGACATTCGTGTTCCTCTCTTTTATAATGCCGATTGGTTTAGATTTTGTCACATTCACGTAAGTTACGCGCTCAACTTTGTTTTCTTTTTGGTCCATCTTTCGAACCTTGAAACAAAAACAAACCTTTCAATTAAAACAAAACATAAACAATAGTCAAAAGACACTGAAAATTCAATTTAAATTTGACAAGACAAAAAAATATGGTTGAATGAAATAATAGAAGATACCTTTGTTGAGAACTTGGTTGTTGTAATACGATCCGAATTGTACGAACGGGTACGTGCGGATAGTTTTTCTTTTATTATAAATCGATTTGTGGCTTTATTCGCGACCGGCAAATGCCATAAAAACGCAGAACAATATCTTGTTTGAACTTGTCAAGCGTTGTTGCGAGCCTGGCGTTTGTTGAAAATATTTGAACAATAACATCTGACAGTCAAACAAGAATAAACGAACCGAGACACGGTGAAGGTGTGCGTTTTGAAAAAAGAAATCTTCCTTTGTTTTATTGTTTTGTCACTTCGATTCAATTGATTCTTTGTTCGGTAAACTTATTGTTTTTATAATTTCTCATTCACATAACTGGAAAATCAATTTAATTATTCAATGAATTAAAACAAGATCCTTTCAGAATTGATCAATAGGATTTTTTGCAAAACTGAAGCGTCTTAATTGAATGAAATCTGTTTTACCGACGGTTTGCAAAATTGATTGGTTAAATCAAATGTCAAAATAGAAAAAGTTACATATTGAGCTCGACGATTGTTCCTTTTCGTGAATTTTTGTAGGTGCGTCATATACTTTTTGAGACGAAGTCTTAAAGATGATGAGACGACATGAGTTCAAAAGGATCGTGCAATTGTGAACTTGATATTGATCAATGTACATGCTCCGGCGACACTGCTCCTCTTGAAAATTATTACGAAGTTTTATTTCTCAACAATGATTGTCACCTTTACGACATTGAAAAAGCGTGAGAAACTTAGTATAACAATTATGAACCACATTTAATTCTCTTAACAACAATTTCATTGCAAATTCAAATGTTTAATAATTGTTAAAAATGAATCTTAACATTTTTGTTTATTCAGATTCAAAACTTTGGCTAAAAAATACAATGAAAATGACGAGACAAAAACCCATATCAAAGATTGCCAATTCGCTAAGATGAAAGCAGCTTTTGAAGTTCTTTCAAATCCATTGAAAAGACTGATATATGACAATTTTGGAGTTGAGGGTTTAAAAACACCTATACCTGAGCCTTATGGATGGGCTGAAAATTTTATACATCAAGAAGAGGAAGAAATTGACGAGTAAAAATCTTAAATGATAGAAAATGTATCAATTTTTACTGCGAATAAAAATATTGTGAGTTCTTTAGCCTTCCAGCAGAAAAAGAAACGTTAGATGAATGTCAAAAACCTCGAAATAAACTCAGCAAAGTGGAAAATATAATGAAAGATTTATATCTCACATTAGAAGAAGCAAGTTCATCAAAATTTTAATTATTGCAAAAAGTTAAAAAAAATAAACATTTGTGAACAATATTTTGATGTATTTTATTTACTGCAGCTATTGTACGGTGGGTTGAAGAAGATAAGCGTTATAAAGCGTGTTTTGACGGACGACTGCAACTGTGAAAAAATGTATGAACAGAAAATCGTTTCAGTTCACATCAAGCCCGGCTTGCCAACAAATTCTCGGATCGTTTTTGTCGAAGAAGGAAACGAGGCACCATGTAAAATAGCAGGTGAATAAATAATTTGTTCCTTGAATAAGAAAAATGCAGTTACTAAATATTGATTTGTTGCAGGTGATATCATTTTAACAACCCGAGATAAACCACATAAAATTTTTCATCGAGATGGGTCGAATCTTCTGATGTCTGTTAATGTTAACATACAGGAATCATTGCTTGGTAAAAATATCTCAATTGATACCATTGACAAAAGGAAAATTCGAGTAAACATAACATCGATTATCACGTAACATTCGACTTTTTTATTTTCTTATTTCGGTGAAAACGTTGATTTTTTCAATAATACTTTTTATCATTTTGCAGACCGGATTATAAAAAAGTTGTTTCTGGTGAGGGTCTCCCGATTTTCACAAATCCAAACGAACGAGGAGATTTGATCATAAGTTTTCAAATAGCCTTTCCACTTTACTTGAGTGTCCCGGTTAAAAGTGAGATTGAACGAATATTTACCGGCGCTTCAAAAAACATCGCTAAAAGTGATAACGAATATATTCACCGGTCTATTCTCGATGAAAAAATGCGCAAGATGGGAGATCATTCAGATCTATAACTAAAATTTGACTTTGTTATAAACAAATTTTCTGTAACGATTTCTGTAAAGTCTTTTCAGAACATTTTGATTTGAAAATATATTTTCATACGAATAAGATTTGTAGACGAAAAGTGAATTATTATTTGAATTAAATTCGCAATTTGAGTAAAAAATTTGTTCAGTTGTTTGGAAAGAGTTAATTTTTGCAATAACCGACGATGCAGCTCTATTGAGAAGCTTGCAATTCGTTGCAAAGATGTCGCCCATCGCTGCAGTGCGAGGGACCGATTTAATCATCACGTGAGATGGCAAAGAAACTTGGCTCTTTTTCGCAATTTTAACTATAGACACAGGCATGCACACCTCCTCTCATATAGTGCTATGCAATCATATGATTTAAAATATGACTCGCTCGCACGTGATTTTATTTACAGTTTCGCCTAGCGAGGCACCATGCAAGACGGAGTAATTTGTGATTCTTGCGGCAAAAAATTAGCAACGATGCAATTCAAAGCCATTTCTGTTTGTTTGTGATGTCGATTTTTGATAAATTGCGTCTTCGCAAGAAATACCTTTGCGAATCGCATCGAATCTCAACTGCCAGTAGGTGAGGATGAAACGACGTGTGCTTTAATCAATTGCTTTCAATAAATTTCATTTGAATTTGAAATCATATTTCTTTAAAAAACGCTATCATTCGCACGAAATTTGTATTAGCTCTTTTTTAACAACAACTTGATACAATTTTCATTCAAAACTTTACAATATATAGTATATTAATTTTAAATCTCCAATTTATTTTTCTGTGAAATTGTATATTTGCTTTTTGGTTTTCTGAAAATAAAAATCCAGCAAAGATATGATATGAAATGATTTGAATTTACCGCGCATTCTGTGAGTAATAGTGAGTTTGTTGTTATAATGTTGCCGGAACTGAAAAGCGGGTTCGATGAAATATTCAAAATGAAAAATACCGTTAATTTATCTGTGCTTCTGATTTTCTAGTGATTTATCGCAATTCGGTGCGGAGGATATAAGGATTTTGTTATTTCGAGAATCTGAACAAAGAGGTCGAAAGCTCCTGTTTGATTTCACCTCGACAAATTCAAACTCGACAAATTCGAACTTACAAAAAGATGAGAAAGAAACAGAAAATGTACCTTCAAATAATCAAGATTTGTTTTCATGACTTGATGGTTAAAAAATTAAAAAATTATTATTTTATTTTTTGCAGTTATTCAATCAAGTTAACAGTGATGATATAAAATTGTTAGGAGAAATGGTTTTTGGGACTGTTGCTATGGCTTATAATGGACCTTCCTTCAAGGCACTGTTTATTAGAATTTGATGAAATAATAATAATTTTGTGGAGTACAAACATAAAATGAAATGGCTAAAAATTGAATTAACTTGTTTTTAGATCCATTCAATGCAGACACCTCCAAGTATTATGTGCACCAAAGTTTTTCCAGATTTAGAGAGCAGCTACAAACAAAGGTTGATCATTTATTTATGCGCAATTTGTTTAAAAAAATTAAATAAATAAATCCTGCATTTATTATTCAGAAACAAACTATCTGATGAAAATTTGGGTCACTCTGGTTCAAGCAGTGGAAGTGTAACTCAAAGTAAAATTTACTATTAATTTCTACACTCGGACAATTCATTTATTTGTATTATCACTTTTCAATCATTTCAAAACTTTTCCAGATTCTCGCCCAAGTTCTGGTTACTTTTCAACAAGTAGTTTGACGTTGGGAAACGCAAAAAGTTTACCCGGTTCGAGTCATAGCAGTGGCTGTAATATGAACGTTCCTTTAGCTTTAACTGCAAGTAAGGAAATATATTTTTCGTACGGGAAAGTGAACGTAATTTACATAGATAAATTATAATTTATTCAATTTTTTAGGTAACCAGTCCTTAGATAAGAGCAGTTCTTCGAGTATTGGTAGCAGCATTAGCAGTATTCGTCGAAGATGGCTCCGAGCAGTCTCGACGTCGTTCTCTTTTTCTGAATTCGATGATTTGTTTGGATATTACGGAGACGATAATGGCCCCTGCAAAGACGATCGACATCACAAAACACGATTTGGACTTTCGATGTTAATTCGGCTTATTCATAATTCTGAGAAGTACAAATACCTACCCTAAATGAATAACGGAATTCAAAAATAATTCTTCCCCCCCCCCCAAAAACTTTTTCAACTAATGTATTTTTCACAGATCGATGATAAATATTTTGTTGGAACATGTAGCGCTTTTAGAAGGAATGCTGGACCGGTTACGATATTACTGCGTCGAGTCTTTAAAGAAGAACAAACAAAGTAACGACTTTGTTGAGAAATTTCAGAAAGCATCGTTTTATTGCACCTCGTGGCTGTGTCACTTATTCCAAAGTCAAAACTGCCCACTGTTACTTATTTGGCACGATGTACTTTTATGTTCTACCAACACCTCCTCAGACAACCGAACATCACTCCTTCTATATCAAAATCTAGAACAGATGTGTAATCTTTTAAACAAAATCGACACTAAGACCACCAACTTGTAAGTAAATTTTTAGATCGCAAAAAAATGACCCAAAAACGTTGCTAATTATTTACAAATTTTGTATTTCAGTTTTCTTAGCACGTTTATTACGGCTATTCTAACTCATCATTTGGGGTGGATTCGTACTGTCATTCCCGAAAGTGATAACAAATTGGTAACTAAATTAAAAAAAATCATTTAAAATGTCAAGTTTATTTGATTATTATTCAATTAATTTTTTTTTCATTTGATTCAGCCCGAGAAATGGGAAAACTGGTACCCTTACAATCCACTCTGGGCTCAACTAGGAGACTTACACGGAGCCTTGGGGAACCCTCTGAAAATTGCACAAACTGTGATAGCCGGTACACCAGCGCGAAAACAGTTGATCAAATCTGTGCTCAGCTTCGCGTCTTATTTTTTACGAAGTGGAGTCGTGCAGAAAAGCATCCAAGAACAGTACACATTCAGGGACGATGTAGAAAAATCGATATCAATTTTGCAGAAAAGTCAATGCCAATTTTCGAATGCAACTGAAGGTGTTGATACTGTAGACAAGGAGACTTTAAAAACTGCGGATGTACCAGAAATGAATAAGTCGAATAAGTTGAAGCGAACAGGAACTTTTCAGAATATCATGAATATTTATGGTTTGACGCAGAACGTTGGTTTTCAAGAGGCTAGGTCGTTGCATTGTAAGGATGTCTGCGATGTTGGGCCGCTTAATGATGGATGCAACGATGAAAGTGATTACCCGTCGAGTAGTGTTCAGATAATTATCAGTGCGTCTCCATCGAAAAACAATCAAGTATGATTGTATTTGAAATTAATTTTTGATCGTGGCTATTATTCAATAGACTAACGATTGATTGATCAATCATTTTTAATTCTAATAAAAACAAATTAGTAATTCAAAATGAAATTGTATTTTGCAGGACGAGTCGCTGAAATCGATACTTTATCGTCGACGTTCGTCTTCGTTGACTGATTTGGTTCGGTTTCAAAGGACCAGACAAGACGAAGCATTTGATAATAACAACGAAGAGCCGAAACCTCAGTTTGTTAATAACAGACACAAGGCGTTTCACTCGAGTGAGGAATTGAATAGTGAAAGGAGACGGTCGGTTTATTTCACGCTAGGCGATGAAGATGTACTCCACGGGCGTAATCATCGGAGCGTGTGCCAATGCACACGCCAGTTTGCATCTTTATCGCTGGCCAAAACTCCGAGGAGTGTTGTACAACGACTTCCTGCATTTCCAAGCAACGAACGATTTTGCGAAATTTGCCGCGACCCAAAAACTACTTCGCCCGACGAACCTGCCAATTCGCTTGCGCACTCCCCCAACATGACATTTACTCATAATTCATCCGTTCAAAATGATAGCTCGAATTTGAGCCTGGAGGAATTGCTCAGACGTAATTGCGTAGTTGAACTACCCATGCCTGAGTACAAAAATTTCCTCTGAAAAATTTCCATAGCAGCTTTTGATTATATCATACAAGAATAATATCAACTTTTTTTTTGATGCGTTTTGTTTCAGATCCGATGTGTTGAAGTCCGATTCGCAAAATCTTGCGACTGTTGGTTTCACAAAAAGTCTCCTGGACACTCAAATTGAAACATGTCCAAGTGAATGCTGGAGCTCATGTTTGAAAACTGAGTACACCTGGGGAATGATTATGCAAGGGCTAGTTAAAACCGAACCGGTTGAAGAACGTAAGGAAAAGAGGACCAGACAGCTCAAGTCAGAATGGTGGCACTTCATTCAAGAAGAGATGAACTTTCTGGCCAAGTTTCCGGTCTTGGATCAGCCTGTTGACGAGGCTGTTTGTATTTTGGCAGATCTCGATGTCTGTCAAGTTGGTCTTTTGAGCAACAAGTTTCATAGTCGAGACGTACCTTTGCCTGTTGGAATGTCTAGGCTCGTCTCGAATATGCTTGAAGCATTTTTGTATCTTTGGAAGAAATACAAATCACCGGAACATGTAAGGAAACTTGGAAAAAGTTTTAAATTAAGATTGAGTTGCAAATTGGAATTGTATGATTTTTAATGGAATATTTTGTAATGAAGTTTGTTCTTTTTTTTAGTGTATTGCATTGCTGGAAACACGTCTTCGAGAGATGTGGTCAAGGAGCGAGGTATTAGCTCAGATGTTGATGATCACAAATGTGGGAGACGTCAGCATTGATAACATAACAAACGCACTCGACATAGAAGCTGCAGATCTGCCTCTGTTACTCGCCGTTGCAACAACTCATACCCCAGAAATTGCTCAGCGATTTGGACTCAGTTTTGCATGAGTTCAAAAACTCGAAAATCCGAGATTAAAAATCCACTGCCAGTTAATTTTATTGAAAACATATTTTTGTATGCAATTTTTTCTTGGGCGTTTATTCACCAATTTGAATCTATCGTTCTGGCTTAAGTGCAAAAAATGTACAAATTATTATTTTATAATAAAAGAAGAAGAATCCAGAATAAAGTTGTCTTTTTTTTTGAATCACACCTTCGATGAATGTCAAATGTGACATTTGATAATTTCATTGACGCGAAAGTCTTTTGTTTGTTATTATTTTTTTTTCTTACATGCATTGAAATTTTGGATTTTCGGTATCTTACGTTTGAGATGGGACTGTAAAAAATTTTAGTAAGATAATTAGCTGAGCTTAAAAACAATTATGGAAATTATTGAAGAAACTCGGTACGTAAATTGTTGTCCTGACCTTACCTGAATTTGTTCGGTGCGAATTAACCTGTCAATCAATTTTTTTGTTTCATTTTAGAGTCAAAACTATCCCGAAAGAGTCATTTATTGTGGCAGATACTAAGAAAAATGTAAGTCCTGTAAGATTAATTTATTTGTTGAGGGAAAAATAAGATGCATTTTTGGGTTTGAAACAAAAATGATTTATGTAAGAGTTCTTTTTTTTGAAAATGTAACATAAAGTTTAATGCTACAATGATTAGAGTGTGCACAATTTGAAAGATTACTCGTTCAGTGAAGCATGAATAAATGCAATCTTATGCAATCTGCTTAACTTTCAGTCGCATCATGATGCACAATGTAACGGCCAGACTTCCTCGGGACCAAAGTGTTACGTATGTCATTTATTTTAATAGCGCAATTAATAACTTGTATTTTATTTCATCATTCATCCATCATACATTTTTTCAGAGATACGTTCAACCCCCAGTGCCCCGATCATTTGCCCCTGTTCGAGTAGGTCACAGTTTTCAAATGCAAATGTTATAAAACATCGAAATTTTTAAACACTGTATTTTAAAATGAAAAACCTGTTTGCTTTGCATTTCAGAATTACCAAAAACCTACAACTGCATTGGAAGGTAGAACAACTTACAAATTATCGTACTGGCCAAGCCCAGGCGAGCCAGTAAAGCCAATCAAGCCACAAAATTCTCTAAAAGTTGATAAAACTCGGTTTCGAGATGAAACTACAAACAGAGTGAGTGTAAAAGTGGAAACACATTTTTGTGTGATTTGAAAAGGTTGAGCTGTGGAGTTTAATTTGTTTCTGTAAATTTCAGTTGAGTTACTTGGGAAATTGGTGTGTGAAGCCTGAGCAGCCAATAATACCTTGCCAAAGACAGTGGCTCGGTAAAGATCCCATAGAGAGTGATACTACGCAGAAACGTGATTTTACATGGAAAAATATTGACCCGACTAAACCGATCAAGGCGCGGTCTAATTTACATCCATCGCATGGAGCAATGGAAAGTCAGTAAAATTCCCGTACAGTTCAATAAGCACTGTTATTTCTGTACATGCGAATTACTTTTTCACGAACTTTCAATTTTTTGCAAAATTTCAAAATTCATTTTATTTTCATCTCTAGTTTGGACATTAGGGTCCAACTTCAAGATTTAATTAGAGAAATAAAAAAAATGAGAATTAAAACTAAAAACTGAACTTTAACAATAAAAAATGTTTTCAAATTAGATAATACCACTTACAAGCTGAGTTACTTCGATTCCGTTTGTGTGGAACCAGTCAAATCTTTCAGACCTATGAGAGAGTATGTCAAATCAGAAATTCCAATGGAGGGAAGCACGACGTACAATTTGAGTTATTGGCCAAACAAAGCTACTAAAGTAAAATAACAAAAACAAAAGAGAATTATTTTTCATGTTGTTTTCATGTTTCGGAAAAGATGACAAATTCTAAATTTTGTTTAAATTTTGTTTTTAGGAGGACTATCCATGGGGAAAACCTACAAAATACCAAAAACCATCAATAAAGTTGGACTCGTCAACGACATACAAGCTGAGTTATTGGCCGCAATGCAATCACGAGCCAGTGAAGCCAATAGTCCAGCATGGTCAAGAGAATCTTTTAAACGTTGGTCAATCGTTTGAGAATTGCACGACTTACAAACTGAGTTACTTCGGATCAGAAGGCGACAAGACGCAACCGATCAAGCCGACGGGCAATATCGAACTTTCTCACTGTCCTCTTGCAAAAGATACTGTCAACAAAGTGAACGAAAAATTTCTCTCGATAATTTACCACTTTGATTTTCACCGTAATCAAAAAAATGATACATGATTTTTGATTGCAGCTGAGTTACCTTGGCAACTGGTGCGTCAAACCTGAAAGCGCTATTAAACCCTGTACGAGAAATTGGGGTAATGAAGGTCCTATGCAGAAAGACACAACACAAAAATGTGACTTTGAGTGGAAGTATCAGGCCCCGACGGAAAAGATTATCCCACCGGGTAACATCAAGTGCTCCGAAAAACCATTTGAATGTAAGTTCGAAAAGAGTTGAAAGTTGTAGACGCAAAAGTTTTTGTCTCTCAAAATTGATGCAAGACAAGGGATAGTTAGGGGACAATGGTTCTTGTGAAAATGCTCAGTTTACTACTGTTCCTAAAAGGGCCAACGCGATAAACGTTTCTCCTCCGCTCGATGTGTCGCAATGGTTGCGCAAATCACGCCTTTTGTCTCGATTATTATTTGCATTTCTTAGAGTCTCAAGCAGGAGAATCTCTATTAATTTCTTTTTTCACTTTCCGAATGTATTGTTGCGCGAGTTGCGTTGCGCACTCAAGCTGTATCTTGAGCAATTTATCATACACGCTGTTAATTCATTAATTTCCTCCTATCGCTACATTCCTCTTTGATTGACAATCGCAACAGGTCACACGACGCAGCAATTGTCATTCATGCCGACGAATTTGAGCTGCATGCTTCCGACCAAGTCCTTTGCCCCGATTAAGAAGTACGAAAGAAGCGAGATTCCAATCGAGGGCGACACGGTGCAAAAACTCAGTTATCAACCGGTTGGCAAGATTCAGAAAGTCGAAATCACATGGGGCAAAAAACCTCCTTATCGTCCTCCCACTACTTCCATGGAAGACAATACTACCTATAACTTGAGGTAACAAAAAAAAAGAGAGGAAGACAAAAAAAGTTTTCTCTTTTGATTGATGAATCATCTTGACCATATGTAGATGGATGACTGGTTCGAATTTTTTATACCTTTTTTATTTTTACAGCTACCTCCTCCCAGGGACTTTGATTCCGTGTTCCTAGAGATGTAACTGAAATGAAGAAACGTGAAGAAGCATAGGCAAGTTTTTTGCTGATTCAAAAGCTGATTTCGAGAAAGTTTGATGATCGATTTTTAATTGGAATTTTGTTTATGACAGGGAAGAAAAACAAGTTGCAAAATGAAAATGTGGTCCAGTGTCAATGTCGTGTCCTTGCGTTTGTGACCAAGTTGCGTATCAAAAGAAAAGAATATTGCATGGACTTATCACCGGTTGAGATCGTCGTGTTGTGCTCAAACCCACGGTATTATAAACAACATTTTGTAACGTTTATAATACGTGTTGAAACGAACAGATTATTATTCAACCCCATTAGGAGAGCGGGGAAATCTTCTCGTGTCATCTCATGTCACATCTCATGTCACACCAACCTGAAGCAATAAAAAAATTGTACTTTCAAATCAGTCCGAGATTTGATTTCTATAATTTATTATAATTTCATTTGGTTTTACTTTTTAATTGCAATATCATATATCGAACAAAACTAGGTTCTTTTTCTAATCAACTGTCTGATTTTAATTCAATTCTTAATTGCAATATAAAAAAGTTATACAAATAAATGAGAATCGCATTTTAATCGGTCGATTTTAATGTTAATTCGATTTTTTTACATTTAAATCGCTATAAAAAATAAGTTTTGTTCGTAAGAATAAGCATGGATTAGTTTTGCGTTAAAGTTTAGAAATAATGTGGATTATTTATGGTACAAAGATGCAAAAAGCTCCGGATAAGTTTGTAATAATGAAACCACGATTATGCCGATGAATGATTAAGTAATCTGGAAAACATCAATTAATTCATTGAATTTGTTGCTGGTTTATGTTGAATCGCGCTTGTAAACGAATAAGTAATGCATAAACCATATATAAAATAGCATTCATATTTAACGATGAATGACCGGGAAGGGGTAAAGTGAGAGTTAGTATAAAAGACGTATCTTCTCTTTTCCTATATCGCAGTTGATCATCGCGGTGCGCACATCCTTTTCGATTTTCGTTATCAGTTGATACTTTTGTTGTTACTTAATTTGATATCGTGTACGGATTCACCATGAGAATCTTCGTAAGTGTTAATCATTCATCAACTAAAATTGTGATTTTTGTCCCTTATTGGTGCCGGTTTGATTTTGATATCCCAGTGGATTGCAGACTTTGACTCGTTCATGTAACTTTGCTTCCGCAGTTTTACATTTTTTTTTGCTATTTATTTATGCCGTTGATTTTTTATTCGATGAAAAAGTTATATCATTGCAAATCTCGATTGACTTTCCATATGAATTATTTATTCATTTCTGTCGGATTTTACTGATCAATTTCAAACGTCTTTCATCGTTAGACAATTTTTCGAGTTGGTTTATGAATAATAAATTGAAATCAATTTCACATCAACGTTCCATTTTACGATCATATTTTATGAACCATACTGTTTGTTGTAAATACGATAAAGATTTCAGTTTTAATTGAGTATGAACATTTTTCAATTAATGTACCTTTCGAAACGGCGAAGCAATTTTTAATGAATTGAATTTCGAAGATGAACGGTTACATCAGTTTGAAAAAAATAATGATGAATATCTTGAGAAATCTTATATTAGAATGATTAGCAAAAATCAATTGCTTATTACGAGATCTCGTGACATAAGAACTTGAGATCTCGAAAGCTTCATTTCTACTCATTTTTCCATCAACTCGAGAAAACACATTTCATATAATTAGCAGTCTCAGATTAGATCAAAAATTGAATAAAATACTCTAATTAGTCTTCCAAATACATTTTCCCACTTTTAAATTATCAAACAAATTCAAGACCTTTCGAGTTAGAAAATTTTTTTCGTTTCTCATATACCAAATGACATTTATCTAATGGGTTTCTTCATCGTGATTATTACGAGTGCAAAGCACTGAACCGCAGTAAAAAATCGACTCATTTAGGCACCAGCATCCTGACCTAATCTTGTACTAAATTTATTTTTTCAAGTGAAAAAAAAAGATGTTGAAACAATGTGATAATAAATTAGCGAGCAAATGAGCCTGCGGTTATTGGGTTGGAAGTTGATGAGCGCGCAAGATGAAGGAGACATATGTCGATCTGCAGAAAAGTAGTAAATGAGCGCACCGTTTGCAATGAGATGGCTGAGCAGGGTGGGTTAGCGGGTCACGAGTTAAATGACCCATGCTGGCATTTAGTTTTCACTTTCACCCATCTCTCGCGGGCGCCAACGACTTAGCCCAACAACCGGGAAGTCTTCTTTTGCATCCTTTTTTTTTAATCTCGCTGCCCCCTCCCATCCAGTTGGTTTCATTCACTCCCTTCGGCCAATCACCGAGCTGGACTTTGGTGCAACCACAATAAGCTTCATGCAAGCGTGCAATTATGACAATCATGTTGCTTCTGTTCCTCCTGAAGGTTTTGGCTGTGATCGTTGGAATGGCTGTAGCCCAGGATTACACTGGAAGGAACTCTTATCAGGCTGACAACAGGCAAAACGATGAAAAACGTGTCCATGGCCCAACAACCACTCCTATACCTATTTTACAATGGAATAAACAACAGGAACATGATGGAACATACAGAACTAGGTAAATTTTCTATTTTTCATTTACGTTTCAGTGCGAATATTGAATTGTTATTTTTTTGAATTGTTTTTTTTTAAGTTGAGAAAAGTGTTCAAAAGAAGTAAACAAAAAGTTTTTGAAAACAAAACAAAAAGTTTTTGAAAATGTTGTTATGGGATAGAAAGCGGGATTGTTGGGGTTAAAGTTGGCAAGTGAAGGTGTTTGGATCTGAGTAGCAAAATATTGGCGTCAATCTAGAATGTAGCAATTGAGAAAATGAAAAAGGTGCAGTGGTCGTGCCCACGCGAGCCTTGAACTATTCGTCCTTTTGCGGCTGCGCTGACATTTGCATATAATGAGAGCTCTTGGGCTTTTCAGCTACGAGACTGGCAATAACATAATCGCGGAAGAGAGCGGCTACATCAAGACTACCGGCGAAGGTGAAGACCGGGTGGAGTCGCTCGTGCAGCAGGGAAGTTACTCTTACACAAGCCCCGAAGGTCAAGTTATCACGGTTCATTACACCGCTGACGAAACTGGCTTCCACGCGACTGGCGAACATATCCCGACGCCACCCCCAGTCAGCGAGGAAATCCAGAAAGGACTCGATCTCATCTATGCCGGTATTCGTCAGCAACAGGTAAGTCCAACTGGATATTGTAAAATGTTTCAAAAAAAATTTTTTTTTAATTTTTAACAAATTTTGTTTTTCTACAACTGTTTGGGTGTTGTTTTAGGAGCAAGATGCGCGAGAAGCGGCCCAAAAACCTCATCAACCAATTAGTCAACAAATTGATCGAGGAAACGACGACGGCAGAAAATACCGCTTCCAACGTTAAGGCGCGTAATTGAAACTGCATTAACATTCGTTGAACGCGTTTTCGCTAAATGCCAAAATCTCATCGCTCGCACATAGTAAACTCACCGAGTGTGTAAAGTTCAACCAATTAACTCTCCGATGCATTCTTTCGTTTGTTCACACCGGCGTTGCGCTGTTTTTAACTGTAAATCATTCCTTTTATACTGAGTGTAGTTCTTAATGTATACAAGATCGACTAATAATTTTTAGTCTTGATATATCAACGATTTTTTACAATATATAATTTATATACAAACCAGTACAGACTTTCATTCACGATGCACCGCCCAATATTTTTGTTTGTTTTTTCTGTTTCTTTTTGTTTTTTGTTACAATTTTGGAAGTAACAAATTGGAGGTAAAAATTCAAAACTTTTTCTTTCATCTGTAGAAATTCAGTTTATTTATACAAACATTTTACAGATTTCTACACGCCTTGTGGCCATGGTGCATTGAATAAATACAAGAATATAAATAACGTAATCATTTATTTTAAACCCCAAACAAAATTATGCCCAAAGAAGCGAAGAAAATGAAAGAAAAAAAAAAGAATTTTTAATGCACGCATGATCGTCAAGGCGAAAACGATTTCAAAATCTGGTACACTTGTGAAATATAAACTCGTGTTCACAATATGATTAGCATACTTTGTTCCCAATATGTACATCCATAATTTGATTTTTCTTTTAAATTTGCCGTCAATTTTTCTACACAACTGATGCTCTCCTTATCCTCAAACATTTCAACACAACAATTTACTATCTCGAAATCATCAAATTGTGAGCGCAATTTTCGTCTTTTTTTATTTGTGACTAGTTTATGCTTCAAGTGTCATACAATTTGTGTTTTTTTTACACTTCAAAAAAAAATAGAAATTGTCGGAACATTTGCATGGTTTTTAATATCAATAATTTATGACTTACAGTAACTTACGAATCACACTTCGGTATTAATTTTATTATTAACAAATAATGATGAGGTATTACGTATCATATTGATTCGATATATCATATACAAGTCTTTCACGTAAACAATTAAGGCCGGATATTGATTAAGTTTTCACAATTCCAATCGCAAAACTAATCAAAGATGATTGTTTTAATCACTGGCAATGATTATTAGAAGTCGAAATGATTGCTTCAATTATTGAAACTACTTTTGACATAAATTTACAGTGAAAAGACTTGGCATTGCAGGCACTTGAAATGAGAGGCACGTTATTATGGTTGCTATTTTAAATTTATATCCAGACAAAAATGAAACATTTATTGCAAATATATTTCAATATGTATTTTGTTATTTATGCAAACATCTATTTCCGCCAATCTGCTGTCATGTTTGTTTTCGTCTGGATAAGTGTCCTAATAAAAAAAACCACACATTTCTAAAATTATATAAACAAGATATTGCCAATATATTATTGACATACGAACAATATATTGTTAATAAAAAGTCAATGTGTGATTCTTTTTACCAGGACTAAATAATGATAACCGACCGGTTATCGTTTGTAAATTAAAATTATCATCGAAATTTGGCACTATCGATAAAATAAGTGTACAAGTACAAGCTAACGCGGAATGCTCTTATGTAGACCGAGTACAAGCGTCGATGACTAACTCTATACGAATCGCTAATAAACTAGTCGTATCGCCCATAACGGGTATGTCACACTTAGCTCATTACGTCTTTACACGTCGAATTTATCCGCCCTCGAGCAGGGCGTTTCGACATCACTTTCAAAGTTGTTCCAAACATTCTATGGCAACTAGAGAAATAGGAAGTTATGACCAAGATCATGTTTCTTGCAAGCTGATTATGTCCTTAAGAAAACAACAAATTGAAACAAACAATCATTTTTCATTCTGCAAAATGAAACACGATCGGTTAAAAATCGGTTGACTTCAAATGTATTGCAACCGAAGGACAAGCGTTAATTTTTTCGTTCGATTCTGCGTGGGTCCGGTGAGGTGTCGTAGGGCTCGGCGTTGTGTCCGACGTAGCGATTGTTGTGCTTGTGAACGAACCCGTTTGCGTCACTTTTGTAGTAGATGATTCGTCGGATACCAAAGGGATCGATGTAGCCGAACGAACCCACGTTAGAATTGTCCTCTGGCTGGCGCTTTTGCTCGTGATAATGAGTTTTCAAATAATACTGAAACCCGTCGCCGGAGCTGTGATTTCCGTCGTACTCCGGAGCGTCAGCATTAGCTGAAAAAAAGGGAAATGAAGTATTAAAAATAATACAAGTTTTGCATTTGCACAGCACAATCTCAGTGTCACGTCCAAGATAAACCGCAATCTGCGGTAACAGTTAATATCATTGGGGTGTACTGTAGTACAATTGTAAAAAACAGCAAGTCTATTTTCGTACCTGCAGTAACTAGCTTGTGTTAATAACAATTTTTATATTCAACATTGTGATTAACTTTGACAAAATTTAAAACTTTGACTTCGTTTAGAAAATAGTTCAACCAAAAGTTTGTCGAACAAAAATGTTTTACCTTGACGACGTGAAGCAACGCCAGTATGTGAATTAGTAAATCGTCTCGTTTTTTGGCGATTCGTTTGACGTTTGTTGTAGCTTGGTCGGATGACCAGGGAAGGTCGCGACAATCGGTACGGAAATGAAGATGTGCGATAAAGAGAAGGCACATAGTTGCTTCGGTAGCCGTATTTAGGTGGCGAGAGGTAGTTGAGGTTTGACTGTAGATCATCGTCGGAATTGTCGTGGCTTGAGTACAGGCTTGACGACGTCGTGATGGAAAAGGGCCTGGGCCTGAGGGTCGTCGGTATGATGTACTCGTTGTAGTCCACCGACACTGGTCCTGGCGTCGACACCGTTGGCGCATAATTTCGTACCGGCGAGACGGTGTTTACTTCTATGCTATTGCTTGAAACGTCTCCTGACCTGTAATTTTCAAACATTTCTTAATATTACATATAAATACATATAAACAATGAAATAATTCAAAAATGAAAATAACAATGTTTGTTTGTGCTAGTTCAATCTTTGAATTGAAAATTATTTAATTTCATTGGAATTACAAATTGGTTTTACTTCTAATTTCATTCAAATTTTATTTAAATGAAAAAATAGATCGTTTTGAGAACAAAAGGGTTATCTCGTATTCTTACCTGAATGGATTGGGTGGGTTTCTTGGCCTAGATAGAATGCCGCTTTGAATGGCAACCTTCTTAGATACAGATACTGCTTCATCGATTGGTTTTTCTTTACCGACAAAAACCATTTTGGACCTGCAAATGAAACCAGTTAAAAACCACGCATATTTTGCAGACCTTCGTTTTCATTTTTTCTTTCTTCAATTTTTTATTTTCTTTCGACTGCGAACTAAAATAAATTCATCATTGCGGAAAAAATGCATATCCAGTAATTGCCTGGTCGTGTACTTTATTCTTTTGTGCCGTAGGACAAGTACAATTTTCATTATCATAAGAATCTCGGTTCGTGTTTCCTATTGCACACTGTCGGATTGTCAATGCAGCATTACGTATTGGTTAATCACATTATTGTCGATCTTAATATTTTGATTTATTCGTTGACAATCTTTTTGTAATTGAATTTGTTTATTTTTTTTAGAAAGTAAGAATGATTTAAGTGGAAGGGTTTACTTTAAAATGCGGTATCCTTGTTTATCAGCAATGTAGTCCTTGATGCGAAGATATCCTAGGGGATCGAGCCATCCTTCTGTGCCAATAACTGTGCCATCAGCGAGTCGTTTTTCCTTTCGATACTGACCATTGAGGGTTTGAAACCGGAAGAACCGTTCCGGACCTTCATCTGTCTGTATGTGATACTGAGTGTTGGGATCACTGTTCCAGCCACTCCTCTCGGCTTCAATCTCGTCCGCAGTCAAGCAGAATACCGAGACCTGTTTGACGTAATAACAAACTATTAATATAACAAAATATCTTTCTTATCTCTACATAACAATCCTTAATGATTTTCAAATGTTTTTATTTCTTTCTAAATTCTACTACTTGGTTTCAATTGCCTTTAAATAAAGATTTAAAATTGAAAAACTTTTTGCATTTGTCATAAGGGTGAGGGGGTGGTTTATAAAAGTCAATTTTCAAGTGCTTTTGATAAAGTTTAGTAGACAAATTTTCAAAACAATCAAAAACTTGTTTGAAACTTGGTCTAATAATTATTTAAATTAGAAATACGTTGCTGGCACAATTATTGTGCGAATACAATGTGCCATTTTGTGGGCACGGTGTAAGGTGAGGCCACCATTACCCCCCTTCCCCAAATTATAACACCGTGTTCAAAGACGTTACACAATGTTTCATCTTCATCAGAGTACCACTAATGACTTTCCAATTTTGTGATTACAGTGCCTGTTTCAGAAAATTCAAAAACAACAGAAATGCACAAACTTTATTTTCCTTTCTCAGATCTGCATTAGAAAACTGTTTATTAGTCACTGAAAAGCGATCAGATCAGATTTATATCTCGTGTGAACTTTGTCGATAAAGTCACAATTTGAATATTCATTTGCATTACTAAGTAGATCGGCCAAGATTCAGGACAGGAATTGTAAAATATAATGGTCAAGCATTTCTGCAGGCAAAAGTAATTGTTTGAAAGATGCAAAAAAAAGTAAAATGATAAAATTAAAAAAAAAATTTTAAAAATGTTCAACAATGCGAGGACATGAAAATTATGCAAATGTGCAATCGGGGATCTTAAGGCTGTTATATTTCTATATTTTTCTGCGTTTTAGTCGAGGCGCTCGAAACGCAGCATCTCTTAATATGGTCAAGAGAGGTCAGCTTATAATTTACTTGCAACCCACGTGTGTATCTGAGAAAGTATAATCTCTCAATGACTCCAATGTTTGAGTATTGTAAGCTTTATATTATTACTTCATCTTGCGTTATGTGCCCTTAACTCATGTCTACATTTGTATCTAGCATCTTTTTTGTACTCATCATGTTTCGCATATTTTCTTTGATGCGAAACCGCCAAATATCTAGATCTCGAATAAAAACTGAACGTACGAAATAAAACAAAATTTCCATACAAAACCTATAATGACGTTTCAACTTTGAATAATGATGCTCAATCTAGTTTGAGATAAATAATTTGCTGGCATAATGATGACGGATTTAGATTGCTCGTTACATTTTGATGAAACGTGAAATCAGCTCAGCTTGAACGCGATAAACATTGAAAATTAACTGAACTAGCAAAAAAATAAAAGTTACAAATGTTTAATGCATCAAAGTTGCATTATATCAGCGGATGAAATAATCGTGAAATTTGATCGGTCGAAAGTTGTTTCATCATATTTTTGCACTCCGTTTTGTTTCTGTGCTGATTAGGTTTCAGACTCATTTTTTTATGAACGGAAGACTTATTAGAAGAAAAATTTAAATTTTGTCACCGGCCATAAACCGAATCGTTTCTCTTTCTCCGAATTATATAAGTTGACAAAATTTAAAAACTTACGCAACGAAAGATTGCACAAGAACGATCATCAAATCGAAATCGAAATATATATATAAAAAACCGATTCCTTTTTTTTCGGGAAAGTCAGAGTCACGCAAGATGAATGGACTCGAAATTGCAACTTCATAATTCTTGTTGCAGGAAGTTTTTTATATCGAATGTTAAAACGTCCGGCAAAAGAAAAAAAAGTGTACCAGAAACGTTTGGCTTTTTTGTGTTTAAAGATTAATGAATAGTTTGAAATTGCCGCGAATGCATTGTCGTGACATTCACCTTAGCTTAGAAAGTGCGGTTTGAATAGATCTGTCTCTTTTTATCGCAGACGTTCACCAGATTTTTTCTTCCACTTTATTTTAGCAGCGAAAGCCGATACAAAGACGACAGCCTTTCTTTTGTGCTCGAATTAGGCAACTTAATTTTGCGAACTTGCCTTTGTACCTCCACAAAACACATATGTTTTATCTATACTATGCAAACGTTTTCTATTTCTGTTAACATTTATTTCTTCTTGATATACATGTTAATCCGGCGGAGCGGATTGAAGAGAGGTTTCAATGATGATTCCGCGCAACGGGCATATCTAAATGATGCATTAATGAAAATTACTATTGGAACCAAGGATGAGCCGACAAATATATCAGTGAGTGCTTACCATGCATTATGCATTGAAAACAAGCGGTACGATTATTTGATTAATTTGCAATTCGATAATTCATTACATAAAGATGAGTACAAAGCCTTGAGCGCTAATAAGTATGTGGTGCATCAATTAGATAAAGTGACATCTCAATTGGTTTGACTCATACTTTCACGCTGAACAATTCCGTCTACATACATTTTTTCGCTTGACATTTTAACATTGTAATTAATTTGTTAGCATTTTTGTAGTTCATTCTTTTCAATCACCGTTATCGAATTGAGATAATTCGAAATGTCAACTTGGCGGTGCAAAATTTTTCGGATCAAATAACCGACCGGTCAGGGCACTTATGATGCCGATTTCATCGGTCACGTGAGCATGCGAGGAGGAAAAAAATTGTTCTGGATTCAACCACTGTCACTTTCCATAATGAAAGTTTGACGAAATCGATTTTAAATAAATAATTCTAATGTTTTGTATTGCACGATGCAAGTGAAAGCAGTTCGACTTGAGCCACTTCGAAATTCTCATGTAGTCTCAAGTACAATGCCGCCATCACTGATAACATGCATGTTACAGTAATATATATATGATCTTTGATTCTTAGCTACCACTTTATACCTGTCCTGCGAGTTATTTATTATATGTTTAGATCTGCTTCTATTTCCCAGGAACTAATACTGGCATTCCAGCTTTATTAATACGTTGTCTCAGCTTTTGACAAATCACTGGAGTAAAAGTTGGCCAGAAATCGTACAAGGGACTTGATTTTGTTATCAATTTTTTTGTCGCAAAAAAAGGACGATTGAAAAAAAGTGATTTCAATTTTAGAAATATAAAGTGCATTCGGATGTAAAAAGGTTTGCAAAAAAGAGGGGAAAAAAAGTATCGATTGTGTCCAAAAAAGCAAATGTAAATGAACAAGCCAGAGATCAATGATCCGCTTGAATATTTCAACTTTGCAAAACATTTATCAGGTAACGTCAGCGTCAAATAAATCTCGAGTCGGGCGCAAATATATCGTCTTTGTTCGTGTGCGTTCAACGTGGAACACCTCCTACGCGCTCATCGTACGGTGTCCTAACCGTAATAGGAAATGCGTGAGAGGTTTTTTTTACCTCGCTGGTACTTGGCGAAAGACACGAATGTATCCTTCGGAGTCTTAGAAGCCCTCATTTCTTCGAAATCATAATTACGTCAAAACTCTTTCGAAACTGTAACATCATCGTAGATGATAGTTTATGAATCATCATTTCAACCTTCACTTTCGAATTAAACAAAAATAAATAAACAATATCAAAAATTTCATCACAAAGAAAAATAGGGATTAAAATATCGATGTCGTTTAAAGTTCAGTATTTAGTTTGTCGGATTAAAAAGCCATAAATTTATAGAACGACCGGTAATAGTGCGAAAACATTCATAATTGCATGTTTCTGGTTGACAAAAAAGGATAATAACATGAAATTAAATTGCAAAATAAATAGTAAAAAATGGAGATACTTGATGATACTGACTATATTTAATAACTATTAGGTGTAAAAAGATTGGTGAAAATGAGATGACTGAAAAAATAGACATACAAACTTCCTGAGCGATAAATTGTTTATGAAAAAAAAAAGCAGTTGATTGATATTATTGGTGAGAAATAAAGTAAGAAATAGTTTTTGTTACAAAGAAGGTGTTTTAAAATAAATCACATTTCTGCAATTCAAAAATTGGATGCAGTTTTAGCAAGTTAACTGGTCGAAGGGCAGAGTCGTAAAAGTCACGATAAAACATCGGGTTACAGCATAACATTTTTCGCGAACATTAAACGTGAGATTTAAATAATGTTTTTGCAAACAAAACAATTCCCTGTACGATAATATAATGGTTTATGGTCAATGTAAATCTTCGCGGTAAATCAAGGCAAATTATCGGCAAATTATACATTGATAATTAATCGTTTTTTAATGAACAGGCTAATGAACATGTTATTTTGATAACGAAGTGTTAACTTGTGTGTGAATATGTTTTTTTGCATTTGTTTTTTTTTATCTGATGATGTTCATTTTCCATCGTGATGAGACTCAGATCAGACTCAGATGTAGGGTGCGGATGTTGCTTCAAGGTTTTGACATGTTTTTATCACGGACCTCTCATTGTGTCGGTGAATTTTAAATCATAGAAATGTTTTATTGGCGGAGTTAATTTTGTCTTCTTGCTGATTCATAAGAGGTTTAATCATTTAATCAGATGCTAGTAAACAGTTCTGAATTTTCATGATTGGAAAAGTAAATTAAACGATATGTCATTCAGGAAATGTTACTGAAATTTCCTTCTGCGATGATCAGTAAAAAGCAAATCAAAAAAGTTCCTTTCATCAAGGAAATGATCTTTCTACATTTCCTAGTTACGAAAATAATTAAATGCTTTTTGTGATAACTGTCATTCGATACCAAAAGAAGCTAAATTTTCACCCCCTAATCACCCCTTTAAGAACTAAATTAAATCTTTGGTTATAATAAAAATGTCTAGTAAATGTTAGTTTGCTGTATCAAAACTACATGAAACAAATAATTAAACAATAAATTTTCTATTAGAAACTAGTAGTTAAATGTTTCCAATTAAAATTCTTCCCGCTTATAAAATTTTAACGTGTGATAAAACTGAAACAGAAGTTTTTACGTGTAATTCTTACTTTATGATTTGATACTCAATTTTCGTTCTAACAACTTCCGTAGGATATCGATTCGAAAACAAAAATCTAACAAAATGCTATTTCTAATATATATTTTGAAATAAAAAAAAGAAATAAACAAAAAATTGTTTGTTTGTTACCACTGAAGTATAATTTGGTACAAACCTGCACAAGATTGATGGCAAAAAATGTGCCGACGAAGCCACGCATTGTATTTTTTTGGTGGACGGAATGCGGATTTTGGAGTCAAAGATTTTGGCATACACTGCGGTGACTCACATGACTCTTGCGATTCACCCCGTGCGCGCGCAATTTCAAAGCGTTTCAAACAATCGGATACGCGGTTCCGATTGCGATTAGTCGTGGAGGCTTGTCGGCCGACTCGTGGAGACACCGGCGGCAACTGAGTAACAATATTTGCACGCTATCACTCGCACCTCGCGCCAGCTCAATCCTCCTCTTCAGTGCGACCACGCCATCCACAGATCAAGAAGAGGTGGCATTTTCCGTCTGGTCTTTTAAATCTCCCCAAAACTCATTTTTCATCATTTTTTTTTCATTTTTCACGTCTGACATAATTCAAATTATAAACCACTGGAAGATTTGTTTCAATTTAGATAAATAATCTTTTCGAATACTTCTTACATTGAAACCTTAAAAAATGACTTATTTTATGTAACACGATGAAGTTCCTTTCATTCGGTGTTTTTTTTTTTGAAAGTTAATCCTTTTTTTCATTTTAAAAAGTGCCTCTTGATTCTGAAATCAGATTATGTTCACAAAAATTTCTCCCTAATTCTTTTCCCTCATAATTTTTTTTGCTAAAAACACAAAACACGAACAAACAATTTTTGTGAAATAAACACTTTAAATCTGGTTTAAGATCTACTGATGTTTAAAAACCACTGCAGTATTTAAAGTTTACATATATTTTTCAACATGGAAAAAAGTTTAAATTTATATAATGATACAATGTCAGCTATCTAAATAGCACGTCTGATTCAACTTTTTTGCTCGCGCCACCTTGTCCCTCGTGACACTTTTATTCTATGCAGTTTGTTTGTAATTGCAACGAGACAAAAATCATGACAGTTGCATCACAATGCCCACGCGTCTGTATTCACGTGCACTCATGTTACTTTGTGTCACAAAGCTTACCTCGACCATTTAACCTCGAGCTGTACCACTATAATCATCTTTTTTTCTGTTCCATCAACAGCTGTAGTCGTTTCTGTGGGATTTTACATCTTAGTGTTACACAAAAAAGAACAATCACAAAAAAAAAGAAGAAGAACAAAAAAGTTTGAAAACTTTTTCTGGACCGTATTTTTTAGCTGGTTGACGGGTACTTATGCAAATGTTGTAAAAGTTTCCCAACATTGTTACACGACTGATGAATTGGATTCGATAGATGATGGCGCATTGTCGATAATGATCTTTCATACTTCCTTGAGAGGTGTGGTGTACGCAACAGAAATATTTCGAATAAAAGAAATGCCACTGAAATTGTGTACACGGTTTCGATTGTCTGCAATTCGCCATGAATCAAAGAGTATGACAGACGGCGGGCAATCAGTCTTTCTGAATTGATACATTTTTGTAATTGAACATATTTGTGTAATTGTTTGTCCGCTTGTGCAAGATGAAAGAAAAGTGACAAGCTGACTAATGCATCATCGTACACTGCAAAAAAATCACAATTGCACCACTGATCCCGATGACAAGAACGGATAACAGTTTCGGAATGTTAATGATTTTAATTGTTATACATTTTTTGTCTCATTTTTCTAGCCGTTTAAATGATGTTATTACCTTTCTAACAACGTTAGTTGTAATTTAATTACGAAGCAGCGTTTTTAATTATTAACAATTAAGAATAATACCTCTGAGTCGAGTGGGCGCGCGGTTTTACAAGCTGTTACGATTTTTATGGCAAAACGAACCTCGAGGATCGGATAACTTTCCATTGTCGTCACTGTTCTGAGCATCATCACTTGGGTGCGATCAATTTTCTATTAAAATTGCTTAGCTCGCTTTAGAAATTTAATTTTCAGCCGCCTCGTTTATTACGGCTGCGAATATTAAAGCCAAGTTTACGATATTCAAAATAGGCGTACTTAGCGTCTCTTTCTTTTTTCCCATTCATTTATGAAACAGCCAGAAAAAGTGGCGGCATTAGGCGCGCGTAATTGACAAACGTGTGTTTAAGAAATTCGTAATTAGTTGGGAATCTACGATTGTGCTAAGGCTTACATTGTTGGTCGTGCGAATTTTCGCGACTACGTTGCACGAATATAATATTGTTCATTCATTTGTTTATCAAATTGCGCACACGCGTTTCTAAAATGAATTAAAAATCTTTTTTTCACCGATACTTATCTTGCACAATTGCAATTCGAAAATGTTTTTCATCTCATTGAATTGAACTTTGCATTCATTTTCATTGTATTTGTTTAAAATAAAGAAAAAAAGTGACAACAAACATTTAGTTCAAACTGTTTGTTTTGTTTCGAAAAATATGTTATTGTCCATTGAAATTAATTGCAAGTTGAAAAGCATTGCAACAAAAATGCATTGTCGTCCGGTTGGCGATGAAACAGCAGCATAAATGTGTATCGCGTTTGGTAAACGCACGTGGGAGTGTACTCATTCTTTTCGGCCCGAACATGCAACTCCAAGATGAAACAAAGAGCGAGCGAATTGCGAGCCGACCGTCTCACTCGATACGAAATCCGTTTCCGAGTTTACATTCGGATCCAGTGATCCTCGCGTGTACATTTTTACAAGTCTGTGTGTGCGAGCACGTGCGTATTTTCTCTTTCGTTAACGACTCTTACACCGCGCCGGTTTGCTTTCACTTTTACGATCCCGTAGCTCGCATTGTTTATTTCTGCAATGTGTGTATCTGCACATGCACACACCGAACAGTTTTTTTTCAGTCCTCATCGATAATTCATCTATCTACTTTGTTCGACCAGTTTGATTATTCCCCTGTTGTTTATTGATTGTTGAGTCCAATTTTTTCCAATTAATTTCCTTTCCAATCAATGATACCGATCTCTTTCAATCGGTTTGTGGATTTTGAAATCGGCAAAATTGTTCGGTTCTCATGAAACAATTAATAAAAAATTGGATTTCAGTTTTTTAAATGGTCGAGACGAAAATTTTTAATACCGATTTATACCGATTATTATACCGATTTATGATATTTGATAAAAATAAACCTTATCGCACTCGCATGAGAAACAATGAAAAATTAAATGGTCCAAATAAACACGTTGCAAAATTGCGAAAATCGGTTTGAATTCAGTGAAAAAAATGAGAAATAGAACGGAACAGATTTCGTACCAGAAGAAGTGCAACTGACCGCCGCATCTCACATAAGATGAATATAATTGCAGGTCCAAATTCTGTGACAATGAAATAATAGACGGAAGCGATTGAAACACTTGCACCTTCACTGGCATAGGAAACGATTTTGTGTGCCAGATCTAACCGCGATCCAGAGATACTGGACTGATCTCGGACAAAACGCGTATTACTATATCATCAAAAGAACCGTTGGTGTGTTACATCAGAGTCTGCCGGGAGGTAGAAGCCAGTCAGATGTTTCGGCGTACACCTCCGCGATTTCTCACCCATGTGGGCTTTGAGGACACGTTTTAATGCAAAGTCGACTCCCATTAAACTGACGTTTGGCGCCGTTGAATAATTTTGATTGTAATTATGATAGCAGTCCCATACAACCCAACCTTCGAATCTTTTTGTTATCATTTTTTCTCCGACCTCGTAAACCTTCGAGACATTTTCGTGGAATTTTTTCATCTTTATTCTGTTTTTTATTTATTTTTTATTCGGTTTTGGAGGTTTGCATTCATTACGTTTGTTTCGTTATTACTAATTAATTAGAATAAAAGTCAAATTTTACTTGAATTTGTAATATGATTTAGTAACAATTTGATGCAACATTTGTATGAAAGACTAATTAGTGTAATAATTTATGTAAAAAATGTATCTGCAACGCTGATAAAAACCAAGTCGAATCAATTCTTATTACAAACTTTTGCAATATGTAAGTGGATACTCTTAGTCTAGTACAATATTATTGGCAGTCATAAAGTTAATTTGTCGGTTCAGATATGGTGTTCACCAAAGTATCCAGATTTTCTATTTCAGGCAGTCCGACGCGACGCAAACTTTCCTCCCATAACTTGGCTGCTAATGTCTTGTCATTAGCTCTAGTAGACGAACAAGTTTCTGAGCATTCTCTGTAAAAATTTATATTCAAAATTATCAAACAAGAAAAAAAAGGTTTATAAGTTAAAAATCGTTCGTTTCAATTTCATACTGGTAGTACAGTCCTGTTTCATTAGCACATCTGTCGTCAAGGGCACAATAAATAGTAGTTTGGGCTCCTTGTTCCGGAGATTTTATAAAAATCTTTGTTACTGTTTGGTACATGAAACGAAAGCCACGGAATGTAGCCGAATCGATGTGCCTAACTAATTCGGTTGCAACTACTCCAGGATGCAGCGAATAGGTGTTGATGCCAGTGATATTTGCACCTGAAAAAATTTATACATTATTGAAAAAAATTGTCTGAGAATGAAAAAACTGACGTTTCTGTGATTTTTATTACTTTCCATTCGACGTGCTAATTCTTTTGTGAATAATATGTTCGCTAACTTGCTCTGCGCGTATGCCCAAATTGGAGAGTACAATTTTTCGGAATCCAGATCTTCGAAGTCTATGCTTCCTCCTGAAAAATTGAAATATAACAAAGAACATGAAATTAAAATAAAATTGTGATTTTGCGTAAAAATAATTTACTAATATGAATCATAGAAGAAACGGTGATGATACGACATCCAGGTCCTGAATTTCTTATTTTTGGCAGCAGCAGCAAAGTGAATAGAAAATGTGATAAATAATTGGTTTGTATCTGCATTTCATGACCGTCCTCGGTTTTTTCGTAGGGACAAAACATCACTCCAGCATTATTGATCAGAATGTGGACGTTTTTTTCGGTTTCGTTTATTTGTTTAGCGCATTCGCGAACGCTCGCAAAACTTCCTAAGTTGAGCTTGTAGATTACCAATTCACCCACCTCGCCTTTGTACTGCTCGAGATTTGGTCTAAAAATTGTAATTTTATGTCAGAATTGTAAGTAAAAAACTGTAAGTGAAAAATATACAACTTCGCTGAACAAAATTGGTGGAAGTAAGGAAAATTTGTTAGGAAAATGTTCAAAAGAAATGTTTGAAATGAATTTACTTCGATGTCGGGTTGGCTTTTATATCCTCTACCGCCGATGTGGCTTTGGTTAGATCTCTGCATGCCAAAATCACTCGAGCACCTACAAAACCATCAACCAAAGTTTGTTTTTTTTTACTTCTTCATTTTTCAGTGTCATGTTCACTTTTTTATGCAATCACATTTTATGATTCATTTTTAACCGACAAAAAATGTTGATTAAAAATAAAAATGCGTCTCATGTAATTGTCGTTGTTTTTTCGGAGATAATAATTGTAGTGTTCGTAACTGGCACAAAATGTGATAATTTTGCATTTATTTAATCTAATTTTATCACTTTAAAGAAGTAATTATCGAACTGTTTAGTTGTGAAACCGGCCAACACAATTTTGACTATCATGAAACTAAACATTGAGTTATAAACAATTTTAAAATAAAAACACACATTTGAATATGTTTAAAAAGTATGGAAACACCTCTTCTATAAAAGTCTCTCACAGTTTCCTTGCCAATTCCAGTATTGGCTCCGGTAATAACGACCGTTTTCCCATCAAGTCGATTGGTACTGTTACACCTTTTGTTAAATAACCACATCATCGTCGACGTGGCTTATAAGCGACTGAGACATGACATGACACTACACAGCAATTACTAATTATCAAGCTTATTTTCTCAACTGTTATTATTATTCATGTTTGTAGAATGACTTTTGTTCATGACAACTAGTTGTCATGAAGTTACAGCTGAAACTAGGTTTGTAAGTTAGAAATACTCAAACCTACTGCACTCCAATTTTCGTATTGCTTAGCAGAAAGGGAGAAGAGACCTTAATTTATTTTTTCTTCAATTTTGACACATGAAGTTTTGGCAAAATTCCGATTGCCTATGATATTCCCAGACTCTTATCAAGTGATTAAAATTCCAATAAGTATTTAGATAAATGAGAATAATGTAAATGGTGCTTATAAAAAGTAATGAAAATGAATAAGTACATCGAAAATAATGGTCGTGTAAATGAGACTCAATTAATAAAATAGAATATTTGCACGTAGCAGTGCGGAGCGTTGCCAACCTTAAAATTTGTTGCGCGTTTAAGGTACAGGAAGGATGTATCGGATAGGATAATTCGCAAGAATCCGCAAGAATCTCAATTGTTTTGAAGCAGGTAGTTTCAAGTTTATAATTTGATTTATTAAAAGTTAACTTTTGTATTGAAAAATTCTTAATTATAGTATGTAATATTTTTTTAACATGAATTACGCAGATCCATATCGAGTCAAATCAATTCTCATTACAATTTTTTGCAAAAGCATATGTAACTCGATACTTTTAGTTTATAGGCGATATTATTGACAATCATAAAGTTATTTTGCCGGTTCGGAATGGTTTTCAGCAACGTATCCAGATTTTCTATTTCCGGCAATCCAACACGACGCAAACTTTCTTCCCATAACTTGGCAGCTAATGCCTCGTCTTTGGCTCTTCTGGAAGGGCTGGCTTCTGAACATTCTCTGGAAAAATCAAGTTTCAAAATTATAAAAAACAAGCAAAAAATCATCTGGATTGATAAATGAAGATTCATTTATTTCAATTCCATACTGGTAGTAAAGTCCTGTTTCATTAGCGCATCGGTCGTCAAGGGCACAATAAATGGTAGTTTGGGCTCCTTGTTCCGGAGACTTTATGAAGACTCTGCCTACTTTTTGGAACATGAAACGAACGCCAGGAAATATCGCTGAATCGAGATGCCTTCCCAACTCGGTAGCAATCACTCCAGGATGCAACGAATAGGTGTTGATGCCAGTAATATTTGCACCTAAAAAAAATTATTCTTATTTTATTGAATTTGAAAAACAAGTACTTTAGTAAAAAATGTGGACTTTTTTTGTTTATTACTTTCCATTCGACGTGCTAATTCTTTTGTGAATAAAATGTTCGCCAATTTGCTCTGCGCGTATGCCCAAATTGGAGAGTACGATTTTTCGGAATCCAAATCTGCAAAGTTTATGTTTCCTCCTGAAACCAAAATTAAAATGTATTGCAGGAAACACAATGCAAGAATTAAATTAGCAAGTCAATGAGTTATTGAAATTAAATGTATGTTGTAAAGTTATTTCGTAAAAAATTTAACGTTTATTTATAAGTTTTATTAGACAAGGCGATTGTAAGGTGTTATAAAATCATAAAATATGTTTATCTAACTTACGAAGGTGAGCCATAGAAGAAACGGTGATAATGCGACATCCAGGTCCTGAATTTCTTATTTTTGACAGGAGCAGCAGAGTGAATAGAAAATGGGACAAATGATTTGTCTGTATTTGATTTTCATGACCATCCTCAGTTTTTTCGTACGGACAAACCATGACTCCAGCGTTATTGATCAGTATGTGGACGTATTTTTCGGTTTCATTTATTTGTTTAGCGCATTCGCGAACGCTCGCAAAACTTCCCAAGTTGAGTTTGTGAATGATCAATTCGCCCATCTCGCCTTTGTATTGCTCATCGTTTGGCCTACAAATTTTTGAACTTTAAAACTTCTTTTGACAAATAAAAATTAAGATTAAGTTAAAAGTGTAATACAGTTAATCGGGGTTTTTCATGCCATGATTATTTATTGGAATGTAGCTTAATTCAAAACACTTCTGATTTAATTCAAAACATGTTTTGATGAACAAAGCGTTTGAATGATTTTTAAACTTTGATTCATTTAATCAGAGTTTTTTGTGTAGCGATTATCTTTTAAAAAACAACTTAATTCAGAGTTACTTTTAATTAATTTTATAACTTATTTTGGTGTTTAAAATGTACTAATTAAAACAAATCATTTTTTCGAGTTAGTAAATGATCGAATCGCAAATCTTGCCTTTGTATTGCTAACAATTTGTTCAATCTTTAATTCGTCTTAGTATTGTAAACAAAAACATTATAGAAACGAGAAAATAGTAATAAAATGAATTTACCTTGACGTCGGATTGGTTTTTATATCCTCTACCGCTGCTTTGGCTTTTGTTAGATCTCTACATGCTAAAATCACTCGAGCTCCTGCAAGATCAACAAAATACAGTGGTTTCCATCCTAGCGCTAAGTGCAACTTTTTGTCAAGCATTTATTTCCGAGTTTGTTTTTTTTTTCTTCTACATCGACAGTGTTATGTACACTTCTTTATGCAATCACGTTTTATGATTTATTTTTAACCGACAAAAAATGTAAATTAAAAATAAAACTGCAACTCATGTATTATCGTTGGCTTTTCTAAGATAGATAATAACAGTGGTATACAGTCGTCACAGAGAATATGATATTTTTTGCTAATATTCAATACAATATGCGGTTATTATTGAAAAATATGTTGCCTTTTATTTTGATTTGAAATGTTATAATTATTAATAAATGAAAATTATGTTACCTCTTCGATAAAAGTCTCTTGCAGTTTCCTTGCCAATTCCAGTATTGGCTCCGGTAATAACAACTGTTTTTCCATCAAGTCGGTTGGTGCTGTAGCACCTTTTGTTAAACGGCCACATCCTCGTCGGTGCTGGTAGCAGCGTACGCCCGAAGTCAGTCGACGTATGCACGCTGAAAGAAGACACGAACGTGACTTGTAAGCGACTGAGACATGACACTACACGCCGATTAATAACCATCAAGCTTCTTTCCTCAACTATTATTATTGTTATTTATGTTTGTAAAGTGGCTTTTGTTCATCACAACTGCGACTAGGTTTGTAAGTTAGAAATACTCAAGCCTACTACTGCGCCACAACAACTTCAAGCCTCAACTTTTTACAGTTATAGAGATTCCACAGAAAAATGCAGGACTTTCGTATCGCTCAGCGAAGAAGGGAGACCTCATATTCTACTTTGCCTTGAACTTCACAATTATTTGACAATTGAACTTTTTTTTGACTGCTCGAAACATCCAAATGTCAAGTTTTATAAAATGTTCCATATTTTGTATAATCTTTCCATCGAACACGAATTCCAAACTGTTATTACGAATTATAAAAGAACAAAAAAAACTGTAGTTTTTATTGAAAAAATATTCCAGTTCAACTTTGCTAACCTTCTTCTGGTTGATCATATTTACATTGCTCATTTTTTGCTATTCATTTATGCCAAACGCTTGAGAAATAAAAGATCGTACGGTTGTAAAATAATACTTCTAATGCGTCGTTCGGTTTCAATTAATTTTTTTCTATTCAATTTCTAACATTTCCAAGCACGTCAAAGGATTCTAAACATTTATTGTGATTGAATTTAAATGAAACAAAATTAAAAAGAAGTTGTGTTTTCAGTGAAGATAAGAGTAATAAAGTATTTGGTATACCAGGAATATAATAAGTCACGCATTTTTGATGATTTTTCTTCGACGCAATTTCAAGGGAGAAGGTGGAAATATTTTTAATGACCTTAATCCCGAACATTAAGGTTAATTGAATAATACTGTCGCAGCGAAATAGTGATTGAAATAAACTGCATCACTGTCGCGTATCTGACCGGAGATCGAATTTATACAAACAAGTACTACGATAAAATTCAATTCGGTGCGTTTAAATAAAGCACTGCATTAACACTGCGAGTATTGGTGCAAAGAAAAAGTGCGCTTGGAAGGATTCACAGACGAAGCCAGATTCTATCTTTTGACTCGGACAAAATTCCACCGACACAGTGTGCACCGCTCTGCAACTAATTCTCGCAGAATAACTCCACGACAATTATACACTTTTTAATCATTTTTTTTCCACTCGCCATTTGGTCTGCCATTTATTTATTATCTCTTGTTTCTTATTTCACAAAGATTCAATCTCCAAAGCAATAACAACCCTTGGCAAATTCTCAGAATTTTGGTCGACGTAAAGCAATTTTAATTGAGACCATTTTTTACGGGCCAGTTTTTTATTAGATTCAATTTTTAAAATATAATTCAGTAATAGTCAATTAATCAAAATAAATTTTCACACCCTTGATAACAAAGTAGTGAAAACAAGTGATTAATAAGGAGAAAATTATATGAACCTGTCAACTACTGCGTCTGATCTGAAGAAATCACAGGTGGAAACTGATCAGGTGTTTCCAATCTAGTTCAGTATAATAAAGTTCAAGAAAAAAAGTTTGATCGTCTAGAACCAGTTTTCCGTGTTGAAGACAACAACAGAGTCTGAGGAATACTTATGTAAAAAGTAAAAGTCATGAATGACCGTCTTATTTATCACATAGATTTTACAATAACGTACGTATTTGCTTTCTTTATTCGCTCTCAGGTGGTCTGAATTCCAAATCATCAAAAATGTTTGACCTTTCAAAAGTGACACCTAAACATCCACTAGGTAATTACCAACAAGTTCGAATCAGCATTTGAGATATGATTTCAAATCACTTGAAGTGATATTTTTTGAGTTCAAATTTTAATTTTCTATTATTCAAAATTGGTTTTTAAACACTTTGAATTTGTTCAACAACAAAAACAAATTATCCAGAAATTTTCATTAAAATGAAACTTGAAACTTATTATTATTATGAAAACTTATTTTTTGAATAGTTTCAAAACAAGTATTATCAAAAAGATTACAAAGAATGAAAAATATTGTTTAACAAATGATTGGCTTTTTGTTAATTTTTTTTGAGTTTGTTTGATTTGGTTTGGTTATTCGACTTGTATTCGACTAAGTTTGAGCACAGTCTGCGATGATAAGTGAGGAATGTAGAAGGGGAACAGCAGAAAGAGATCGAGTTGGTGCGTTGATATTTAGTCCCGTTAGCATCAGCGTCGAAAACTGGCGTACCGCTGTTAAGTTAAAATCAGTGGAGAGATCGACGCGGTCGGAACAAGTGTCGCAATGTATCCCCAGGCAAGAAAGAGTGTGGTGAACTTGAGAAAGTGTTGCGGATACTCATCTGTATCGGATGTGATTTACACAAACGAACCGAAAGTGAAGGAGCTGATCTCAGCGAAACCGTTTGAACAAATCCCCGGCCCACGATCGCTTCCCATCATTGGCACTTTACATCAATATCTACCATTTATTGGTAAACATTTTAAGATTTTTTTTTCTATAAACTTATCTTGAACCTCAAAGTTTGAAAAATCTTTTATAAACAACTGAGTTTCGAACAAAGTTATTTATTACAATACAAAAAAAGGAAACAGATTGGAGAAACTCAATCAAATGACTTGACAATTGAGCGATTAATTTATTGATAGTAAAACATTCAACTTGTGAACAATGAAGATGATTTTTTTCACTATAAATAATTAATGTCTTTCTTTTAAAAAGCAATTATTCGCTTAGTTGTTGTATTGTGATATTTGAGAAATTCATTTTATTTGTCGATGACTTAATAATGTAAATTTGATTTAATTTTTTAGGTAAATACAGTTTTAGCAACTTGTATGAAACTGGAGTGAAAAAGTTTAAAGAATTCGGACCAATTGTGAAGGAGGAAATAGTCCCGGGTAATCCGACCGTTTGGGTTTTCAAACCAGAAGACGTGGCCAAGATTTTTCAGGCAGATACTAAGAATCATCCACATAGGAGAAGTCATTTAGCGTTGTACAAATACCGAAAGGACCGAAGTGACGTCTATAGTTCTGGCGGACTTCTTCCAACGTAAGTTGAAAACGAATGGACAAATTTTAATTCAAAAAATAATTAATTCAAATTGTAAATGAATTCAATGTCTTTCTTAGGAATGGTGCTGAATGGTATCGAATACGCAAGGAATTCCAGAAAGACCTGAGCAAGCCACAAATTGTAGTCAGTCATCTAGAGAGCATCGATCAGATAATCCAAAACTTTGTTTCTCATTGTCAGCGACGGACAGATTATGACGACTTTCTGCCTTTGTTGTCGCGATTATTTTTGGAAAGTAAGTTCATTCAAAATACTTTAATTTGACAGTGTTCGAATCAAAACAAATCATTTTGTAGAGTTCAGTTCGTTGGGTTTTAATTATTAGACGAATTATTTACGAAAACTCAATTGATCTAATATAGTTAATCATAGTTTTTTATGTCATGATTATTTTTGGAATTTAAGTTCATGCAAAACACTTGTAATTCATTTCATTGGTTTTCATTTATTAAAAATATTATTGTTAAGAATTATTTAATCTAATATAGATACTTAATCATTGTTTTTCATGATTATTTTTAGAATGTAAGTTTAAGTTTATTCAAAAACACTTTAAATTTATTTCGAGTTCAATTCATTGATTTTTAACTATTAAAAATAATATTGTTGAAAACTGAAGTAACCGAAATGAAGTTCGTAAAAAAAACGATTAACTTTTTTATTATCTTTTCAGTCACATCTCTGGTTTCATTCGATGCACGAATGAACTGTTTCAGCGAAGAAGAAATGAAAAACGATTCCGTCTCGTCTAAACTGATACACGCTGCTTTGACAACGAACAGTGTCATGTTGAAATTAGACAACGGCCCTCAGTTATGGCGATTTTTTGACACTCCCCTTTATTCAAAATTAGTAAAAGCTCAAAATTACATGGAAAAGTAAACAATTTTTTATTCTGCAAATAAAATAAATTCAAAATTCAATAAAAAATTAAGACAACCCTTGGTTCCAGAATAGCTATTGAGTTGGTATCAAAGAAGAAACAAGAACTAGAGTCAAACTGCAACAACAACGACAATTCAGTGTTGAAGAAGTATTTGCAAAACCCAGCGCTTAGTGAGAAAGACATCGTTGGAATGACCTGTGATATGTTGTTAGCTGGTATTGACACGGTACTTTATTTTACATGTCATTTGAATCCATTTTTTAATCAGTGATTTCATCGATTGAAAAATTTACAATTTTATCAATTTATCATATCAGAGCTGGATAAGAATCATGTCACCTGTTTTATTTATTATTTTTCAGACGAGTTACGTGTCTGCATACACATTGTACCATTTGGCCAACAATTTGGAGTGCCAAGAATCATTGTACAAAGAGTCAAAGTCCCTTTGGGCTGATAAATCCGATCCAATTACTTCAGACACTTTAAGAAAAGCGAGCTACACGAAGGCTGTGTTGAAAGAATCCTTAAGACTGAACCCACTTTCGATTGGGATTGGGAGAGTATTGCAAGAAGATGTTATTTTGAGTGGTTATCATGTCCCTAAAGGCGTAAGTATCGGTTATTCAATTGGGCATTGTAGAAAAATAAAAAAAATCATAATTGACAGTTGTTTGAAAAATAAAATAATTGTTTTCAGGTTAATGTTGTGACGCAAAATCAAGTGGTTTGTCGGTCACCTGAGTATTTCAAAAATTCGGAATCGTTTCTACCTGAGAGATGGTTACGAGATAACGATCAAAACGAGAAGACGAATCCTTTTCTAATGATACCTTTCGGTCATGGACCTAGAACTTGCATTGCAAAACGGTTCGCTGAGCAGAATTTACAAACATTTTTATTAAGGGTATATAATTTTATTTTAACTTTTTTATGTTGTTGATTTAATAACAGTTTATGAATAAGTAAAAAATATTTTACGATTTCTAGATGTGCCAAAACTTCCGATTGACCTGGAAAGGAGGTCCGATTAAAACAAAGACACTCCTCATTAATGTTCCTGCCATGCCAATGAAACTTCATCTGGAGAGAAGAAATGAAGTTTGACTTATTTTATCTTAATTTTATTCACTGACTTTTTGATTGCGGATATTTAAATGTTTATTTATTTAACAAAGTTTGTACAGTCCATTGAGGTATTTTGAAATTAATTTTGATATTCACTTTTGTACATGTTGTACATTTTTTAAATTCAAATCGACGCTTGTTTATCGATTAAGCTGATGTATTGTATCAAAACGAGTTCGTTCTGTAAGGTGCAGATAGCGTTATGCATCGCGAGACTTTTTGTTACCGACCGAATGATTAATTTTCTCAACAGATTCCATTTTTTTTATTTTTTTTCATAACTTTTGAAAGACTTTTCATAAAAAACTAATTGAAAAAAATGAAGTATGAAAATAAAAAGTATGGACGTCATTTTCTTAGTATTCTCTTTTTGCGAAATCAAATTTCAGATCCTCTAGTCTACAAATCGAGCATTTTTACATGCATGCAAAATTTATGTTTCTATTAATGTCCAATTCTGTCTCCTTTAATTTAAAATGTGCTAATATTGATTTGTAGAAACTGGAAGTAGACTAAACATAATTATACCTATATTCATTCGTACTAGCGAGTTTGTCGGGCGATTAAAAAAATTTCCATAAATTGCAATTCACCTTCTCATCGAGTGATTGGCATGATGATTCAAAAAGTTCCAGCAGTGTAGAAATTATCGCATTTGGCGAGAGATAATATTGTTTTGAAATGCAAATTCCGGATGCACCGCCACTGACATCGTAGCTCCTACTTGTTACACCGATCTTTTCAGATACACCGTTCGTCCGCCCACTCAATTATGTTTTGTTATGTTGACTGAGGTCCTTGACCGAGTTATAAGAAACGAAATGCACACCCAGTTCTGTGGCACAATTTTCATCAACGCTCACGTTCACGTTACAATTTTCAAAACTGCACTTGCCATATTTTATTAAATAATTTCCTCTTTTTTTAAAACATATCCAATATTGTTACACATTTCATTTTCACATAATACTAATTTCAATTAAATGCATTTTTCAAAATTATTTTTGGCATAAAATGATACAATCATTATCAATAAAGATTTGAAATAAATTGAATTTGAATTAAAATTGTCAAATTTCAGTAGGTTAGGAATTACAAACTTACCGCCAAAACCACTGTATGGATGGATCGAAGCTTTAATGTCAGAATGGAAACAGCGAAAGTGATGAGGCTGTTGGGTCGGGACCCGCTTTAAATTTGCACCAGACCATAGACTGCTACGTTCGAGTGCACGCAGACACGCTATAAACGACGGCTCGGTCGAATAGCACTGGCATAATCATCTTTTGTAAAATTCGTGTCTGCGGTATATTGCCGCAATTAACTTGTTCAACTCTGACAGACCAATGAACCTCGATCCACGTCATCGGTCAACTCGCTTGCACTCCATGGCGATTGCGCGTTTTGCACATGACCTGCCCCGCCAAACCTTCAATTACCTGTTGATTCTATCAATACCAGAACAAATTGAATCAGACCAATCTTGCATTTTCCTTCTTTTTCTTTAAACTGTTCCCTATAGACACACATTTCACGATCAATTTTCAATTTGTCTTTATTTCAGGTCATGACCTTTTTTAATCGACTTTTTCAATTAGTTACGTAGTTATAGAAATTGGTATACTAAATTGAAACAAAAAAAAACCAAATTAGTTTTTTTAAAGAAGACAAATCAGTGACAAATTGAAAATTTAATCAAAGGCAACTCGTTTTACACAGATGATTAAACTGTTAACATCACTTGACGAAGTTTAAATAATAATAATTTTAAAAAATTCAATTATTTTCAATTAAACCTAATGAATGGTGGAAATAAAAGGCGCAAACTTCTTACAGAAATAAAATTCTTTATTTATTCACAAATGCTCCATAAAAATTTGGAAGTAACAAACATACACGACTTCTTTTGTTTCAAAATTCAAACAAAAACATTCAAAGTTTTTCTTATCTTTCAGTTATTCGCAAATAACAACAATTTTTCGCAAAAATGTCAAGAAATAAAATTAAAAGAAAAACCAATTAAAAAACAGAAAAATAAACAATCAACGCTAATTTACAAGTAAGTGGAAAAATAAAACTTAAAATCTACTTGAATCTCCGGTTGTAATTGCCAGCATTGGAGTTAGGCTTATTATAAAAAGATTGCCGATTGTAATTTTGATTTGAGGTCGGACGGTTGTATTCCTGCTCGTTATAGGCGCCTTCGTTCGTCTGCGGAAGGACAGCCAGAGCTCGTTGAATGGCTTCCGGAATCGGTGGTGGAGTTGGCAGATGTGCTCCTCTGGCTTGGAACCCATTTTCATCCACAATGTACTCCAGAGTTATTGGAGTTCCATCAGGGGCGGTGTACGAGTACCTTCCTTGCACCACCTAATTTTCGCAAAAAATTTTCACCAAATTTTTACATTTAATTTAGTTTTTTTTTCAATTTTTTCACAACCTATAAAGAAAAAAGTTATTAAACTTACTTCAATTGGTCCTTCTGGTCCGCCAGGTTTCGGGTACCCAGATTCCTGAGCCGAAATACCATTTTCAGTTTCGTAGCTCCAACTGTAAGAGCCATCAGGGGCGACGTCTGCACTTTGGCTGCGGATTCCTATCTGCCTACCTTGGCTGAACAGAAACCGAAATTAATTCGCATTGATTTGTCGAACATCAGTCAGTCATTAGCCTAACGATACTTTAAACGTTTCTATCTTATAAATCAAGTGTTCGGTACAAATTTCACTTCAGTTGTAAATTAAACTATGAATATGCGGCGTGCAATTTAATCGCACATAGATTAACATGCAAACGCGATCGTTAGCACGGCGCTGTGAAAACGATTTCGTGAAAATGTTTTATTACTTGACAAATATGCTAATTGTCTTTCGCGTCGAGCTTATAATAAAATGCAGTCGTTGAATTGAATGATATCTAAAAACAATGGGAGTGCGAAACACTTGTTAGTCGCTGAACTTTACTCTTGCATTGGATTGCACACATGTTCTAGCATATTTGAAATGAGAGATGAGTCTAGTTATCAGATTTACGGTTTCACGACATAATTGAGTTTGCTCAATTAATAATTATATAATTTCACTTAATTTTTGGACGTTAATTAATAAAAAAAGTGGAATCAAATCAGGTGAATTAATATTTTCAAACAGTTAGCAAAAACAAAAAGAAAATTAAACAAAAATTTTAGTTATAAAGTACCTAATTTAGTAACTAATGAAAATTTTTATTTATTATCAAGACGTACTTGTATTGTTGATTGCTGTTGTACTGTTGGTTCTGATATTCTTGTGGTCTGGGCGTTGTGTACTGCTGGTACTGATTTTGGTTCTGGTATCTACCACCCTGATACTGGCCATACTGCTGTCCAAAAACGCAGCCAATCACGGCAACAAGTACGATCTGCAATCACACGAGCACCGGAAACAAAAATTTATCACAAATCACAAACATGACTCAAAAGATGAACCAAAAAAAAGATAAAAAATAAAATAGAATAATTTGATGAATGTTTGATTTTATCAAGTCAGTCGAAACTTTCTTGATCACGGGCACTCACTATGCAACGCATCCTGAAAGACCACGAGTATCTCAGAGATGATTTGATTCAGATTGGATCTGAATCCCGAAGATGAGGAGTCTGACATTTATATGTTCAAAGAGCCAGATTGTTCCCTTCCATTTCATAAAGATGGCATGTAAATGTGGGTAAGATGCTTGTGATGGTTCACCACACCTCCCTCCTAGACCCATGGGCACTTGCGCGAATGCACTCTCCGAATAGAGACATCGCGCAACCTTTTTTTTTTTCTCTTCTCACTTATCAGAATTTGCAAAACTGTTTCGCGTAATCGACAAAAATTGAAATTCATAAGTCGCACCAATGGTGTGTCGTACAAGTGACATTTTAGGGCCTTATATAAAATGGCCTATATCACAATTTTGTTCTATATATAATTCATATATGGAAATATATTACTTTTTAACATGTGGCATTTGTGACGTACAAAATTATTTTACAATGTGTTTCGTAAATGTAAATAAATTTTCAGTTCGCCTTTTTTCAATTAAAATGTAAATGATTCGCACGCTTTTCCCGACTTGTCTTTACGTGGTTAGGATGATTACACACTTTTCATCATTACGAGTTGAAAAAAAAGTTGACGTCTCAACGTTGTGTAGAAATATTGACGCGGGGCGATTCATTTGGATCGGAATTGATTTGAAAAGGTCAAAAACTTGCATTTTCAATTCGTGCCACAGGAAAGCCGACTGCGATGCCTATTGTTTGTGGCCAATTTTCTTCTCTCCACGGATCATTACTGACTTTTTTAACGAAAAAACACTTTGATCCACGGCGCACTCATAAAACTGTTCACGAAAACATAAATCTATTTTGATACTAATTAAGGTTGTGGAGCAATCAAAAATAATTACCCCCCAATGAAGCGCGGACGAAAAATGAACGACTCGTGATCGAAAGTGAGTTTATAAGTTATGACTTAATAATAAAATCGAAGAGCTCTAACGAAGTTGTGTAGATTTCGCGAAAAGGTTAAATTTGTCAGCTTACTCAAATAAGGCGCAAGTAAATGACAACTAAATAATATTCTACATCCATAAACTTCTCGCGGTTCATTCTCTTGAAAATAAACCGATGAGATTGGCAGACCGCTGATTCGACATTGGAATTTTCGCATTTTTATTGTTCCCAAAGCGTATTTCGGGTAACGTCCAATTTTGCGTCTGACTTTTGAATGTGACATTAAGTATGATACTGATGATATTAGACTTTTTCACAGCTTTCCATCCACTGACATTTCTCAGACAGGTACACCCATCTAATCTGTAAATTCCATTTTGCATTCAGTATTTACAAATCGCTGATGTGAACTTACTGTTCTTATTTTTATACAGCCTGTAATTTCTTCCAATGAATAGACATTGAGAAATTATCGAACGTATCACGTAATGACTTCGTAATATTGAATTCAACATTTGTAAAAACGAATCTCGACCAGCAAAACGCTCTCAATTTTTGCTCCACAAATTGCGAACCTTGGTAATACCCAATTTTTCGATCGATTTCAAAGCTCTAATTCGGCTTGAACTTTCACTCTCAATTTGCCCTAATTTTTAAATTGTTAAACTGCTTGTCGACAATTATCGTCCTGGCTCTTCCGGAAAAGGGTTCTGAAGCAATCTGAAGCCAAGTTAGTAATTCTGTTTGAGACCAGAATTAGCGTTACGAGGTCGGTAAGGATATTTTGCCGAAATTCATATCAACTGGAGATCGGCTGAAACGGGACACCCATACTCTTTTATATAAAAGCACTAGGAAAAAAGAAATAATAGGGTTTGCATCATTTCTCGGCCGTTATGTGTCAGTGATGCCCCGCAGGGATCCCAGGCAGCATTTTATAGATGATGAAAAGTGAGAAAGTATAAGACCACGCCAGTCTGAAACAACAAAGGTTAAATCGCGTTTTAATTTTCTTTTACGATTTGTTCGATCTATTATTACCGTGTGATTTAACCAGGAATTTGATATGTTTTCATTAATCAATAAATGTTACTGGTTCGTTACTGGGAATGGAAAGAGGCAAAGATAAGTTTTTGAGACGTAAAACGAGTTTTCTATTAAAAATTAAAAAACAAATATTAGAAAAATGGTTGTCAAAATTATCAAAAAATGGTTTATTGAAAGTAGTAATATTTAAGATTAATAGCTATGCAAATTTGTTGCACTCATATACTAAAAATATTTTATTCACGTCACTCCCAATTAAAAAATTATTTTGATGAGTCTATCAAACTGAAAGGCTATAAAAAAAATGAGTGAATAAATAAGTGCTTTGAAAAGGCGTTTGCTGACGTTCAGTATATAATTTTATCATGTTTGTATCGCGCTCGAAAATCTTTCGCACGAAATGTTAATGAAATCAGAAGCGATCTGTTTCAAAGTATCGACCGATTGGCTCCTTTCGAATGACGCTTTTTGAAACTCGCCGATGGCAATTTGCATCATCTTCGGTCATAGTTGCCGATATCCTTACGTAAAAATGAGCCAACTTTCGCGAATTTTTTGATAAAAAAAACTGTCGTCGAAATGTCGTCCTCTCTTCAATCCTGCCTCACTTTTCGAATAAATCGCCAATTTTATTTAACTCTTTATGGGAATGATGAATATTTAAGTACATTAATGGCTTTATAAAGAGATTATAAATCGTCGTCGAAAATAAAACTGCAGACTGACAGATATCTTACAGATATGTAACGTTTATAATTCAGTCTTTCTTTTAAAATAAGGTCGCAGAATTTAAAGTTCAAAGTACAAAAAATGAAACCATTGGACAACTACAAACAAACTTTTTCTCAGAGAAAACAAAATGTTCGTCAGTACAAAGAATTCAGAATGAAAAGGGTTGAAAATGAGTAAAATATTATGGTTCGCAGATGCGAAATACGATATAATAAATGGTCCAAATATTGTGAATACATCATGATTTTTAGTAGAGTAGGAATGAAATATGAGTAGACATGGAAACGAAACTGTAATTCGAAGTGCATTACATGTAAGAAACAGCGCGTATGACAGTCGCGGAGACGAATTGACAGGGCTACCGTGAGGGAACAATGGCGTCTCCGCACCTAACGGAGCTATTCAATTATGATACTATTCAAACGAGATGATGCACATTTATCATAATGGTGCATTGCTGAGCATCTTGAAATCGCAATGTGTAATCGTCACCACGGGAGATGAGAGCGCGGGATGAGCGCCTTTCCATTCGCCGATGCTCGTCAGTTTAAAAAGCCGCTAACACGCCCAGCTCCGCCAGCAACGCGGCTCATCAATGACGAAACTAATAAATGTAGCTCGTGTTAGATAACGATCTGGTAACTTGCTCGAAAAGATTGTTACGTAATCAGGATGCTACTCGCGGTTATCCTTTCTTTGTTTCTTCTCCCTTGGTCGGACAAGTTATCAGCGCCAAAACGAGCCTGTAACAACACTTTGCGTCACACTTGGCGGCACCGCGTGCCGCTTTTCTTGCGAGTCTTGACACACGTCAGCCAAAATCGATACACGAAAATATTGTTCCTGATGCTAATCAAGACGTGCTCGCGGACGTACAAAGATCAAACGTGCGATTAAATATACGACTGAGACAGTTTATTTGATGTATGGCAGTGAGAAATTTTGCAGCAGATCGCAAAGGTGAACAACCAGTGAAAGTCAATCATTAAGTCTCATAACGAATTGTGCAATCGCTTAAAACCACCCAGCCCGTGTGTATAATCATATAATCAGGGGATAATCGTCGACGTGTAGTCGCGGGTGTTAGAACGTGACAAATTTGTAACCTTGCGTCAAACATCAATTTGCCGTGAATCACCTCCCGTTAGCATTGAATTTGTCTGGTCTTGAACGAAACAATCGAGTCGACGAATTCTTTTGAATTCTGAACACCCCGATTAAGGATCCTAAAATTCGTACTTTATTTGTGACCTGGAGGTAAAGTTTGTTGCTGATTACTGAAATGTCAGTTTGTGGAGATGTAACAAAAAGTGTTTGTTTAGTATTCAATTTGAGTAATCGCTCTATAAATAACGATATTTTGCATGAAAAAAACATTAATACTATTTAATTGAAAAGAGAAAGAGGCTCTGAGATAAGGTTTTCATTTTTTCGGTTTTAGTGGATCGGATTTATTGTCCCCGTAGGTTTGAGTGACATTTATGACTTTATGTAAGATCGAAAATTTAGCCTAATTATATTTTCCAATTCGTTATTAAATTAAAGTGGATTTCAACAAAACTGGAATTAGAAGATACAAAGTTTATGAAAAAAAATTTTTACTTTTAGGTAATTTGATGTCTCTTTATTAAATTTCACATATAGTTGCGTTACAAATTGTTATCTTACACGTAGCACATGGTATGAGCAGTTTATTATACATCCCTTAAATTAAAAACCTAAACCTATTATATTTTTTCATATTTCTTGTCACTTTCATAATCGTGACGTTTAGTTTATTGCAAAAAACTGAATTTGGAAAAGAAATTCAAGAATTCTGATGATACTATTGATTAAACTATTACTAACAGGAAAAACCTATGATTTGTTAAAGAAAATTGTAGAATTTGTTATAAAAATCATGTTTCAAGTAGCACAAAAAGTATACAAGCTAATTTTTAACATTAATGTCATTGTTGTTTAGAACAGTTCATTTTTTGTTGTATCTCCTTTGTGGATATTGGGAATCGTCCTCTTCTGGATGAGCAGCGTTCCAAGCAAGACCTCGCAAAATTTCTGGAGGGATTGGAGGTGGAGTTGGCAAATGTGCACCAGAGGCCTAAAACAATGAAAACAAAATGAAGATTAAACTGAATAGCAAACAATCAATATCATTCCAATTATGTCAAAATAATATTTTATTTCTTATTCGTTATCTTACTTGGAATCCATTCTCATCAGCAGTATATTGGACAACAATTGGAGTACCATCAGGAGCTGTGTAGCTGTACTGGCCTCTCACAGCAGTTCCAGGACCAAGAGGGACGTTCTTTTGTGATCCTTGCTCAGCAACTGAGATTCCATTTTCTGCATCATAACTGCAGATACAAAGATTATTAATAAAACCATTAGATAAAACATGAAAATTAAAATGTCAATTTCAAAAATTTTTTACAGTGCGAAAAATGGATGATCTTTTTACATTGTCTTAGAAACATTAAAAGCAAACAATACCGTTTTATAGCAAGTGCAATTTTTGTAAATTTAATGCTTGTGCATTCAAAGGTGAAAAAGATTTTAATAGCAACAATATAATGAAAGTTTTATCACGAGCGTCATTTGTAACAATGCATTGTTGTAACACGGTTTTGAATGTAACATCTGGGTAGAAAAAAACAAATTGCATTTTGAAGACCTATAATAAAATGGAGATCAGATGTGATTGCAGCTGGCGACGAATTTTGTAATTTCAAAATTGCAGAACGTAAATTTGTGTTTGCGCAAGTTAAACACGTGTAATTGTCACGTGTAAGTTGTCGCGAGCGTATCTGATGTTCTGCATCGCACACTTTCAATCACCGATGTAAGAGCATCGCATTTGTAGCACGCGAACGAAAACGTAATTAATCTCTCAGTGTGTTTCTCGCGGTCTTTGTAATGCATTCATCATGGCAGTTTCAATAGAGCTAATGAATCCATCAAAAACTACACCTACAAAGATATTAATTACAGTGAAGTGAAAATAATCTTGACAAGAAGTTTCAGTCATCGAAAGTGTTTTGATAATTGATAATTATTATAGCCCAAAATGAACAATAACAAAATTTAGATCTAAAGCAAAGTCAAAGAAGGATTGAATTTGAAAAAAAATTAATTTAAAATTTAATATCAGTTAGAAACTTTTGGATGAACTAATTTGATTTTCAGATTTTGTGTTTAGCGTGAAATTTTTAGATGTAACGTTTTCAGACATCTCACGTTTGCGTGTACTGTGTAAATGTTAATTAAAATTATGAAATGTACCACTAAGGTCAATTATTATAGTTTCATCTCATGTCAGAAAAAATATGAAAATCATTAGATTGATGGAGTGCTATGTGAAAAAAAAATGTTCTGTAATAATTAATTTTGATGTTAAAATAACGTTGAGTCTTTATTAAATGTAATTATATTCAACATGAACGTTTACTTATTATTAATACAAAATTATATATTTTACATACCCATATTGATAAGATCCGTCCGGATAACTGTCCTGGTACTGTCGAACAATCGCTATTGGTCGACCGTAATAACTATTTGGCGGAGTTTGAGGATATTGCTGATAGTTTCCATATTGTGGCCTATACTGTCCGTAAACTATAGTTAACAAACTAAATAGAAAAACCTGAAAAAAAAAACATTAAAAACTATTGTCAACTTTTTTTGATGCCAAATTTAATATTAAACCGGAAATAATCAGGAAAATAGTAAGATTGCATAACCTTAGGTAGTCAAACTACACAATCAACTCAAACTACAACGCAAAACTTCTTACGTTTGTTTTACGGCGGTATAAATAATGTTTGTTTCGTCGTTTGATTATCGTCAAATTCTGATTAATAACGTTAAACCACTCCACCAAATAATTTGAGTCGTATGAAATAATTTTTGTCATACAATTTTTGCTTTTGTTTTTGACGGATGTTGTAATTATCCTTAGTCACGCTCCCAAGTTCATAATCTCTTTTGATAAAAAACCTCAATGTCTGAAATGCGAAGGATTGAATTTCCCGTGTTATTACTAATTCCTTATATATAACAAGGAGAATTTTTTGTTGGTTCATAACAGGCGTTTATAATTAAAGCAAATATTTTGTTATCATTAAAGCCCAATTATCTGACTCGTAAGTCATTGCCAATTAATGTATTTTTATTTATTGCAACATTAACTTTCGTCATTACAAAATTATCTCTAAATCATAGTAAGGATTCGAAAGAATTTCTGCTTTTTATTGTACCAAGGATATTTTAGTGCGCGTGTTTCACAAAAAACTCATCTTATTAAAGAAATTGCAAATTCGTTTTTTAAGACTAAAGACGTAAGGATAACTGGTTGATATAAGCATTACAGGAAACTAATGGAAATTAACCTTTTTGTGAATTGTTAACCAACTATATCGTAAATTTTATAACAACATAAATGTGTTCTGATACATTATGAGTAAAAACTGTCCCTTTCCATGTTTCCCACTTGTATAATCAAAATTGAATATTTTTTTAATCAAACGCCCAAACGAATCATGGAGTATGTAAATCAAAGATCTTGCGAAAAAATGTTGCCAATGGTTCAATTATTTTTGAATGACAATTCACAGCATTTCCAATGAGCCATTGTCTAATTTGAAATATGCAGACGACAGTAAGAAAATTGTAAAAAATGAAAATTGTAAAAAAAAGAAAATTGTTGTTCGAATAAAAAAACCCCATTTTGTTAATAAATTTTAAATGATTTTAGCAGTTTTCGTCGAAAAGAACAAAATTGTTCCTGCAGTCTCACAATTTTCCACCGAAGTTTCACCAAAAAGATATGAAAACCGCGATGAAAAACACACTTGTCCGGTATGCGAAGAAAAAAAAATGAATGAAAATGTACTGAATCGGCACTCACAATTTGATTCATCTCGACTTCCGAAAACAGTGTCTAGTAGCACCGTGGAACAAAACAACTGTCGAAGAAATAGCTTAGAAGCAATAAAGCTCGTGGGACTTTATAGGCACGCGTCACAGATGAGGGAGATCGGTTGTCATCGGGGTGGTCAAAAGTGGGGTGCACCAACTAAAGATGCACCGCGGCGTCACGCGATCCGTCATAGATTTTAAAGGCGTGTTCCTTTCACCGTTCAGCTATTGGCCGAATATGCGAAAAACATGCATTGTCTCTGACCAGCCGAGAGATTTCAACTCTGTGGGATGTGTCAATACGTCTTTTACGACCCGTTTTGTAAAGGTGAATCAACACAAAGGTGTCAATAGAATTTCGCTAATACGTCCCTCTCTCGATCATCCGTTTTTCTCTCCACTCCAACGTCGCAACTTTTTCTTAACCTTTTCTAACTGGAACAATTTATAGTTCAGTTTCGAGACGATGATTATATAGAATTATAATCAAATAATTAAAACACGTTACAGATTACACGAGGTGCTTATAAAATATCTCGGGAGTTGAATTAAAAACCTCGACGATGGATTTATTTAATATCTCCGTGCGACTGAACGTCTGATGGGAACAGCCTCTATGCCTCGCTGCTATTTGAACAATAAAATTTAGTTGTTACGTCAAACAATCGCCGCTAATTGTTATATTTACAATGTTTATTTAAGTCGTTAGTCGGATGGTTCTTTTTTTCTTTCTCTCCAATTGCGAAATATTATGAATAATAAGATGATGACTTATCTTAAAGTCTCTAGCGAAATTGGAATGGGTTGATGAATGCAGTTTGCCAGTGCCGAGATGAAACTATGCATTTATTTTATATACATTTAATAACGTTGGTATGTAAAAAATGATGCCTACACAAAATGAATTTCGCAACAAGTCTGCTGCAAACAATGATGAATTTACGCGCTTTTTTTGTGCCTCCCCGTGGCATCGAATTTCCACATTCATCGTGATTCGAATTCTATAAGGTTTGTGCCACAATGTACTCCAGATAACGAAACACAACTAATTTAGTTAGCCGCGATGCGCTCAACTGAAACGTAGATGATTAAACGGTTTAACATTTAACCCGCTCGCGAAACGTGCGCGAGACTTTTAGTTTTTCGAGACCCGTTTTTTGTTTCGTGGTCCAGGTCGAATTATCTGCATTCTATGCATAAATCATCGGTATTACAAAAGCACCTTATAAAGTTGCAAGTTTTATGAAAGAAACGCGCGGATGTTGATGATCCAGCGCGCAGATAAGAGCGTCTATTGTATTAGCTGAGAAACGCCAGACAAGGTCTACTCTCAGGGAAGCTCTATTGGGACCAGATTACGTACCAAATATCGCACTTGCCATCAAACACAAATTACGCACACGCAATTATGTTCCCTCAAATGTATATTTTCATATTTCAAAAACCGTCATTCATCAATTAACTAAATTATAGCATTCTAGTTTTTTTTGTTCGTTGCTTTTATTGACGGTTGTTATTGTTAATCAAATTCGTTGACTGATATTGTTCGTTGCGAACATGTTTATGAATTGTGGATGCATGGTCGATGGGAAACTCGTGTCTTTTTCAAGTCAGCTCTCTCTACCTTTTGCCCGATGACGCTACAATAAAAATTAAGCACGATTCTTGCGCTCGGTTATTTATTTGGTATTTGAAGTAGTGGAAAGACTCGATTTTGTTCTCATTGGCCAACTTTGAGGGTTCGATTTAATTTGTTGAAAAAAATGCTTTTTCATTGTTAAATTTCGGAGTAATGAAAATATTACTAATAGAACCTTGTATAAAAGGTTGTTTCAAAAGTTGTCAAAACATTTCAATGATTGAAACTGAAATGTTTCAATCAGACAATAAATTGCATTTGAAATGATCGTCAAGTAATATTTTAAAGTTTGAAGCCTCTCGAATGCAATTGTCATCGTGACGAATCAATATTTTTTTGTTTAAAAGTTATTCACGAGTGTAAGAAAAAAAATGGAAGCAAATTCGTTTAGCGCCGTGTTATTTGAAAGTTCATAACCTGGTGGTAAATGATTCAGAAAAGGTTCATATCAGAGTGTTTTATGAACAGAAAGACACAATCTTTAGATCAACCAACAACTAGACAAATTTATTGCAATAAAATTTTCTAAAAAAATCGTAGTTTTTATGAAAAAATTTTTATACCATATTCAAAATGGTTGAAGATTTCAAGTTTGAGTAATTTGGAGTAAGGATTCAGATTTTTATCATTATAATGATAAAAATAGATAAGAATTGTTTGATTTCACTAATGAATTTCTTACAATGAAGTAAGAAGAATACCTGAATATCTTGCGAATATCTTACCTGAATCTTCTTTTTGAGGTAACCTCACAAAAATATGAATTACTACGTCAAAACAAATGAATGAATAAAATCTGAATAAAATCTGTCGAACAAATTTTTGTTTCATTAAATTTTGCTTGAAAAAGGAAATTAAATTACTTCGGAAGGAGGAAGATTTGGGGTCTCTCTGGAAACAAGCTGTCTTCATTAATTATTTTTATAAATGAGTATACCTAAACTTTTTTAGGTTTTTGTTATGATTTCTTAATCTACCAGCGCTCAATCTCGGCAAATTTATATAAAAGTTGTGAAATTTACTTCAGTCAGATAACTTTGCAAATTTTGAATAGGAGTATTTTTCAATAAAAGGATCAGGATGGTCCGATCGAATTGGTTTTCGCAACGAATTGCGAAAAGGTAAGTACACTCTCCGCATAGCTGGGAGGTTGCGGTTAGTTTTTCGCGGACCCCGCCCTGTTGTCATAACCTTCATTGTGCCCCGATAATCATCATCAATGTCGACGATGGCGCCGCAAGCGTTATATCGCGCGCGCGTTCCGAAATAACACTTTTTAATGTCAAGGCGCCTCCTTTTGTTGCTGCCTCGCCTTTGTTCAAACGGCCCACGCGTGCCTTCGCAAGGGTTATGCATCGCCAAAATTGGGTCGCCTGTTTTGTCGACCGTAACTCGACATCCAACCACCGCTCCCGAAATACACGTCACTCAATTTTTCCTTCTCAAACAGCTCACCTCTGCCACCTTATTGTTCAGCTAAATAATTTATAACAAAATTAAAACCATCCGAGACAAAACTCTCACTGAGAACTTTACGACTTTTAAAGTGCCGTTTTAACAAATCGTTTTGGTAACATTAGATGATATTATGCTTCGTAAAGTCAAAATTATGGCTCGATAGCGAAATGATCTATGGATCATTTAGATGTGCGCATAATTATAGCTGGTGGAATATCGTACTTTTTTGTCTTAGGAGGGTGTCGCATGTGAATATCAGCGGCGTTGCGTTTCACACATATCCAGCCGGTTTGTATTCTTTAAGCAAGATTAATCGCCCATTGTCAAGCAGAGAGCATAAATAAACCAGCAATAATATCGAGACAAATTGCTACCTCTACAATCGAAATCGTATTTTCAACCAAGTCGCTCGCGACCGTGAGAGGCATCTTTTTGTAAAGATCGGATAATTGATTTTTATGCGCGAATCACTCCGCGACATTAACATACGCATCCTTCGCCGCGCGATATGAAAATATAACAGAATCACGTGATAAATGATCGATGCCTTAATCATGATGATAATTAAACAAAACTTCGGCATTGGATTGCATTATTTTGCAAAGAGAAGAAAAAAAAATGCTCAACTTTTTTTTCTCTCTCAAAAACCTTCCACTACGAAAATCGTATGCATCGATTGCAACTTTGTGATCGATTATTTTGCGCAGATAAGACTGGAGTATTTATAGGCTCAATAGCGTCGGATCGTTTAATTTATGAAAAATTTGCACATCAATAACTTTTAATTGCATAATTGAGTCTTCATGAGATATCATAATTAAATTTTCACTGCGCTGATGATGTGACAATCAATTTCATTACTGGTCGATGTAATAACAAATCTAATAACATCTTTTTTCTAATTTTAAATCTTAGATAATAATTTGATCGACAAATTGGAAAATAATCGTTTTGGCGTTTTTGTTTTCAATTGATCTTTATTTTCTGTATAAACGCATGTCTAAAAATAGAAAATTTTGCATATTAAATCTTTTTGCACTTTCCCTTAATAATCACAACCTTTAGTTATTAAATAATTTATAATATCAATAAAAATCGTGTGATAGAAAAATATCAATCAATGTTTTGTAACGCTTATTAAAGAGCAATATCGCTTGAAAGGAGAGAAAAAAAAATTTTACAATGGAATAATCGTTCGGAATCAAAGAATACTGATGTTCCATCTATAAATCAGCATATTAAAACGGTCTGAAAATGTGTACATATTTTCATTGTCATGAATCCATCAATCACAGTCTAGTTGCTCGCTGACATCACAATTAGGATGAACCTTGTTAACGCGAGTGCTTAAAGCTTGTCAATGAATTCGTCATGCTTTTTCGCAGCCTGCAATGTAACAAAAAAGGGTTTGTCGGTTAGAAGACAACTGTTCGAACAATGCTTAATTCCGTTGTTCAAACTGGAATTTGTCTTACTTTTGCATTCACTTTTACTCCTCTCTGACCAAATTGCGTCGTTCTTTTCCTCTGATGAGAGCCAATCTGCGTTCTTTTCTACCTCACTTTTCCAGTACTCTGAAAAAAAAACCAAAAAAATCAGCATCATCAAAAAATTATCAACAAATCAATGCCAAAGTTGAATGCTAATTTTTAATTACTTTGCAAAAAATATTTAATTCCGATCTATATTCAAGTTTGCAAAAATGATTGATGAGGGAGAAATAAAAAGGTGATATTTTTTTATTCTTATGTACCTTTTAGACAATCGATGGTTTCGCCAGACCCGCCGTACCTTGGAGGTATAATGTCAGCGTTGACAAATTCCAACAATGACTCGTTTTTGGAATGCACGTGGATTCTATCGCGCAACTTTTTAACCATGAAACTTTTTATTACGTTCATAACAACGTTGAGGAATGGTGGCGGATTGACGAAGTGGAACGATTTGATTCGCAAAGGATAACAATCTTGCCAGGCATGCACCAGTTGCTTCAACACGTGCGGAGGCAATTGAAGTACATGACCCATTGATGTTCCTTCCAAGTCAATTATGGCACTCACTCCGTACAATGTTGATATCACATTTTCTCTCATTGAAGTGTCCAGAATCATAAACATTACCTAATCGTACAACATACAAGAAATCAATTTCAAAATTGTCAATCATTTTTTAAATATTTTCCTTCAGCTTTTTTTCTGTTTGGAATCAAAACTTACTTTTAATGAATCGGCCATCTGCAGTTTCGAAGGATCATAAAAACATGGCCGGACAATAATCACAGTTCTCCCCTGGCTATCCACCTTTCGTAGTGGTAATAGCATTCTGGATAAATTTAAAAGAGAGAAAATAAAATGTAGCGAAAGAAAAAATGGTAAACTGAAAATGTTGAACAAAAAGAGGGTACCCGATCTTTAAGAACTCTTGTGCTACGGGTAGAAAAGGATTCCTATTGTTATACCAACCCGGCAAACTCGCCCTCTGATCGAAATAATTTTTAATTTTCCTCTTCGCATCATTGACTCTGAATTTGCAACTCCGCAAGAAACGTACTATGAAAAACTCATCGGTCTCATAAACTGAAAAAAAAGGATAATGAGAAATATAAATTATTCAATCAGATTAAAATGTTTCTCGGTGCAATCAGTTCTATCTTCTCATTTGAAATATCATCGATGCAAAATTCGTTGACTCATAACGAAGCCGACGAAATAACTTCACATTTAAAATTTCGCAAATCGCGCAGGTTCCCATCGCTCGTCGCTTTTCTTGTTCCAATTTTTTTCCTCCGCAAATTTGCTTCTCCCGTTTGAAATTTTACACCACAATCGGCGTTTGTTCGAACCATCGAACAATTTTCCATTCTTTGCAAACTTTTAAACTTCGGCTTCTATTGTTCGCAAAAGCGTCTTATCTTGTTATTATCAATAATATAAATTAATCGGCGCACGAGTTTCGACATTCGATTCTTCTCGCTCACTCTTGACATTACCGACACAGGTACAGGTGCCGCCGGCGCTGAACAGCCATCGGCGCAGCTCCGCAATTTTTTCCTCTCTAACACCATCTTCCTCGTTCAGATTAGTTGCCACGAAACTGCGATCCGCCTCGCTCAATCGATAACCAGCTGGCGACGTATCTGACATCGTTCCAGCACTGATTATTATTCACAACACTGTTACGCAAACTGTTTCGTCTCTGAGATACTTTTTCCTCAAAATTATTCCTCTGACATTCTACTTGTCCAACAACTGACAACTAGCAAAAAAAAACGGATCATAATTAATACCAATCTTACACATTTTTATGAAATTATCAATTTGCAATTAAAATTTTTTTTCTTTCAGGTTGATTATTAATTGTTTTAAAAAAAATGTCGTGGTTTTTTTTGTTAATATAAGTGGAAGAATGAGTGTAAGAGAAAAGGAAAGAGATAGTGACATACCGAAATCCAAATTATCAAAATCTAAAAATAGTTACCCTGTAGACTTCGGCTCTAAGTGTTGCAAAACTTGTTGATAGGGGCTGACCCGAAATTGGTCTCGGGCGTTGCGAACTGCGCGTATGTACTGGATGGGCTTTTGTTATCTGTGTCATATATTCCAGTTCCGTTCAACGCGCTTGCATCGACTCTGATGATAGGCTACTACTTGTAGCGTCATCCAGTCGCTAGATACTACGCTTTTATCTCTTATCGCGCAATTGTATCATTAGACGCAATTAAAGATCTTACTTTTTTTTGATCCTGACCTGACTTTTTTATTTCATTAATGAATTAATGATTAGAGGAAAATAGTGCGGTAACTTTTTTTTATTCAAGCTAAATTAATTGTTAATTGTTGCAACTTTATTAGCAAACAATGAAATGCCCCATTTTACATACATTGATGAATTTTGTCATTCTTTTTTGATAAGAACAAAGATCTTGTTTTATCGTTTTATCAGAAAACGGGAAGAGGTAATACTTCGATTCAGAAGGTACTTTGAGCTTGATGGAACTGAAATGTTGCATTAAAATGTTACAAAAGTTATGAACAACATTACAAAATAAATGAAAAAATCAAACAGATTAACTTTTCTAGCGCCATTTTGAAGAATTCCTAATTTGAATAATTTTGCATAAATGAAAATATCAGATCAATCAGATATATTTTAAAGAACAAAATTATGTGAAACATTTCTTGGATTTTTTTGAAAAAATAAAAGTCTTCTTCCAAAATGATAAAGTTTAAAGGCACTAAAAGTTTTTTTTTTTCACAAAGAACCTTTTATCACTGAATGTTGAAAAAATAAATGTCTAATTTTTGGTTAAGTGTGTTAGGCCCAAACTGTATAACTAAGAGATGACCCTGTGAAATTTGTCATAATCAATTAACATCATATGACTTCAAAGTTTAATGTCATTTAATTGCAAATTGTATAAGAACGATAGTCAACCAAAACATGTTATCATTTTTTGGCAATTTTTATTAAAATCGTCATTTCAATTAGCACATCGTACTTAGTATTGTTATATAAGAAACAAATTAAATATTTAAATATTACTTCAAAAAGTGATGTCATGATCTTAAATTTTTTTAAAATTTAATGTACCTCTAGAGAACAGCAAAGTAAAACGGGTTGAAGGGCATCCATGATTGGACACAACATAAAAACGACAATGCAAAATTTTGTTGAACGTGTACAAAAATAATTTATTGCTTTGTATATCTGACTATTTGTTTTATGTACATAATCGTATGGACAAGTTTAGAGTGCACGATGTTTGACGCATCTTTCAGAGGTGGTGTTTGGTAGCTAGTAACTAAGTAAATCGGTGTGCTGGAGTAACTTAGAAGCGTTGGTTACGCTCTGGCTGGGGTGGGTGAGCCGCGATGTAGTCAAGAGCCCTCTGGATGGCTTCTGGGATTGGTGGTGGCACTGGGAGGTGGGCGCCCTGGGGCTGGAATCCGTTCTCGTTGGCGACGTACGAAATGTCAATTGGGGAGCCGTCTGGGGCGGTGTATCTGTACTGGCCCTGGGCAACCACGGAGGCCTGTCCCTCTTCGTTCACAGCGCCTGGGGAGCCGGATTCCTGGGCGGCGATTCCGTTCTCGGTTTCAAAGCTGAAGGCATAGCTGCCGTCCGGGGACGCGTCAGACGATTGCCTCAAAATTGCAATTGGTGGCTGCTCGTTCGAGAATTGTTGAGCTGTGGCGACTGCGGCCAGGGCAAGGATTGCTACCTGAAAGATCCAATACATACAAATGAATAACAATTTTTGATTTTGTGTAATTTTTAAGTTCTTAAGATTTATTTCATTGATATTTTTTTGATGGCAATGTTAAAAGTCTTAGAAAATTGTTCAACCATTAGAACAACTGTCTAAGTTTGAAAATGATGTGGAAATTGAAAAAAATAAAAATTTGAATTAATTATAAATGAAAAATTGCTGGACGATTGATAAATAAAAGTGTCAACTCACGAAGAATTTCATGGTGCTACTGGAGTTGTTCAAGCTCGAGGAGTTTGAAGACGAGTTTGATGTTTGACCGGTCCATCACCCAATTTATATATTCGTGACCAGAGCTCACTTTCCCTTACGATAGGTTTTCGGCTAAAGTCAATAAAGACAGAGGAAATACGATCGGCTGAAAAAAGAGCGAGACAAACGCGAAGAAAGAAAAAGTGATGGCAACGCGTGGTAGGGCGAGATCCTCTTCTGCCAAAATTTTATTCTCATGTTGACCTTTCGCTGGCCGTTTCGACCGGCTCGTATTCATATTTGTTGTATAATTGCCGCATCGCGACATGTATGTCAATATGTAATCGGTACTAGTTCATATTTTATGTGCACACTGCCATCGCTTTTTCTTTCTAAGCAAACTTACACAATTCCTTTTTCTAATCAAGATGCATTTTTTATGCTACCATTGTGGTTTATCTTTTTTGAATTTCTATTTTTGTCAATGAATTGACAAATTTGAATGAACAGTTTTTTTGGCGACTAAAAGTGAATATTGGAACCATTGAGATGTGATGAATTTAGTATTCGCCGCAAAACCCATATGACATAATCGAACAATAATAATTGCTAATCAATTAGCGTATGTTTACTACATGGAAATGTTATTTTATCAATAAATATGCAAAAGACAATTTTGGTTTACCTTCAACCAAGGTTTAAAATAATTTAGTTAAAAATAGTCACTTTTAATTCGCAGTACAACATTTTTTGTGCGTTTCTATTTTTAATTTAGTTTTTGGGAAAAAATTTATTCCGACGTATTTGTTTTGTTAAACTGAGACATTAACATACAAGTTTGGAAACGAAGATAAAAACGTGAGTATTAGAACCAATAAATCAAAAATTATGAAAAAAATCGATACACTGATCAACAACTTTTTTGAATTTCAAAAAAGTGAAACGATTTCAGAATTAGTTTTGGGAAGAAAACTGAAAACAAACTTTTCGTGTACGACGAAAACAAGGTAATTGAGTTTTTTGTGCGCTCAAAAATTGACATGAAAAATTGGTCAATCTCATAAACGCTGTTTAGATTTCAGCTTGAAAACGTGAATAAACATTTTTTTCCACCTTCAATTAGAGACGAGATCTAATCGTTTCACAACTGGATTGACCGTGAAACTTTTATCAAAGTTTATTCCGGTGAACGAGAAGTCTAAAAGTTTTACTTTCACGATGCCTAAGAGTGTGCCTATTAATCAATACTTTTTTTTATTAATGTATAATATTCACAATTGCTTGATTTCTTTATTTGTACTTTTACAGTTGAATTTGTCGATAAAAGGTTGCGTAATTTGGTCATTAGGTTCGGCTAAAAGTCAGTTTCACAAAACCTGTAACATAAATAAACCCTGGATTTATATATATATATATATATATATATATATAAGTAAATTTCAGTCTAAAACATCTTTCTAGTTTATCCCACTGTTATACTTCTTGTAGCTTTATAATTATTCCGATTTGTATGTAAATTTTACTTTTTTTACGAAAACTGTTCGTTCGGTTTCAAAAAAAACATAAATTTTAGTTTTGCAACTATTATTGGTTTTTAAAAAAGCCAACTTTTGTACTCAAAGTTAGGTCAAAAATGAATAAGTAATAAATAACAAAAAGATAATATTTTGCAACCAATTGTGTTGTCATTTTCTTATAAAAGAAGCTGGAAAATTTTTTATTGAAAAACAAATACTCATTCAATTAATTCAGGGGCGAATTGTAATAATATCAGATTGTGCTTTTCAGATTTTCATTTTTGATTTCCAAGAAAAGCATTTCTTTATTGAAAAAATGTACTGAAGAAGATCATAATGGTGCAAAGTATCAATATGAACTAACATCACATGTAAAACATGAAAATTTTAACAAAAAACTCATGTTTTATGAAAAAAATTGATACTTCTGAAAATGTTAGTTTATAAATCAATTAATCACTTTAATTAAATCATTTTAATATTGGCCATTCAGTTAATTACTTGAGTATCAATCATTTTCGATATTTAAATAAAAATTAAATTAATTTTAATAAAACTGAGAAACAAGGTATAATACCAGGAAGCTACAGCGATAAAAGGCAATCATTTTGGAAACAAAGTTTCGATTCATTTTTTCTTAACACGGTTCTTTCACGTGGGCGAATGTAATTCGGCAAAATGACGGGGCCCGTCGGGTGGGCCCTATAGTGAGAAAGTTTCGTATAAATAGACTCGGATGCGCTGTCACATTATCACAGTAAGTCTAAATCTGTCAACCGATCAACATGAAATTCTTCGTAAGTGAAGAGAGTCTTATCGGATACTCATCATTTTCATAATCTTCATTCGCAAAACGAAACAACAAAATTGACACCAATTAACGTTTTCATTGTTTCGTCGATCCCGATGATTGTTTTGACAACCACTTGGTCATAAATTTAATATAAATTATTGCGAATCCGAAATTTCCGGGAACATCATTCAAGTGCCCGAAGGATAAAGCGTTAATTGATTTGCAATTTACATTACATGACTAATAACTGTTGCAACAATGTGGCATATGATTAATTTTCAATGATGGTCTATCGCGTAAACTCGATCTCATCCTCACAATAATTGCTCACAATCATGATTTTGTTATAAACAAACGAGTATTGTTGTAACTGATGAGGCTATTCTTAGTCCTCAAGAACGAAAGATTTTTTTCCAATTTTTAACTTGAGAAAAAAAATCCATTTCCTATTCCTAAAAACCATTTCAGTAACTAATTAAAATTGCACGCAATTATAGTAATCTCGTCTCCAAAACTAAATTGTTTTTTTTTTGAACGTTGAAAGATAAAATAAAAGAAATGTAATTCTTAAACATTTAAAAAAAGGTTTCGTTTAAACAAATCTTTTATAATTTTCAGATTGTCCTTTCCGCCCTCGTGGCCGTGGCTCTTGCCGGACCATTGGAACAGCGTCCGATCGCAATTTTGCGTCAAGCAAGCGACGTCTCTCCAGACGGTGCCTACCAGTTCAACTTTGAAACTGAAAATGGAATCGCAGTCTCTGAATCCGGTGCTCCAAAACCCATCGGTGATGAGGTCCCAGTGGTCGTACAAGGACAGTTCCAGTACACCGACAACGACGGCAACCCAATCGCTCTGACCTACGTCGCTGACGAGAACGGTTTCCAACCCCAGGGTGCTCACCTTCCCCAAGCCCCAGCCATCCCAGAAGCCATCCAGCGTGCCCTCGAATGGAACGCCGCTCACCCCGAGCAAGACCAGCTGTAAAAACATCCCAATTTTCTAAATTATTTTTAATTGTGCCGAAAAAAAAAGAATGTTTTTATGATCTCAGTTTAAGTTTATGAAAGAAACGTTGTAACAGCATGGACACCAGCTGATGATACCATTTATTATTATTTTTTTGTTTATTAATTTGCTTTTTTATTCAACAACAAGTACAAGTTGCAAATTTTGTGCTTTCAATAGTTTGTCAATAAAGAACCAAAGTTTTGAAACAAAAATGAAATGTTGTTTTACCTTCCTTGTCCGATTTGAAATTAGTTGTTTCTAAACTCATACTAAGTTGGTTGTAGTGAACTGTAAATTACAAATAATTGTATATATTACAGTCAATTATACATGAAATAATACAGACGGGGTACGAGTTAAGTGATTATGAATTGATGATTATCAATTGAGTCAATTAATTTTGAACTATCCAGACGAGAACTTTTGTACCCTTGAATAGTGTAAACGTAAAAGGACGCAATTAATTGAAAAGAATAATAAAACGAGAGACGGCGTGAGCTAAAAGAGATTTGGCATTTGAAATATTCGAAACACGCGCATACAATGTTGCTTGGCTGCAACAAAAGATGAACAATATATAATAATAGCGTGTCATCGCCCACGCAAATCGTTTTGTATGAAAAATTTTCTTTATCGCATGTCAGAATACTTTTCCATAAACAGCGTTTTATGAATTATAGCTCATTTGCTTTTCAATGAAAAAAAAACCTCGATAAGATCTTCGATCATTTATTTTAAAAGAGTAAGAAAAAAACTGATTTGATTTGAAGCTTCTGAAAAAAAAAGTTGGGATTGAAAAAGTGTTTTTGAGAACAATAAGATGAACATGATACGAACGAGACTGGGAGAGTCATTACATAAAAAAAAGTTATGCTTCATGGTCCCACCACTTTTGGATTGTAAGGTCTTCTGATGTGGCAATCGTGGCATCCAAATTACTGGACATAATTTATGCGATTGCCACACTCAGATAGGACACTAGATGACATTGCTCCTCTCGAACTTGTTAATGTTTTCTGACCAAAAATAAAAATTGCAAATCAACGATGATATGCTACGGTTAAATTTTACCATAAATGTCAAAAGTATTTTAAAAAAAGCAACGAAAGGGAAAAGCAAATATTGTATTTTTGTCTCTGAAACTGTTTGGGCTTTTTTCAATAAATTAATTCTTACATAAGACGACAATTTAAAGCAGTTTGTAAAAAGAAAACTTGTGTTGCAAAATTATCTTTTAAAAAGTGTACTCGTTTAATGATGGTTATCATGAGTTCTTCAATATATAACAAGGGTGAAACAATTTGAAAACTGAAAGAATAATAAATAATTAGCAGTGAGGCGTGAACGTTTAATAATCAACGTCACTATGTAATAAGCTGATTTTAGGTGCCGGAGATGAAGTAGACGTTCGCGTGATATGGCATTGAATGATATAACGAGTAGCATCATGACAGAATGCAAAATTCAGAGATACCCATCGCACCGTTTCATATAATATGATATTCTGTCAACTTTTTCTTTTTTTTCGTTATTTAACGTTGTCCTGTGGGATATAATTATAATTACATCGCGTGACCTTAATAACTTTGCTGAGCCGTCGAAATTTGTTATACTACTCATTTTGTTGAAATTTAACAAAAGGAATTAGCAAAATTTAACAAAACTTTCTTTTCTTTGCAAAATAATTTGTTTGTTTTGAGTTTTATCATTTCATTACTGTTCATTATTTTCTTTATCTTTTACGTCACTCCGATTGTTTAAACAATAATAATTATTTGTGAAATAGTTCATTTTGTTGTCATTGTTTATCGCATTTTCATCACATTATTTTCAATCACTGGGTTTCGTTTTTAATTTTCAATTTTTAAACCCAACTGAATTTTAAATTTTCCCGCGCCAGGTTTGACAAACGAAATGTCAACAATGTTGCCAACATCAGAAGGACAAAATATTTTTACAAAAAAAATTGAAACAAGCGCGCCCTCTATGCGTGAGATTGTTCCGATGGGGCGCATGAATGGCCGCCTGAGAAGTTGAGTGTACATGTCCTCTAATCCTAAGCAGTACTGTGAATTGTGACCGAATAAACTTTGGCTGCACCCTCGAGCGTAATCGAGACGCCGACAGTGACAAACACGGGAGCTCACCGGGACGAATTGGTAAGTGCCCGAACGGTATTTGGCGGTTGACGCGCGACTCACGGTTGTCCGAGCGTGCAGCGGGATTGACGCGAAATTTTGCACTGTGAACGTGCACCTTGGTGGCAATACCGGTCGCGTGAATTTCCACCCGAATTGCAATTGCAAACAAGTGATTGTTTACGTCAACCCGAGAAAGGCATCTTTGAGATCTTCTTTATACCATCAATGATACACGTGGTGCAAAACCGTCGATGCGGCCTGCCCTTTGCTTAGTATTCTAACCTCCAAAATTGTAGAAGCATTCTCTTGCTTCACCACCTCCGAAACTGTCTCATATAAACATGTCAAAACATCCTTCACTTTGATGTGCTACTTACTGACACTATAAATAGATTCGTTGTAAACAACCGAGATAATTATGTCAATTTAGAAAAAATATTAAAAAATGCTGTTTTCAAAACAACAGATATCCTGTCAGATCAATTGTTTAATTATTATTTGTCTTAGTCTTTGACTTGCATCGGAAAATTTTATGAGTGAAGTTTATTGGCGCACGTACTGAGTTTTTTTTGTTTCTATTCCAGAAATAAATTCGAGAGGAGACAATGGAACAAAAGCCAGAATTGATGTGTCATCAGGATAGGAAAAATGGCACAGATGATGCTGTTATGAGCCTAGTTGGTGGCAATGAAAAAGTCGCTATTCTCGATGCCGGTTCACAGTATGGCAAAGTCATAGATCGGAAAGTACGAGAGCTTAATGTACAAAGTGAAATTCTACCTTTGGATACTCCTGCAATCACACTGAAAGAGGAAGGATACAAGTATGACTATGTTTTCTACATATGTGTCTATATATTTTTAAATTAAATTTTTCAATTAAACGTAGTACTTTAAAATATCTAATGATACATTGAAAATTTTTCAATTAAATTGATTATTATTGTTGTTTCTTTTAGAGCCATCATAATTTCTGGTGGTCCAAGTTCAGTCTATGCAGAAGATGCTCCACGTTACGACGCGGATATATTTCGGATAGGGATTCCAGTGCTAGGTATTTGTTATGGGATGCAAATGATGAACAAGGAATATGGTGGGACGGTTATCAGAAAAGAAACCCGAGAAGATGGACAATTTCCCATTGAAATCAACACCAAATGTATTTTATTTAAGTAAGTAAAAGTAGAACAAATACATACAAATTAAACGCAAAACTAAATGAAATAAAAAGGAGCAGCTAATCAACGTGATTTGGTAATTCAACTTTCAGGGGTCTGGAAAAGGATCAGCTGGTTCTATTGACTCATGGCGATAGCATAGACAGGGTCGCGGATTGTTTCCGGGTGACTGCTAAAAGCTCTTCTAACATAATAGCTGCGATCGCCAGTGACAAAATGAATCTGTACGGCGTGCAGTTCCATCCAGAAGTTGACCTCACTCCAAACGGCCGAACAATGCTGCACAATTTTTTGTTCGGCGTTGCCGGTCTCACTGGCAATTACACGTTGCAAGGACGAGAACAACAGTGTATTCAATATATTAGAGAGACTGTTGGCAACAGTAAAATTTTGGTACACATTTTTCAAATCTAGTAAAAAAGAATATGTTACTAAAACTAGACAAATTGTTTATTTTTGTTTCATTTTTGTAGTTATTAGTAAGCGGCGGAGTGGACTCGACAGTCTGCGCAGCATTATGTCACAAAGCACTGAGCAAGGAGCAGGTGATAGCGTTGCACATTGACAACGGATTTATGCGTAAGAACGAGACCACGCAAGTGGAACAGAGTTTGAGTCAGCTGGGTCTAACGTTGCGAGTGGTTCGAGCGGCTCACAATTTCATGGAAGGCACAACGACGCTGGCAGCAGAGACAGCCACCAACACGACTACTCTGAACAACAAAACCGCAACGACCATCGGCGCTCGACCCAAGCTCACCAAGATGTTGTGCGCAACCACAAGCCCTGAGGAGAAACGCAAAATCATCGGCGACGTTTTCGTTCGCGTTGCCAATGACGCCATGACGGAGATGGGACTCAAACCGGAAGACGTCTTTCTTGGTCAGGGCACGCTTAGGCCCGACCTTATTGAAAGTGCCAGTATCGTAGCTAGTGGTATGTTTTTTTTTTTTGAAATTTTGTTAATGATATTTTTCAAAAATGTATCTATATTTATTAACATTACCTTTACTTTTTTAGGAAAAGCAGACGCAATAAAAACCCACCACAATGATACAGAGCTGGTACGAGCATTGCGACAAAAGGGTCGTGTTGTTGAACCACTGAAAGACTTCCACAAAGACGAAGTCCGACAACTAGGCTGTGAACTTGGCTTGCCAGCGTTCCTGGTCAACCGGCATCCATTCCCAGGTCCTGGTTTAGCCATCCGCATTTTGTGCGCGGACGAACCATTCATAGACCGAGATTTTTCTGAGACACAGGTTTTTATCGTCTTTGATACTTGAACATCTTTTTTTTTGAAATATCGTAACTTCAAAGGTTTATTAATTTATTCAATTTTGCAGGTGATCGTGAAAATAATGGCTGAGTATGAACAAATGTTACAAAAGAAGCACGCGTTACTGAACCGAGTGGAGGGCGCTACAACTGAAACTGAACGCCAGCATTTACGAAGGATCACTAGCCAGCGTCACATCGCTGCCACGCTCTTGCCGATTAGAAGTGTTGGTGTTCAGGTAAACGAAAACAATTTTAAAGAACTGTGAACATTAAAACCGAAGATTTAATTATGGAAGAAAAAAATTGTTAATGTTGTTGATACATGAAGTGATTATTGTCAACAGGGAGACTGCAGAAGTTACAGTTATGTAGTAGGCTTGTCTTGCGAAAACATGTCAGAGAGCACAGATTGGGACGACTTGATGTTCCTGGCAAAGTTGATCCCGCGCGTCTGCCACAATATCAACCGTGTTTGTTATATATTTGGATCGCTGGTTCGACACCCCGTTCAGGACATCACGGTCACGCACTTGACATCAAATGTGATATCGACGATACGACAGGCGGATCATCTTGTGAACCAAGTGCTTGCGGCCAACGATTGCATGAGTGCTATCAGCCAGATGCCGGTTGTTCTCATCCCGGTTCACTTTGACCGTGACACTGCTTACCGAACACCATCTTGTCAGCGTTCGGTTGTGCTTAGGACATTTTTAACGAGAGATTTCATGACTGGCACACCAGCCATCCCTGGCAAAGATTTGCCTATGCATGTAAGTTACAATTTGTATCTCATTTTTCGAAAAACATCATACAAATAGTAAAATGCAGATTGAAGTGTAATAAAATTGTTTTTTTTTCAGGTGGTGAAAAAGATGGTGACGGAAATCACAAAAGTGTCTGGCATTTCACGTGTTCTTTACGATTTGACGTCCAAACCGCCTGGCACCACCGAATGGGAGTAGTGAATGCTTATTGGTTGGCAATCGGCGTTCTATTTTTTCATCGCTCTTGCGTGTAACGGCTGCGGCCACGCAAACGTATAACAAATTAACCATTTAATACAATATTACAATAATTCTTAAAGCGCCGACCGAAATCGGCGGTTATTCATTAAAAAAGAAGATAAAATTCAAATAAACACGAAAGAATACAATTGAAATTAAAGAACAAAAAAAAGAATTCAAAGGATAAAATATACGCGGTTTGCTTGTAAATACGTTCCCGTTTCTTCTTTATTAGATGAATTGTAAAAAAAGTGTTTATTTATTTGAATTGAAAGGTATTTGACATATTATAAACACTCTGTCACCTCATGCAATTATTGCATCCCACTGGCGATAACATTAGATCGCAGTTATACTCGAGCTGCATATTGTATTGAATATGCCCCACTATCTTTTTGTACGTTTCATGCCAAACGCAGTTTCCCACCTCAGTCACGCATCTGAAACAAACAAAATTATGTGAAACAGATGAAAAGAAAATGAAAACGGAGGAGGAGAAGGAACAATTGACGAATTTCAAAATTGTTCCACAGATGAAGGCAAACGTTAAAACTTTTAACACGAGAAATCAACTTTTGAGACATTTCATTGCGAAGCGACGATATGTAGTGTGCTCTTGAATACATGCGAATGTTTTTTTCTCATTTGAATTATTTGTAATATGAAATAATATAATATCAAATCTCCTAACACGTTTATGAACATGACTCGTTTATTTTTGTACGAAACCTTGTCAATCTTAGAAAACTTATTGTCACCTGTGCATAGTCTTGAGTAATGTATGTAGATCATCAATTCGCTTTTTCTTCGGTAAAATTCCCAGATAGGTGACAACCGATAACAGATCAATCTCGTCAACACTCTCGGAATTCATTATCCATGCCTGTACTTGACCTTTCGCCTGTTAACAAAAAAGTGTACAATAATCATTAGTGTCAAATCATTATAACTTCTTTGAATTTCATTTTCTCATTTTATATCATTACCTGCATTAGTGGTAATTCAAGCATGCAATCAACCAATCTAGTTAAAATCTCTTCATTCTCTTGAACCTTTGCATCGCTGATTCCGAACCTCGTATTATCAAAAACTATCACATCTTTTGGACTTTTTGCTTTTTCAACCATCTTTTTCTCCGTAAAAACTTGAACTTCACTTCTTTCAGTCATCATTTTCTTACAATGAATTTTGTTTTCAACTTTTTTTTCATGGTCTTTCTTCTCAATTTCTACAGTTTTTTTCACTTTTCTTTCACAAACGACATTTGCTATTCTATCAATTTTCCTTGGTCTACCTCTTTTTGGTTTAAGAATAGTTGGTTTGCTCAAAGTTGGTTGGGCCAAAGTGATTTTTTTATTTATTACTTCCTTCTTTCGCTTCTGCATCTGACAGTACATTTTAACATCATTTCTCATATCCTCTGACAGAGCTGCTAAAAAATCCGGATCTACTTGAGAGAAAGAAATTTCGGATTCATTTTGGTCCTCTTCCATTCGAACTTGTTCCAATCTTTTGTTAACAATTACAGGATTCGGATCTCGAGGCGGACTTTTTGCCCGATTTTCCAACCGCAGTTCATTACCAGAACTGTTTCTCGTTTTGTACTCGTTTAGAATTTCGTTCCTGATGTTTTCTGGCAACTCGACCAACACAGCCATATCAATTTCTTGCAGCGAGGGCAGTTCGACTTTCGCGTTTCTGCTGACAGTTGGTTTTGTCTTTTTGAAAAAATCTTCCGGTTTCGTTTGAGTCTTTGGTTGACTCCTGATAGGAAGATTAGCACTGGAGTTACAGGCTGGATTTATTGAATTTTCTTCATCCTCTTTATCATTACTCACAACATTAGGTTCCTCAAATTCCATCTCAGGGGACGATTCCGAAACTTTTTCTTCTGAACAACTTTGTTGTTCTTGTTGTTGTTTCTTGTCTTTATTTCCCTTTTCAATGAAATTTAACAGGATCGAACTAGCAGATTTAGTTTTTTTCGATTCTAGACGTGACATCTGGATGCCAATCCCACGAATCTCTTCAGGTTCTTTTTGCATTTGGTTCCATAGCGATAAAATTTCTCTGAAAAAGAATATTAATAAAAATAGAAAGCTGTCTTAATTATAAAAAAATGGTTAAGATTAAAATTTGAGATTAAAAGTTTTACTTAGTAATAATAGAAACGTCATCAACAGCGGTCATCAAATTTTTGGTCTTCGTAAAGTAGTCACAGACTCCATGACCCATGAATTTTCTCGTCTCTCTCGGTGCTTCCTTCGCTCTAACCATCAGTTTCAACGTTACGCTCCTGCCTCCAGCGTTAACTTTTTTTAATCTCTCGCTGACTTCCAACGACAACTTGGTCAAGAAGTTTCTGGCATCCTGTTCGTTCTCAAACCGAATCCCATAATTGACTTCTGCAGACACCGATTTGCGAACGTGCTCCAAGTTGAGTTTTGAATTATCAATGCCACGACACATGCTGTACAAAAGTTGTCCACTCTTTGTTCCAAATTCTTTTTGTAGTTCACCGATGGACACTTTTTGGAGATCTGCGCAGTTTTGCACGTTCATCTGTTTGAGTTTCGATGCGGTAGAATATCCAACACCTGAAAAATGTTCATTTTCGTTGAATTGTAAGAGCCATTTAGTCAAATTTTTGCAATATGTTTGAACCAATCTTCTTTTTGAATAGTTACAATAAATGGTCGAAAAATAGTACCAGGAAGATCTTTAACAGCCAAACTTCCAATATATTCAAGAATCTCCTCCTGTTTCAGATGAAACTGTCCATTAGGTTTGGCCTTTTTGGTAGCCAACCTGGCCTGCAGTTTGTTGCTTCCAAACCCAGTTGAAACAGGACACCCAGTTTTCTCATTGATCTCCCGCCTCAAAATATTCGCAAATTCCATCGAACTAAGTTTCGACTTAGCAAGCAACTCTGTACAATCGACGTACATCTCGTCGCAGCTCACAGCCTCGATCTGCATCGTGTATGAAGCAACAGTATCGTACAAACAAAACGAAACCTCCTTGTACCCCTCGAAATCGTACCGAATGGTTTTTAAATTCGGACACAGTTTGATTGCCTGGCCGAGGAACATCCCATTTTTGACACCAGCCTTCCTCGCTTCGTACGAACAAGACGCAAGTTCCGACATGGATCCCAGTTCCTCGTCAGTTTTGTTCGACTTTGCATGAGCTACTGCAACCGGAAGTCCTCTAAGATGTGGATTATTTCGAAGCCCAACAGAAACGAAAAAACAGTCCATGTCAATGTGCATGATAACAGTTTCTCGATTCGATTTTGATTCAAACACCTCTTCACTGTCAAGGTCAAAGTCAAAGTCACTCCGAGTCGAGGGACCTGGCTGGTTCATCTTTCTTAAACTTAGCAGATTAGTTAAGCCACTGAACTCTCCGTTGTGTTTTTCTCGTTTTTCATTGATGTACTCTTTGAACATAGCGCCCATAGTTGAGATGTGATGGAGTCTTGAATTGTTGTAAAATTCTTGCAGGAACTGTTCGTTTTTTGTACAGTTCCGTTCTGTTGATGTCAACACAGACTTCTGCTTTGGTTCCGATTCGGTTTTGTTTGATTGCTGTTGGGTTGAGGTGAAAACTGTATCTTCTTTTTTGGATTTTGGTGAAGGTTTGGACTGAAACGTTTTTGGTTGACCTTGACCTGAACTCTGGTTCGATTCTGGTTCAGTTTCTTTGGGTTTTTGTTGGGTTGAAGTGAAAACTGTAACTTCTCCGTTTGATTTTGAAACAGGTTTGGCTTGAAATGTTGGTTCTGGTTGACCTTGACCTTTATTTTCACCTTCGACAACACTTTTTTCTAGTTCACTTGTTGCACTCATCCCAAGGCTTCTAGTTTCAATTGTTTTATCTGTTGGTGAATTTTCCTTTTGGGAAATTTTGGTCTGAGGTTCGTGGTTTCTAACAAAAACGTGTGCAAGTTTTGGTTGTGTCTTGGTGTGCTGGGAATAGAGCAGATACTTTCTGTAGTCCAAAACTCTACCAGCCTTGATGCTGTCGGTTAACCACTCGGGTTTGCAGAGTGGCAGTGGGTTCTGTGCTTTTTTGTAGGCGACAATTTTTGAGTACGGAAGGTTGGTTGCTATGATGTGAGTTGTTTTTCCGGTACGCAAATAGTGGTGAAAGACACCACCGTGGGCCATCATGAGACGTCGCAGCTCGTCGCTCGGAGGATCCGTATAACCGTTGACAAAAATTGATATCCCTTTGAAGAGCGAGGATGCGTTCGCAAAATCTGTTCCGACTTCTTCTTTGTATTGTTCTTCTAGTTTTGCTTTTTTGTAACTCATGTAACTGCCCTAAAAAATAAACCATAAATCGTTAATATTCAATTTTTCTATGTAAATTTTTTAAAACAAAAATTGAATGTTAATATTATGATTTTTTTTCTATTTCTCATCATAGCTTACCCAATCTTCATAGACTTCATGCAATCTGTCAGCCCACTCATCTTTTTTCTTTTGCTTTTCTTTTTCAGCCATTGTAGTTGTTTAATAATTTATGTTGAATTATTGTGAAATAATTATAACTGTCATTTGCATTGTTCTATAAATAAGTTTCTTTTCTGGTCGCACATAACCTCAAAGCGGTAACTGTCACTTTCATCAAACGTTAAAAGATAAAATGCTAATAAAAATCCTATAGATTAATTTGTTTTAATTTGATATGAATATAATGTTTATGATGACACGTTCTGTTGTAAAATCCTTCGTCAAAAATCAACATCAAGACACACTCAAACGCAGTAAACAAGTTAACAATAACAAAAGTGATGGCAGCGGCGTGATTCAAAATTGCTCAAAATTGGCGCGAATAAATATGGAACACGAAGTTCCGCAAATTGGTATATAATAATCAAATATCTTCAAATAATGTACAGAAACATTTTGAATAAAAATAAACTGTTTCTTCTTAAAAAATAAAAGATTGAATGATCATTTTAGAAAATTTGAATAAACTGTAACATAAGTTGCAAAAAATAAGAAATATTTTAAAACTCAACGTTTGACGATACCTCTTAAGTTTTTTTGATGCAAATCGTAGGATGAAATCTACGAGCCAATTCAAAAAGCAATCAACTGACAGATTCCACATTTTTATATGAATTTTCCAATGCCGAATGTTTTGAAAGAAAGACACCTTGTTATTAAAAGAACAATCTCTTTTATTTTGAAACCTATCAAGAAACATGTAAAGAATAGATTAATTTTTGTTTTGATCTTACAATCGTATTCTTTGTACACTTTTGGCGATTACCTACCGGATTTCGACCAGGGAATGACTTGACTATTACAGTAGCATACCTATATGTACACGCATACGTAACATACTCGAATTTAAAGTCTACATGGTCGCGTATAAGTTGCATTGATAACAAACTGACTTTTAACGAGTGCTGAATAAACAACAGTGGCGATGAACACAATAATGAGAACAAAACAACTTTTTGAGGAGTTTCGTTTGAAAACAAAAGTGTGAGAAAAGTGCACAAACATTTTTCGTCGTTTCTTATTTTCACCTTACAATATTTCTCTTTATTTCGCAGTCATTAATTTGAAACATCGTACCAGACGACGTTTTTTCCCTTCGGCTCAGAAATCGCTTTTTTGAACCTCATAGTCTACTGTACGATAATAAAGCTGACTAAACAGCGAGTTGTAACAAAAATACACGTAGTAAATGTAAATGCTATTTGATTCAAATATTGACTGTGCGTCAGGCCTTTCATACGAATAATAAAAAATTATTATGACATCAGTTTCAAATTATTGACATGCACAAAGGCACAGATTCACAAAATCTACCGTAACCTTTGACTACTTCCATATGTTCTTGTTGTATCCTACCAACAATAAATCTTCTATTCTCTTCAACAGCAATTTGTTCGGAGTATAAGAGAGAAACAAAACGTACCAATAAAATCACCTTAGAGAGCCTAATTCGTTTTTGATAAATCAACATTTTAATAAGACTAATTTAGGATCGAACAAATTAAAGTCAATTTATACTTTATGAGGCTCATTCGTGACTTCTTTTGTAGGCCTCTGTGAGCTGCTCCATGACAATAAAAGTAAGAACCGTGTGCGGTCCTATCCGGAAGTAATAGGGCAGGAACCCTTTCCATAAAGCAAACACGCCTTCGCTCTTGACTATCTTCCCTAGCACGTCAACTGCGCCAGTGTACTCTGGTTTTCCATCGATCATTTTCATGTTCTGGATGCTAAAGATAAAACGTAAAATTTATGTCACAGCTATTGATGTTGCGATTAAATCAATTGTAATTTTGACCAATTGGAATAATTCAGTGCAAAGTCGTTACCGTGTTTTGGCAATATCCACAGGCATCGAGGCAGTCGTGGTTATGAAACCTGATATCATTGATGCCCAAAAATGTAAATTTATGCCTTCTGTAAAATTTCCTGCAATAAAAGATTGACAATCATTAGATCCGTTAATTACAAATCAGTTAAATCTGTACTTTTAGACCTTTCAGAAAATCCTAAAACTAAAAAGCTAATGTTAATATAATTTTTAAAATTTGTTTCGAAATATTACCTGTGTTTAACAGTATTCGTTTAGCCTGCGAATAAGAAGCCAATTGAGCCGCATTAACAACCATTGCTCTTCCCATAGTCGGTATTGCACCTCGCCACATAGTCAAGGCACCTTCCTCTCTCGTGATTCGTAACAAGGCATCGAAAACGTTTTTGTAATTACGTCTTTTGTCTGTTAATAAATAAAAGAAATAACAAAATGAATCGAAACAGTTTTAAATTTTCGATTAAAAAACGTACAGAACAAAAAAGAATAAAAAAAAAAGAATTAATAAACTTATTTTACTGTTAAAAAACAAGACCTGCTGGCAGCCTTCCATCAGCTGTCATTCTGATAAGGGCAACTTCAGCTGGGGTGCCAACGAAAGCGCCTACCCCTCCGGCTGCCATCCCTGCTACAGCGGTAACCAGGAAACTAGGTGGACCATTTTTTCTGAATTGCAAAAATAGAAAAAATGACCTGTATCAATATATAAGATGAAAAATATTGAAAACAGTTTTAGTTGAAATTTTTTTACGATGCGATTTCATAGATCCAGTTATAAGTTCCAAGCCTGCCTGTTGTGTATGTTGCCTGTCGCAAAAGTCCAGCAGAGAGACCGTTGTAAAATGCGAGGACTCCCTCTTCTTTTAAGATGCCTGAAACTACTGTCATCAAGGAAACTTTGCCCCCGCTTACTTGCATACGATTTTTTACCAAATCCAACGGCTGAACCACGCATGTTGCTGCCATTCTAAAAGAATTAAACAATAAGTAGTGTTAAGGCTAAAAAGTGTATAAACTTTCATTTCTTCATCATTTCCATTTTTCATATTGTGAAACTTCAATTAGCTTTGGTTACAAGAATTTTAGTGTCAATATAATTTTTTACAGAACTTTCCATTATTTTAGGAGGTTTATTAGAAGGTTTATTTAATATATGTAAATAGAAAAAAATGAAGATAACAATGTTGATGATTAAATATTATTTGCTTTTTTGTCCCGTTTGAATTTTTGGCATCGTCAAAAGTCAAGACCTTGACCACGAAACATGCCAAAAATACCAAACAACCTCACTGTCAGCATCATCGAGTTCCTTATTAGCGAAACTTTTAAATTCATCACATGATTAAGCCGATGCAGCGTGTTAAAAAACATTGTAATTCGATACCCACCCAGATGTTCCTCCGATGACAAATTTCATATAATTCGGCAAGTTCTTCTTTTCCGACATTTTGTCAATGTTCGAACTAAACTTTTGCTCTTGATAACAACCTCGCTGGGCAAGAGCAAAGTACACGGAATCGGTCGAATTTACACAATACACTCATAAATTAGAGCCTACGATAATGTTAAATAAATAGTCGTCCAATGACAGTTACGGACAAGTGTGAGAACGCGGACGTGCTGCTATGTTTTCAAGGCGCCTCCACAAAATTGACATTTTTATTGAACCATATTGGCGGGAAACGTTCAAACATTTTATCAGACGCTTTTCCACTTCCACTTTGAATTTAAACCGAGAGATAACAATGATTTTTTTTTATTTTTTGCACATTTTTTGTTGGTTATCTTTATGATCAGATAGGCATTGTAACTGTCGAGGATGTCAACAAGCTTGACAGATCAAACATTCGAAAAAACGTTCCAATTTGGTAATAACATATTTTTATTCAAAAACAACATCAGGTCTACACTATACAGTTTTTTTCAAATTAACACTCGGTCGAGTTTCGTTCATCAGTGGAAACTTTTTTGGCAGTTCATCCAAAATTGGCTGCCATTCTGGAAATATTGCATCGTTCGGATATTGCCAATAGTTTTCCGGAAACGGCGACTCGTTGGGAGGGAAATGATGATATACGACACACCTCATATTCACTTTTTCGTGATTGTTGATTGTGATCGTCGCATAAAACTCTTTACCCTCGTACTCTAAATTGGGCCCAGAAATTTCTTTATCTGGTAGTTCAATCGCATCCTCAGGAGCTGTAATGCCTGTGACTCTGAGAGCTACTTTAATGTGCCATTTTTCTATAGTCCAGGGGTTCTTTGACGACATACCAACACCCAGTCGGATGTTACGTAGATGTTTTGCATTTTTCGGAGCGATCAAGGAACTATGCTTTTTGGTCGTGTTTATAAAACTCGCGTATTTTTCCAAATTTTCCGGCGTCGCATAAACAGCTTTTTTTGGTAACAAAAATTGCCTGTAACCCAAGTGCTGATTAACCTGAATTTTGTCGCCTTTTTCTCCATACCCCTCGACGGAATCTGTGAGAATAAGATTTAATTTAGGCCTGGCAATAGTTTCCGTACACTCGACCACTTGGTAGATGTAATTTTTGTTGGTAAGTTTTCTGAATCTGCTTCCCTTTTTGAACAGAGGGTATGGAAATTGCCGCTTTAACACAATAGTTGTCTAAAATAAGAAAATGGTTCATAGTAAATATGATTTGATAAAATATTATTCAAATGTCAATAGTGATTTGAAGGTAATAATAATTTCATTTGACTTAACAAACATTTTGCAAATACTTACCCTGACTTGTTGTTGAATAACATTGTTAGCAGTTACGTGCTCGGCCAGTGACAGTACCGGCTTTAACATTTGTTTGGCACTGTTAAACATTTTCAGATAACGTAAGTACGAAATCTTGTTTTTAATATCAACTTTTCATCCGGGTTTTAAATGAAAAATGATAAACAGTCATAAACGAATGTGCTATTTCGAGGTTATATAGCACTTATAAAATTTTCATGTTGGTAGTATTCGTTAGAAGTTGGCGGTTTTTTCGAATTACCAAGCATGATAATTTCAAACTTTTAATTTGTTTGCGAAATTTCGTCAGTTTATATTTCGAAACATTAAATTGTTGGAAAATAATTTGTTTGATAAAAATTAAACATGAAAAACTTGGAATCATTTATTGTTATTTTGTACAATAAAGTTAACAGATATGTTCAAACTGTAATATTCCACTTTGACACTTGTAATTAGTTTATTATTAAAAAAAACAACTTGTACAAATGTATATAGAGAATGTTGGTACTTACTTGTCCCTCTAAGCGCACGTTTCAAAATGACAAAAAATTGAAGTCCATTGATCTGAAGGTGGATAAAATATTTAAACTAATAAGATGTAATTAAAGAGAGAAAAGTTAAAAGAGTATTTTACAACTTTGTTGCAAAATTATATAACTCCACATGCGACTGTAATTCGTTCGATAATAACTGTCATACCATCACGCACATCGTGCGCGTTTAAAAATCTATACCTAGGGTGGATACATAATGTGACGTACTTTATTCAAACTTTTCTTCTTTTCACTGTGTTGGACAATGGTCTTGGAGAGTGAAAGATAAAGTCATCCCTGAAAGAATCGTGAACAATACGATAGTGTCCAGATGAAAAAAAAAGAAAAAGTTCAGATGGGATCGCTGATCAATAATCATAAATGTGATTTTGATTTAGGAAAGTCACTTTTTTTTAGTCAAAAGTGTAACGTTTTGAAATTGTCTTTAATAATGACCGGCGCGTGGCCAAATATGAAAAAAGGAGTTAGGAATTGTTTACTCGTCTACCAATCATCCTCGGTTGTCTTGTGCCACGTATTTCAGGTAATTTGTAACAATCTGATTCAAAATGTTTAGTGATTTGTTTAAAATTAAAAGTCGTTGCAAATTACATATTTCTGAGTTTTTAAACACTATGACATGATTATCAATTCTAGTGGAGTTCCTTGGTTCATCTATCGTATCAGGAAGATTTTGACGACTTCTGTTTATCTTTGTTATGGATTCTTGTTACATTATTGTATATTGTATTAATTACACATAATATATTTTGCAACAGTCAAGTAACCAAAATGATTCAAAATATATGACATTGCAAAAAATATTTTTTGGCTGATATTATTCTAATTGGGTTTTTAAGGAAACTGCGTTATTGTATGTAGTGGCATCTGAACATGAAAGACACAAATCAAATTGTCATTCGCTTCTCAACACTATCCCAATATCTAAGATCAGTCGGATTATCGCAGGTCTTTCTTGCATGCATAATATTACTAGCATAATAATATATAGTATTACCTACACTATGCTTAGTAAAATGATCGTATGTTGTCAATATTATCGGATTAATAATTAATCATAATCAAAAAATTGAGAAATTAGATTAATTGGTAGAGCCTTTTCCTAAGGTCCAGTTTTGGCCACCTATGATCTTTATAATTAGGTATAGAAACATATATATGTTTAAAGTATATAATAATAATTTTTATGCATTGCAGTTATACACGCCTGCATATATATATTATTAGGTTTCGTTCCAATAATATGTGGGTTATCGATGTGCGACTTGACATCAAATGAGAAATTTGAATGTATGAAAAGGTTCTTGTTTGTCAAGACGAAGTATTCATTCATGATGATTGTAATGATCATTTTCAATACTCTATTTATTTGCGTATTGAATCTTTACAACTTTATTGTTGTGGCTGCAATTGGAGCTGCTGTTATAATTTCTTTCAAATCTGAGCTAGAGTAAGATGGGAAATGGATTTATCTACAAACTGAAAATACTTAACATTTGATGTTAAATATTCACATATTGTTAAATAATTTTTGTCAGAAATGATTTATCAAGCTGGAAGAATACATATTATGACGACAATGTGACAAACTACATTGACAGTTTCTTAATCAGCCAAACTTGTAAAGGTTTCAAAAAACATCAGTTTTTCATAAGGTTTTTCTCATAATTCAGGAAGAAACTTTAGTTCTGGACCAGGAATCGGCGGCATAATATCGGTCTGACCATATTCAAATTTTTGTTTTCATTTTTCTTGAAAGAAAAGACACACTGTCCAGAACTAAAGAGTAACAAAATTTAAAGGATTGATAACATTTTATTATTTCATGAAATTTTTTAACAGGTTAATAAAATTAGAAAATGAATCTTACGCTATGATTCTTTTGCCTCTTGTGTTAATTAATATTTTTATTGTCACATTCAGCTTGTACATAGTAAGACAACGAATGCAGAAAATATATATTTCAAAAAGAGTAACTCGAAACTTTTTTTCTTCAGATGAAAATTTATATCAGCACACCGCGAAAACTTATATTTGCGATATCGATTCCTATTGTATCTTTTGTTTTTTTTTTCATTTCCTGTGCTGTGGGTGAGTCTGTTGCAGAAGCAAATAATCTCTTCAAAAGAGCTATGTAAGTTGGGCATTACAAAGCATTATTACAAAATTAGAAGTGACACTAGATGAAAATAATCTAATTAATTTTTTATTTTGTCAATTCGTACAGATTTAGTTCAGACTGGACAAATTTTCACAAAAGAATTCATACATTAATGAAAATATTTCAAGTGCGATGCAGCACTTGTTTAAACTTAACTGCATATGGTGTAGTGACTTTGCGTATGGAGTTTTATCTCAACGTAAGTAACAGAATATCATTGAGGACTGAAACAAATTTGACCGTCTCATACTTCTAAAATTTCATTTACAAGTAGAACCTTGATATAAGGACAAGATTATATTTGATCATATGATTATATTTTTTATACTTTAATGCTTGACGATTTTCTAAACTGCAATTTTAAAAGTCTTCAGATTCTTCAGAGAAACCCTCTTATGAAATAGCCAAATTTCGTAATTTTGGATGAAACCAAATGATTTTTAGAAAAAAGAAAATTTGTCATCGTTTTTCATAGGAGGGCTTTTTATATTAGTTTCAAACGATTGCCTAATTTTCCTCATCGGAAGTAATAATTTCGTCAAATTTTCATTTATAGTTGGTTCGGATATCCTGTACCTACTTGACGTACTTGTGTTCAGTGAAAGATGAATTATAATACAATATCGCTATTTGTATAATTCTAATGTTTTGAACTTGAACAAATTAAAGGTTTAATCAAAGTACAAACTGATTCATTTAATGATCGAAGATTCATCTATCCCCACGATAGCAAAAGATGATGATCTGAACGACCAATCATGAGAGAGAATGAGCTGTGCGCGAACTCCTCATTGGGAGAACGGACCTTGCGAAATTCCCCTTCCGCAAGATCCAGCGCGCCGTAGAGGTCGGCCATCTTACAATCAACCGAGCACATGTAACCATGCACAACGTTTTGTCCGAATTTTTTCCAAACGTAAGTTCCGCGCGGTTGAGCCCGAGGTTGGCCCAGAATGTCCATATCGGGATGTGGGCAACTGGACGACCTGTTGTTTCCTGTGACGCGAGCCGAAACGAGACGATTTGTGCGGCCAAGCAGTGCGATAGATAGGCCGCCTGATTCCACCCGGCCTGGTCCTGACGGCTTCTGACACAGGCCGATAAGCCCCTCGGTTAGTTGATTCCAAACGTCCAGAAAGTTTTTAAAATTAACCAACATGACTCAAAAATGTTGTACTTTATAAAGTAGCCTTTCATTCTATTTTGTGGATAAGGTTTCGGTTTTGGGTTACGCGGTTAAGCATGTGAATATTGATTTATAACCTTCAAGATTGTTTGCGAATCTTCAAGAATGTTGAAACTTTCTATTATTCTTAATTCTTAAAAAATTGAAAAAGTGCAATAAAGATAGAAAAAATCTGAAGAGGTTCAGAAAAGACAGGAAAATGAAATAAGATACTTTCGACGAGATTGAGGTTTACCTCTATAATATTGATGCATGCCAATACCGTCACATATGTGATTCAATTTATTTGTTAAGTGAACCATGACATCTCGTCGATCTCCTTCTTATGATTTTTTTTTTGCACCTAAAGGTCTTCTGATGTAATTGATGTTGCTTTGTAATCGTCCGTAATCATATGTAAAAAATATTATCTAAACTGTCATATTACACTTTGAAACTTGAAATAGTATTAAATATTATAACATAATTGAATATGGAATTTAACAAGATATGTAAAAGTTTACTCAAATGCTTTGACTTATACTTCTTCATTTCACAAGCGTGCATTTTCAACTGACGTAAAAAATTAGATTCTATCGATTAGGGGTGGATGGAATGTTGAATTCAAAAAGGGCAATTATGAAATAGAGTTAAGTGAGTTGTTTCAACTTTTTTATAAAATTACATATAATTTCATATACGACTATACTCGGTTCAATAATGATGGTCATATACCATCGCGCACATTGCAAACGTTTAAAATATCACGGAGAGGGTTCAGTTCGATACCATTTCGCACATCGTGTTGTTTTAACAGCTTCTTAGGGTGTACTAACTTATACATCTCTGTGACTTCAATCAAGGTTTTTTCATTTTTATTGTGATAGTCCATTATTCTTGAGAGTATGGAAGATCCCTTGAATAGAGGGTGTTTATGTAATTCTAATAAATCGTAAACAATATGATACTGACTAGATCGAAAATGAAAGAAGAAAAAATTCACACGATGTCACCACTCAATGACCATGAACGTGACTTCGATTTAGAAAAGTCACTTTTTTTCAGTCAAAAGTGTAAAGTTTTGAAAACATCCTTGACAATGACTGGTGCGTGGCCAAATATGGAAAAAAGAGCTAGAAATCGTTTATTTGCCTACCAATTATCCTTTTTAGTTACGGCGCAGTTGTTTCAGGTAATTGTGAACATTTTGATCGTAATAATTAATCAACGCAAAAAAACCTTTGTATATTTTTCGACCTTGAAAACAGGATAAGAAAACTACATTTTACCTCTAGGACAAATTAGCTATTTAAATTTTATTCTATTAACTTTGCAAATAGTTTTTTCAATAACTAAACCCAAACCTTTATGTTGAATTTTTGAGAAATGTATTTGTTTAAATGATTCACGCAGAAAGTTTTTTGAAAGCTTTTCGTCGACAGCAATACTGTACCTGTGCACAGCGCCGCAAACACATAGGTCAGCAACTCAAAATGAGTGTTGATTATTTAAATGGCCAACAATGGCCAAATTAATGTCGTTTTCATTTCTTGCATGTTTTATAAATAGTTTTGAGAAATACGTAGCTTCAAGTTGACTCCGGGACTAAAAATGTTCAAAATTATCATCTTTCAGTCGGTAAAATTTCGCTATAGAGAGATTTCTTGTCATATTCTGTTTTTCAAGGTCTTTTGGATGAGAGATTTAAATGTAATATTGAATACTAAATATCTACGAGTCTAAATGACAGTATGTTGATCATTTAGTGGAAGTCTTTGTTACAATTAACAAGTCAAAAAGATTATGACGAAATCTTTTCATCGGTGTTGTGGATCCTCACTACACTCGTGTATATTGTATTAATCCTTCATAATATCTTTTTTAATGATAAAGTAACCGCATTACATTATGAAAGTTACGCCTCCAATTTTGTGTCGGCTGATATATAATGTAATTTGGCTTTTCGAAGGTAAAAATATTATTGTATATAATAGCATCTGAACACGAAATACGAAAATCAAATTGTCATTCGCTTCTCAACACTGTCCCAATATCTAAGTTCAGTCGGTTACTAGCAGGTTTTTCTTTTATCTTATACTATATTATCGTATTTATAATAACTTATGCAAACTGCACTTGATGGTTCCCTGACAGTAGCACGCTTTATGTAAAATTTACCCTAAATTAATATAAATGTGCCTGCATTTTGCATTAATCTCACTAACTCTAACGAAAATTCAATTCAATAATTATAGTATTGTGCATTGCAGTAATGTACATCTGGACATTTGTATTCCTAAGTTTAGTTCCAATAATAATTGCGTTAGTAATATGCGATACAGAATTAATTGAGAAGTCGGAGTGTAAGAAACAGTTCCTTGTTGTTAAAATGCCATTTTCGTTCACGGTGAATTCAGCGTACATCTGTAATTGTGTATTTATTTGCTTACTCAATCTATTCAACTTTTTTGGTGTAATCGTAAATAATATTCTGGTCGGATTGTCGTTAGAATCTGAGTTGGAGTAAGATAAGACTCATCCTTTTTGTTGAAGAACTGATACACCCTATGTGAAATATCTGACTCGGAATCAGTTAACAGATCCGAGATAGAGTGCAGTAGTAGATGTTTTACGTAGGGTATAATACATTAACTTTGGATTCCAAATCATCATATGGTTGAATGATTTTTACAGAAACGACTTAGCACAAAGTTTTAAAAACACATATGAGGACTTCAATGTGGCATATTACAATAGCAGTTCTACAATAATCCAAGCTCGGAAATGTTTTAGAAATCATCAGTTTATTATTAGGTTTTTGTTCTGAAAGCCAATCTGCGCCGTGTAGAACTTTCTAGACAATTTTGCTGAAAAAACATTAAAAATTATGGAAAATTCAATAAAGAAGTGTTGCAGGTAAAAAGAAGCAATTTCCCAGGCTCCAGACAAACCAGAAAAAAAGGTATATCAGTGAAGCTTCGAACTCGCGGTAGAAATAACTTTTAAGCTAGAACACTTTTTGTCAACTTCGTGTATCTACTTCAACCACTAAGCCAATGTAGATTAAAGAATTTCATCTGAAATGACTAGCCTATAACTATCCTTCACAGGAAAATTCTTCCAAACGAGTTTCATTTATTTTAGAGTCTTATATAGCCTGGAAGGTTTCTACTTGTCCCGTAAAATTTCTCTATAAAATTTTCCAAGCAATTTCTTACACTTTTTCTATGACGGCATTGCTTGAAACATTTTCATATGAAGAAAAACAAATTCAATGCATTTTCGTCGCTTGTTTACTAACAGATTCATTAAATTAATAAATGAATATTACGCTATGCCTCTCCTGGCCGGTGGAGCGATTGATATTTGTATCATTACATTCAGTTTATACGTAGTTAGGACAAGAAACGTTGAAAATATTATTCACAAAGAATTATTAACAGAAACTTGATTCTTTTTATTGTAGATCAAAAATTACATTAGCACACCGCAAAAACTTCTATTTTTTATCCCTATTCCTGTTGTTACTTTTTCTTTATTTCTCGTTGCCTGTGCTGCGGGAGAATTAGTTACAGAATCAAATACTCGGTTCAAAAGAGCTATGTAAGATAATAAGCATTGATGGGATGCATTATTAGAAAAATAGAAGTTCACTTCGTCTGTAAAGTCAATTCTGTTATTTTGTTAATTCATATAGATTTTATTCATACTGGACAAATTTCCATAAAAGGATTCGTGTATCAATGCAAATATTTCTAGTGCGATGCAACAATCGTTTATGCATCAGTGCATATGGTCAGATTATTCTGTCGATGGAATTATTTATTAGCGTAAGTGAAAAATTCAAATTGTTGAATCGTTATAAAAACATTGATTGTAATTAAAAAATGCACTGAAGAAAATGTGCCCATATAATTTTCCTTAAAAAACCATTCGCATAGAACAAGGAATTTTGATGTAAGCCCAAGATTCATAGTTGATTCTAAAAAATATGCATTTTAACGATCTTTTCTCTATAATAGCAATTCAACAATGGCTTCATTTCGATTGATATTAGTAAACTAAACCGACCTCTTTGCACCGGTTTTTGTTTTCTTACTCTAAACTTCTTCTACTCTTCTCTACTCTTTCCTTTTCAAACCGTTTCGGGCTGTACGGAATTTATGATCTAAAAGACGTTCATTTAAATCTCGAAATCAATATGTTTCGATGTGATGTGACTCTAGAAACAAATATTTTTTACATTAATATATGTTTTCGAGTTCTTTATTATTCGTTTTTTGGCTTATTGTCGATGGCTTACTATATCGACTTTTGATTTTGTTTCATGCCATTATAACAGATAATGATTAAAAAAAGATTTGAATCGCCTAATTTTTCTCATCAATGAGAACTGAAATGTTGTGAAATTTATTGGAATTTCTACAGATCGTTCGAGTAGCTTTTACATACTTCACGTATTTATGTTCTGTGAAAGATCAATCATAATGAAAATTGGTTATTAGACTCAGATCGATGAGGTAATCTAAACTTTTTAATAGCCGAACCAGAAAAGAGTTAGGACAAGAAGGTTTTGGAAGACATCATAGAAAATGTTTACGAATTAAATAAAAAGATCTGCACAAAATGAATGATTACTAAATGGTTACTTTTTGGTAGAACTAAGTTATGTAAATCGGTCACATCATGATAGCTGTGATATAAGGATATACCTAAAAAAAGACCAGAAATATTTCTTTTAATTGCAAATTTACAATTATTAAATTATCTTGATTGCTCCCGGACGTGCAAGGCCATTCTACAAAAGAAAGCCGCATGGAAACGCCTGACCATTGTGGAACATTATTTTAGACGCTCCTAAATAATGTTCTCTGTGGATTAAAAAAATACGTCATCGATGGAAATTTTCTGTTAGTAGATTTGCTACTACATGAAACGTCGAGTAATAAAAAATAATGATAAATATCGTTGAATAATAATCTTTCTTCCAAACTTAATATGGATGAGTATCATCTTTATATTCTATGTAAAATATGGGAGCCGTAATCCGACTCAGAATCAATTTTTTACTGATTTATCAAGGGGCTTTAAAATTCAGAATTTGAGTAGAAAAATTTTAACATAGGGATATTATATTTTTCGAAAAATTAATGTGTACTGAAAAAAAACTCACTATATTACAGGACCATTCACGATAAGAGGTGTACTTCATGTAGAATGGATAGATGTAGAATGATTCGAGGGTTTTATGAAATGCCTGGATTATACACTTTTACAGAAAACATGTCTATAATTGTTCCCCAGCTTCTTTTATCATTATGGAATATAAGTGGACTTACATCCGTAATTTATGTAAATAAAAACGATGGTAATATTTTATACTGTATATTTTCGTACAATCATGATACAAATAAAATCTAGAAAACTCAAACTTGAGTCACTTTCCAAGTTTACTTACAATAACAACATTTGTTTGATTTACAAAATTTCGTGCAACAAATTTTCATATTGAGAACTTTTGGAAAAGAAATGATTCTGTAACCGACCTATTAGGGTCCATTTACAGTTTTTAGTGAAAACATCCATTGTTGGAGAATGGAATACCAAATCAATTTTTGCAAGAAAGTTTTTTTTTTAATTTTTGCTGCAAAAATAACGCAAACAACGAATGCTTGAAGAATACATGATATAAATTGAATAACATCGTTTTTAATATTTTGTAATAGAAATAGCGATGTTCAAACGACGACATATAATGAGTTACAACCAGAGAATTGCAATGTACAGAGCATAAAAAAAACCATCGTCACATAATCAACCCAAGAACAAATTAACGACAAAATATATAATATGTGTCCTCTGTCTTACAATACAGTATTGTGTTGACGGAAATCCACCCAGCCTATGGATTTGGCCACAAAAATACAACAATTTTTCGGTCCGTTGAAATATTTGTCAATATCATCAAGGAGAAGATCTTAAATCAATCAAAAACATTAGTCCTTATTGTTCCGTTTCTTTTTATTGATTCCAGAAATCAAAATCTTCGTCGAGTTCCTGCATGGGCTCTTCCGTGATCTCAACAGTTTGATCCTGCTCGACATATGATTCAGTGATTTGTTGGTCGTCCTGGTCATAGATTTGTTCGTCTTCGCCAATACCTTCGCCCGCTTCCTCAACCTGAGGAGTCGATTCAATGGTTTGTTCACCTCCCTGCTCAACAGACTCGTCCACATTACGCTCAGCGGTATTACTGTCGGTGTTGTCTTGATCCTCGTCGTGAGCCTGTTCGTCAATCTATAAATCATGTTTTAAAAATTTATTACATTCAAGTTTCTCAAAAAAAAAAAAAAAAATTATTATTGAAAAATGTACCTGAGGGGTATATTCAGGATTCTCTTCCCTGTCTCTATCAGAGGGTTGCTGACTAGATTCCTCTTCAACGTGGACATGCTCCTCAACAGACGATTCTGGTACATCTTCGCTGGAGACAACGTCAAGTACCTTGTCTGGTTCTTCTTGTCTTCGAATATTCTCTATGTTTCTTTCCTGGACCAATCGGTCCTCCTCATCGGCAATTGTTGCTGCTATGGCTTCCGCGTATATTCTACGCAAGTTAAGCAAACGCCTGAATCGTGGAAATTATAAATAGCAAAATTAAAGATCCGCTCTGAGGAGATGTTAACGTCACATATAGAAACGAGTAAGGAACCAATTGACGTTTACTTGCATCACACTCATCAGCACGAATCTCTCCTGGTGGCTTTATTTCTTACGTTAAACACAGGGTTATTCACCTACTAAACTTGGAAATAAAAATATTAATCAAGTCGATTGAGTTAAGTGTCATTTTTAAAGAATTAATGACAGAAAATGCGATTAAAAAATCGTACGCATATGATTTCCATAAATTAATAAAGAGTTATATAATTGATTATAATATAATGATTTGCAGTTTTAGAATCACAGTTGAAAAACAATATCAGGAGCAAAATAAGGGGAAGATTATGAATGAAATTGCTTACCTATCCTCTGCGTCTATCCTCTCCTGTTCGATTCGTGCTGCTTCTGCCTTTTCTTCTTCGACTCGTCTAATAGCTTCTAATCTTTCCTGTTCGATGATCTCTGCTTTTCGGGCCTCTTCAGCTGCTCGCTCCAAAGCAAGCCGCGCCTCTTCCTGTTCTCTTTCTAAACGTAGACGTTCCTCCTCAGCTGCCTTCAATCGTTCTTCTTCTAGCCTGAGTAATAAAGTCCGTCTTTGGATGCGTGAATTCAAAAACAAGCTCTATTATTTTGCCCCTTTCGTAAAATAGATATTTTCGATTTAAAACCGTTGTACACTTACATATAGTATCATCAGACTAGCTATTCACATTATTAGTTACAATCGACGAAATGTACACGTACCGAGCGGAACATTCATTGATGCTTGAAAACGGTTTTTGAAAATGTTTATTTTAGTAACTGGGGCGTGGCTTAGGGAAATTTCTATGTTAAGAATGTTGAGTATCAGAGAAACTGTAAAAATATCTGCTTATCAAATGAATCGTCAGATAAAAAAAAATTAAAATGGTTTTCCAACAAAACTATTTGTTTGAGTTTTTCAATTTTAGTGCACGACAATAATATAACATTTATTAATATTTGTGAGCGTCACCTGGCCTCTTCAGCTTGTCGAGCCAAAAATTCTTCCGCTCTCCTCAACGCTTCTTCGTCTAACCGCTTTTTAACTGCAAATCACAAGTGGTTTTAATATTTATTATACTTGCATGTTTTCGAAAATAATATTTTTGGAACAATTTTGTAAAAAAAAGTATTTCACATTTAGGAATTAAAAACACTAGGGGAACATAGATTTTTACATGAAAGAACAAAATTTAATATGAAGAATATTTTAGAATGGAAAATGAAATAACACGAGAATGAGCCTTAGATTACCTTCTTCTTGTTTCTTTTTTTCTTTTTCTTTCTCTTTCTGTTTTTTATCTGTCTTCTCTTTCTTTTTCTCTACAATTTCATCGACTATTTCTTCGGCGGCCTGTTCTTCCGCAATCGGCTCGATCTCTCGTTCAATTTCTGCGATTGGTTCTACTTCTGGTTCAGGTTCCGGTTCTGGTTCCGGTTCTTCTCTGATTACTAAACGTACATATGTAACATATAACGAGTACTGAAGTGTGTTGTTTGTATGTAAAATGGTTACCTTTTCTTGGTCTTTCTGCAGGCGGTGAAACTGCTAATGCACGTGCTAGAATGATATGAACCATGTAATTTCATTATGAAAAACAACTAAAATGTACCCTTGCTAATGATATAAACTACCAATCGATTTTCTAATGCTAACACTTTTTTTATTTTCACACGTAGGAAAATAGTCGTGACAGATTCATGCGAAAGTGCTTTTTGCGAATTATTGAAATGAGAGAAGAGGACTTACTAACCTTTTCTTTTTTCACGTTCTGTCATAGGTAGTTCAGGCGCTGGGAAAATTTGGGAAAACAACAATTACATTGTACAATATCAATATTTACAACAAGTCAAATTTAATCACACTCAATTTTTGCAAAAATTTTTTCATTTTCTCTCTATTAATTTCTTTTACAAGTTAAAACTTTCGTTCCAAAGTTTCTGATTTTACTGAATACAGTAAGTCAAAACATTTCTCTTCTTTTTGCAAAAATCAATTAACCATGCATGGTACGTACAAAAGTTTAATTATCGCAAACTTTTAACTTTCCCTATAATTCCCATGGGATGACTGAAATTCTGCTGCCATGCAATGCACGTTTAAGTTAGTCACAAAAAGATGAAAGTGTGGAAAGGGGTATAAATAAATATTAAAGCGTGAAAACAAGAGATGATATGAAAACGTGAATACAAAAGGCTTTTTCAATCGTCGATTAATGCGAGATTATGAGAATGTTCAGACTTTTTATAATGCGCCGATTTTAATGAGCGATTAGTCTGAGTGGACGGTGCTCTTTGATAATTTTGTTCTTTCGCTTCCTAGGCTGGATTTAGACTCCCATTAAAATTAGTAAAACAACTTTGTCCTTACCTCAAAATTTATACTTGCACACTTATAACATTTTTTTGAAACTCAAAGAAACAATACTTGACTTTGACGACATTTATTATGGCAATTGAAAACAATATTTACAACTTGATGATTGACTTGATTTCTAGTTTACGTTTCTACAAATGAATCCAAAACTACTGAATATGCCTTAAACAACAAACGAACATGTATACAACTTGTAATTGTGGTGAAAAACATTACACACGTTACTGAACAAATGACTACAGTGATTTTGTAAGTGTTCTTCGTTTTTTATTTTTTTCAAGTTTGTTACAATGTACAAGGACTTTAGAAACAGCGACAAGTTTGGTGTAAATTTGAATTTCACATTCGTTAAAAGTGATAATGAATTTAGTTTCCGGTGTGGGTGCAATCAAGTGTAGAAAATGATGTCCATCGTTTGTTTTGTGTTTTCAAATCGAATGAAATTTGGCAATAACAAAAATGAATCTATCATTTATTCCTCCAACTCAGTCTGGCCGTCTTCTTCCTCTTCTTTATCTTTCTTTTTAGGCTCTTGGTACAGCTCAGGTACGCGATCTCTCCATCCCTTGCCTGAAACGTTCAAAAGCGTCTCGTTCTATTGCTTTTGATCACGCCTATCACTCGTGTGCTTTTTTTTTAATTCTCTCGCTGTTTTTTTTTTGTTTTGAGTTTTTTTTGCGCGCTTCCATCTGTATTCACATTTTTTGCTTCGCCTCATTACGATCCGACAAGTGATTTCGACGTGTTAGTGGTCGTCCAAAAACTTACTTGTACAAAGTATAGGTAAAGAGAAAAAAAACGTTCAGAAATGTATAAGTGGGAGAAAAAAGAAGAAAGACAAATCCAACAAGATGGGACACCAAAAAAAGATACACGACATTCGCAAAAAAAGGCGAAAAACAGTACAAAAATCAAAAGGTGCGTTCAACGGCGTCTTGTGGCCGCATTGAAACCAAAACGTTCGCGTCCATATCTCACAAGTATAATTTTTCTTTTGACTTCAACATTTGTATTTGAAATTTCAGTTTGTAAAAATTTCGGTTTAAAAAGTTTGAGATTTTCAAGTAATGTTGATTGTTTTGTGCAAAATACTTGTGTTGTACGGAAAGCAACAAATACTTGTCAACGAATAGTACGATAAAACATAGACTTGGTATCATGCTTCATTTGAGAACATTCCGCTCGGAAAGTAGCGGCACGTGTTAGTGTCTCGAGGCAAATGATTTAGAAAATCGTATAGATTTCTCAACATCAAAACAATTCTCGAATTTTCAAAATAGTTCAGATTAATTTAAAATGAAAAACTTTGTTCAATCGTTTTCTGTATCATAAGCCTCGAAAAAGTGAATGCAGATAACTACATTAGAAAAAAAAAGATAAAAAATCAAAGTCTGTATAACCGGTGTAATTTTATCAACAGTTTGTTAATTACAAAGGTGTCTCTAACGTCTAAGAGTTTAAAATTGTTAGAAGGTGTGATAAATAACTTACTGCAATTTTCAGCAGCCTGACGGTTTTTGAGGTAATAGCTGAGTAAATTGACATCGCTTTTGACATCACCGGGGACAACATCTGCGACGGTGTAATAAGGCCTTCGACGAGATTGGGGTTTACCTCCAACGTACTTGACGCATGCCAGGGTACCGTCACCCATGTGACGCAATCCAGGTGTCAAGTACCATGACATCCCGTCGATCTCCTTCTTCTCATTGTTTTTCGCACCCAAAAGTCTTCTGATGTAATCGTCGCTTCGTAATCGTTCGGGAATTATCACTTCGGCGTAGTCGCTATTAATAACCCATTTTTTATATTCAAAAAATTATCCATAAAAAATGACCTTTTTTGCTCTATTTGTATTTTGGTTACCTTGGTGTATGTCTAGGGACAAAAACGTGAATTCGACGGAGGAGAGAATTTGCTCGTGCTCTTATATCCCTGGCTTCGTCGTCAAAATCCTAAAAAATTACTTGCTAATGAATATTTGATTTTTTGACGTTTAGATTTTTTCGTTTTCAGATAGAATATTTCAAAGCCGAGAACAAAATGTGAAGTGAGAGTTCACTTCGTCTAAGCAACGAATTAACTGCGAACATTTGTTCGTATCAACTGGTCAAGCACGCGTTTTTAATTAAAATATATCGGTCTGAAAACAATGGCACATGGTCTGCGTTGAACTCTGCCAAATTTCGTTGAAGCCAAAACTTGCCAACACCAGCATGTAGTTACAATCGTTTTGCGAAGCTATTGTAATCATTTGTCATTTGGTTTTTTTCCCTCGTTTCTATTGCATAAGCACTTGCTCCTCGTATGTTACTCATGCGACACACCACAATCAAACAATTTATCATTCTAAACTCATTCAAGAGTCACATAATTATTTCACACCTCTTCTCTGTACATTGAGAAAAGTAGATCGGAACTTTTTCTATCTCATTTAATGAACATTTTTTAAAACACATTTTTTTAATTCTACAGTATCTTCGAAAAATTAACTAATCACAATTGAGAGATTATTGTGACACTACTAAAAATAAATTCTAAAATTAAATTTCTCATTCCAAACTGTCATTTATAACTTTTGAAGTAAAATTGTTTTAGTATAGAAATTTGCCTAAATGTCACAATGGCCCTTCTGAATTATAAAAATGTGTGAAATGTTGTTTTTTGAATCGTCCACTTTCAGCGCAGAGAATAGTCAAAAGATGTATCTTTCTCAAAGTACTGTCAAAATAAGCGAACAAAAAAGGTTCGACGACAACTCGACCTGGAAACTTACGATGCTATCCTTAGAATTAAGGAAATGTTCGGTATACGATACGCTCGAGGGCCGCAGTCGATCCCTTATCCTGTTGAGTTCGGCTTTTATAACACTTGGTCTTATTCGCGTGTAAATTCGAATCGGCATCGGTACTGAGGTATGATAAACGACGCTGCCTGGCGACCGAACAACCGCGACGATTCGTTTGTGAGCGACGTAGGGCATGGGTGGATGCCATGGCCTCACCTAAATTTGGTACCAATTGTCACTTTACTCATCTCCATTAATTCTGGCATTAACAAGTAGAGGCAGAAGCAGTTTTAGAAACAGAAAGCTATTCCATAGACAGAAAGCTATTCCATAGAGTTTCCAGCAGAGCACCAATTAGCATAATGAGATGAAATGTGATGAACTTCAGGATAGGGGATCGACTAGTGGAGACGATTATTCGGTAACGACGAATCTGACTAAGTATGATTTTTGATGGTTTCAATTTGATCTATAAATGGGTCAGAATTAATATGATATCACTAAATTTTTGTTTGTTTTTTGCCTCTAAATTGCTGGACACGTTTAAAAAGCAATTTCATCTATATGATCCAGCGCAGGCGAGCATACTAAAAGCATTATTCAATAAATAACCGGTGGGAAGTGTCCACTTGCGAGGTTCTAACTTTAGCGAGGCTTCTTGGGAACGGCGCCTTTCGTTTGAATCATGACTGAAGATGTTCTATTTTGAATGGGCTTTTTTTGATTAAAACAGTGACAATACGAATGTTTCAATAGCGGCTGATCGCTTTTTTGAATACCATGCATTGCAATTTTTGCTTCTTCACTGACCTGCAGAGTTGTATAGGACGGTTCGTAAGTCGGTACATAAGTTGATATATAAGGTGGTACGTAAGGCGGTACGTAAGGTGGTATATAAGGTGGCACATAAGTTGATATGTAAGTTGGAAGACTCTGCTCGTCGTATCATCAGTTGAACAGATTCGTACGGATTCAAAACAACGTTGACGGTTAGAAGAAAAGCCGGCGGCGGCGAGGGTAGAGGAGTCACATGGGAGTCACGATTGATAGAAAGAACAACAACTTTGTTAGCCAATATTCCGTTTCAATTCCAACATCATTTGTATCAAGTGTTTTCTTTCGTTTCTTTTTTTTGTTTGTTTGTTTTTTTTTTATATCTAGTAAAGTAAGCTAAAATGAAAAGTAAAAATGTGTGATAGTGCCTCTCGGATCGTCGATTTTGAATGTTTTTAGAGCGGATAGCCAGTAATAATTATTATTATTGTGGTCGCAGTTATATGATGGCGCGATTAGTTTTGAGGAGAAAAAACAGTACATGCAAGTGTTCTACGTAATTAAGAAAAGTTACATTGAAGGTCGCGTTATCATTGATTTAATCGTCACGAGTCTGTTTGTGTGAAGTGATAGGAATGATCAAACGTTGGCTCGTAGGTTGAACGGACGACTCGACACCATAAGGCAAAAACGACGATTTGCTATCAATAATGAATCATCGCATCCTGTTATCTCATCTCTCATCGTTTCATCAGACGGGTGTTTGGAAATGTCAACAACACTTGTCATCATCAACTTTTAACTTTTATTCTGTCATCACATCAAATATACATTGATAATTGTTTCAATTTTGTATTGCGCCAGATTGCGGTCATATATAATTTTGCGTACTCTCGTTCTATGATTTGGGTGTCAAAACGGTCAATCTTCTTTTAAGACCAACATCCAGAGTTACGACAATGATAATATACAGGTTCAAAACACATTAGTATAAACAGCCAATTGTGGTATTATACACGTATTTGTCGCTTAGAAGTTTATATATTATTCACATTAGGTGGTTACAAAGACAAAGTTAGATCAGAATTTGATTGACACACTCGAAGTTATTTACTCTCACGATTTTGATACGTAATCACAATAATTGTCGAAAGAACAAAATAGATGAAAATTGTATGACATCTGTTTACAGAACCTATCCAGATTTACAGATTCAAACTAACAATTTTGTTTTCTAATAGCAATCATTTGTGCGATCACTTACAAAACCAAAAAAAAAATCTATTCAAATCCCTCTAAATCACATCGTTTGTTTGAAAGTTCTGATTCCAAGTTTTTTAAACGAGAATTAGGGAAAAGGATTTAGATGCGGTAGGAGTAATGACGGTAGGTGGTTCCACCAGGAAGACGCCCGGAACTGGAGGTTTCGTAGGTGGATCGATAACTTCCGGGACCGCCGCCGGACGTAGATCTTGATGAGCGCTCGGTCGAGTACGACCCGTACGGACCGCTTTCTCTCTTGACAACGTTTTCCGTGGTGTAAGTCTTGCGCTCAGGACGATGGTATGGATCGCTGGATGAGGAGCTCGAGCTGGTATTGTGGTAAGAATAGCTGTATTGCTCTTGAGCGGATCTCACTCCTGTATCCGGATAGTCACGAACGGCGTAGTGTCGAGGTGTCTAGAGTCGGGTTAGATTAAGTCAGCTTTATTTATTTTTGTTTCATCCTGCGACACTTTGGAATTGGCATAGAATAATGTGTGTCGTTTACAAAAAATTTTGGCTTGCAATTTCAATTGGTTTTATGGTTTATCAATTAGGTCGGCGTTCATTCCAATGTTCGTCCACGTCGTTATTCTTGTCTCTTGCCAGAAAAAATTACAGATTAATCAAGCAAGTTTTTAGATTTCTGTTCTTGTTTTTTTTCGGTTTAATTTTTTTGATGACGATTAAGTGATGTGAAAGCGTACCATTACTGGTCTAACTCAGAGTTGTCTAAAGTTAGTCGGTTGAAAAGTTTTCCTCTTGGTCGATGTCATTTTATAGTAGGGGATGAGAAAAAAAAACCAGACCGGATGAAATCAAGATTGTTTTTCATTTTTCAGAGAACGTGTTTTTTTAAACGAATACAAAAAGTTGGAAAAAAGTTAAGATAAATAATGGTAATGATCCGCGTAAACATTTCATAATTTGTACAAGCGTGGATCGAGCCAATTGTAACGTGTAGTTAATAAAACGTTCCCGCTGAGATATTCAGGGCACTCGAGTGTTGAGCAACGTAGAGCTCTTGCCAAGATGGGACCCCGGTCTAACACGATGCTCTACGAATTCCCGTTAATTCAATGTGCAGCTCGGTGTTTGTGTGCGTCCAAATTAGGCCGGTCGATTATTAATATTGTTACAACGCCAGGACAGTCGACGACAAAGAACAAACAAGGATTCACCATTTTAACAAAGTCGTTTATTCAACCGTCCACAAGAACGGAAACAGGAGAGATGCGTACAAAATTCAAAAAGTAACCAACTATCTGTTACGGGAACACCATCAGTTAATCAGGATACTGAGTCAAAACTAAATCTCAATGTTGATTAAATCAATCGGACTACATAGTCGGACGTGAAACGAGAAAAAAAAATCTCCGTTCACTGAAGGTCGGTCCATTCAATGCCGGTTAATGTTTACCAACTGCTATCTCGGATTAGCCCTACTTCAATGGTACTCCGTCTTGGGTTAATTATAGACGCTTGCGAAAGAAAAGCAGAAATTGAATCGCACGATATATGCGGCAGAGTTTAACCGACCTTGAACGTACGAACCTGTACCATTATTTTTGTTTTATAGCGCTGTAAAAAAAATTGAAAAGTTCAGTGGATTTCAAGTTGGGCGTGCAGACAATTGTAGGTCGACGAGAATTTATCAGGGCGAGGTGAGACTTGAAAATCACCGTACAACGCAACACTTTTCAAATTTGTTACACGTTATAAAATAATAATGCGAAGTTTAATAATGCAAACAAGGTGGAACACAGAAGGACGAATGAAAAATTGTCGTTCGATCGGGTGTACAAATTGTTCGTCGTTAGAGTTCACTCGAGGGGGTTCTCAAAATCGGTACCAAGATGGTGTCTGCAGGGCCGAGAGTATTCGGTACCGGCCACTGTAATCTGGCGGGACAACTGCGTGTCTGTTGCATCCCGGTTTCCTGGACAGGATACCCGTTTCAAAGACACAACCCTTGGCGGCAAGTTCGGCGGCCGCGTCCAGGCCGACTTTCGAGATGGCCCCACCCTCGATGAGTTGCCTCGAGTGGTCGTCTTTAGCCACATTCTTGCCTCGGACAGTGCCCTCTTTCTCTTTCAGGGTCACGTACTGGTAGAACTCTTTGTTTGGGTCCTGCCTTTTGCGGCCCCAAACAGTAAACGGTTCTGGGACCAACGAGGGTCGCGGCACGTCCGGCACCTTGTCCCACGGAAACGTGTCTTGCTTCTGCAAAGTTAAACGGTTTCTCATTCGCCATTTCTCCATCTTCCATTCTCCTTGAATCCTTCACTTCCACACCACTGTCTGTTTTTGCCTTTTTACAATTTTTTTTTCTTTTCGGTATTCTATGGGGGCACCAAGTAAGCTCTTATGATTGCGATTGACGGGTCGATAAGCACGTCGAAAGAGTCGTTGAAAATCTGGTTCGCAAAAGTTGGTACTTTTTTGTAAAAAACTGACTAAGATTTTCTTTGGGTTGTATCTTTTGACAAATTGCACAGATAGAGGTGAACCAATTGGCGATTACAAAATGGGAGGTGTAATAGGACGAAGATGAATAAACTCCGATGGTGTAGGGAAGGAGGATTAATGGATGGTCGATCTATAAATATTTGTGCATCATTTAGTAAACAGTTTTACTATTACGCGTGAAATCAAAAATAAATGTGTAATCATTCGGTTGGAATTAAAAAAAGAGAGTTAAAACGGGAGGTCTTAAGCGGTACAAGACAATTTCAAACATTTTGCATTATTGTTTTTGGTCAATTAATTACAGCAACGTGGATAAAATTCGCACTTTGAGATTGTTGAGCTTTTCTACTTGTATTTTTAACTTTTCACATTCTAAGATTAGATCTCTGTGACAACAAGTGAATCATAGTTTCATCATCGTGTCTAATTGAAAACATCACTTTTGTCTCCATCTGTTGTTTTTTAGATTCATTAACAAACTGTTAAACAAATAAAAAATTACGAATTTGTTACTGAAATCATAAAAAAACAATTTTAAGAGAAATTTTAAAAAATTGTACTCTCAAGAAAACAAGAATTAAAAAACAAAAAACAAAGCAAAATTCATACGAGTTGAATTTGAGTTTGAAAAAATGTCTGATTTTGTTCGTGCGTCAAGCCCAATCCGTCGAGAATGCCGGACTCTGTTTTTACATCTGTCAAACGTCCTACGTCATTGGAAAGCCAGAGGAAGTTCGATCAGTGCGATTTCCGCTCGTAAAAAAAGCATCAAAACGGCTGGGCGGTGGATTTTTTTGTGTCTTTTACAAAACAACAAGTTAAGATCTCGGACGGAGAGATGACTTAGTCGCTATTTGTACACCTAAATGCGAACCTCACGCGAGTATGAATTTCAGTAACAGAGAAATGAGAAGTGGGAGTAGCGCACGAATCGACTGTGCTTCTAAATTAGGGCAGCGTAACGCAACACCGAACGTTTCAGCATTTTCATCAAAAACTTTTTGTATAAAACCCAGAAACGCTTTATGTTTCTCTCATCGAGATTGGATTTAGCTGCACCGGCCCTATGAATCGCATCTATTTTCTCTCCATGCGGAAGTCGCCTCGATTCAATTATTCATTTCCACCACGCAACAATTTTCGTCATAAAATCATAATTGACACATCAAAAAATGAATCATGAAACGTTTCGATTGCAACAGCCCCGAGGTGTTAGATTATAATTATCATATTCATATTGCATACGCGCACTTTTTTTTTGGAACCGAGTCTTGGTCTAATTATAACTCGCACTTAAAAATAACGCCTGCCGAGTTCAAGTGGCAAGTGTTGCTTTTCCAGAAATCTGACAATTTGAAAATTATAAGCAACGCCAAGAAATGAAATGTCTAATCGCCGGCGGATAAACGCGAGAATTATTACGATTGCCATATTACGTGACTTATGTCACCGTGACATTAATCGCTGTGTTTGCAACGGCCACGACATTTTCAAAACGATCCACAAATTTATATTCACGATTATATGCAATTTTAGTTTACGCTCTTCCTTCAAAATGACGTTTTTAATGCACTTTTTGATGTCTCAATCGTTGATTTTCCATGTCAAGGTTTATAATCACTATATTTCTAGTTACAAAAAGTTTTTTTGGGGGGTTTTTTGTAAAGTTTACAAGTTTCATCTCCAAAGAGTGGGGTTTACACTTAGGGAGTCGTTTTTAAGTAGTGAAAAATTGAAACAGTCAAATGATCTGTTTAATCACCTTAAAAAATGGAAAAAAAGTTGAACACCGAGTGCACAATTCAAAAACTGAATCCGAAACGTGTACCGTAGAATGACATCGTCAGGATTGATATATCGGGTGACATATCAGAGAGCTTAGCGATGAAGATGCTGGTTTTTTAGTACAAAACTAATGACAGTAGTAGTACAAGTCATTATTAGTATGACATAGTAGCTGTGCATCTATGGCAGTAGTAGTGGTCAGAGTATACAGTGTGGAAGTCAAGGCTTCGAGGTGATTGATTCTGAATCGCGCAATGCTTACTTGTTATTTCTTGTTAAAATGGATTATGACAAGTTGGTTGTTAATCAGTGTGATGTAAACAATATTTATCTCATATTGTACAAAAAATTCGCAATAAACCTTCGCAATTCGAACGAGAACTTCTTTTTCTCTTCTCTCAAAATTGTTCTCCAAATCTCGTTCGAACCAGTCGGTACTTTTACAGTTCAAAAAGATCATGCATAAACCTGTACTTTGCAACTTGCAATTTTTTTTCTCATCTTTGAAAATCACACTCAGACAAAGTTCCAAGCTTTAGTGCAAATGGACAAACTGAAATTGGATCTTTGGAACTTTGTCTTAGGTGAAAAAAAAAAACTTTGACGTTAACCGGGAAATGATATTTTTGAATGGTGCCAGACTAACCGTGACGGTGTAGGAGCTCGAGTAGGGCCGCGTGTAGGGGCGCCGGGTTGTGTAGAAATCGCTCGAGTAAACCATTTTGGCAGGCGTTCGTGTTCGTTCGGTCACGTAAAATCCGGCCAAGTACCGATGCGACCGCGAAGAAAGTTGGTGCGTTTCTGTGAGTGCAGGTTCGCGCTGCTCGCGATGTTTGGCGTCGCGTTATCCCCTTTGCTCGTGTCTTCGGGTTGCGTCACAACGAGAAACCACTCCGTCCGACAGAAAATAGAATCATGTTAAGGTTGCCCGATGACATTCCTCCCTTCTCGCGCTTATTTTCCGAATCGCCAACAATTCGTAATCGTCTATTTTTTCCAGCAGCCTGCGCTTCGACCGACAAAAACTTCGCCAATCACCAAAACAATCGGGCTTTCGTGTCTTTTTTTCTCACGTCGAGGGGACACGACAGTCGCTTGTTGATGTTGTCGGCGTATTCTTAGCTGGCCTTGCAATCAGGAATAATGTCAAGATTTGGTCGTCGCGATATTTGCACCTTCGCGGCTCCGCGATATCAAATCGTTCGAATAAAGCACGGTGTGAAAACACGCGCAAACGTGCTTCTCGCTTCTTACCTCTATTTTTAAACAGAAACCCGCGAGTTTTACGAGCCATTGAAATGCGTGAAACGATGGTATTCTGTTTATTATTTCTTTGTCAGTTGTGTCTTAATCAGTTTATTTCTGTGACCTGGAGGCTCTTTTTTCGTGTTTTATGAGGTGTTGATGAAAAAGCGAGTAAAAAGTTGAGTAAGGCGATTTGGGCGATGTGTCATCGTTGAAAAAAAGAAATACAAAATCGTGACCGTGTGAAATGAAAATAAATTTTTGGTGAACGAATGTTGCGTATTTTATGATTTTATTTATTGATCAGACAAACTATTTTCGTAAACATCGTAATTATCAGTTTTGTTATTATTTTTATTATTATTATTAGAAGGTGTAAGTAAATTACGGATATTACAGTTACAAATTTTTGATGTTGGTAAATTAATAATTTTTGAATTGCTGGTTTGCAGATCAAATGAAGACTGATTCTAAGGATGAAACAATTGATCACATCTGCTGAATGAAACAAACACATTAATATTGCTCTAATTTTTTTTATTTCACATCAATGAACATTGTTTCGACAAAGCGATTCTTCAAAGTCAGGTTAATTCAAACTGAACTAGTCGTTGATTTGTGGAAGGTGTTTTACATATCACGGATTCTTCTATTTCAGTTTAATCTCATAACATAGAACCATCAATGAAATAGCTACTCCAGAGGCAACCAAAATAAGCAGGCCTAAGATACGATCTAAAGTCAGTGAATTTGTTGGAATTTTTGCTCCACATCGTTCCGCGTTTATCCATTTATTGTACAACTCTTCTAATTTAGTGGTGTTCAGTTTCAACACAGAGATACTGTATAAATGGGGGAAAAAACACAAATCATTATTGTAATCACAAGTCAACAATATGTCAAAAGTGATAAACTTTTTTGAAACACTTTACTTTTTTTTTAGATTTTGACTTTATTTTTGAACATTTTTTTGACTTATTGGTGCTCATTTTTTAATTGTCTTTTTAACACGAATGAAACTACGATGTGCAAATTATTAAAAAGCATGATAAAAAAGGGCCAAATAAAAATACAAACGCATAGTCCAATTTTTCCAGTAGCGGCGATTCCTTTTGTACGGAAAATGAAATAGATTTTTTTCCAGAAGTTTTTGCTTCATGTATTTTGTTGTCATACATTAAGTCGCAATTTAAACTGGCATAATATTCTAAATACGAGTCCTCTCCGATCAATGCAAATTTGTGAGTATCATTGCTCATTCGAATGCGTTGAAGAGCTTTATCTATGTTGTATTCGAAGCCAGTTTTTTGCAGACCATGAAAATATTTTGAATACTTAAAATTATAAGGTAATTTATAGGTGTCGTGAGATCGATGTTGGTATTTATTTTGATACAAGTAATAATCTATCCATTGGCTAAAATTAGGAATAAAAAAGTCAAAAATGTACTCATCGAGTATGAAGGGTCTGTTACATTACTAACTCGATCATTTGTTTCTCAATTCTCGCCATGCTGTAATAAAACCAGTAGGATCGACTGTCATTCAGAATAAAATACTGGTCTTCAATATTTGATTTCGAATTTGCCATTTGTTTCACTGTCATAAACGCTGAGATGTTGGCGCAGTAAGTATAATAAAAGATGAAGGAGAACAAACTCCACGACAGGATTATTATTTTTCCGGACAAATTTCGAGGTACTTTTTTAACGCCTTGCATCATTGTACAAACACCCATGAACCATAAGTAATCTTGTACAGAAATACGTTCTGTTTCAGAATCTGCAAAAATAATTAAATATATGACAAACAATTTTCCACATTAGAAGGACCGAGTTGTCAAAATTTGGCATTGCATTTTTACTGATTTTTTATTCTTCATAATATTTTTAAATGTTCCATCGAATGAACGATAAAAACTTACTTTCAATTGTTTGATTTCTATAGCTGAACGGAGAACAGAGTTCACAAATCCAAAGTGAAGATGTGTAAATAACGAAAGCTACAACAACAAAGATTAAAAGATTAACATCCACAACTTGAGCGAACAATAAACAGCGATTATCTGAGGTCTCGCGTTTTCTCAATACTCCAAGTCTGCTCATTTTTCCAGTGATGGTTTCTGTAAAATCAACTTTGTCCGCATACTGATAAGTTACTGGCATTCCTATAATTGCAAGATCGGATTCGTTTCTAAAAATTTTCTCTACTAAGACATCAACGAAGTCGTAAAACCGTGTCTCGTTCGTTTCCAAGTTGGGATAAAACTCAATCGTGTAATTAAACGGAAAGATTTGTTGCAGTTCTGCCAGCAAGTCTAAGGAATACCCTTTGTATTCATCCGGTCCAGGTCCGTAGATAATGTATGGTGGATCATCACACGCGATTATGCGAACCGTTTCATTATAAGGCTCCAATTTGGTGCCAGAAACGCAAACGAATAAACAAATGATTTTGATGTCGATCGGAAACATCAATCCTCTTCAAAATCGTAGCTTTGACTGTGAATCACTTTTTACTTTTGACTTGTAGTTTACTTTTATTTATTTACAGTTTCATTTTTTACGACACCTAATTTTGATGATTGACATAAACATTTTTATGGACTGTTATTTACTTGAACATCGATTTTGTAATTATAGTTATTTTCTTTGAAATTTGACGTTACAGAAAAAACTGAATGTTTTGTAAATTACTGCGCAGTAAAAGTGACAATAAAAGTTTACGTCGACGGTTGACATGAAAAGATAAACGGACGAGTTTTTTCAACAAACGTTTACAAAATTAGCGAAAAAAGTTTGAATTGAAATTCGTGAATTGAAGAATTAATTTTTTGAAAAAATTTATCGGTGCAACAGAGGAGTTTTCTACTACTGCAAGTGTTCTCTGCAGCAGGTAAGTTATCGATTTGAGAACACTTTCATCCGCCAGACTTCGCTCCTGTCAAAATCCAACAGTTGATTATTTGAGTTGATTTTACATTCTGTACATGTGTGGTTAGTATTTTAACAATCACCGATTCGTTTAAGTTTTGACAGTTATTTTGACTGTGTCAAATAACGGGTAAAAGTATTATCTCCAGCAACGGTGCGGTATCAGTTTTGATAGAATCATAATGATTCATCTCGTCCAACACAGTTTTGCTAGTTACACCATTCGCAGTGAGTGATGTGTAAAAATAAAATGTAAAATGTCAACTCAAAGTCCGCGGTGATTTGACGGTATGTTTAGATTGTTTTTGCTGCGCGTTGTCGTCGAAAGTGTTTTGTTGTTGAGAGGGATACCGTTCTGGAGAAAGTATTTCTAAAGTTTCTTCGATTTTACATCAGACTTATAAAATACAGGTGTACTGGCCAGGTTTTCACGGTTAGGCAAAATCGACACTGATGGTTTAGAGGCTGAAGAGTGTCCGGGGTATGACCAGTCTCTCCCGATCAAATACTATTGGAAGCGTAAGTAAAAAGATCCAAAATTTAAAAAAATATTTTTATTTGTTTTCAAATATTTCGTATTATATTTATTTTACATTGTTTCAAGGTTTCTGTTCGATAAATATGATTCAGCAATATTCTTTTTATTATCTACACTTTTGTATTTGAAACTGAATTGTTTTTATTTTTGATATTGGAGAATATTACCGTTGAACGATAACGTACCAATAAGTACAATAGATTGTTGGTTTTCAGGGTGCTATATTTTTTGCGGAAAATACAACCATGGAGGATCTAGAAACACTGCAGCCCAGACGAACGTGGAATAATTCGACAAAAGATCGGGATTTGAGAAATGCCAATACCGTACCAATTGTTTCAATCCCACTTTTGTGCGGGGTAAGTTGAACGATTCTAAACTTTCATATTTCAATAGCTATCTCCGAGATATTATTTCATTGACATCGTTGCTTGTTTATTTGTCATTTAAAAAAAGGAGAAACAACTTAGATTGGATGCTTTGTTCTTACCATTGATTGTATTTTTCTTTTCAGATTGCACTTGAAATAACAGGCATTGTTTTTGTTTGTATATGGCCGGAGGAAGAAAACAAATGTGATACTTACTTCATATTTTTATACCTCCATTGCGTGTACTGGTTGATTGTCATAATGTGCGACGGTCTTTATTTGCGAAACATACACGAGAGCTTACGCATGTTGGGATACTTTGAGTACTACAACTCGACCGACATGCTAGTCAAATCGCCAACGTTTATTACTTCCTTGTGGAACACGGCTTTTTTGCTGATCGCTGTGATTTTACACCATACGCACAAATGGGACTACGAGTCATATTGTAGGAGATCAGAATGGTTGACACCTATCAATTATATTTTGATTCTGACAACAGTCGAGCTCACGATACTTATACCAGTTTACATAAATTATATCAGTAAGTAGAAAAACATTAAAAAAAGAGAGAACATTTTGCCGAATAATAAAATGTGATATAAATTCGATGAAATTGTTCCATCAATGAATATTTATGGTCCATTAGAGTGAACTCGATTGGGAAAGCTAATTGGAATTGTCCATTTTGCAGAACGTGTCCGATCATTTATTAAATCGAAACCTGAGCCAGACGTGGTGAGAGAGGAATGGATAGCGCCCTGTATACAGGAAACGTACGACGAAGTCGGATTGAATGAATCAGAATCAAATCTGTTCGAACTGCTTGAACGTCAGGCCAACTTGATAAGATATTTAAAGGATCACAATATTGCGTTGAGCCAGCAGATAATCCACCTCGCATCTCAGCGACCGCCGGACCAACAATAAGCAATCAATCACATTTCTTTTATACCGAGTGATATTTCAATTTATTTATTTGTTTGTTTTTTTTCTAAATAACATCGTCGTTTACGAGAGCTCTCGTTTATGTTTTCAGTTATGTATTATATCCGTTATATTTGTTCGAGGTTTAGTTTCTTTTTTTTGCTAAATGCATATATATATTCTATGTACATAACAAAATATATACGATTGTGATGAAAGCGTCGGGTTGTAAAACGCCAGTGACTGTTTTAATAGTGTCATACTTTTTACCATATTCTACAGAAGGATGAAAATTGCGAATGACAATTTCTTATGAACGGGTTGAAGATAGTCCGATTTCATGATTTTTAGTTGTATTTGCTTTACTCATACCACCGTTTTTGAACTACTGTTTGATAATTATTTTGGGTTGTAACGTTGACAATAATGACAAACGTGTAAAACGCAACAGTGTTATCTCATCGACTTAATGATTTAGTCGATATCTTTATTTTTCCTTCAAAAACTTGGTACTTTCATTAGAACTTTTTTATTGTTTCTATTAGATCATTTCTATAACTCGCTTACCAAATAACGAGGTATCACAGTGTAATTATTATACGATAAAAGACTTTTCAACATATTAATTATTTTTGCAATTTTTATACTGTACCTTAAGGAATTAGATGTGAAAGGGTTTTGAGTAAACCCAAGTAATTTGTCTATTGTGAAAAACAAAGAATTGACTGAAATAAAGATTATATACTATGATGTATGAAGAAATTTAGTTTGGATTATTTATTATCACATAGGTTATAGTTCAAACTAATATATAGGAACGATCGCTTATTGGCTTCAATTCCGATGATTCAGAATTGTAGATTGAAATCAACATTTGATATGTAACAAAAATAAAAAAAGTACTTTGTAATAAGACTCGGATATTTTTAATGGAAAAATCTCCGAACCTGATTTTCAGCTTGATTTAATTTGATTAAACATCAAAGTTTTTCTTGAGTGATAAATTTTTCAAGAGTAACATCAATCACTGGTTAAGCCAGGAAGAAAAAAAAGCCGCCTCTAACTGCTAATAATTCACGCAAGGTAAATTGATTGAATTAAGAAAAGTGGGATAAAGTCATTTGATAAGAATAATAATTTATTACATATTTCCTAGATACAAATGGTTTTTTGCGGGAAAAGTTGCGTACACACCTGGGTACTTTTTGCATCGTAAATCAAATTTATCGCATCGCCCATACGTCTGACACGTTGCGCCGCGGACGTCTCGCCGTGTATTACCCAACATCAAGGTAAAATTTTTGTAGAATGAATTTTCTTTACAACGTAAATTACAATAAACTCAAGTGTAACGGCTTGAACAAAGCGATGTAACGGCTCGATGATTTATAACCATACGCCAATTACTTCGCTAATTTGTTCATCCACAAAGGTGTTAGCAATAATCAAGTGTGTGACTCCCACAAAGCTTTGTATATTAGCACCTTGTTCTATACCAAAGTTCGATAACGTTTTATTTACAATTTCCAATGTATGTCACGTTTACGCACAGAACTTGAAAACTTTATTTACAGTGCAAATGTTTCACTCACGACAGCTTCAGGCCAATTATGCTCAAATTATAATGACGCTTTTCAACGACACTCAATTACTGAATGTACGATTCAAACCACCCTTTGAAATAACCATTCTTGTCGACACAATTACAAGCCCAATCAACGCAATAAAGACGAGAGAAATGTTTTTCTGAGATTAGAAAACAATTAAACAAAAATCGTGCTATAAAATTATGTCAATGACAAGACATGAAAGAGAAGCCTCGAATCAGCTCGACCCTGTCGGGTCACTTGTACAGGCGCGACTTTAATCCCCGCTTTGTCATTACTTGCTCCCGTCAAAGTAAGGCTTTCTTCTCTTGCGGTTCTTTTTTTTTATTTTTTAAGTACAACAATGTTAAAACCGACCCTCTTCCTTGTACCAAACCAACCACAGCGGTATACAAAATTGAGCGAAACCCTTGTTCTAACTAACTTTCTGGATTTGTCAGATTCGATTAAACTCAGGATTAACGTAAAGCCATCAGTCCAGATAATCAAATTACATTTGCCTTTGAAAGATGAAAAATTGATCAATTCGAAAGTGGCTTGGCAGAAAGTTACATAAACTTTACCCACGCTGATATAACATTCATCCACGCAAACTGTCAGTGTTGCTTGTCAAGCACTGCCCACTTCTGCTCAAATAATTCACTCCAATCGATAACGAGATCGGCGATTTATCTGCCTGGATGAATCAGTGCGAAGCTTCGGCTGGAGGATTTTTCACTGTCTCAGCCTGGCGTGGATCATCAATCGAAAAGGTCCCAAGAAGTTTACTCAGAACAGACGGCTTTCTAGCTTGTCCCGCCTCGATTGCACCCTCTTTGTCAGTGACTTGCAACGGTGTTTCTGATGTGGACTCGAGTTTCAGCTCCAAGCTGGCAGGCTTCGTTTCAGACGGATTGATAACGATGCCATCCAGCTGGTCCTTCGTCAAGCTTCTACTACTGAGCTTCCTAAGAATGATGTCGCCTTTGAAATTCGCCCTCGAGAACGTCTCGAAGTCGTGTGCCGGGGGTTTGGGTGTCGAGTAGATGCGAGTTTTGTTTGGTTTGACGAGGATCACTGGTTCCTCGATGGGTGACGTCTTGAGAGCCATCGCTACTGGCTCGTCCGCAATTTGTTTTAGAGGATTGAGTGCTCTGTTATGGGCTATCTGTTTGGGATCGGGTGGTTGCCAAAGGAACAGGTAGTAGCCACTCAGGGTCATACCCATTGAACTCACAGCGAACATGTACGCCATCACGGTGAGCACTCGGATGGCTTGCTTGTGCTTGCCGGATTCAAACGGGTCCTCCTTCTTCTCCCCGGGCATCTCCGCTTTGTTGCCGCCACCCTGCTCCGCATCATCCTTGCTCATCTTAAAACTCTGTCTGCTTTTTTTCGGCCCCTTTTTGGGTCACGCGAACGCGCTCACACTCGCCCGGACACTCAGTTTTGTGTTACATCGAGACCAGCCGGGTTTCGCTCTCTTTTTTCGCTCGCCCAACTTGCTACAAACGTTCGTGTAATCTGAAGCCTGACTAAACTTTCAGTAACTATCAAGAGCTTATTTGATTTGGTTGTGCATGCGCAATTGTGATTCGTTCTTTTTGGTTCGCCGGCTTGTGTAGGTCTTCTTCGAGATCAACAATTTGTTATTCGACTTAGAGGGCACTGCTAGTTCTCTTTGACTTATTTTTTTAATTTGAAAATTCAGCTATTTTTGGCCGCCATTTTTAATTTAGAAAAAATATGACTGCATTATAGTATTCAGTGACCTAAAAGACCCTTTATTAAAAGAAACGAGTTTGAATTGGATGACAATTTTTTGGGCACACTATGGGTCAAAGGGTTGAACGTTAAAAGTTGGGTAAAAAGTGATTAGGTGTTGAATTAGGAATAAAAATATTTTCGTTCGCAGAATTCATACAGAAATTGGAAGCAAATTGAATTCAAATGGGTAAATGAAAAACATTGTGAAAGGGGCGAACGATCAAAAATTGAACAGTTATGAAATCGTTGCGATTTGTCTACGTGATTCATTTGAACGAACGACAGTGCGATTGGGCAATTGCACCAGTGAATAGACAGTCAAGGAAAATAGCTCTATTAAAAAAAGTTATCGAAGTGCAAATGTTCAAATTTAAAGAAACCTAAAAATGTTTCAAAAGTCTGATTATTAATAACAAATTTTAATAATATTAAATTTTCTTCTTTTTCAAACTAGAAAAAAATGTGTAAGTCAATCAAATATTGAATCGTTAGTAGAATTTTTTTCCCTCTGCAATTTACAAAAAAAAATGAACAGGATCTTTTTAATTATGATTTTAATTATGATTTTAATTTGATCTGCAATTTCGTTCTTCAATCAATTTTTCATCGACATTGATTTATAATTTTCCTTGAAAAACTTTCAGAGCACAAATCAGCAATGATTATACATTCTTCGGATTCATAATTAGGTTGAAAAAGTGGTCACTCACTGGTGCACTTACCTTAATAAGATTAGGCTTTGTATGAGAATGAAGTAGTTAGTTACTAGATTTCTAGCTAACCCAATATCATTGTCTCCAGAGTGTGTCTGTGAGTGTGTGTGAAACGTGAATTACATTGACGAAACTCTATGTACAACACGGCCCACCTTATTTTATCTCTTAATGCTCAAATAGTCGTTAAAATTTTGTTTTCGTATTGTACACTGATAATATTATTGTAAAGTGCTATACGTACACATTTAACGACTTTTATTCGTTACAGTACCTAACGTCATCACATTTTTTTTTACACTTCGTGCAATACAATTAGGGCTTCGTTAACTAACTTATTGTTCCAAGCTCTAGTGCGAAAAATTCACTATAGGCAATTCAAAGGACATACCGATCCAGTGGTTTTAATACTTTCCGATGGTTTATGTACAATATTCAGATTGGCAAACGGTTCCTATGTACAATGCACTGTCGATCAATCCCCGAAAATCTTCGATCAAGGACCATCGACTTTTATTTTACAATCAGCTCCTCGACATAAAAAACTATCTGTAAAATAATTTTTCGGCGATAAAAATAAAATTTGTATCTGTGTGTGTAGCTCCTTCTCGGTGCGCAGTTGGACGCAATTACAGTAAAATCGCGCGTTGTGTTCGAAATACATTTCAACTTTTCAAACGCAATTCCGAGTTATTGAGAACGTGTTATTGGCACAACCTGCAGTTTTCCGAGCAAAGATATGGAAGTTTTTGAGTCCCATTTTGATGCGCAAATTTCACGCGACTACAGAACATATAGAATATCATTCCTCGCTCGTCGATTTTACACATCGGTTCGCTGCAATCAAAAACAAGTGACGCGCTCGACTAAGCTCGCACTAAAAAATTCTAAATGCAAACTCGAGTCGATAATGTTATTTTCTAGTACATATCATTTTGATTCGGTTCTTGAACAATTATTTGGCAATTAATAACAATCAGTCGTGAAATAAACTTTTCACAAAATTCAACAGTCTTTTAGAGTTACAGTTTCAGTTCAGAAAACGAAAAAAATAATCAAAAGCATTATTGTAAACGTTGAGAAATAGTTGAACAAGTTTTGAGGGGAAGTTAAAGTCGATTAGTTTAAGGTTTTTTTTTTAGTAACATTGCTTTCGTTAAGCTTTCGTCAAACGTTGACTATGTTGTATTCTGACAAATAAGTACGAAATGGGTCGGAAATACGACGAGTCTCAGTCTATCTGAACAAAGTACAGTGTATTAATGTATTATGTAGACAGTGGTTTCCTCGGTACGAACAAGTTAACTGTTTCATTTAAAACTTAGTTTAAAACAAACAAGAGTCGTCTGCGTCGAATCAATTGATGAGATTTGAGTCTGGCCCCTGATGGAGACCCAGCTTCCTCATCCAGATAACACAAGCATCCGCGACTTTCGGAGAAAATGATAACTCCAACAAAATCGCTCAACCATTTTGTGTTTCTCTTTTCCATCATTCTGCGATGATGTTTATTCAGATTAATCATTTTCTCTCGTTCGCCATTGTCCTTAAATTTCAACTCTTGTGAAATTCATTCGTTTCATTTTCAGAGACAAGTTTCATTTGCGTTGCAAATACGGAGCACTCTGTTTTTTTATCCAGACAGAATCAAAGTTTAATCATGAGAATATGACAAAGCTAAAATTGAAAAAAACAATCGCGAAAACTTTTGGTTGTCATAATTTTGAGTGAACCTCATCCAGTTACGATTTATTTTTCTCTAATTTTCCTGATTATCGCTCTCCTTGAAATCTCGCAGAATTTGATTCGAGGACTTGAATTTCGCTGAGTATAATTCAAGGACTTTGAATTGTTTTTGCTAAAAAAAAAAGAGAGAAAAAATTTTTTTCAAGCCGGCTTGAGTAGTCACCTCAAGTACATATACACATCACTGAGATATTGCTCTCAAAACAACTTTTTTCTGAAAAAATAAATCTGTATACCCACAACTCACGTTATTTACACGGTTTAAAAATACTAAAATTTGGAGCAGTAATGTCCACAGGATGCGTATTGATAGAAATACGTAAGGTGGAAGAGGAGGTTGGAGAACCGTAAAAACTGTATATAACATATTTACACAGTCGCTATTGATTCTGTACACGTGAGTTTAGCAAGGCATTGTGGTATGTTTCAATTTACGAGGCACTATCTTGAATTATATGACACTGCGCTGCGACCAGTCATGTCATTTCACTCTTGATTGTGTTTTTTCTGCTCGACTCGGATACAACAGTTGCAGTTTCATGGTTTATTAGGACCGTCGTCGGTATGAGGTCAGGGTTGCCTTCCTCTTCTTCGCATTTGCCTGGGAACGTCGTGAGGATGGGCTGCTGGGGCGGTTTAGCTGGCGTAGTCACATGTCGCCTCCAGAGAGCCATAAGCACGCCTATCACAATTAATCCTAAAATGGCAGCTGTCACTCCTAATCCAATCAGAATCGGAGACATGTTGATGAAAAATCCCGCGTCCTCTGCAACTGAAACACCTTTCTTTTACTTATTCACGCTCAATCAGCGCCCTATCAATTATATTGTTACCATTTCCCATTCATTTGCATCTCTAATGGGTTTCACTTAGCCACCCGGTGCATTAATGTCGTGTGCAAACATTTTCCCAACTATAATAACTGTCATTGGTTAAGTGGTTTGGTGCTTCAATTTTGGGTTATCGATTTTCTCTCAAGTTCGTTTTATAATTATTGTTGCTTGATAATTATAATAATGGAACCTCGCTGTCGAATTTATGCACCGATGCTCCACGTCATTTGTTTTACTTTCAGTCCTGTTCAATTATTCTCTTTTTTATTTAAACAAAAGCAGACAACAAGCGCGAAACAGAATTTGGATTCGTTATTTTTATACCCTGTTATTGTGGTATACAATTTTAATCAAATTTCGTGACTCGTAATGAATTTACTACATTGTCTAAATTTTCGTATCGAATTTGTAACTGAAAAGTTGATTTCTGAACGTACAACATGTGGACTATGATGATCTCGTTGATTTAGTTAATAACGTCAAGAATTTTCCGGCAAAAATCGAGCACATTTTTATATTTATAAAAGTGAGTTTCAGGTAAACTGCGCGTTTTTAAAAATGGCCTTAGGCAAAGGTATCACGTTTTATCAGTGACGTGTTATCAAAAAAATGATGCGAATTATCATTATTCTTATATTGTTATTTTTTTTTGCCTAACAAGCGTTGACAGTTTTAGCAAACTGTTGCAAAGTATCAAACTTTGTACATTTGAATTGGGGATTGCAAATTTGTTCTAACTTTTCGTAAATAACAAATGGTTGAATAAATTAATGGTGCATACGAACCTTGCGATTTTGGCGTGGTATTCAGAGTAATGTCGTTGATAATGACAGGTTGACTGGGACCTTTCAGATTCTCCGCGTATAATGCGATGGTTGTGGGCTGCCGGACCTCGAATTCCCAGTACGGATTGGTCGATACTAAGCGCTGCTTGTTGACCATTGCAACAAATTTTTGCGGCGATCCGCCGTCGAAGCCCTCGATGCACGATATCCTTATCCAGGACTCATTTCGATTGTGTGCCGTGCAATTTCGCAGCGGATAAGGTTTACCAACTGCAACCAAACCATAAAGACAATTATTTTCCCTCTCATTTGCCAACTTGGCGATCGTACAAACATTCCGCTCGGCTCTATATTAGCACCTTATTTCATTCCGCCAATTGTCCTTTCCACAAATATCTCGCTTTCCAATTCCATCATACAAAAAATTATGACGCGATTTCAATGTAAATTTACTTTTCCTCGTTTGAACATGTTTAATCAAGATAAAAAGAGAAATTTTTGTTTTGACTGAATTGAATTTCATTTATTTTATGAATGGCAACACTTTCTTCATACAACGCTATGATAAGTCTGAAATTGGATCTCTAATTGGTACAAGCAGTTGTAAAACAAGTTTCTAATATTGCGGATCTTCTTGCAGTAGCAACGAAATGAGATATTATCTTTTTGCGTCATTAAAAGTTGTATTTGTTTGTTGGGTTGGAAGATTGATTGTGAAATGAAGCAACAGACCTGAGGTGATGACTTGATATTGGCAAGGTTCCTTCACGTGGCCTAATAAATTGTTCGCCCAGCAGTCAAAAACGCCGCTATCGACATCATTTGGTAGAGTGAACGTAAGCTTGCTTTTGGTCCCCTCGTTCGTAAACGCTGAACTCGGTATTTCGCTAACGTCGCCGCTTTTGTTGAAAGTCCATCGGAAATTAACAAACGTCGGATTCGCATCCACCAGGCAAACGAGGTTCAAGCTTTCGTTGCGGTGTGTCCAGTTTTTCGTACTCACCACTTGTTTACAGACCGGAGCATCTTCAAATCAAAGTAATTTTATTACTACATCGTCTCATTCCTTATTCGTTCTATTTTGTTTTGTATTTCAAAATGATTTGTTTCTACGTTTCTGTCTCGTATGTCATTATAATCTTTAGAGTTGAATATCAAGTTCATTAGGGGACAACAAAAATGATGGATTAAATTGCCATTCAAGCGTAATTCGGCCAACTTTTTTGTCTCCCCACAGAAGGGTGGGGACAAATTTGCGCGAGACTCCATTATTCATCATGCTCGCTTTACTTTTACGTACAAGCGAATGTAAACTTGGTGTCCAAATTATTCAAACTCACATTGCAACAAGGTAGTTATGATTTTCTCATAGTTTTCTCTTGGCATAAAATGCAGATGTTGTTAACACAAACGCGCCGAGTTATGTGCATTTCTATAACGAGATTTCGTAAACGTGGAGGCGAAACTTTTGGTGCAACAAGTTCACTGTAGCTGAGTGATTTGCTGGGCATGAAACAGTCCGCTCTCCCTCTGTCCCTGTCCTTCTGTTCTCTTTTTTTTTTCATTCGTACTTTTTTAATAAGTTAAGTGCACTTACATTTGACGTTCAAGTACACGGCGTTGGATACGTTTCTGCCTTCCGTGTTTGCCGACGCGCATGTATAATTTCCTGTCACCTTACGAGTTATGCCTGATAATAACAGAGATTGACCTGAGAGCACTACCCCAGCGCTCACGTTGTGATGTAATTCCTTGCCCTGCGCAATATAATGTCGGTCTTGTCATTCCACATCTCATTAAGTTAATCGAAATTATATATTATCACGCCTGTATCATGTTTCGGAGCATTATTATGTATCATACATTTTCAACTCGAACGAAAACATTACGTTGCAATCACGCTTAAATTATTGTCGATTTTCGTGTAAAATAAGATTAATATACTTTCACTGGCAATTTGCAATAAGGACAGTTGACCTCCATTTTTAGAAGCACCAATTTTTACCATGCTATAAATAAACAAGTTTTTCTTGAAATTTAAAAATGGAATATCAAAAAAGCAGTTCACTACTTAGTGCTAATTGCTAGATATTTGTTGATTATCGTTTAAATATACAAAACGACTTTGTATATATTATATGTTTCATAAATATCTATAGTTATTGGCGTTGTTCTTATTCAATGTTCAGTATTACCAGCACATGAGCGATTATTTATTAACACGCAAATAGCGTTCCCATTGATTGAGTTTTTTTTATAAAGTTGCATAAAATTGTTACAGGAATTAGATAGATAAATTGTTGCACTATAAGTTATGCTAAGAATAGCCGTCACAATATTTATAAAAAAAATTGAAAAGTTCATCATTTACTGTAACAATAATTTTTTTATCTTTTCAAAGAAATAATTTATACTATATGTAATAATATTAATTTTACTTATAAATTATCTTTAATGTAAATCTTGAACATACGTATTGTGAATGAAAATAATCATCCTTTTTGTGACTGTAAAACCTTATTAATTTTTTTTTCAAACCACAATCAGTCGTTTATAAAAACACGGTCAAAAACTGGCGCATTTACCCTCAATTGAGCAGTTAGAAACAAAAGAGAATTATGCGAGGTACATCTACTTGAAATGTTTTTGCCTACAAAAATTTCGATTGGTAAAACATCAAGGGTATTTTATTTTATTATTCAGTCCTACATATAATCTGAGAGTGGAAACAGTAACGCACAGGAAATTGGTAAAGCGTATAAAAAATATGTGTAATAAAAGTTTTATGATTTTTTACAGCAGGAAGTTTATAACCCGGCTCATAAAATAAATCGATATTGTTCGCATTTTAGTTATATTGACAAGTTACTACGGAATTTGACAAACTCGTCGGAAAATAAGACCGGATGATTCGATTCAATTAAAACGCACTGACAATTTTACGATTATGGGATGATAAAAAATTGCGACATTTCAACGGTTGATGCGAATTCCCCTTTTCCAACTAAAATATATAACTTCTCGGAATACCACAACAAATTTTTAATTACGTGTGTAATTCAACCCGAGATAAAAACAATAGGACCGTTGAATTTTTATCAAAATTAAACCTTTTTTTATCCTCGAATTAAAATATGCTTGGATGTATAAAAAGTTTTGTTTCCGTTTTTTCCCCCTTTTTTCATATTTCAAAAGTTTTGTTCTTTTGTTCGAATCATTAAGTTGAAACAAAGAAGCAGGGCTGTAAAATCTATTGTGCTTTTCGGCTACAAGACATTGTTTCAGTTTCGAGCTTTTCGCAATTAAACTTTCTTTGCAAATGAAATTTAGCAGCGTTTAAAACGAACAATTAAGATAAAAATTAGTACAGTTTTTCGACCATATTTTTTTCATGTTGTTTCAGCTTATCAAATTTTGAATGGTAAATTAACATTTAGCAGACAGGACTGGAATCAAGTTTTGAATGTAAAAAATGACGTTACAACATTGTCTCACGTTTGCACGTCAACGTTGAACGTCAAAATCGATATGTGTGCCTCAAGATGTTTCACTTAATCGTATTTGCTCGAACTTGGATCATTTTGCGTACACCCTAGTAGTTAAGCTACATTGTTATTAACATTTCCATATTTACGATACGACTTATAATAATTCGCGTGATTTAATCAAAGTTGATAATTCTCAAAGCCGCACGATGGTGTGTTTAATTAAATTACTGCTTACCTTGTGATACCAGGTCAAGTTAACCATCGGTGGATTAGCTCTTACGGCGCAGTCTAAGTATACATTGTCACCTTCTTTGATATATGACTGATTAACAGTCGCCCCCATTTTCAGTGTCACTATTGGCATAACTGCACATCAGAACAAATTTAATTAGTCTCATTTGTTAGTTGGGTGGTAACGTCGTAATTAGACGTACGCAAAGGCAAACCATAAAAAAAGTTTGTCAAATTAATTGAAAACGCATTTTTGTTGACTAAAATGTTTGTACTTTGCTGCTGCCAAGTACGTTGCAAAATTTACTTTGTGGTCGCGAGACTACATGGAATTACACACGTTTTTCAACCGTTGCATCACAGTGCTTGCGAAGTTGCGACATAATTAATAGACGCTTTCAACGTCACTCATATTTTAGCGTGTCGTTCGAATTTTCTAGCAAAAATTGCGGAGAATTTTTTTTTTTAAGCACGGCCTTATTTTCTACTAGACAAAAAAAATTGGAAATGTTTTTTTTTCGTTTAAATACAATTTAAAACTAATGTGCATAATTCCAAACCATGTTGATATTTTTAATCGATTAAAGTTAAAAGATTTGAAGAAGAATGATAACTTTGTGTATAATTAGCTGGACAAAATACACGTCAACATAGCGAATAAGCTTTGAAAGATTTTCTGCTCAAAATAATACAGAATTCAAAAGATCTTCTGAATTGGACTAATCTTTTTGAACCATAGAACGTAACAAGCTTTCGAGAGATGTAATTCAGTTTTTAATTGCTTAATTTGATGCACAAACGAGAGCTTTTTTGTAGGATAAAAGGATTCTGGAGTGATACTTACAATGAACTACAAGTTTCCATTTATCCTCGATCGTAGCTTCAGGCAAATGCTGATTTTCAGCGCGACAAGTGAGGTATTTGCCGTCATCGTCAGGACTCGGTGTCCAGTGAAGGACGCTCAGCGTTCCATTATTTCGTTTAAACTGCAACAGAGGACATTACAAGGGCAATGATGCAAGCCGAAGTTGGCTTGCAAATGTTTGAATTTTAAAGCCGCCCCAAATAATTGTCGATCGACTTACTTTAGTTTCGTTTGTTTGTAGTTCCCTGGCTCCGATGTACCAAGTTAAATTAGCAGGCGGGGAAGAACCAACGCTCCGGCACTCAGAGGTATAGCGTTTTTTTGTGTTGACTATTGCTTTTTTGTTCGAGATCGAAACGTTTAGGGGTTTCACTGTTTTGTACGGAAAAAAGTTGCTTGATTAAACTAATCGCCATCTAAATCTGTACTCGAAAGCTTGAGTTGCAAAACGAACAAACAGAGAGAACAAAACAATGTAGTAGTGCAAACGTACGATTCATTCTGATGTACACAGTCGCTTTGAGGGGTTGTGTGAGATTCGTATTACTGGCCTCGCAGATCAATTTATTATGGTTGTTACCACGCTGAAGATTTCTCATCACAATGTGCTTAATAATAACAGGCTGATTGCTCTCGTCATGTCTCTCAGATGTTGTAACTACGTAATCAGGATTATATTGAGCATCTACGAGATCCGATCCTACGTACCAGCGTACTCGTGGCGGAGGTTTTCCTGTTGAAATTGAACGACATTCATGTACTTAACAGAAATCTAGTTGTAATTAAAAAAAATAAATTAAATCGACGGAGTCAGTGTAAAGCTTATATTTCAGTATTTTCAGATATTCAAGCTCGTTATGCGTTTTACATTTTTTGGTTCATCTAAAAAAGAATCGATTGACAGTCATTTTATAATTTTGTGAAAAAATATGCTCATTTATATTGGAAAAACATACTTTTACAACGAGTGATTAAAATTTTGTAGGCAATTTTGAACAATTTAGAGTTATTTTTTCATTCTTGAATTATTTTTTGAAGAGCCAAGATATTAACTTTTGTAGATGCATTCCACTTGTCGAAATGTTATTTTGTGTTTTGCAGTTTTTGAGAGAAATGAAGCAACCTCCAGAGTAATGAATTTTTGTTATGAAGTTGTCAACAACCTAATCTCGCCATAAGCGTCTCAAAACAAAGTTTTTGCGAACTCACGCTCGAAGTTATTTGTCTAAAAAATAAGCTAGAATTGAATAAGTATTGAAATAGAACTGTTTGTAGAAACTTATGAAATAAAACTTCTAAGGTAAACATTGCTTTTACTGAAACCAACCGCGATTTCGCAAGTAACACCTTTAAACAATTTACTACAATAACTTAGTACACTACACAGTCCTGTTATAAATATGTACTTTCATTGATTGCATATTTGTTTTATGTCTAGTTCGATGGATCTCATCTCCAACGACTGTTTAGTCAGATGCAATGGTATGCACACATCAAATAGAATACCGTTCGTACGATTATATTATAAATGACGTAATTTTTCAAATGTCGATGCAATAATCATCTGACGATTCAATCACAGTTAGGAATAAGTAGCTTTGATAAAATATGTGCATCTAAAACGGCTAATTTCTCAAGCCGTTTGTTAAATATTCAATTGGTTTGGCTGGTAATCTGTACGTAAGCTTCAGAGCCAATATTAAAAAGATACTTTGGAGAAGACGTTTCAATGTTAATAGCCCCACTCGATTTGACATCAAGTAGCAATAGCAGTTGTAGGGTATTTACTCGTATCTTGATTGTGACTATTACCTCCGTACACTTCGCACACAAGCTCCAAGTCGGCGCCCTCGGGATACGCTTCCAAATGTTTGCTGACTTGGCGCTTTTTCGCATCGTAAATCTTCGGCATCGATGGTGGTACTGAAAAGTTTCAAACTGAGCGTGAATTTTTTATTATGCACGAATTGTTTGCCTGTTCATCAATGTGTGTGTGTACGTATTCTAATTTTTCATCGTGTTTATTCTGCGACTAAAAAAAAAATATCTACCTTTGTCACGTGCATCGAAATCATGCAAAATCGAAACCACGAGATCCGTTTAATAAATTATTCATCATCATATTTTTAGCCATTTATTTTCGGCCATCTGTCCGATTCATTTCATTCTGTCAATTTGCGGATAACAGAGCACGTTCGATTGATATTTCATGTAGCTAAAAATATTTGTTGAATGAAAAAATAGCACAGTGGCACAACCAACGAGCAAACTCATAAAGTATTTTGAATTGTTTCTGGAGTCGTTCTATCTGATTTCTACTTTCAGGGCACTTTTAAAATTGCATCCTAAAGCGTCTTTAATGTACTCCTTTCACTTTTCCCTGATCAATTTCGATTCGCAGCGAAAAATAAATGTTCCAAATAAAACTTGTTGGTAATCACTTGTTTTTCCTGGGGCGCGTTCTGACAAGCTTTATGGGCGAATAAATGATGTCAAAAGTTGTTGATGCTGAATTTGGAAACAATAATTTGGAAATTGGATTTATAACCGATTTCCACGTCCGAGGAATAGCAGGCGGAAAAGACAAGCGCGGGGCATTCGAGCAATGAGATTCGAGCACAAGGTAATGTCGAGGGAAAATATGTGTTGGCAAGACAAATGTGGATAAAGGGGGCGGGCCGGTAAGAGTTATAACTTATGATTCACACACCGTATGGTACACACGAAGCTCGTTCACGATGCTGTTAGGCAGACGACGTCATTTTAAATTGAGCAATAAATAATATTTTTGTTTACTGCCGTTTGCAACTTGATGGGGCGAAATATATTTGTCGAATTCAAAATGAAGTCCGGCGCGGTAGCGAAGATTTTTATGCAACGTGCTATCTATTTTTCGGCTCGAGGGTGTAGAATAAAAAGTGCGATCACGCGGATAGGCGATCCGCAACGACAGCGACGTTTCCAAAATAGTTATCGAAATTCGACAGACAAATTTGACTGCGTTTCAATTTGTCTGAAAATGAGGCTTTTGACCTGGAAAATCTCCATTTATTTTACTTTTATATATCAGTTTCAATCTACAAGAACGAGAAAAAAAAGTGCCCGTAAAAAGTGAAGCTATTTCATTCACGAGTCTGCTGCGCGAAACAAATTGCATTAATTTTGTTATCTATCAAAAACAAATTTATCCTCGTTTGACTAATGTTCATATCTTTTCAGATAAAAAAATTAGATTCCCGCTAAAAGGTTTTGGTTATCTGACAAAGCAACGACGGATGGCGCCCATTAATCTCCACGTCACCGCAAGCTAAGGGTTGTACGCTTCGATGATCCTAATAAGGCCTGTGAACGGTTCCCATTCGAAGATTCTGGGCCGACCGCCAATACGACACATTTCAAAATGCATCGGCGTCCAGCGATCCTAGCTTTAAAGTTCATCCCGGGCGTACTGTTTTGATAAAAAAAGAACCGACATTAAAGTGACTCGGCTACGTGACGTGACTGTCAGTGGTCAAAAAAGAGCCCGTTGGTAAATGAATGGAAAAAAGGAGTCCAAACTCTCACGCACGAAATAACGTAACTAAGGTACAAAAAACTTGACGAACAAAAAACAAGAGCTACAAAAGTTCATAGAAGCTGCGGCGCATTTCGTCGTTGGTATCGGACAAATCGTAGAGCTTTGATAATCGAATCAATATAATGAGCCCTGGTACGCTTGTTTGCTTGGTTTATTTACAAGCGCAACGCTAACAACTACGAAACCGAGTCTAGACAAAGCGCTCGTTTTAATCAGAATAATAAATTTTGACACGGGGCAATTATTGGACGGCTGTAATTGTGTTTTACATTTGGGCTCTGATTTCCACGCATTTCACGTGCGACGGCATTGTAAAAACAAATTTGATCCATCACAATGATTGATTTTGCGCCTCTCATTTTGCACTGCACGTTTTTGGTCATTAATTATCCATTAGAAGGCGCTGAAAGTCAATTGTTATTTTATATCGAAACAGCGCTTTTTGACATATAATTATGTTAATGTTTGAATCGAATCAACAAACTCGACACTAGCTCGCAACGAATTGAATACATTGCGTTCTGCTGTTTAATTGAAGTTATATTCTGTGATGTGATTGTAATCGAACGACGCACTTATTTTATGGCTGGATAATTGTTGTAAATAAGTTAATATCGGGAGATCACATATCAAGGATATGCGTAACGGCGCTGACTTGCAGCGAATAATTATCTATTTTGTCGATGTAGTTTATGCAAATTAGTATTATGCTTGAATATATTAAATTTTGAGTCTGTTCGCTCGGTCATGTTACTTTGCAAAACTGGTTGTAAACTAATTTAAGTGATTAAAAGTGTTTTAAATAATGCATTTAACAACGTCCAGAATATTCAATTGCGAAGAGAACATTTTTCGAAATTCGGACTCAACGGGAAAGTTGAAATTTGAGCTTGTAATTTGTTGACGTCAAAATTGTATAACCAAAAATAATAATTAGAATTAGTTTGTTAAAATTAATTCAGTTGACTGCTAAATAAATTTGGAGTCTTCATCATCGTTCATTAAGGAAAACGATTCTGTTACATTTAGCTATCGCAAATCATGAGAAATACTCCAGATAAACGTGAATACTAAATTCAATCTATTTGTTGCGACGAGCTGCTTGAATACTTGCAGTAATCACGTTATTTGTGAATTTTGCTCTTAAGTATATATGTCTTGCTTTTAAATCAGTGAGATGTTCGGGATGTAAATAAAAGTCGCTCGGATAAGGAAACATACAACGGCAATAAAAGACTTGAAAAATGTGAAAAAGATAGTACGATCGTAATAAAGATAATCAGAAGTAGTACATTTTATAATTTAAAATTTATATTTGATTTGAGTTTTTTGTTTTATATTTTTGAGATATTTGAGTCGTATTCATGAACCATTACAGAGCCATGTACATATTTTTACTTGGCCAACGTTTTTCCCCTTACATTTTTCGAACTTTTACGAACAAATTTCAACAAGATCGATTTTCACGCTACGCGCGAATTCAACTAGAAACTGCACTTAAAAAATATCTTTGCAAGTCCCAAGGCAATCATTTGTATGACATCTAGCCATGGAATAACTTGAAACAGAAATCTTGATAAACATTGAATGTATTAATGGCTGGTTAAAGTTCAAATGTCTTCTCGTCAAAGAGATTTCGACGGAAATCTAAGGAGATTCTAATACGACTTTGAAGGAGTTTCACAATGATAGACAAAATTCAGTCTCAATGATGATAAGACTAATAGTTCCAGAGTATTCAAAATTCCCGGCATTGAAATACTTTGGCTGTATTACCTGCACCACTTGGAATTATAATAATTACCAATTTGTTGTGAATTATTGAATTTCGACAGATTGTTAAATTGACCACATTCCCAAATGTAATAGACGAAATAAGGTAATTGGATATTTAAAATCTCTGTTTAAAATTTACCTCAGAAGAAAATAACTTTTTCATACGAACTGCACCAACAATACTGATCTTAATTTTGAAACAATTCTGAAATAACCAAGAATAATTTCGTAACTGCAAAATAAACGAATTTTTTACAATGATCTAGACTCATTAAAGTTGGGAGGTATGGGACTACTGAAAGGAGTGATGTTAGTAAGTTTAGACTATTTTTAAATGAGAATTACTGAAAAAACAATGAAATGCAAAATTTCACCAAAATTTACTATGTAAAGTGTTGAGTGAAATCGAACACTAACGGAAGGATTACAAATGTATTATTCGAATATACAAAATAAACTTGTACATATATCAGTGGATTCGAGTCTGATGTACCTGGTGATCCAACTAATCTAACACAAACGGCGATACTTGTATGTGCACGAGCGTAGGTGTTAGTTTTAGTCTGAGTTCTAAGCTTGAACCTATATATTGCGGTCTAAATTCACTGCGGCTATTAGCAAAGAGCAATATTTTCTAATGGATACTACTGTGTACTATTCAGCGCATACATTGTTCGATGTTAGAGAAAGCTAGAGAGAGAGAGACTAAGAGAAATTTCACATAATGCTCCAAAGTCAATTTAGGATGTAGATTTATAAACACCGGTCTCCGTCGTAGAACGTGAAATTCCTTTAGTTCGAAATTCGATTTAATTTTATCTCAAAAGCAAACGAACAATAGCCTAGGGACAAATTTATGGCTTTCTTATAGAATCGTGAAACGAGATTCCGGTTTTTAATATTTTCGCATTATAAATAGACAGTATCTGCTGTCCCGCTTCTGGCCTCAATCTTTTCATATTCTACAATCGTGCCAAGTTATGTGTCTGCGGCGTTTAAGGACATCAAAACGATAAACTGCTGCCGAAGGTGAAGAATCGAGAATTATTCGCCCAATGGAAATATAGGTATATACCATATTCACTCTGGCCTGATTTTGCACAATGCAAAGAATGGCTGTATCAAAAAATATTCGAAAAAAAGAAGAAGATAAAAATTGTTGCGAATTTGATAATACATTTTCAGAGGCGCACAAAAGACGTCAAAACTGCATTGTACAATTAGAAAAGTCCTGTTGAAGTATCGTCTGTCATCGAATTTTTTCTTACGGTAATTGTTTTGATAAACAAAAAACAAGGTGTGTATTGGGATTCGTCACCTGAGTGTTTGATCAACTGAAAATTGACGAGCGCGTTGCTGGCTTTGTTTGTTTTGTCCAAATTTAATATCGTAAACTTTCTTTGACGACATGCGCGTAACAAAAATGAAATTTCGCGCTGACCTCGCACCTTTCTGATTTTGCTTTGACGCTTGGGGAGGCGTAGCTCAAATTAAATAAAAAAGCATAACACTCATTTCACCGTGTTACCGGATTCTTTTATCGTGGAGTGGATTTGGAATTCCACCGTAGTCTCCCTGTTCGATTGAACTCGAAAAACTACGCCGGGCGCGCTGCCAACTTTCGGCAATCACCGTTTACCGATTCCAACCCTGGTGGTATAAACTGTCGGACTATACGCGTTCAATTATTTTTTTTCATCCCCCATTTGTACTTATGTATTTTCTCCAAGATACATAATTTGCGAATGACGGCGAAAATATCATAATATCTGAGAAAAACTAAACGATCTGAATTGAAATTCCAGCGCGAACATTTTATCTCAAATGTAATTTGAGTTGCGAAAAATAGTACCAAAATGACATCAATCATAAGTTTGTTCGTACAGTGGAAACAATGAAATTCAGAATTCCTTGTCAGAAGAACATCAATAATCATGTTGAAATTAAATCATGATAACTCAATTTTCTTTTGTTTTCTACTTTGAGTTAATTGTTTTGATTGTGCGAATGTTCAAGATGTACGCAGTTGAATTACCAAATGTAAATAGTAGGATTGCTAAAGGAACAATGGAAGGCATAATTTAAAGAAGCAATTAAAAAGTTAGCGATACTCGGATTACAAATGACGATAGTAGTGCAAAAGACAGAAACGAGCATAGTCAAATGAGAAAACAGCACATCGATTAGCGCTGTGATTATTGATTAAACGCCGGTTTGCACTTGCGTTCGTTCGGCAAATCCACTACTTAGCGCTCGTTTCGTTAATTTCGCAAACTCCAATTATCGGCGGGAAAATTTTTACACTCGGTTATCATTAATCTTGGATGAGTGAAGACCAAGAGTTGGCTTTAACGAGTTTCAAGCGCGTTCGCGAATATCGCGATACTTTTGTTAAGTCGCTCTCGTTTCTTGTTTATTAGAAACTTCGTCTAGAAGTTTGCTTTCTTTTGTAAGCCCATCTAACCCTTTTGTGTTTGAAGCCTCGTTTTTTTCGTTATCACGTTCAAGTTTTTATTTGTGCGGATTAATATCTTCGAGTGTAGAAATTGATCCTTCGAGCAATTAAAATAAAAACTTTCTCTGACCTAAGAAGCAAAAGTTGATTACTTTCGTTAAAATTCTGCGAAGAATAATAATTGCAAAAACGAAATTGAGGGAGGAAGAGTTACAGTCATGGTTGATGACTGAATTACTTTTGATGATTCATCGTGATGTGCATGGGTGAAATGTTTTGTTTTCTCAGCAAAATCGCTCCCTCGATGAGAAATAAGCTGGGCGATTTCTATCTAGATGAATATCCCAACTTCCAATGTTCAGCTTAGTTTATCACTTTCCGGCAATAAAATTAACCCTCCGAGTCGCCTTTTCTAACTTTTGGCCCCATTTAGGTGAAGGCTGAGAAGATAAGTTTTAGTATTCGTTTGTAGTTAGGAGAAAGGGAAACTTTTCCAAATGTTATATATTAGCGATAGTTTCAACAAGATGGATAGTCAATTCAAATTTTCTCAAACGGAACATTGTCGGTTTGATCAAAGTGTTACAGATAAAATCGTGACTTTATTTTTACGTATTGTGGGATGACATTTTCAAAATAGATAAAAAAGGATTTCACGACGCAAAGCGTCAAGTTAATTGAAAAATTTGATAAAACAGACTGCGTATATGGGATTTCGTATTTTCAGTTTTTTTCAATTTAATATTCGTTATCTTTAATGACCGTACGGTTGCTGGCGTTATTTTACGTTTGATGATCAATAGTTTATGTGTTATCGTTTCGCACAATTTTTGGACACGATAACTCGAACGCCAGGATAAAAACAAAGGAGATTAAAAAATTCTCTTATAACTCATATTGAACCATTTTTTTGAATCATTACTAAATTTGAAAATATTCGTGCAGGCTTGTAAATAGCTTTGTTATTTCTTAGCTTTCGAATGAAATAATATGAACCTATAAAATTTTCTGTTGTGATAACGCTTAGTGAAATAAGTATTCGAAGAAGTCAAATTAATGAAGTAGTCGCTCGATTACCCCTTACGGTTAAACTTGATTGCACAAGATTTTTCACAGCTTTTTTACGGACTTTTTTGTACCTGGAAACTCTGTAACTTTATGTTCAGACATGTATTTAGTATCAGAATGTCAATGTTATCCAATTGGAATTTGTACGTGAGAATATTTCTAGAAATGCATCTAGTAAAACAAAAGTAACATCCAATTTTCTTGGAAGGGTAATAAAATAAAAAATAAATAAAATAAAAACTTCGATAGAAGTGAAAGAAACATAAATTAAACGTCAGTGAATGACAAAAGTAAGATTAGGGTACAAATTATTCAAACACAGATTTTTCGAATATGATAATAAAATCTTCAAAAACTTTATTTTATGATTGAATGGCGTTCTTTTGTGTCACGTCTCGTTATACTTGCTAACCGATTATCTTTAAAGGGTCTGGGTCTTTATAGATCGGGTTGAGAAGATGCTTGGAAATGTTTTGCTGTGACTCGCAATTTTCTGAGACAAAACTCGTATCGCCTCCCTAGGCGGTCGTTACAACTTAAAAATCCTATGAAAAAATGAAACATGCATTTTTGAATTTCTACTTAAACGACATGTTCCAAGTATCGCAGGTTGAATCATCTTTTTTTTTACTTTTTCCAATCAAAAAAACAAGAAAATTTGACGTTGCTTTGCAAGCTTAATAAAATTTTATGTTTCGCGTTTTGCATCATTGTGTCGACGGAAAATTGGACGGCGGGTTACAAGGCAGCCTCGCCTGACGTTTCGTTTGTCTGTTTTATTTAGTTTCGAGCCCGCCGGCAAGTTCGTTTGTGGCGATTCTTTTGCGGTTCGAATGAGCTCGAACGTGAGCATTATTTCGTATAATTGAGACTACGGCGTTGTAAGAATTCGCTTTTAATCAAAGTCGTCAGGGGTCTCGACGACTTTCATTCTCTTCAAAATCATAGAACGATCGATGAGTTTAAAGACTTCCGTATTCCTCTCTGATTGTTTAGTCGGGAACTTTGGTTCTTCCTGTAGCCGAGTATTTTTGTTATTAATTGCTGCGGGCAAACAGTGCCCCAAATACAGCAATAATTAAGGAATCAATCAATATTGATCCCCGGGATTGTTTCAAGTTGCCGACGCAATTCTTTCCGCCACCCAATGAGAAAATGTTCCCAAAGTAATTATCGCTTGACAATAGACCAAATTTCGCGCACTATCTGGTTTCCTTTTTTTACTTTTTACCTCCTTTTTTTCAAAATGAATTGAGTGATTAAGAATGAATGCTTTTTGAATCGTGACATTACTTGAACAAACCGTCTATCGGCTTCTATTCTTTGGTAGTTTCGTTTTGATGCGTCCCACTGGTGTTTTATTTGTAACAGTGAGAATTTGAAGTTTTTTTAGGGTTTAATTTCAAGTTATTGAAGGAGCAAAATTTGATTACAAAAAATGGAAAATTATCATGTAAGCATTGTACGTGTACCTGTAACAAAACTTGCCATTGTAGTGAACGCGCCTGATTGTTGACAGGTTTAACAACAGCGTCAAATAAACCATTCCTGAAAAACCTTGTTTTTGTGTTAAAAAATCAAAATCCAACGTAAATTTGCCATTACGATATGTCAAATGTATGGCATAATAATTAATACTTTCAGTTACAATTTATAAAACAAAATGATTTGAGCTATACTAACTTTGAAAAAAGAAAATACTTTACAATAAGGATTTCACTATGGAGATTAAATTTTCACCGTTTATTCCAACGATCGAAGTTTTCTCGCCTTTAATTGAATACTTCTGAGGCTATACACAGGAGTATATTTGCGTGCATACAAATGGTCATTAGTATATATAAGAATGTAAATGTCTCAAACATTGCAACTAATTTGAATACGCATCGCTAGTTTTGGGTTAATAGGCGCAACCTTTCCTGTGATTATAATCTAAATTTGCGCAGCTTCGATTACAACCGGTCTTATCTGGATTTCATTACGAAGTCAGTGCTATTTTCACAATTTTTTTTCTTGCAAGTTAAAAAATTTTGCGATTCAATAAATAATCGTGTTCTGACGCATGGTTTTTTGTACATAACGGTTCGATGCAGAACTCGAGTTTTTCGTTCAGGCCTGGATAAAGGAATTACCGAGGCAATGCTCTCGCGTTCTTCTGAATTCTGTTAACCCAGTTCAATATAAATGGGATCGTTGGACTAAGCCCTTCTTCGTTAGGATATTTGTTTGCCCTCAAGATAAGATGGAAATCAAAACACAACAATACGTTCACCGTTTCATGTATATACGGACATTAACTCCTTCTTGCACGGCACAATCTCAGACTCCTTAGAGATTATGCAGATTGATTCCATTGCCTGAGACGCTACAAAATACATCCACTATCATCAAATGGCTCTTGAATACAGAAATCAATATGCGCCCTCAAAAGCAACGAAACGATTAGTTTACTGACAATCTGTACAACTAGAAACTCGTTTCATTTGACAACCTCGCGAACTCGTATTCTTCGAAATTCTCTATTCAAAAATCAACCTCGGTCTCCCTGTCTATTTCCGTTCGCGAATTAAACTATGTACATAAATTATATGATACATTATCCATAATAATTTAATTATTACTACAACAAATAATTACTAAAATTGTATAAACGAAAATACGTCAATAGAGCATTTATTCGCATTGTTGAAACAGAACGTAATTAATAATATTATGAGGATCGTATGTAATAATAGTGAATATTTGTTGGCTTTGATCTATTTTGTTCATTAAACAATCGTGACTAACCGCTCAGAGTGCGTTCCAGTTTTTCTTTTCAATACACAAAGTTAAACATATTCAAAAAAGATTTATGCGAACTAAAAACTAGGAAAGATTGCTTGCTTTTTCCTTTTTATTACTTAGTTTTATTTTAGTATAACATGGAACTTTCGATTTTGGGAATGGAGTTGACGTAAACGTTATAGTTTGAACGACAACAAACTAGTCTGTTGTAAGAATTACAGCTTCAGGCAAACATGATTTACTTGTTACATTCGAATCGAAATTTTCAATTCACTCGTCTGTCGAAACGACAAAACAGCGTTTCAAGTTTCTAATTAAACGAGTACTTCTAATTTCTGACTGTAATAATGATGGGGAGTGAAGTGTATTGAAAAAGTCAAATTGAACGGAACTCAATTTACTTCCGTTTATAGTTAAACGTCAACAGCTCCGAATGTAATTGTACACGTAAATCGAACCACCAAAAAAATTTAAATCCCAACTCTACATTTAGGAATTGAAAAAACTTTTCTGCAGTTTAAAAATGACTAATTTGCATTACTAAAATTACCATACAAGAAAAACGTGCAGTACAACACAATATTTGTGATAACAATGTAATGAGATATGTTTTTTACGGTTGCGAAAATGTACTTTCTTTCTTACTCACCAGTGACAGATAGGTTGACTTTCAAGTTTTGAGTAGGGGAGTCTCTGAAGTCAACTCTGCACCTGTACTCGCCCTCGTCGCTCTCAGTTAGATTTTGAACGTACAAATGAGCCGGCGGGGATGCTTCAAAATGAGCTCTATTGCTGGAGAAATGCATGGTGTTTGTGGCTCTCTTGGCTTGTTGATTACGAGCATCGTACCTAATGAAACAATAAAATTGAACAGCCCTATAGTTACAATATCTGGAGCACATGCGTAATTGCGTTAAGTAGCGAATAACAACTGTAATCTGATGTTAACGCGCACATATGAGCTGGTGTTATACATTTACATCTGTTTCATTAAAATTAGTCACTTGTTCATCAGAATAAAACATCATTTGTTGAGCAAATTTTGTGTGTATAATGTTATCAAAATTGAAAACATTTGATAAAAAAGTTACTTTATGTGTTATTCAATTTGTTTAAACTTGAATATGGAATTATCATTAAAATAATCGCTCGAGTAGGTCTCGTTTTAACTATGTTTTGATGAAGTTTTCTACTCGGCTTGACATGATAGAAGATCGCACAGTTCGGATAAGCTCATGAACGAAAGTAGCTAAAACGGTAGTTGAACTGCGATATATATTGGATCGAATGTTCGTCCTTATTGTTTGATGAATTAATAAACTTGGTAGCTATCAAGAGCGTCTAATGAGCCTGGATAATATTGTTTCCAAGCTCCAGCGCTATAAAGGCATAGCCAAATCTGGAATTGAGTATGCCCGAGTGAATTCTCTTGCCGCTCGAAAGAGCGGTGTAATGAAAAATGCAAAAGGGTTAAACGAGGATTAACGCCCGACGCTGACACTTTCCCTTGGGGAGATTAGAAAACATCAAAGCGGTAACCGACAGCAGGCATTAGCATCCTGACCAAATGACCAACCGAACCTATGAGTCAGGTGATACTAGTTAATTGCGTTTGGTGCACTGCGAATCGGAGCTATTAAAACCGCCAAGTTTAACTCTGTCCATATTTTTATAACGAAAATGATGTCAAAAGTTATAAAACAGTTTTGTTTTGATTTCATAATTGCAGTACAAATTGTAACATCATAACGATTAATTATAAAATGGTTCTGATTCATGACCAACCTTCAAACAATTTTGAAGACATAGTAAAACAACATTTATTTTATACTTTTAGAGTAATTATTTTTGTTTGATGTTAAAAGGAGAAAAGTATGCCGGAGAGAACTTTGCTGGAACTTTTATTTATAATTATAAATTAGTAATGAGCAAAAAAACATCCACTAAGTCCAACGAGGGGACATTATTTGTACTTCATCATCAAAAACAGTCGTGTATAACCGCACAAGGTCCCGGGAATTACAATTTTGCGGCGCAAAAAACTGTGCTCGTGTATGAACGTTTATTAAACTAGCTTTATGACCAATAAGAATTTTTTTCATCCTGTGCCATACTTTGAAAATTGCATTTGGTACGAAATTTATCACTGCAGTAGCCATAATAATTAAACATTTTTACTCAGCTTCGCGTGGTTTGAGTTAAATTTCGGTTACCATTGGGTGTTATTTTGAAAAGAAAAAAATAATAACAAAATAGCATGAAAAAACGATCAGTGTCATTGTACACTGCAATCGAGTGCACATTTAGGTTCAAATTCACAAAAGCGAAGTGGAAACAGTGTATTGCAATAGTTGGAACATAAAATATTGTCAATTGAAGTTGTTGCTGCAAATGTTGGCAGTTACAAAAAGTAACAATTAAAATGTCGGTGTAAAGTCAAACTGTAATTTCAGGCTTATTGTGCGGGTTTACATTAAAAATTGGATGCTTGTTATCCGAATATTCGCCTCTCGCAAGTTTTGACAGTTTTTTTCAGATCAATTGGAATCGTTTTCGAATACTTGTTTTCAAACCAAACAGCAATTAAGTTATTCAGTATTGTTTTCCGGCAAATCTTCACTAGCCCTAAAAAGCGAAAAAAACGGAATACAAAACAAAAAATATATTTGAATTTTTTCTTTGTCTTTGCAGGTTGTTATCATAAATGATGGGACATATTTGAACAAACGAATAAAATTGAACGAACAAAAAAAAATCTCTCGCGCATCATTGCACAATATTGCAAAAGCTCGATTCGTCTAGATTGTGGAAAATGCCAACATTTGTTGAATATTCGGAAAAAATCGTACGAAAATTGAGGGTCTATAGAGAGCGGTGTATTGCGACGCGACGCTTGCATGCGTTTCGCAATAAGTTGACGCAGAGCTGTGTGGGTAAAATGCAGCGTGCGCTCGACTTGGGATCCACTTATTAAAACTTATCCAAGAGACGCCACTTTTCATACTCGAGCGGCTCGACGAGACGGTGCACGTGTAACGGAGAAATAGCGCTACATCGAGCGAGATCAATTTTTCGCGAGAAGTTTAGCAGTTGATCATAGCCAAAACGATTGTGCAACAGAAAGAATTGCTACGAGCGCATCGCCTTGAGAGCCAGATAACCTCTCGTTGGCACCAAAAGTCGATACTTGGCATGGCGAACCAAGTACCGGGAGAACTCCGTGAAATCTTTTTGCCGAATCTCTCCCAACGACTGCGTAGCTTTCCCGCTGAGTGCTTTGCTGTGTTCCGAGGATGCGCGGTAACGAATCTTGATGCCAGCGATGAAGGATGCGCGCCACAAAAATCGACTTTCCGTATCAACATATCCGCGCAAAAATTGCTCAATCATAAATTCGTTTTGGGCGCTCCAGAACCGCTTTGAGATTTTTGCACTTCCTCAGTTGGATGAGATGCATTTGTGGAAGATAGAAATCCATTAGCTGGTATTTGCTTTCAATCATTTTTTTTTATTTTCTTTGGTGTTTCATGCATAGTAGTTTTCGATCGAATCAGCGATGTCATTGAGCCATCCGAGGAAACTTGCTATTATTTACTATCGATTCGTTTTTCACTCAAATTATTGCCCCGTTCGGAAAGTAAGGAAAAGAAAATGTCAAATTGCGGTTCGGGAAAATTGGTGTAATTTTGGGAACAATGTGTATTGTCACTGCGATTGGTATATCGTGCGTAACTTTCTGCAAGGTTTAGATGTTTGTGCAATCATGGATTTGTGGGTATCAATTTATATAATTTTTATATATATTTAAATAACAAATACAATAAATAAACTTTCGTCCATTGGAAATTACACAGTGTTTTTAAGTCACGATTTTATGCAGGAAATCAAATGCATTAATTGCAATTGAAACTAAGAGACTAATTTGATTTTTAATTCCAATGCGTTTGTGTTAAAAAAGCAATGCCTATATGCAAACATTTCATGGATTCCAACTGTACTACATGTTTTAGCAAGTAGTTTACTCGAACCTATGAATTAATTCTATAAATGTTCTGCCAATCTTACATTGAATTTCCCCTATGTGACATACTTTATCAAATTCAGTATTAAAGTTTAATGTTTTTATTGACATCGATTAATATATAATTATTAATAGCCATAAAAGAATTGGATTATTTATAGTAATGAACTAAATTTGAAATTGGACGTAAACGATTTTTATCAAATTATGTTTGACAAGAGTCCATGAACTTTCGCATTAGCAAAGTTATAACGTAAATAATTAGTTTGTTTCGGTGCTTTATATCATCTCATTTCATAATCACAGCTTTTCGGTATCACATCTCTATATTAATCGGATCACTATATCCGTCTGTGTATTATGAAAATGTATGAAATGATAAAATTAGCTTTATAGAATGAATAAGACATCCATAGATATATGTAGACAGCTCAAAGAACACTCAATGTTAAACCTCAAAATTATGAGTTTTTAAAATTTTGAGCTTTATGGGATATAGAAAATAACTCATATTTTCAAGCAAGAAAACGCATTACTTTGGATTGTTTTCCATAATAATATAAGCTTACAACAGAAAAGTGGCTAAGTGGCAAATACCGAACAGATGAATTTTTAATTCCTCCTCTTTTCCTGGGTATCAAACAGGTAGAACCTTTTAATAATAATTTTAGCAACCATTGTAAAATCTTTAATCCTGCAGCCATTTTTTTAACAGAATGAGTCATTCTTTTTCAGTTGGAATTGTTTTAAGATAAATTGTTATATTAAGATCATTGAATTATGGAGTTGTTGATTTCAAATTTAACGTGATTTTTCAAAGGCTAAATGTCATTTTAAATAAATCGAATGTTAGTAGAAATATATTTACTACAAAATTGCAAATGTGATTATAATTTCGAATAACTTTGTTTGTTTTTTTAACGTCGTATATTAAAAAGTTCACATTTATATACACGATTCATGCAAATTATGTTACACTATGCGTCGTCACTGAGTTGTAAATTTCACGTTAACAGAATAAACAAACGAGAAATAACACAATTTCATTTGCTTTAAAACGATTAAAAAGTTCAAAGCGCAAGACTTACGCAACATCAAATGCAGTCATTTGACTACTTCAGGTTTTCATAATTCATACTTATAATTCTCATTTATTATTAGACTTTTTTTAAACGAACATTGATCGACGGTTTCAGAAACATTTGAATGAAATAACAAAAAATAGGCAGTCTTTTGTTGGAAATTATTTGATTGATGTCGATAATATAATATGTTTTGTGTAAAAATTGTGTAATAGCGTAAAATATACTGTCATTGTTTTCAACAATTTTTCATTGCGTGAAAAAGTTTTTTATATGAATTTAATTGTTTTCAATAGTTATCGATTTATGCTTCAGTTGCTTGAAAAGCTTCAATATTGATAATTAAAAGTGAACCATTATCGTTTGAATAACACTTCATTGTTCTTGTTTCCTGGTGATACGAGCGTTTCGCCAGACATCGGAATTGACGTATTGTAGAACATAACTTGAGATTCTTCTCGAAATAGTTCGTAAGGGTTTAACTTTGATTTTCCCGATAGTCCAGGATTCCAACAATTGAGCATCTGAATGTTAGAACTGAGCATTCTAATAATTCAATATGAGCGTAAGTTCAGTTATTGTTTATCCATAGTCCGAATCTGTCAGCTTCTTTAGAAATTAGTTAGCAACGGAGTTGTTATTAAGTTCCATAGTTCTATCGATTTGTAGTCAAACTTTTTTGTGTATAAATATTTCAAAGATAAATTTAGTCTACAAAATTTCATCGACAAAAGGTGACACGACTTTTTTTCGAGATTTTTCGAGCTACTTATCTGAAAATAACGATGTAGAGTTGAAATAGAGTTACTTTTTCGATTGTAATCCACAGTCACAATGCACAGAACCTCGGAGTTCAAACGTTGTTTGATGAAAAATGTATAAAAAGACCCGAGAAACAAATTTGATCAAACCAATGAATGTTGACTTTCAGTCTATTTAGACTATGCATCTTTACTTTGCTTTAAAACTTTGAGGTTTATCCTTAACAAACTGTGATTTTAATTTTGAATAATAAATTTTGTATTACACTAGGTTTAAAGATAGGTTTAAGTAGATATTTCAATATTTGGTCAGACGGAATGCGCTGAAACTTTCACGCGTCAAATATGTTTTTGGTATTAGGTAAAAAATGGTTTAAATACAATTGCGTATTACTTCAAAATATAAGTTGACAATAACGAGAGAGTTGAATATTTACTATAAAACGTATATTTTCTGAAAAAAAAAAAAATAAGATAGGTTTAGGGATGGGTTCAAGTAGATAACTCAATATTTGGTCAGACCTAATGCGCTGAAACTTTCACACGTCAAATATGTCTTTGTTATTTACTATAACACATATTGTTTGAAAAACATATTTGAGATCTTATGATTTTGTTGATTCTTATGTAGGAATACGAGTTTGTGAAACTGAAGCCAGGATTTGCAGGTTATAATGTGTATATGAGATAGTTTCAGCTGTCTAGTAAAGTAAATATATAAATAGTGATTTGGTGTATCCCATAAGCTCAGACTTTGTTTTTGCTTCACTTAATACTATTGCCATACCGTGCAACATTGTTTCATCTGTCACCAACAAAACCATGTTACAATTATAACAACTTTTATTGTAATCAAAATTTCTCCAACGTTTATTTTCGTTACAATTTAATTCAGCTCGGTTGAGAAGCATAAATTATTCAATAGCATAGTACGAACTTGTTTATCGAACTCAATTGTTTATTCAACAATTATAAAACTTTTGAATTAACTATAGTCAAAGATGAACTCTAATTTTAAGTATTTGTTTGATTTACTCTGAAATAATCTGATTTATATTCGATTTCAAGTGACGTCCATGCGAGAAAAAAAAAGATGAAAAAAGTAAATGAAATTTCATATTCTCATTTATTATACTGAATTAGAGACCACTTTAACCGCGGTCAGTACGAAGTCTCTGCAGATTAGCGTGACTTTTTTTGCATAAAATTAAAGGATTGTGTTTGCAAGCGACATCACTATACATGGCAATATACTCGCTATATGCTTCATTTCACTCACTGGCTTCTGTCATCCTTCAACAAGGAAAATACAATTTGCCATCGCTAACTTTCATTTCCAACGCGGCCTTTCGCGAATGGGCGACGCCAAAATAGATTTCAATTGCCGACAGGCGTCCGCGGAAGCAATTGCATCGTGCTTCGAAAAACTTTTCTCTTCTTTTTCTGTCGCTTTTTTACTGTTTTCGTCCCTTACTTTGCCAACTTGTCGCACATAGGCGTTTTGAAAAGTGACAGAGAGCTACATCAGCGTCTATTTTTATGTTACGAGTCCAGATATCACGCACTCTCTTGTTTTCGATCAATAATTTGACTTGACTGTAATTCAATTAGAAATTTTCAGCGAACAACATTTGGGTATAGTTCAACATTCTGTTTTAATTGAATACCATCGAATTCACAAAATACACTTGTTTCACTTTTAACTCAAGTATCATCATAAGTTCTTCTATCAGTGTTTTTATTTTCAATAATTAAGTATAATTTCATTCTGATTTTCATTTTAACTAGCACGAAGAAATAACGATAACAAATGTCAATATTAATATATAGAATGATGAAACTTAATTAACAGAATTGATTTATAAAAGGCTCTGAATAACATAAAAAGTCATTTTAATCAACTCCCCAGCGGAATTTTTTTTGCTGAAGTTTACGTTATTGTATGATGTTCTATAATAGGAATGTAATTACAATGCAATTCCGAATCCTGCATTTCAGCAAACAATGGTGAAGTATAATTAGAAAAAACGACTTGATACCGCACAGTGAAAGCTTATTGTAAAAATTAAAAAAACCAATTCCTTATAAGTGAAAGAGTACAGAGCATGAAAAATAGTTTTGAAATTTTGTCATAGCATTAGTATGGTTCACCTAAAATTGGTGATATACTGAAATGGACTAATGGGCAGAGAGATGTCCGCTAAACGCACGGTAATTCGTGAATAGTGCTCATTTGATCATGAAATGCAGTCGCCTAATCATTATTTATATCTAGTTATCAATTCGTTGAATTTTAGCATCAACACCGCCCAGTTTCAAATTTCCCATGCTTTTTGGTTGATTTACGCAAAATAATGTAATTTTCGGCCTTCCTTGCCAAATACTTGGACAATCAAATTGAAACCATGTACGGTATCGCAATGTATAATAGTATTATGCAGAATTATCTTAACAATCAATCAATAGCCAATGAAATTGTTAATTAGGATTTCGAGATCGACTGAAATTAAAATAAATTAAGTCGTAAATTTTACAGGACATTTGCGTTAGTCAAATACTTCGAATAGAAGTACTTTTTCTATAATTTATGTATCCCAATTCGTTCAAATTAGCGGAATTATTTCTCGTTCTTGAGTGTATAATTTGTATAAAAATGGTAAAATCATTTGTATTTTAAGGCAAAACGTTCAATTTGTACGTAACAAGAAAACGTAGTCTTTTTATCGTACGGTGGATAAATTTTTGTTATTAATAAATTTAGACGGCCGAAATTGTTATGTTATACAGAATGCATTGTAGTAAACGAATTATATAGAGCCTCGCTTTTACGACTACATTGTATGGAATACAGGGTTTAAGACTTTAATAGAAAGTTCTTTTGAAATCTGCTAATTGAAATTAATTGTCATGTTCTCGTCGAATCAAGTAGTCAAGTGGCAATTTAAAGAGTTCAATTATAATTCTGCGAGCTTATAAATTGAAAATTTTGTTGTAAAACGGAAAACAAATATTTTAATCATGATTGAGTTACACTAGAACAATGTTTGAAACCAAAACATAGCGAAAATGATACCTCAGGATCTTCCTTCGTGTTTCTCTTTCAATCTTACTTTTTTGAAACGAACATTATCTGTTACTTTAGAAGTGAAAATAAACTCTACCTGTTTTTGCACCAAGAAGTGCAGTTGTCAGATTATCGTCTTCCCGAAATTGAAACTTCAAATTTATGGCATGATAGGATTTTTCTATTTGATTCTTCTTAAGTGATAAAAACTTACACATCTAGATTTTAGACGCGTGAATTGTTTTTGCTGTTTGTAAACCGGCGTTCAAAAAATTCTATGAACAAATAACAGAGTTGGTTAGAATGATATAGAAGTCTACCAAAAAGTGACCTTGTCATAGAATCCGAAACTATGTAAATATGAGTTCAGCTTCAAAAAATATTAGTTAAAACCGTTAGTTTCAATCGACGAAGAAATTTGAGTCGTCTTGTAATGAATTAGAATTTGAATTTGAAACAATTTGGAATGAAATGGTTTGAACATATGAAGATTATGCAAACTAAAAATAAAACGTGACTGTCAAACAATATGATTAATCCATTTATAAACTTTATTTGATTTCACATAAAAGTGAAGTTTACACGAAGTCTTATTTTTTGATTAATCAATACGAATGTAGGTCTTTCGCACTTATTTGATCGACGACACAAACTCAAACGGCTTATTCTAGACACGAGAATATTCTGACTGGTGTTTAAAATTACAAGACGACTTTTATGAAAATATATGAAAAAATTGTGTCCATCATGTTTTCCTGAGTAACCAATCTTCTTTATTCTATTTTCATAATTCATTCTGAAATTCGTAAAATTTTTTTTGTCTTTGTCAACGATAAGTACAAATAAGGTCTGATCTTCAAAACTGTAATATTTGAAACATTATACAAATTTTCAATACTTTCTTTCCCCCAAAACGAAATTTATGGTCCTTTTTCTACAGCAAGAGGTTATGGGCAAGACGCAAAAAGAGATCTTTTTTCATGCACAATAGACTTCGATAACAATATAAAATGTCAGGATTGTCAAGGTACCGATTATCGGTATTCGGCTTGTTCCCCTATACCCTCCTATCTAAGCGTATTAAATTGTACATAGGGTGTGTATGTCGTATGTGTATACGTTTGCCATTATACGGCGTTCCGAGCCGAACAATGGTGTGATAATTCGTGCTGCTAGCGAATACTTACACGTGCACGTGTACACCAACGTTGGTGAAGTATTGGTGCAAGTTGATCAACCGCAATCTAAAGACTTGGAACAATCACGTCAATCGGCACGAACTTGTTTCTACTGTATAGGCGCCAGCTTTACTATCCGCATGACAGTGTTTAAATCTAGTTTTTTTGTACGCTAAACATGTATTTTAACTGACAAATACAATATGCGATCGAAAATTATGTACAACTAAAATAAACAACTTCTTGATTGATTATCAAAAATTTAATAATATTTAAACGTAATGGGCGAAAAAGAAATTATTCGTAAATGAAATACGATTTCAAAGAGTAAAAAGTGATGTGCACAGATCTTTCATACGCGATAGTCTGTTTTCGAGGAAACCAGCTAGGCGACGTGATATCGCTGTGTGTACGGTTTATGAATGATGGTTAAGTAAGTATGACCAATCGAAGAACACACTGTTGTTCGCCGAGTTTCCGAGATACTCAGTTTATAAAGCTCTCAAAGATCATTCAGTTCAGCGTTTTTTCTCTCTCACCGTTAGAACCACAGTAGAAATTGAACTGGAAATTGAAAATGCTTTGCGACTAATGGAGATGTGTGTTACGTGCACACAAGAGTGGACACAACTCCTAATGCAGAGTATCGTCAGAATTATTAATTTCATTGTTTGTTTCTCGGGAAAAAATCTATCAGGCGTACTATTTTTTACAGTTAATAATTCAAGCGTTATAATAATGCTGTGGTGATTCCAACTCATGATTATTACAGTACGATGGACAAATTTGATCCACTTCATCTAATGCAGTTATAAAAAGGCGAATTTCAACTTCAATTTTTTATTTGAAGTTGTGAGATTCTTTATGACGTTTTTATGATTTTTAGTTGTGTTAATTATCAAAAATCGTTTACAAGTTTCTTAATTAACGAATTTTCTCGTTTAAAAACTTCATAAAATCGTATAAATGAAAAGTCAGTGGTGGAAAAATTTTTAGTAGGAAACAAAAGAATGCGTCAAAAGCCTCAGTATGCGTGTTGAGAAATAGAGTTACCAACTCTGAAAGAGGTGTTCAAAATCATAAAACAAATTATTTGCCAGTTCTCATAGGCCCATCTAATTCTTTTCTAGATTTAAAACTAATTTTAATGCAGCTGATTAAAGTTCATATTCTAACAAGTTACTTCGTTGTTCTCTCATTATTCCCTTTAGCACAGACACATATTTTTTTCTTCGATATGCAGTTCATCTGTAGTTGAGTGAGATGTTGCAATATAATTACCTGAAAACTGGAGCATTGCTGCCTCCTTTGAACCACAGGACCACTGAAATTGCATCTCTGCCATCGCGTGGTTTTATATCACAGGGAAGGCTAATGTTTTGTCCGGCTACGCCTTTAACGTACACGATGCTAACTGGAAAGCAAAGAGAAATGTTGTTATTCACTTTTTTCTTGTAATTATTCATCTTCATTGGTGCAAACACAACTTTGTATATTTGTTATCACGAGACTACGATCAAAATCATTATTTTCGATTGTATTATAACTTATATTCAGACACTCGATTACATCTAATCCGAATGAAACATTCTTTCTTAATCTGACGTAAGTAGATCGTTTAAAGAGTTACTTTTACCACTTCATACAAAAGTATTAATTTATCACTCTCCATATCTCAGGCTATAATAAAACTTTTCAGTTTTCATACAAATAAATTTTACTTCTAACTGCAACATTTAGAACTTTCTTCAAAAGTTTGTCATGAAAATTTGCATCGTTGAGGTAGTTTCAAAAGCTCGATAAAATTACAGAACGTTAATGCGCCTAGCAATTCAAATCAAACATATGATTGACGCACACTGACAAAGAAATAGTGATTTTTACTTCACTCGATTAACTTAATTTATATGACATAGTTGATTCAAGTAAGGCACTGTTACGTCAAAGTTTTATGGTTTAAATGTTGCGACTAATAAGATTCTTTTATCAAATGTAATATTCTGTAATAAGTTTTAGCTACCGCAAAAAGTCATATAATACAGCTTTAAACAGCAGTTTTATCTTACAAAGTTTTTAACGGATTTAGCCTCGAGCAAACTGAAATCACATGACTATAAGTTAATAGTAACAGCTACGAAGGGTGTCAGTCCTTACAGTTCAAATGGCGTTCGAGCTAGCTTAGTACACTTTTAATGCGACGTTATCCAATCTACAGTTATTCATTTTGTTCATTCTGTACGATAATAATAACATACAATAGTTCCACTTCTGTTATAACATTTTGAACAACAATTTACTTCACAAATGTAATTTTTTTGTATACGAATTAGATCATAAATTCACTAGATAAAATCCAGAAGCTTTTCAATTTTTTCGTGGGAATGCGAAAGCTTTGACAATGACAGTTACACGATACAGATGTTAACGACAGTGCAGACACGAATTGACATTCAAGTCGATAGCCAAGAGCCTTGAAGCGATGATCCGTGATCGTGCCGAAAGCACGATAACGCCTATTTTATAGGACAATACTACAATAGTCCAGGGTTCATTGAATAACGCAAAACTGCACTGATATGCTGCCGCTCGAGCTTGAATATAGCTGCGGCTAAGCAATCGCTTCTTCATGATAAGAGATGAAGTGCAGAAACTTCAATTTAAAGTTGGATGCTCAAAAAACTATTCACGTGCGAAAAGATACGACAGACCGGTGTTATACATACTTGGGCGGTTTGGCGTGTTTTTCAATGCATCTGCGTTCAAGGAATTCGGCCGATTCGATTGTGCTCCTGCGAACGTCGATAGTCCGATACATATTATCAAGACTGATGTTGACATCGTGGCCAGGACACTTCGATCTCCGTCCGTCGTACGTGACAGCCAATATCGCAGCGGCCCCTTCAACATATGCATTATGTCCTGTTATTGCGTTTGTATTTTGGTTGGTCTTGCCTTGCAAGATAAGTAAAAACTTGTACTATTGTAATGCACTAGACACTACGATTTTCATAAACGCCATGTCAATTGTACTGTAGTGGCATTTCAACTTGAGCTACGAGATAGGAGCGCAATTAGTATCGATCATTAAATGCTCCTGACCGGGCGCATTAAAAATTTACCTATACTACTTGAAGTTACTTTATAAGTACTCTGTAGTAACTTTAGAAATCATTTATATTAATTTTGTATCAAGCAGTGAATTAACCAGAATTAGTTATTACAGTTGTTAATTTTACGAATTTCAAAATCACCTACAATGGTTTGTAATAATGCTGACATGATATAAAATGTTGAAATAGTGCCAGGTTACAAGTTTCTTTAAATGAAAATAATAATTTCTGTATTTCAATGAAAGTAGATGTATCAAGACATTGTGAACTATGAAGTAGCTCAGGAGTTGAACATTTTAAAATTGCATTTTTCAGTTTTGTATAATGAAAGATGAATGCGGAATGATGCTGCATTAACGGTCTCTAATAAAGTTCATAAAAATGAAAAAAAATATATGTACCCACGATTTAACAAATTAAAACAGGGGTATGTCACCTCTTGGTGTGCCCATTCATTTACACCCGTCAGTCTTCGGTTAAACCGACCAAACGAAATTCAATAGATTGAACCCGATAATTCGGAATAATTCGATTTTGGCTTTCATCAGGTCTGCCATTATTAAACCGTCTCACTTCCATTCAGCGGCGCGCAAATTTTTGCACAAACGGGTAATCAAGTGAAAAATGTAGTTGAATAACTGTAATTTGAGTACAACGTTGACTCATTGCTTCTACTGAGTTCTAAGTTTAAATGAATATTTCGCATTTTTCGTATCACATTACAAGCTCTAAACTTGAGATCAAATTACAGATTCAACTTCTTGTAAATGCAACTCAAAGTTATTTAGAAAGCGCCTGCAGAGTTTAAGCATACTCTAATTTCTAGATCTCGTTACTTTGAAGAATTCAAATATTAATTCAATTTTCATTTGTCTTTATTAGTGTAGCTTCTTATCCATTGGGATGTATCAAATGGAAAATATTAAAAATGATAAATTGATACAAAATGATTTTAAAATTCTCTATTTGGAGTTGAAGTAATTTGTTGAGAAATTCATAAATATATCATTGACCACCATGAAAGACCGTCTTGTACGTTGAGACAATTTGTTCATTTTTCACCCGTCCACGAGTTTGCATAGGAACTTCGGAAATGGTATCGCATAATTTATAAAACCTTAAGAATATTGATGTTAATATTGAGTCTGACATGAAATAAATTGTTGCACATTTAAGCGTGGAGCAGATGTGTACGTTCTGAGGCATATAGGTAAGAAGTGCTCTTTGGCTACTACTTTTAAAGTAATGGTACAGACGAAAGAAATAACGAGGGCGCGAAAAAGTACCATTTGAGTGGTCGCTTTCTATAACAAACTGACGTTACTGGTATATTTACTGTATTTCCCCAGAAAAATTACTTTTCTAATAACAGATTAACGAACCATAATTAACGTTATAACTCCTAACAATGGTGCATAATACTTTAGAAAATAAATTCTTATTAAAATCTGATGGGTTCAATGAATGGAGTTGAAGTAGTTCTGGAGTACAGAAAACAATCATAGCTTAAACTATCCTCGATGAAAACTACTTCTACACTAACGAGTTAGGTGAGTATTTTTGAAGTACGTTGGCCTTAAAATATTTTAATACAATTAACGCAAGGCATCCTTTATGCAAGCTTTTACGAAAAACACGCTGCATGTAGCTAAATTCACCTTGATTCGTTCAAATGCATTTAGTAGAATCAAATGTAGGTTTTAGTCTAATTGCATTTCGAGATTGTCACGCAATAGAAAGTTGTACAGTAATTTCTTGAGAGATTGCTGTGACTATTGCGTATGGCTATGAATGTTAGCAGTTACAGTAACTCGGTCAAAATTAATTTTGGGAATAAATTTTCGGTACCCAGCTTCACTAACTACTTTGGGTTATTTATAACCTTTTGACAGTTATTACTAAACGTTTAATTCTAGCTCTTAAAACGATGCGTCTTATTACTCGTAAATTCATATAGAAAAGACCACATTAATTTCCAAAAGCCTACGTATCGATCATTTGCAGAGCAATAACCACGATTTTAGTAAGAATGTTCTGTGAAACTTCAGTTTTGACACTTATTTCATTTTTAATCGAACACAATTGGTATTCTTGAGAATCATCATGAATTCGTATTATCTCCAATGAACGTAGCCGTTGATCATTGCAGGTCATAAAATTATGCACGATCATGTTCAATTATGTGTATTCATCGATAGTCATGTAAGGGCAAGGGGTAATATTTCTTTATGAGGAGCTCATTAGTACGTTGCATGGTCGTTTGAAACGAATATTCCAAAGCAACATTTTGAAGTGAACATTTTTGAAATTTGTTGCCACTGCTCACGCTCATCTATAAATCATGCAAAAAGTTATCATGCAAAGTTTTGATTAGTTATGTGACACGTATTAAACCGTGGTGAAATGTGACGTGTGATTACTTTGCCCCAAGGATGATCAATCTGAATGATGCGCAAACACAAGAGTATCGACGGATTCATCAAACGAATATCGATTGAACTTTTGTCAGCGTGATTCGTCGGATGTTTACTGTCACTCGACTGACGTTATGGAAAGTGAATTGGTTATGCGGAAAAAAATGGGATTTATCGGTTAAAATTTTCGATTCTGTTCAGTTTCGAGTCGATAACTTCATATCGTTTTCAAGTTTAGAAATCGAATGTTTAGTTAAGGTTCTAATTGGACTTTTGTTCTTGTCCTGCGTTTCTATCTTTGAGTTTATACTCAACGCTCAAATGTCGAATTAATTGATGTTCTATAATTATGCATTACATATGTTATGATATATCGTTTCACAGCTCAGATATATTGTGCTTATTCAGCCTCATGAAATTGATCCCAAAAGCAACTGTTGTTTCTAACCCGCAAAAATGAAACCGCATGAAAAATAAATTTACGTTCTATTAATATTGTAGGATATTTCTGCGTAAGTCAGATTTTTAACAGGTAAATCTAGTGATGATTCCTCTAAAAGCCACTGTACAGATATGTATTATAATTTTGACTTTAAGATGTTGGTTTGAAACTTTTGAGGTTTCTAACAGTTTATCATGAAAATTAATTAATTCCTTAAAAGCAGTTCAACGCGAGTATACCCAAGTTTGCACCTCGCTGCAGAAATGTGACTGTAATGAATTAAAGCGGCAAATTACATGCATATGCAGATTGAGCTTTATGGATATTCATTTGTTATGCACCGATGACACGTTTGGATTTGAGAAACTGTTTACATAAGAACCAAGGTTTTTAGTGACTAATCATTACTAACCTCAGCGACCCTATGCAAATATAAAAATAACGTCCACTTAGCAGTTCAAATAAAAGAATCTGAATGAATTGCGATGTGATTTTTGGTCAACATTTCGTTTTTTGCCATATTGTGATATCAGAAAACGGTTTTGAAAAGGCAAGCTAGGCACTTATAAAATTAATCCGATAGCCCTCCTGTTAGAGTGTTTAGTTTCTGTGCTCAGAGCCCTGGGATCAAATCCCGTCCTTTACCAAAAAAAAAACACTCAAAAGAAGACCTTCTTCATTTTCTTTGAAATTTCAAATAATCTCATCAACGTCATCAACAAAAAAATTGAAAACTGCATTATACAATTCATCACTTTACATGATGCCAATTGGAAAATTAAAAAAAAAATTGAATCACGTTGCAGAAGTACCAATCATTTTTGAGATGCAAAACTGACATGAGAAGAACATGAGAGATCACGAATGGAACCAAAAATTCATTAAAAGCAGAGTAGAGATAAGTAGAGCGAGAGTAGCATTTTATAAACGCTGATTCTTTTTCTTCATACTGAAATTGCCTTTAAGCCGCATAAAGGATCAGTTATAGAGTAGATATTTTTCTATTCATTGAAAAATGTTTCATGATCTTTTCTTTACTTTTTCTATACAGAATTTTTCTACCTAGTACCGTCAATGATTCACATACGGCAAAATACATTTTTACTTGGGTAAGAGAATCTCCATTTTACATGTCGTTATTTACAAAATCTACGAACATCCAGACAGAGTTGGGTAATTTAGAGAAGTCAATGAGGTGCCTAATTTCAAACTATAACTTTATTAATTTCTGCTAACATTTTGGAATTAACTTGTAAATTAAAAAACTACTAATTTTAATTTATTTTATATTCAGGATGAAATACTTTAAGGAAAGAAAGAAGTCTGAGATTTTTTCATGAAAGTGTCTGATACAGAGTCACACACTCTGATGTTTAAAATTATCATATCGGATCATCCGTGCTGACTTAAATGTTGAATATTCCTTTCCAGTCTTATCGTTACTGGAGTTGGCAAGCATATTGTTGAATATTCTGACCTAATGTGACGTTCGAGTCTGGCAGGAAAACAAAGGCAACAGCTACCGATAGCATCATAATTGCAAGGAAACAATGAGCCATTCCACGTTAAAACGATATCTATGTGAGGTGCAACAAACTTCATTTTTTGCCTACATCTTGAAAAGGGGAGACAATCCTTTTAGCAAAGTCATTCGGCCCAGGCGCACTTTAACTTACGTAACGAGTTTCGAAATGACCATTTGAGCGCGAAGCTCAGCAATTTGATGCAATCTGGATCTACGATTTCGCGATCAGAGTTTGTTGCCCCTTTTCGCGACACACTAATTCTACATTATTTCATTTCCGTTCTCTCGAAGAAATTAAATAAGGGGAGGGGTTGAGAAGAGTACTCAATTACCATTAGGAATAGGCTTCTTCAGCCTTCCGCGTTCTCCACATGTGTCTTTAGCAGCGCCTTATCAGGCTTCAATGTTGTTGCAAGTTGAAAAAACTTTTGCGAGGCAAAACGCAACGTTCAGTTGAGTCGAGTTGCAAACAAACGTAGCGTGACTATTTATAAAAGGTTCGCTCCAGTCTGTAGTCGCTTCACCGACGAGTCATTTGTTGGGCCGTTGATGCTGACTACATGGTCGCGGTGTAAATTGTCGCTCACTTGCGATACGCGGCTTTTCACTCAGCAGTCAAACCAACGTTTCAAAAACACAAGGAATCGTCACGTTGGTTGAAGCGGCCTGTATAGAGTTGAAAGTTAAAAGGGGTCACGAAACAATAGTCGAGACACTGGATGTCGAATAACACACTGGCAAAAGGCGTCAGTTCCATAACTTAATGGGCAGTTTCATTTCGTTGATGTCGTCATTTCTTTTCTCGCGCATACCTCTGACGCTTTTATTAAGAATTATGGTACCACTAAAAGAAAGAGAAGGTGTGACCGGACCGAATCGCACCAAGTTCTGCGGAACTAAGTTTCACGCGGTTTTTTATCTGCCATGACGGCGTACGAGTTGAATAAATTGTTGCAACCGGCGATTCTGCATTCGAAACAGGAACAATGAGTATCAATGTTGAGTGAATTATATTTGCGATAAAGCGCGACTGTTAACCGGTTGATACGCGAATTTTGAATTTATCACGGTAATAAAGATTGAGCTAATGCTCATTGCCGCTTTGTATTTAAAATTATTTATCGATGCGTAAACAAGAGGGACGTATCGATTCACATACGAATCGCTGATCACTTCGCTTTACTATTCCAAATTAACTTTTCAAAATTGCTCCGAAAACAATAACGTAACGAAAAGAATCCCGCCGTACGAAAAATTTCGTTCACCAATTAGAATCTCGATAACAATTGGCGTATCAACTTTCTGTTATCGAACAAAAACACCAGACGAATGGTTTTTAGTTTCCGCGCTATCGTAGGAGCGTTTTTACTGGCCTACATTCATCGAAACTGCGATACCAAATGCTTTTTTCGTTTATGATAAAAATATTTATGAAATTCCACATTGCTGCATCAGTACTTCGAACGTTTTACAGGTCAACCGCTCGCGGAGTATCAAAAAAAAAAGAATTTCACCGAATGATGTATACGACTGAGGAAGAGAAAAATAAATGCGAGAAAATAAATCAAGTCGTTTCGAACGAAAGTAAGAATAAACACTTTGGCATGAAGTATCCCATACCGTTAGCACATGATTAGGCGTGAAAGCGGTAGCACAACACGTAACGGCGAACCGGAAAATTTGCGAGAGATCGGCTGCTGTGGAACCGGCGACTAAACAGCACTCGCGGGATAAGCTTGCGCGCGCCTGAGTCCGCGGTCGCACTGTCGTTTTCGGCGGTGTTGAAACGGCGGCGCCGCAAAGGGGGTAGGATGTGCTGAGCGGCCGACGCGCGCATCATTGTTGCGCTCCCCGTGCGAGGTGTAGTGCAAACGCGCGGGGCCGTATACGCATGAACGATTATTTTTCGTGCGCTTATTCCTTACGTGGCGAATAACGAGCGGGGGAATTAAGTGGATAAGAGGAGAAGCAATTAAAACGTCGAGATAATTTAACACCGCAGCCCGGCCGGGGTTGGAGCGCGCGACTCGCGTGCAATACATATGTATGGCGGCGGGGATGAGTGTCGTTGGAGACACGGCGAGCTGTAATCGAGTTTGCTTCGAGTTCAAGTGGAAAACCTCGGATTCTCGAAGAACTTAGTCCGCCGGTGGACCATGTATACATATATCTTTTGCGCGGGATTTAAACTTTAAATGGCGTCACTAAAACTTACTGACGATGCCACTGATAACACACGAAGATGTTAATTTATCTTTCTCAGCGTTAGCCCGCTGATGATTTCAACGCCGGACGCATTCGCGACTCAGCCTTAATCCATGATGTGGATCTAACTTACGGCCGGATTCGCCGCAATTAGCGCGAGATTTATCATATATTTATAAAGCGCGATATTCGCGCAACAACGCTATTACGTCCCTTTTGATTACGTGGCTAGCAATCCACACGTGTGCGTTGCACACTTCCCTCTCGGTTTCGTGCGTTCCACTGCGCGTTATTGCGGCTTGGTTTAAATTGTTACCTACGATGAAAAGCATGGGTAATTGGGCAAATTCCGTAATTTAGGAGTCAGGCGTGACTCGAAAAATGTCATATGTCTTTTAACCGGGGCATAATTGAGTGCATAAGGAAACGCATTTCAATTGACAATATTTTTATTTCTTTTATCTTAATAACATACAAAATTAAATCTACCGGAAAAGTCTACGGACTCGTTAGCTTAACATTTTTAAAGCAACCAATTACATTATGATGTACAGACAATTCCAGGAGATGCAGCAGTATCCCTGGCGATTGCCAAAAATTTTTTGTTTATTACTGTTTATTAATTATTGATAGATTGTTTAGTATATAAAATGTTAATTAGCGAATGTTAGTGAATAAATATAAGTTAGCTACGATTCACTATAATTTTCATCCCCTAACAAACAATTTTCAGAATCGCACTTTGTAAAACATAAATTTCATCTCAATTTTTTACAATTTTTTCCAATATCAGAGTTTCAATATTATTTATTTCTATTTATTTTTCTTTCTTCATTTTAATTTCAAATATCAACCTCGTTCTTAGAATTTCACAAAAACAGAAGTTGTTCGTCGAACGAATCATTCTATCCGCTAAAAATTATGCGACCAGCTTATATTTCATTATTAAAAATATCGATTCGAATTCGTTCAGCGACATTGTTACAACGTTTTGCAATTAAACAATTACTGATGATTTAACTGAAACATAATCTACACGTCATTCTATTATCTTCGACGTGCCATGACAATTAACACAATTATGTCTATAACAATTAACTCGGACGTCCATAAAGAAGTCTGACCAAAGGCTATACCGAAACCAGCAATGTTAATCCAGTAACTTTCTGGTCATGAAATTAATTCAAGCTTTATCGATCAGTGCACAAAGTGTCTGCTGGTACATCCCATTTTGTGTTGCGTTTATAAACGCGTTATAGTATCGAAAACTTATCATAATTATGTATATTCATTTGGAATTGAGGATTTCATTTTGCATCTGGATCACAACAATGGAAGCACTCCATACGTTCCGTTTGGCATCTCTATTTCATTCAGCAAACAGAAGAACAACTCTTGCGGTAAGTTGACAAATAATTCGCGTGACCTCGCTTGACGTCACCTCGAGTGTGACAAATCTTTGTCTCTAACGATGCGTCAAGCAGTTACGGTATTTCGCGCACATACCTTTTGAACGTTCAAATACTGTATAGCAAAGTCAATTACTTCTATCCTTTCAACCGATTGGCGTCGATTCCAATGATAGTCAAAGAAATCGAGATTTTCAATTTTCATTACCCCCGTACACATCGCTCTCGATCTCTTCAATCCCGCAGAATAATTTGTCCACTTCTCGTTTTTGTATACGAGACCACATCAAACGATCTGTAGGTACGCTGCTCTCGTGACGTTTCCCTTTAAAACTCGCCCAACCGTTTGCTCGCGGTGAGTCAACTTGTTTCAAGCCCGCTGGAGTGGTGGTAGAGGCAGTCTACCATCTGCGATGCTCCATATAATCGGTCCTTTTTTGACCCAATTTCTCCCTCTTTGAGTAATTAATAAATCTTAACTCATTCATCATCGGCGGAGGGGAAAAAAGTGAAGTCTTTATAACTCGGCCGACCTTGATGATATTCTGCTTGTTCCACAACAGAGGCTTTCGACTGCCATTAGCATTATACCCGAGCGGTTTTGTTTCGTACCAAACAATGGCTATATCTTCTTTCGACGGTATCACGTTGAGCGTTTAACCTGATTTTATGCCAACAATTGCAACGTTTCAGTATTGACGGTTTTTTTTTAAATCGCCAAGTGCGGTCGCAGCAAACGAAACTATCCAACAAATAGAACGCAATTAGGTACAGGCATTCTGTGCACATTTCGATGCACTCGTCGCGCTCCAATGAAACTACTTCTCGTTTCTATCTCTCTTTGGTTTGCGAATCCTCGATGCGACAAACAGACCAGCGTCGTTACGAAAGCTGTGTAACGAAGGCCGTCAATCGACGGTTTGCTAATTAGAAGGATATGTATTACGGGTTTTAATCAACTCCTTGCAGATTATTGCTGCAAAAACGACTTAGCAGGCGAGGGCTTTTCTTATACACTTGCTCCACTGTCAAAGACACCATCGCCTTCAAGGTGTTATGGTTTGACCATAAACTAAGCACAAACGACGATGTATATAGTTTACCATCACGGTCAATAGCAGTCCCTTCGCTCTTCCTCTATTGCATTTAATGGCCTTGCATCCCATTGAACATGTGCTCATCAGACGCACCCTAAGTGCTCAATTGACTCATTAAGAGGTGTTGTTATGAACTACGTTCCTTATTCCACAATATGTTCACCTCTTGCTTTCATATCAAACATTCACTTATCAAAATAAAACAGAAAATTTGTACTGTGTGCTTCTATTTATAAATATAAAAAAATCACTAAATGTTCGTTGATTTTGAAAACAACATTTTTATTCAACAGAAATTGAACGATCAAAGTTTGTCGAACAATTGTAAGAACGCTAAAGTTAACGATAATTTTAATTAACGAAAGTTTTTTGATTTTGCTTCTGTAGGAAATTATTAAAATTACGGTGTTTCAATGAAGTCTGTAAATCAAAAGTTGAACAAAGTGAAACATCCATGAAACAATACGTCAGCAGTTCACATAGCTGATTTAAAACATTTTTTTGTGTTCTGCAAATAAGATTCAGAAAATTTGAAATGAAATTACTTGTGCAAAATTTTTTGTGCTCATGGTTTGGCAGTTCCGTTAACGTTTAGTAATTCTTCACGTGTTCGCTAAAGAAGATCCGAGAATGATCCACATTCCATACACTGAATGCAAATCAGGAGGAAATATCAGGTGATAAGGATGATGAAGCCATCCGATAGCTGATAACCATAGACAGAAAATCGATATCAAAGTAAGAGAAATTAAGTAATGCGCCAAACGGAAGTACAAATAACACAACTGGCATATCTGGCCGTAGTCGATATCCTGGAATTTCATTTGCAAAACATGCAAGGTACGAGAATGGGTTTAGCTTCCGTTTCCGCGATGTCACGGAAACGCGAACTCGTTTCCCTATGAGAAACGACACTGCATGTGGAACGGGGACCACGCAACAAAGCTCTCCAACCCTCAACATTCCGTGCCACCACTATACGATGTCTTGCGTGCATCCTTTGATCACTTCAGCGCCGGATGCGAAAATTACACCAGGCAACTTTAAAAATACGCTTTCAGTAGATACCAAATGTAGTTTCTTGCTAGGCTAACGGAAAATGAGTACAAAAAAGTTACGGAAAAACTTGTGTCAAGTGATCTTAAGAACGAAAAAAAAACAACGTCAGAGAAAAAGAATTTTATTCTCATCTTAGATCGGAACTCTTTTTCAGTCGTTTCTTTTACGTCTCAGTCGTTTTGTTCCAAAAACTGCGTGAACAAAAATCGTAAAAAAGATATTGACAAATGTAGATACAGTGTTGCATCGTATTGGACGGAAAATTATTCGACTTGTCGTTTTTATGGACGTGAAAAACTTCGGAATTGATTCTACAAGTGCTTCCTTTCTATTATAGTTTTATTTTTCCTGTGCATAACTCTATCTCAATTTTTGCGCAGGAAATTTCAGTTACATTTTTGCAAACGTTGTCCTATTTCATCTTTATTGAAAAAAGCTATCTGAAAATAGTCCAGCTTCGCTTTAAAGATGAGCTTTAAAAAACAAAAATTTTGTTTCGTTTTGTATATCGAAAAATAATATTAGCTTGTATTCAACAAGGTGAAAATGAGATTGTCAATTTGAACTTTTTTTGAAGTAACAAATGATAGGGGTTTGTCGACTTCCACTGACATACAGTTTTCTACAGTAGTACAACTCAATGAATAGTTAGACTTCAAAGAATTTTGTACTTGCGTGCTTGATTGATGAGTTATAAATCTTCTACAACTGCATCAGGACGTAATATCGTCGACTTAAGTAATAATTAATTACTGATGAATAATAAATTAGCAATTAATTAATAAATACCTTTGATACCATACAGAGTCAAGCTACTATGAAATCCTTGTGGAACGGGAATTACAATATGAAAACTAAAAGTTCATATTAATGTATAATATATGTGTATTAATTATACATAATTGGTATAATTAACTGAGAGGACAAAATACAGGATCTAGCTATTGTTTATCAATATGATCCTACATGAAACTGTGGTAATGTTTAAATTTAACCCGAACCACCAACAAGCGTATTTAAACTCATATTATCGAGAAGCACATTAGATGTGCATGCGATTCATTTGATATGTATGAGCCTATCAGGTCCATGTTCTCTCTACTATTTACGTAAATATTTTGCGACTCTGTAATTAAAAGACAAAAAATAGTTCAAATTGCTAAGGTCATCATTATTTCATTCATTAACTAATACTAAATCATTTTAAACGATATAGCGTTAAAGAAAGAATATGCAGTTTCTGTTGAATTCTTTTATTTGTAACTAGCTCAATAACCCAGCTTTGCTTGGGTTATCTTAGTGTATTTTATAAACTTCTATAGATGTCTATCTGTATAAAAACGTAAAAGGACATGAACATTGAAAATCATGCTTATAAACGTGAAAAATGCCTTAAACCAGCAGAAGGACGAAAAAATACTTAAATGGAAGTAAAGTAAACACAAACAATTGAATTTAATCTGGTTTTATTAAGTTGCAAAAAAAAAAACTTTTTACAAATGCTAAATATAAAGGAAAATCATGTATGATCTTTTACATAGAATGTTGTTGTTGAGTTTCTCTGTATTTCATAATGCAGTCTTATTATACAATTTTTGTTCTAAAACACTAAAAAAATATATACATAGACATAATCTTAACAGCTTAAAAGAGAGTTTGAAAACACAAAAAAATGGTGATTCGAACGTTTTCTTTTAAAAGTCGGTATCAAAATGAGGCTTTTTATACGTTTTATCATATAGAGAGTAGCTATACACTTTGTTCGACATAGGAAAGCATTTAAAATTTGAAGTATTAAATTCTTTGAGATAATGTTTTCCGCAACGTTGCAACGTTTTCATGAATTTTTACAATTTTCCTCGAAGCTCCGCTGGACGCTTTTTACGTTTTTAGATCTATATACGCCGTTTTAAACTATCTTATATTTAATATAAGTTTTATTGAACGGCGTTCCTTAAAATTCACATCCTCACATCCTGACTTCAAAAATATACAGCATATTTACATTATGACCACCACCAGACAAACGTTTATGAAAATTATTCATGATGATATTTTCTCCGTGCTCGAATGTTCAGTGATGAATCAATTGAACAAATTTCAACAAATTCAAAGGTATTATACATATAATTGCACGTATATAAGGACGAGCAAGTTTGCATATACAAAACGAGATGACTCGTTGGTGCATCGCTTTCTGGTATCATACAGCAATTCAATATACTCTTTTAGTGAATGTAAGAAATGGTACAATTTTATGAAATGATATATACTTCTACACTTTTGAAAGGATGCTGATAGAAGCCATTAACTTTGATTGAATTCCGTCTGTTATGTCATTTTATTGAAGCAACGTCGACTATAAAATTATTTGAACTTAAAATCAGTCAAAACGAAATTTGATAAAATATTCATTCCTTCGTTACATATTTTGAACTCCAGTCGCGGTATAAATGCTTTGTACTATGTGAATTATTATTGTACTCTTTGGTTCAGAAATATTTCTATTAGAATGCAACCTTTGATGTAAGGTTTATGAGTTTGGCGGTGACTGTTTATAATTTAAAATTTTACTATGTAAAGTGATCAGAACAGAAAGAAAATGCGACAATTTAGTCAAATAAAAGCAATAATGCAAAAAGTCACGCAGAAGAAATTTTTTACATTGATTTCATTATAATATGGTGACTACATAGAAATAGTAAGAATAAAAAACGAGTAATCTCGTTAACAATAGTATGTCAGTTGAATGAACAAGTGAAAAAATTTCAGACCGCAAAATTTTGTTGCATGAATCATGTAATAACGTACGACAAATTTTACGTGATCATATCATAAAAGTTTTATAAAAAAGGCAGTAAAAGTGGATACATTAATTTTGTACACGACATTTTAAATGGGATGGTGGCACCGTTAACATTTAATGTTAGCTACCTAACATACTCTTCTTATAACATGTTAATTATTACTTCAAAAACCCAAAAAAAGGTATGATAATTTGTAATGCGAATTATTTCTAAAACCAATGTATGGTTATTAACGAAATTGTTTTTCCGAAAATGACAAAGCACAGCATAATACTGGAACAAATACATTAGCGTCACGCAAAGTCTTAAACTTTAGAAAATAAATAAGTGCTAGTCTACGTAAAAAAATAAATCCTACAAGTTGACCTAAGTTAGAACCAAACGGCGTGTACAAGTTGAGTTCGTAATTACAGAAATATACAATAATTTATTCGATTTGTCCGTTCTTGTTGAGATTTACACGTATATTACAAGTTTCTGATGAGTATCCAAGTGCAAATGACTCTTAGATTACTCATAATTGCTTTGCTTGAACTTAGATTATATGGAGGTATGTCTAGGTAGTTTGGTTAGGCGCGCCAGGAATTATGGATTATCATTGCAACTGTACGGACTTTGGAATAAATTTGCGACGCCGGTGTGTCTATTAAAATCGTTCGTTGCAAATCATGCAAACACGACAAGTGTTTACGCATCATCGGACGAAGCGCCGTGCTGCTTACTGTTCCGGCGTTTTAGCCTTGGAGCTCAATCTCGACTTGCTGCAGGAGGTCTGGCTCTGAAACAACAAGTTTTTCCTTTTTAATGTCGTGCAAAAAATTTATGTGACGGCGACGTGAAATTTACTGCGATGCAGGCACGGAAACGTTGCTCCGACGAGCATACGTTTATTGTTACACATGTTTCTTTTCGGTTGAATTAGAAAACAAATTATGTATAATTTTTGATAAAACGTCGAACATTCCACGAATGGCTCAAGTACTTTAGCTGGCAAAACAAAGCTTTCAAACAAGATATTGTCGTTATTTCTTCTTTGCAGCGGAAAGAAGTGAATAGTCAAAACTGTCTAACCTTTGACCTCGAAGATACGCCTTTTCGATCGAGCTGGGATCAAAAGTTTAAACTACAACTAGAGAGTTCGGAAATTCAATACAATTGAAAATGTGCGCAAAACCCTTTGAATTCACCAAACTGCTTCAACGTTTCTTTTTCGACAACAATGAAGCTCTAGTTTCATTAACGGAAGTTCCGATAACTAAGTTATAAATAATAATCAAAGGAATTCAATTATGGTCGAAAAATAGTTTTGCATGATTCATCATCTGTTCATCAAAGCATTTGTTATAGCTTTGCAAGCAATTTTCATTGTTAGAGATCAGGTTCGTACAATTTAAATATTCAATAACAAAGAATGCAACGACGAATGTTGAATTACAGGTAAATTTAAAGTAGCACATTCGTATAAGAAAATGACTTTAGTGAGATTTTTTTAAGTTTGATCATTTACTCGTATCTAATTTCAAATGTTTTCGTTTTACAAAGAACTTTTTTGCAGCAATTAAATTCATTAAAAAATGCTGACTTGTCAGAAAACTTTCTAACTAAATTCCCTTCATTTAATGAGAAGAAGAAGAATTTTTTTTTTAATTTAAAATATATAAACGAACCAATATCATACACTATTTTGAAAGAAAAATTTCATTTACTTATATTTGTTAAGTTGACATTCTGATTTCAATTTATTTCTTTGCGATAAGATAAAGTACATGTCATTTAGAGTGGCTTGTGGAGTAATCCCCAGGATTAGGTAATAAGACGTCAAACAATTACGAGAAAATAATTATATTCCTTGTTTCGGATGACCTTTTCTCAACTTAATCGCTGAGAACAGAGTGCTTAGTTTTACTGCTTTCTAGTAAAAGATAAAAAAAGGATTGAAAATCACGTGAGAGTTTTCATAGGTTGTAGAAGGGCTTTAGTTCGGAAAAAAGTAATGAATGTAGCAACAGCGAAAGAAATAGTCAGCCGAGTCATAAATCGTACACCTTGCAAGACAGACACCGAGAATCGTGGCTTTTCTAGCACGTGAGATCCTTCGCTCTGTCTTTTTCTAATGCCCTCTTTTTCTTGCTCTGTTACATTCAATCTTTCCTACAGAGTTATAGTCGTTATTTTCACATTTTATCATTACAAAATGTATGCCAGTTTTTAATCTTTTTCAAAATAGTATGATTTGTCGTCCTTTTTAACGCTTTTCCTCCAAACTTATTTATACTGATGAAAAGATTTTCTTTAAATGTCAAATTTTCTGTGTGTATTTCTTTACGACTGACATTAAGATTATGAAAATCGAGAATCAAGAAAGTCAATGAGTTTTGGAAGACAATAAAGCTACTTCACGATTTTGGATTAAAAATTATGCTAGGTATGTAATAAAAAATCCCAGATGGTTGAGCAGAAACAACAACTTCAGGTTAAAAATTCATGAAGTGCTGTGGTTATAAAAATGTCTACACAGTAGTATGAAATTCAATCGCCCAAAAATGTGTGAAAAGCGCGGATCGTAACATTTGTCATTGAGGTGGTAAAATTTATTTAAAACTGAAACTTCATATTCCAATGTGTGAAAGGAAACAATGAAATTAAATTTAACTGATTTTGTAAGATGTGATTACAGTTTTTGGTTGATTGATTTTTCGTTGGCAAACTAAATTTTAATTCAAGCTCTGACAAACTGAAATTAACACTTATAAATCTGTTTAACAGCACAGCAGAAACAATGTATCGCTTTAAAAATGTGTTATATGTTGCTACAAAGTTGCGTAATTCTGTTAGAACAATTTCATTTTAGTTGATCGAAATTATAATAATCACCGATGGATAGGTTAAATCGAAATTTATCAACTTTGTGGAGTCTGCAAAACACGATTTTATGCTTGTGGAAAACAAATTGTCTTATTGCAATATATAACTCTTTAAAGTTTATAAACTTAGTTGCTAGGATGAATCAACCATATTTACATTTGACAATTGTACGTTCGATTTCAGTGCAAAAATATTTAAAATCGCAGAATATGACATAGTTCGATACTTTGAATAAAATATCAACTTACCGTTACGGCTTTCCTCGATGTACAGGCTCGTTCGTTGCGATCTCCGCCTATCTGTTCCATACCTGGATCGGGGCTCTACCCTCAAAGCTGGAACATACGTTGGGGTTGTGAAATCGTCCGGTCCATCGTGCATTGGAACTGGAGTCCCTCGACGACAAATCGTTAAACCAATTGCCACGCCAATGCCTATGAAAACTATTGCACCCAAACCTTGAAAAACAAAAAAAAGAAGAATTTCTTTTATATTTTTTGTATTCCTCACTGTGTGAGAGATAACGGTTAATTTATACATGTTTATACAACTTGTCACTAAAAATAAACTAAATGTTACTTTGGTTTATAATGCATTGAATGAGTAATATAATCTTGAAACTCGCGCGTACACAACATCATACTTATCAGAATACATGAAGAACAAGTTCTGACATTTGACAGACAGAACTTTAGAAAGAACTGAGAAGTATAGAGTTACCCGATAAACAAAAGAAATGTAAAACGTGTGAGAATCCAAATTTAAATATTGCAAAATTCAGAAATATTTTATTACATTTTTGGTGTCACCGGATGGAATACTTTTGCAGTGAAACAAATCGACTTTTGTCATACATATTTGTGGCAGTAAGTAACAACCAGTGATCTTCCGGGCAAAAATGTGATATAGAGTTTAAGCTAAACTAGCTCATTATCTAACAAATCTTGTACTTTATGAAAGACTGCCTATTATACGTAGCAGCAGTAATTCCTAAGTTCCGAAATTTCAGAATTTACCAATAAATACCGATGAAATTATGATACTAATTGCAGATTAATTTTAGATTTTTTGAGAATGCATAATCGAGTTCAATGAAATGCAGATTTATTAAGTATATTTCAAATTGTAATGTTTAAATTCGAGGATTGCGAAAGTACGGCTGAGATGGAATCGAAGCACTTTAGAAAGTTGAGCAAAGATGGTAGTTCGATACGACGAATTGATTATGAGTGGGTTTTACTACGCCAAGAAAAACAGATACTCAACTTTTTTTATTCTAGTTATCTGGTCAATTCTTCGAAACCATTAATTTTTATAATCCTAAAATTTATCATTTTCAAATTGTAATATAATAATTGTTTGAGAAAGTCAAGAGACTCATATAGATCCCTAAGGTTCTTCTTTGTAGGGAAACTATGTTTTCTGACATTTTCTCTTACGTTTTCGCTTGAAAATAAAACTCGAGGATGCAGCATAGCAGGAAAAGTAATTAATTGATTATAATTATACAGTAAAAATATTGATCTTTGAGTGGTTCAAGTTACTTTAAAAAAGCTATAAACGTGGTTTGAATGAGCAGCAGATAGTTTACGTGCCTCTGCTGACAAACAGAAAGATGTATTTTTACGATTTTTTATCGGTGAATTTTTATGAATCATAAAAGTGCGGTTATAGAAAGTTTAACACCAAATGTGCAATATTATTTATGTTTTCTATTATCATTCATTTTATGGATTGACAGAGCTGGCAAGAATGTTTAGCTTCATAACAGCTTTTGTGTACAGCGATCCTCAAAATTTTGTAATGTTTGTTTTCATTATTTTGTGAGAGCTAGATAATATAACTACACCAACTCGTCTCACATTCATACTGTAGTACGCATTTATTATATACATTTATTATAGTACGCATGATGTTCTATTTGTCTTGTTATTTTACGATAAAATAACTATCTGAGCTTGAAGAAAGAAGGTCAAATGTCACGCTCACCGCTCAATTATAGTAAAAGTTTGAAAAAGAGGAGGTTTGAAAAATTTCCTTTTTTAATTATTATAAAATGCTGATTAAGATAAGACCGCAGATTGTAAGGACTTTGGATAACCTGCTGTGGTCTTGCGTACAAAGTTTTTCTTTACTTAGTATTACCCGAGTTAAAATTACGGCTAAAAGGAGTCAGCACTTTTATGTCATGAAAATAATAAAGATTTTTGGTCGGAATACGATTCTTATATGAAATCATTAACACAATTACAAACTCTAATCAACGAATTGATTCTTCCGATTACAGACTATGTTTGAAATTTAAATAATTCATAGATAAAGTGTTTTTAACAACATAACTTATCTGGCACATGTTTCTATTATTAAATACATTCTGAACAGGTCCATCAAAAATCGATATTTATCTGTACTTCTTTCGTAATTGACAGCCGCTGAGCGCTGCGATATTGAATTGGCTTACTAATATTTTATCGTTCACTTTAATAATTATAGTTCCATCGGAAAACTATTTATGAATACCACTTTACGCAGGGTGTTATTCGTAATAAATAATTAGTTTTTATATTTTTATTCATTTGCTCATGATTGTGAGTATGCCCTTCGTAATGCTCAATGTGCATTCCCCTTTTGCATGAAACTCGACAACAAGTATTCATTAGCTGGTATTTTGTCAGGAGCTGATGGCCTGGTTGTATGCGCGGCGCATTCTAATATCATACAATGAGTCTTGGAACGATGGACCGTCAAAACATACATTTAAAGTTTTAAAAATTTGTTAGCATTGTCAGCTGCTAACGAAAACGCAACAATCTCGCTTGGCTGAAGCCACGCGTTATTGTATGGCAATTGCGTTACGTTTGCTACTCGAATTTCAATTATCATTGACGGGTCGGTTGCGTGCTACGCAACAAATCGATATCCATTTCAGTTTGACAGCGAATTTATAATCGTTCGATATGGATTCTAGCGCCCAAAATTTGATTGATATATTTTCCCCGGTTGGGACACAGTATTCGCAGTCACGAAACCGCAACAAAACAATTTCACTGCACATCTTGTCGCACGTTGCTTTTTTAATCTCTTGTTTCTGCAGACGACAGTACCATTTGCAGCATGATATAATGCCATTTTTTGTGTGAAATCAACTTTTCAAGAATTGTAAGTTTTTTATATTCCTGAAACAAAACTGAAAAAATTCTAATGGAATGAAAAAACTCGAATTGTTTAAAATTCTTGACTCTTCTGTCTGAAACCAGCGCTTTAGACGGAAAATTTATTCTTCGTAACGTAAGCGTTATTTTAACGGATGGAATCTTGTCGAAGCGTCTTTGAGAGACAAAGATGTTTGCGAAAAGAATCAGCTCGCACTTTTCAAAGTTGACATGACAATTGAAATAACTGTGCGTGCCAGCAACAACAAGCTCGTTATTTGTCGACCAACTAAAGCCATTCTGATTGACGTGAATAATCTACTCCAAAGAATAAGTCGTACCGAAAAATTGTATTTGTTTAATTGTGGCATTTGAAAGCGTACTTTTGTTCTATTATTTGTGGTTGCAAACAACGACATTTCGCTCACCAAATGTGACACACAACAGAAAGGCTATACGTATGTATGTATAAAGGCGATATATACGTAAATTCGCATATTTTCATGTAAATTCATACAAACATCCCTTTTTTTCATATGCATATGCAAAATAAGTAGCTCTGAAATTGTAGGAGATGATAAAATGAAATTATGCACCTGCACATAATAAAAGTCGCGTTTCTATTGTTTCATACTGCTTTTTAACTTTCATAATCGCAATCAACTTTGGCCTTTTGTTGTCTGTATCAAACTGTTGTGATTGTATTTTGTTTCTTTGCTGCGAAGCTTTTTATTTATTATTTCAGTAATATGACATCATCGTCCATAAAACTCCCAAATTAAACTCCAAACTTGTTTGGCGAAAAAAAAAGTAACAATTATACGAACCGCGGAGGAGTTGAAGTAAACTAACTTTTCAAGCTGAGGCACTTTCGAATAATCCACTCTACAAATACTTTGTAACGATTCAAAATTTTATGACTGTAGGTTAGCCATTTTCTCAAGCATTGGTGTCTTTGCGTGTGTCCAATTTCATACGACATTACTTTGGGCAACTTCTGACCTCGCAAATAGCTGAAGGCTTATAAGATTTGCATATCCCAACGTTCAGAGTACATTGTGTTCCTATCATCATACGCATTGGTGCAAATCATGTATGTATATTACGCGCTCATACAAATTCATTACTACACGCAGTTGATCCGCGAAATTTGTGATGAGTTGTGAAAGCAAACATGAACTTCTACTAAATGAAATTTAATTCCACGACGAAAGTAATTCGTAAAGAATCCACAAGTTACGAATTCCTGTGTTTTCTAACCGGTTTTAATTCGATTCGTCAACGTTTTCAAAAAGTTACTACAGCCTTTGACGACAAAACTAATTCATAATAATAAAACTTGTGTTTGAAGAGAAAAACACGAGCCGTGGACGGCATTGTTTACCAAATTTATTACTCGACATTATGAATACTCAGGCTTGTTAAGTGAATTTACGAATCACAATTCAAGTACTTTATCAAAAGATAAAAGAAAGTTGAAACGTTATGAAACAAAAGAATAACGGGACGTCATTGGCATTCTCGTATCAGCGACACTCTTGAAATAAAGCATTCCACGCGATTCCAGGGTACACAAGAAAAAGCTACACAACTATACTTTACAAAAGTCAGTATCTATCTGACTGTAAAAGCAGCTTAATAAAATGTCCAACCGAAAGTAATTCTCCTTCCTGCAGTATAGTGTAGAACGAAAGTAGGCGTGACATCGAAACTTTAAATTTTTTAACTTGACACTGTACAACTCTCGGAGAGTGAGAGAGATTGTGCAGCGTGTCAGTCAATGAATCTCTTAGTGAAAGATAAAACAAATAACTACCACTCAGCTGGAAAGACAAAGAAAAATGATTAAATGAATATAAAAATATTGGCTCGAAGCCTCTTGAAAAAGTCACGCGATCTCAGACGACAGTTTCAAAAACCTCTGATCCTGCGATAAATTGCCTTAAGCTTCAATAAAGAAGTTGGCTTTCGTGAATCGACTCACCAACAAGTGCTAAAATGATGATCATGTGCTCCGAGTCGGCCCTCGGGAGAACAGACTTGAGATCCTGCAGGAAGATGTCGCTGCGGCTGGATTTCTCGCCGATGGGCTCAACAACTCGTACATTATCCATTTGTACGGGCTTGCTCTTGCCTTGTCCGTTCACGGCGTAGACTGTAACGGTGTAATCGTAACCCGGTTCGAGGTCATGCAGCAGGAAGATAGGATCGGGGTTGCTCTCCCTGTAGATTGGCGAAACTTCGCCGACTGAACCCTGATCGCTCTGAGGGGTCTGCAGGGTTTGCGGCGGCTGGTACAGCATCGAATTCTGCGAGGTGCCTCTCACTTCGAGCAGAAAGTGTTGGGGCAAACCACCGTCTGATCCGGGGCTGCAGCTCACCTCCACTAAGTTGCTTTCATTGTGCAGCGAACAGTCTATAGGCGGCTGCGGCGCTCCTGTGAATGAGATAAAATAAACGCTTTATACCTGCATCTGACAGGGACGTAAGTGCGCCGTTACTGCGACACCGGATAATCGCGACCGAGCTAAACAGCAGCTTGTGCACAACATTTTTCATCGCACGCATTGCTGATTGTCGTCGGGCATGCTATATTTTTGCCCGCAACCATTATATTATAAACGACCAACTTTTATTTCGCCCAAGAATGGCGAGTTCATTGTGCCGAGGCAACGCGTACTGCCAAGGAGATCGATTATTTATTTGCGTTGCTGGAACAACAAGATTACTTGATGTATGGCCATGTCGGCCCGATGTTTGGCTTTTATTATGTTAAAGATTACTCGAATGTGCTTTGAAATTTAAGTTCCGTAATAGAGCGATATTTTCCTGATGCGTCACGCTTCAGATTTTCGGCAAGTGTATTAAAAATGAATCAAATAGTAGTGAATAATGCCAAATTTCGAATTTATGTTCGCCATGTCTCTTCTTTTATGATGTATAATATTTTACTGGGTTAAGTTTTCGGTCGCGTGCTTTCTTGAGTTTTGTGCAAACTCCGTATAGAAAGCTACGTTCCCAAACTGCTGCTCATTTGGAAAATTCGACAATGTGATGGTGATTAAAGTGTTCTTTGGTATGCCGCCTACTTGAGAGATAGTAAATGTTCTGAGTTCAAAGTGGGAGATCGAATATGTTTCGATTAGAAACTTGACAATTGAGCCAACTCTTGAGCCAACTATCAAAGGACATTTTTAAACGCACCAGTAATAATTGATGATGTAATATAAGACGAATTATGTGAGAGATATATATTCACAAAAAGTCGGATTGAATTTTCAATAACAAAAACTATCATGCACGTTAATTTTCATCGATAATTAAAAAAGTTTGTTACCATTATAGAAACTTGATTTAATTTAATTACTACACTGTATATATTATTATATAACCATTGATGATACTTTAGTTAGATTGAATAGTGCGGCTTTGTTAAGTTGACAACGTCGGAGCAATGTAATTTCCATATGACACATTAATTGAGTAACCTCGATTCACGTAATGATCGATACTTGAGAATTATCTTTGTAAACATTTTCAATATTATAAACTTGTAATCACCTTGGTACAGCGTTAATTATTGCTATATTCATTGAACAATGTACTCATTCTCGACGAAATGATTAAAATTGGTAACCGTGATATAAGTAAGGTGTTATTATGATCCACGAGTGTAACGCATTCACCGTTAAATTAAATACTGAACAAATTTTACTCATATTTGTAATTTCTTATCAAATAAAATGCATCCCGTACAATGGAATGTTCGATTTATTGAAATATGAACGAGTGCTAATTCACGAAATTGTTCATCTATGAATTTCTCGAAACAAATTTTCATACATTCACAGAAAACATCGTTGTTAGTCACAAATATAAGATTCATAATTTAGTGAAAATTACTTGTAGGATTTTTCTTGTCGGTAAAGAAGTTACAATGTTCGACGTGGCGTTATCGTGAAGGTAACGACCGCAGTCTATTTAAAATTTGATAAGAAAAGCAGCGCGACGGCTTCTTATTGTCAAGTGGACCACGAGTCAGGTATTACTCGCGTTAAATGGTGCGTGGCCTCACAAAGTATATAATTCTGGACGATTTACTTTTGAAGTTCGGTCGGCTCGAATGAAGCCTCGTAAAGAATTTCAGCTCGCGAACGGAGGACGCAAAATTACACCACTTCGCAATAACACGCCAGACAATAACGAGCTCGAAAAAATGCCTTATTTTTTTCTGCCTAACGAGGCGAGTGCAAAATTATAACGTCTTTTTACGGCAACGTGAATAGATATTTATTTGCTTATTTGATGCAACGTTAATAAGATTACTTTATACTTTTATTAATCAGCCTGAAAGCTTTCGTGATAATTAGGATGTAAGATGTGCAAGTTGAAAAACCGATTTCAGTTACACAAATATTCTACATTGCCTTAATGGTCATAACAAACCTAAGTTGAAAAACTAAACTAGAGAATAAAATGGTATTATATAAAAATATTTATAAATAATTAATAAGGCTTCAACAAAGTTATTTCAATAACGTCTATCGTACCCTCAGGCTGAAGATGAAATACTTGCTAGAAACAAAGTTTTACATGAATTTGGGATGATCACAGCTCGTTAATCATTGCAAAAGAAACAAAATAACAAAAGATCTCGAATCAAAAAGCCGTCAAATAAATTTACTTACGTGAATTGAAATGTTATCTCATCGAAATCATCATGGATTTAAGGAAGCGAATTGCGCGAGTTGTAAAGCGCCTTTCTATAGCGTAATTCATTTTCCGCTTCACTGAATTACTCATCAACATTATCATTTGAAGATAATTGTGCACTAATTCGGCTCGGCAAAGGTTATTACCATTTATAAATTATCAGTCTCACATAGAGAACGACTCGGTGACATAATAATTATTCATTTAGACCAGACAGTAGTGTGTCATTTAGAACTAATATCCACGATTTGTTAATTGCCGATTTTAATGTAGAGTTGAAAGGTTATTACGATCATTGAATTTATGTTTACGGTTCGGTTATATGATGATTTATGTTGATATTCATGGCGTTGTTGTACTCGAAATTGACGTGTATGTAATTAGATGTAATGATGTAAGGTCTATTTTACTCGAATCGCAGAATGAAGAACTATATTCATGTTGGAATCGTAACGCTATTAATCGAATTAATTATCATACATGGTCCATTTGGGTTTACAATTGAATGTCATTTAACAGTGTATGATAATAAAATTTGTCATTGCTGTTAATTATTACTAATCTAATTGGCGATGTTTGTGAATATGAATGTGCAATTAATTATTGCATCAATTATCGAGTGGTATAATAATTTATCCAACGGAGAAGAAGTTAAAAAGAATTTGCAGCACGAAATAATTCCATCTTGCATACAGCAGTCAATTTCATGAAGCACTAAATCCTCTTTATGTCAAACATCTGCGCGGACTGGCGTCTAAAACCGTACACTTTATTATAGAATAGATAATTAGATCTAAGGCTCGGCTCAAAGTTGGAAGCTCGATGGTATTTAATAAAATATCCACTAATTAAACTAACTCGCTTATGTACAAATATATTAATCCTGACTTCAGATTTTAAAATAACAAATTATTGATTGAAGATTACTGAAGCAAAATTAACTTAACTATGAATGAAATATAAAGAAAAACTCGTTTCAAATTTTCAACGATATAAACTCAGTTCAACTTTTTTGTTCAAAACAAACACTTGTCAATCGTAGAGTAAGGACTCTATTTGATTGGGTGCGATTAATTATTAATATTCTTAGTTAAATGTATATGTTTGAATAGAGTCTGATAAAATCACGTAACCAGAAATGATTGTGGAGAAGCAAGTATTAATAAAACGGTAGATGGAGAGAGTCTACTATCTTCTTCATTATTTGATAATGAAATAACGGCGGTTCGGGGTTCGAGAAAGAGAATGGGTGGCAGAAGTTAGATGATTGTGTCGAGAATTTCCGACCGATTTCCCGTTTAAGGTTTGTCATTGACGGAGTCTGAAGAGGCCATCCTCCCGAGTTCTATATTATATACTTGAGCTCTACACGATTCAAAAACTTTCTCCTTAGTAATACGCTAAATTGCATCCATAGATCAGTTGTTCTGCTCGAATTAACCTTGTCATTCAACTCTCAACGCGAGGGCTCCATTACTAAATGGTTAGAAAAATTTGTCATCTTGAACAACAACGGTAGGAACAATTACTTTTTATAGATTATTTTTTTTGATGCACAAATAACGGTAATACTAATATAACCCACATTTGAAACTCATGACTTGAAACTCTTGTATGTTGTTCTGGAAGACATTTTTGACAATGACAAATATAGTCGAAATGATATAAGAAAGTAGTCCTGCACAATTCCAAGGCGGAAAAATGATGATGTATTTTTTTCAAATGAAACTTTTAGATCTTCAACTCCATCGTAAGATTTTCTTGTTCTTTTTCTGCAGCCAAGCATCACACTCGTAGTGTAATGGAAATAATTGCAATGTCAACTTTGTAAATGACTTTGAAGATAAAGTTGGTCCTATCTTTTGATGTATGCCAGTGCAACGAATTGTATTTTGCTAAAAATAATAATAATTTTGATTGCTACGAGATACTTTGAAACAATTAATTATCAAATAGTCTAGTTAACATTATTAGTTATATTCTCGCGCGTCGTTAGGCAGAGAGCATGGCTCATAATTTCTCAAACACTTGTACAACGATCGCAACAATACTTAGAAAATCACTTTAATCTACTTGAGAGTTGTGCAAACTGGATTGCCGTAGAGCAAAGCAATCATGACATACTGCAGGAAAAGTGATGAAGATAAAGGAGACGCACTGTGCGTTTCAACATTTTCAATTTGCATCACTGAAACAGAAACAGAAGGAACACGCCCGGGAAATTGTTATAATATAGTTGGCAAGAATAAAGTATGTAAGTTAGTTTGCTTTAAGCAAAAAAGAAATTGTGGTTTGAAGTAAAGTTTAAAGGCATGACAACTTACTGGCAGGTACAACATTAAATATGCATGGACTTCTTTGTCTTCCCACGCTGTTGGTCGCCCAGCAAGCGAACGTCCCGAAATCCTCATCCGTGGATGCCTTATATTCCAGAGTACTGACGAGACCTTTGTTTTGAACTCGTGAATTCTGCATCGGCAAGACTTCCCCCTGAGTGCTATTGTAAGTCCACGAAAATCTCACGCCCTCGTTTGGGACCGAGTCGACCTCGCAACGTAACAGCAGACTGTCGTGACGTAGCACGGCGATGTCCTTTCTTTCGTGACCCTTCCGGCATCTCGGCACATCTGATAACAAATGCGAAATTCATATAATAATGAACCTACTGTTTTACTGCAAATAGCATTAAAAATGAAAATTACAGAATTGTTGCACGATGTTATTTTGTTGAATGTTATTTAGTTTTTAAATTCAATTAGTGCTGTAAACATACCATGAAAATTGTATGAACATTGAAAAACCGAGAATTTCATAGAAGCGAATTCATACAGATGGACAAAACAAATAAAAACTTCATTATAGAATGTAATTCATTTTGACGGGGCTGCATTCGTTTTGATGCGAAATTTGTATAATATTATGTTCGTCTGATAATCAATTGCTCCACGATAGCATGCCGATTGGAACATTTAATTTCATATGGATACCTGGAGATATATTAACTAAAGTAGAAAATGATTCGAATATTCATTACGGTCGTTATTTGCATCGTTATTTCATTTTTATTGTACCACTTACGAGAGTTATTGCAAAAATTTTTAATCAAAATGAATGAATACACAAAAATTTCACCTCCCAATCAACTTTTCAGTTTGATATCATGAATACTTTGCAGGATAATTGATTTGAATTGAGTGCATAAAACTAAATATATCTACGAATGCAAATTTGACGTTGCGAAATAAAAAATCAAACTGCATGAACCTTTGACAGACACTAGCAAAAGAATTGTTTCGCATCACTATGTGTTTCTGAGTGTTTCTTAGTAACATATTTTTAACGCATGATACACTACAGTCTTCTGACGTCAATCTGTCAAAAAATATTTTTCTCTGTGAATAATTCATTTTCACTGTCAACACTCTCAGTACTTTCTTTTTGCATAAAAGTCAATACTCTCTATTATTATTTTTTCTTTAAATAAAACTATTTCTCTCATTACCCGAAAATCGTAAACTGTGTTTGAGCCTTACTGGAAAACGATACGAAAATAATAATGCATAAATAAAAATTTATACTCAATAAACAAAATAACTTGATAGAAAACTGATATGACGTCGCGAAGCATTTTCGTGCGACTGATCAAATTTTATCCCCAAAACAAATTATAATTGAATCTCTATAATCGTTCGTGACGATAGAACGCACGTCGGGATGATTTTATTATATATTTTGAATTTAAATCAATTTAAAATGATTTCACTTATCTGAACGCAGACCGCCATCGTCGTGTTGCATTCTGAATAACAATTACCGTCTTTTTTTAGGTTGTGCTGATATACAATGAAACATTTATTATTATTTATTCATTGTGACATAACGAATTCTCGATTTCCACACATAAAGATCGTGTTCCAGTTTCGTCATATACATTGAGAGCTTAATGTTTGATTCAATATATTGAACGAATCGAATTTTATATTTCCAAAATATTTCAACTTTCCAAGAACAGGAGAAAAACTAATTCTGCTTAAACATCGGCCTTTTTCAATTCCATTTTCTGACTATCGAATTCGTTTTGGAAGCATTATGAAATCGAATTCTTTTTATAGCACATTTGTTGGATTTTGTTTAAACAGTGAATTTCTATTATTATATTGAAAATCAAGCAAAATAAACTGTATCCTTACATTTCATCCGAATATGTACTGGTAAGCTCCTTGTTTCCCCGATATCATTTGACACCAGACATGTATATTCTCCAGAGTGGGACAGGTTTAAGAAGCGCATTGCCAGGGTGTTGGCAGATATTAGCACACCAGCCGCAACATCATGTTTAAGCTTCACATTCTGAAAAACAAAAATTATCCTAATTAACACGACTATTGAAGTATTACACTTTAAATTAAAATTAGTTTTGAATATCTACCCAAAAAATGAATTGATTTGTAGAAATAGTTCCAAAACAATTTTATAATTATTAATTCTCAAGTGCTTTTGGAGAGGTACATAATGCCAACTTTGTATTTTCTTCGTCTCTGAATTAGAGATGGTCTAAAAAGCTAGGTCCAGAAATAAAACTTTCAGAGCGTCTAAACGAAAATGTACCAATAAAGAAAAATGTCGGACTGTAGGCAAACAACAAATCCTATTTAGGATTCATTAAAGAATCAATATCACGACATGTACTTGAACAAACACCTTATTTACCTGAATACCTTAGGACATTCGTGTAAATAATACACGATGCGTTTATAGCTCGGAAATGCCCAGGCAAAAACAAACTAAAGATGGAGATTTGTGTTTTATTTATTCTGTGGAGCTTATGAATTTATGTTTATTTTAATAGCGGATTTGCTCAAGCAGAAATAAACGGACGAACGTTAAACATAGCTAAAGTTTGGAAAACAGTGAGAAAGAACAACAAAAATTAATTAAAAATGAAACAGTATGAACCAAAAAGTCACGACTTTGCCCTAAATGCTCAAATGTGAAATAAAGTTGACATTCTAACCGAGAACAAGCTTTTTTAATCAGATGTCTTTGCTGCGACTAAAAATTAATGATACATGTAATGTGTTCGCTATGAAATGGTTTTCAAAGACGAGACGAATGTTGCGAATTTTTTGTTGGCACCAAACTAAGAGAACAAATAAAATGAGCGAGCATAAGCGATCGCGGAAGTACGTTACGTTACAGCCGAGGCATTATCAGGATTTTCGACGTATTTGCACTCGAAGCCGGTAAAGTCGGAATGGCTGTTTCATGTTTCGCAAGCATCCACTTTAAGTTTCTTCAGAGGTTGTGATCATTATGCGTGGACGATTATCTATTGAAATGAAAATAGTAACATGAAAAATATGAAGCCGAACAAGTTTGCCGGAGCAAGATTTAAGAATGCAGGTCACCGAAAATTATGGCTGACGTGTATTATTTGAATTCTCTATTTGAAGGCATCATTTTGTAAGAGTTGATGCACGCATTGTTCTAACGATTGCGTTCTTGTCGAAACAAATGACAGGCGTAAGATAGCGCGAGCGCCATCGCACAGAATGATTGGGTTTTCCCGATTACATTAAGCTGAAGAAGCGGCACTATGAGAGACAAATTTATTGCTATGGAACAGTCAACGTAATGGCTAAATAGCGCATGACAATAAGCAAATTGCAGAGTTAATTATGCTGTATGTTACGAAAGCAATTGAGATAGTCTGCCGCTCTGCCTATTACACGTCATTCAGTTATTTATGAGTATAGTTTAAGATTATTATAATTCATGGCTCCATCATGATCCTAATCGTCACTACTTTTCATCTTAATCACTTGCAGTATTTCAAGATAACATTCAACAATTTTTGATTTAAAATGACAGCAAAAAATACACTTATAAATACAATTGATTGAATACTGACTGCAAATCAGTTTGAGTTTACATGAAAAAACAAAAAAGCATTTTTTTGTCAGTAGAAATTTCGATCATGTTGGTTAGTGTATGACTTAGTTCCGTTTTATCTATTCAGTCTAGAAAGCAAGAACGTTCGGTTACCAATTTAGTTCTCCAAATAACAAATGAAACGCGTTTGATACCATGACTAAAGAAAAATACACAAATTGCATTCTGCGATATTGCATCGCAGATTTTCAAATTGTTAACTGGCTGATTTCTCGTTGCCAAAATAATTGCATGGAATCTTAAACGGTTTGCTTCCTGTCAACAGATTTCAAATTGTTGATACTGGCTACTTTCGTCGATCACTTGTTTCAAAATGATTTCAATCGACTTCTTCTTCCTCTCTTCCTTGCTTTCGCAATATTTTTTATTTATATATCAAGTAAATTTTATATAAAATTACTCATTACGTTAGCAATAAATAAATGAACAAATGTAAATATTATTTATCAAACTGTTGTTCGTTGAAGTTTCATTATTCTTAACGTCTTGTGCTAAAACGTACGCGGTCTAAAACAATACAATGGTGACTATTCTTTGTGATATGATAAATGAATCATTCGAGTGTGAATGATGTAATGCAATTTGATAAATTACTAAGAACAAACAATTCATTATTATTTTTTTTTTCACGCGATGATAAATGTCAGATTCTTTTCCACAAGTTGCAAGCATCATATGCTATAACAAATGAATACGAGAAGATGATTGTGGGCAGTGAGTGGTAAAGCCAATATATGATCAGCCGTATCCATAACACGAATTCTCGTTTTGGAAACTCCAAAAAAAAAGAACAACAATATAATATTCCGCATAAAATTAAATGAATGTACCAAAGTCATATACCGTAATGCACCGTTGTAATGAACGTGAAATAAAAATGTGGTCGAAATCGCATCTGGACAGGAGTCGCGGAAGGGTGAGAAAAAAGCAGCCACGCTGTCGGGTAATTATGTAAATATGGTAGTTATTATTTGAATATGAGAGCGGTGTAAAACGCGAATGAGTACATGGTAGGAGGCCGCGCGAACGCTGACGCCGCAAAGTGTCGCACAGTTTAAAGAAAATACGAATATCATGAGGGGCGTGTATCAGACGCCGACGTGCGCGATGATGCCTGTGAAATCAATGTCGACTACATTAAACCCTCGGTGGTGTTGGTACGTAGTAAAGGATAGTATAATGTATTTGTAGCGCGCGGTGGCTGCGAATTTGAATAATGGACCCGCATAATGGATGGCTCGTCGAGTACGTACGCGTGAAGCCCGTCCGTCGGAAATAAAACGCGCGATAAGTACGAGAGCTTTGCGACACAAATATACGTTATTTTGTAAAGTGCAACTCTGTTGACATTATGCAGGATATATTATCGCGGCCGAGCTCTAATAAGAAAAACTGACGGGAACAAGAGTACGAAAACACATGCCAATTAACACCCTGACGTGAACTGTATCGTGCTGTCAGCTGTGAGGCATGTTTGACTCGTGATAATGCGAGTCGAAGGACATTAGTCAATATTAGTTGCTGACACACGTTGCAAAGTAAAGACGAAAGTGTCGCGAAATAACGGTCATGCGAGAATACCGATTCGAACGATCCTTCACGTCGCTATTTTCGTCATATTTTTCTTTCTTTCGTGTTCGGTGAAACAAATGAGAAAAAATGACTGTAGTTTTTGTATCAGGATGCATGAGATGTCGCGCTTTTTATCGAGTGCAACATCATCGAGAGCAGCGAGCACACCCGCTGCACTCGATTTCAGTTTGGACCTCACCCACGGCCCATCTTAAGTTAGAGCGTGAGTTACATCAAATAACTTGGACACGCGTTGCAGAGGTATTATGATATTTATCTGGCTGAAAGGGTAACAACAAACGCACACACAACAATGACCGCGAGACACACCAAGTTCATATGGACATTCATATGTCCCGGCACTTTAATTTAAGTGGCGTAGCACCATTTTTGGGTGACAAGTCACACAGTATGTATTACTACAGGTGATTTTTTTTTCTTTATTTTGTATGCTAAATTTTCAAATCGCACTTCTTTTTTGACCGAGGGTGCTCTGTTTTGTTGTTTGTGTACCATGTGGATGCAAAATCCGACCGACACCTCCACGTGGAGCACTCTGGTTTTTTACTAACGTCGGCGTTTAGTGCAACAGGAGGGCCACAGGATGAAGACTATTATCAACGTTTTCGAATCGGTTAATCATTGTAGTTTTTCCTTATACAATTTCTTATACTCTTTTTGGGAATCAGAATCTTTTTTGTATCTCGATTTCATTAGTTTTAGAACGTTCAATTGAGATCGATAATGCACGGTCATGAAGTTAATGTGTGGTTTAATGCAATACCAAGCAGATATCTAGTAATTGAACCAAAACTACGATATTAATTACTGATGATCTTACAGCCGATAAGCCTAATGGAGCCTCATGATTATTGAACCTATGATAATTGGGTTTTATTACTATTTCATTGTATGTAATTGAATAATCATTTTCTGGTGTTTCGTTTTAGGCAATTGTTTTTGTGATGAAGAAATGTATACATTAGAAAAATCAATAAACCTAAGAATAAAGAGGTGTTTTTCGTTGTTTCAATGAAAACTTTGTTCAAATTGTTCGATATTCAGGCGACTGTCAATTAGTCATCTGCTTGTTCATAAAAATAGAATGTCAAACATGTTTAACAAAAACCAGAAAGACTTTGATTGTTTGATTAATTCAAAAACAATGATTTTTCCGGACCTTGTTAAAACAATTAATTTGAAAAAGTTTACAGGTGCTTTTAATTTAATCTACGAAATTTTGAAGCTTGAATTGATTAATGAAATGAATGAGCGCATTTTGTACTGAGATGGGTATCGAGTCACAATAGACCTTAAACATGCATGATTACAATAATAGCTGCCAAGAGGAGTAGAATGCGGTGCACTCTGCAATTTTATCGATGGTACTGCCATTTTTATGAGACCGTGCTCTATATGGGATGTAAATTTTATTTTACCGGCTAAACGATGTCGCATATATTTTTCTGCTGCAAAGATGTGTTACATCATGTCTGTCGCTAATGCTTGCATGATATCATTACGACCGCAGTATTCTCGCATTTTTAAGTCTCGGTGCACTAATTTTCTAAAGTCCCAGCTCGTAACAGAACAAGTGCATCCAAATTACACGTCGCTCGATATTTCGAAATCGAAAACGTCATATTTTTGTTCGGGAGCCGTTTAATCCTTCGATGATCCGGGACTTTGCAAACGCAATCTCGTTAATATTTATTAGTCCGGGGATTAAACTTTTTCATTCGTTGGCCTACAGTTTCAGTACTGGATTCGATAATGATATATTTTTTTATAACAACTGCTTGAAATAAAAAGATACATTGAAAAAAATTGATAATGCAACAATTAAATTTATAGATGCTGCGAACATTGAATTTCAAGTAAATTAAAACAAAAAACTATGAAAATATCAAATTACGACAAATATCATTTCAGTTACAATTTTGAAAGTGCTTATTACATCAAATTATTTTTTTAGGTTTTGTATTTTCCAGTAGCATAGTGCAAAAAGGCTTGAATTAACGACTACAACGATTTTTCGAATTTTTATCCGACATATTATATTTTAAAATGTACTTCAGTTATATAAAACTTTAATGTCACGTAACAGTTTCGTTATGCACGTGTTGGGAATATAGAGGTAAAGAGCATTGGCTCGAAAGAACAAAAATCCAATCATAATATGAGAATATTGAAAATGGTATGGAGAAAGTATGTAGTAAAAAAGTTACACAAAATGTGTTACTTTTTGCGACTGATAGAGCGAACGTTGATTTATTATGTTCGAATGGCGAAAGCCGCATCAGTGCGTGACAAAGTCATCCCTTTATAGACGATTGTCTTAGTACAAAAAAATTCACATCTTGAAGCGTTAGAATTGATATCGTCCAACTTTTAGACGGATAACACTTCACTGCTATTGCGAACTGATTTAAAAACTTTTCTGATTGGCGGTAGTTTTTTTGTTGAAACAAATTACAAATTTAAGACACTTAAATTAAATTTTGAAGAAAACGGTTGCAACTTGAACCGGCAAAATGAGGTATTGAAACGAAAGAAGTGGATCATTTCTTTAATTGCCTTGATAAAAAAAAAACTTTTTTCTTCAAATTCGCAATGACGGTAGAATTGGAAAACCGGGCAGGATTAATCATGAATCTCCGTTTTGATGAAGAGCGCACATTATTTCATCCTTTTTGAGTCTCATCTTTCCAGCATTTCGCTTAAATACTTCGTTAAAAAGTAATGACGTCAGGGAATGAAAAGACATGCACAACGACAATGCATTTTTCAGCATCGTGCAGGCCAAAAGATGCGGTATTCATATAGCTGTTTTCCGTGTGCGATAATTTTTTTTCTTCCTATCTTCGTGACTGCGCAGAAAAACCAGGTAACTCTATTTTGCAAAACCATGATTATGAGGAATTTGAAAATCTTTATCTGATAGCACGGTAGGAAGCTGCGAAGATAGAACGGTAAAAAACTAAAAAGTGTTCATTTTCGATTGTTTTTCAATATTCGCAAAAATTAGAGCTTCCCCGTTTATCTGCGCGACCGTAGATATATTCAAATGCTCCATGAAGTTTACATTCTAAACGAACAATGCACCAAATGTAGAAGCGGGATTATCCCATTTTCCAGAGAATAATCAATGACGGAAAAATACATGTGCGAATCGTGATGGTTTACTGTGACCAAAAACCTTTTATCAACAGTCGAGGAAACGTGACAAACCAAACACAACCTTTTTTTCGTAAAATTTTAGCTGAAAATCGGCGACGTGACAAATTTCTGTATAATGAGGCAGGGAGAAATCACAAAAAAGTGGAAAGTCTTCCGCGTGAAAAATAAGAATTCCTAATTTTCACCTGGCGCGTGTGCATGATCACGAAAAAATTTGCATCAGCATGAAAATTCATATTAGAGTTTTTTTTAAATAGCCGGAATTGATCATTCGTCTTCATAAATTCAACGCTTTTGCCTCAACCTGAGAAGGGTTTATTTTCTTTGCGAGACGTCAACCCAACTATATTGTATTTATTCAAGTCACAAACGACTCTTGATATTATCATTAATTACTGACTAACGGGTTATTCGTTGTATGAGCGCCTCGTGAAATACTCATTATTTGTGAACAGAGTAAATACAGTATTGTATCCAAATGACACAGAACATCGCAGTATTGCAATGAAAATAAAGCTGAGCATATTGTAGTCGACTAATTTGAAATCGAGATCATGTCAGAATTTATTATTCTTTCTAGTCGAAATTTTGAATTTCTCAAGATTTGTTAGAACTAGGAGGAAGCATAAGTTGTAGACAATGAATTAAATCGAATTTCCATAAAATTCCCTTCAATCACAGCACTAAATCAAAAACCATTAAAATGTAATGTTGAAGCCACTGCGAACTGTGGTTATGGTCCCGTAACCGTAGTTTTATAAGAATAAAATGCACCTCAAATCTTATCTGTGTCTTATATCAAAATGTTGTTGAATAAGGAAACAAAGTTTAGTAAGTTGAGCTTGCCACCTCTGACGCATAATGGTAGCAGCATGAAATCATAAAAGTTGAGACTTTCAATTTTCAATGCTTATTTACCTCAAGTATGAAATTTTGCTTACAGAAGTAAACTTATAAAATATCGTGTGCTTTTTAAATTCAATGAGCGTAACTATCTTCAACATTTTATTCCCAATAAAACCTTATAAATTAATTAACACTATAGAAAGACGCAAATTTCTGACACCCTAAAAAGCCGGAGTTGAAAATTTTGTCCACCCCTGGTTTTCAATAAAAAATGGACCTTTCGATCGGTTCAAAACTTTATTTTAAGTATCTACAACTCAAAAGCAATATTTTCAAGTAATGAAAAATGTTTTGATAATTATCTATACAAATACGTTTACTCATGAAGTAGAGAAACATTTGGTCACTTTATCCTTTTAGAAATACAGCAGCATAACTTTGTTAGATAAAATAATTTTCGCATAAAATGTTTAGAGTAACAAAAAAATTATAAAATAATGATCGTCTGAAAATGTGACAACTATGCCTTGAAAAACATAAAAGTTACGACAAAAAGTTTCGTAGCAAATGCTCTGTTTTCCAATAAAAAACATATATTCCATTGTTTACTGTAAAACATTTATATTCTCGATGAGAATGAGTTCAATTCTTTTCACAATTCTCATTCGTGAAAATGAACGAGATTCTTTATTTACGACAATAGTAAGGCTCTTCTTAAAATTCATATTTAACTTCCTCAAAGCTTGGGTTTTCGAGAAACATTAATTATCGTGGATATGTTTTTGAATATATTCTTTCTAGGAAAATAACGTTGATTCGATTCGTATAACTAATTAATGAGCATTGCGCATGCAAACAAAGAGGCCTTATCGGGCTAGCAATAAAGGTTTAGTTGCAGGGTTCAAGAGTTTACTTTGCGTAGATCATTTTCATAATCATGTACATGTATTAATTTAATGAATCATAAGATTAGTATTCTCATGGAAGTACTTCCTGAAGACAGCAATCAACAATTATAAAATTTTTCAATGAACATTTAATAATGACTTTTTATTAAAGACTTTATTACTTTCGATTGTTGGCATCCAGTCTATATTATTTTGGAATATTATTTGACTAGAATGTGCTTCTTTATGAAAGGAAGCTTAAAACCCTGAGTCAATCCCGTTAGTTTGTGAATTGTTTCACGTTGGATGCGTAACATACTACAAGTAGAATGAACCAAGGTAGGGTCAGACAGTTGTACGGAATCGTGTAATATGATTTTGCGATTGTGTAATACCACAATAACGATAAATTTTCGTTAGTAGTAATCTATGTTTAATTCACAATATTTAATTTTGCAAACGTCGAGCAAGAACCAAAAATACTTACAAAAATGTGGTAGCAATAAATGACAATTACTGAATAAATAAATTGACAGTGAAACGAAGTTGGAATGTTATGAAGCATCGCAATCACTGCTCTAATTTGAACTTTGCCACATTTTTTGGTTCGGGTAAGTGCGGCGGATTGGTTGCTTCTTACGAGTTATTGCGTTGCAACTACAGGAAAAAGCTACGACCAAGTTTACTGATTCGAAAGCACAAATGGTCTCGGATAATGTGAGAAGATAGGAAGAATACGCAAACGTTGCGTAATATAAAAAATAGCGCTAGAGCGAAGGAGAATGAAAGTGCTCAAATTGAATCTAGGTAATTTTATCTAGTTGCTATTGCTATGAAAGTTTTTATTGAAATGTTATGTAAGCAAATCCATCAAATTGTGCTAAGCAACTGATCATTGAAAAATTTTCAACAAGAAAAAGTTACCATTGTTTTGAATTGAATTCATAAATATTTGATCCACGCCTAATGAAAACGTAATCAGATATTTGATGATTCGTTTTGCATGGTAAAAAGTAGAATCACAACCAAAAGATATGAGCGTAAAACAGCCACCTAATAAAGTGATAAATATTTATGCTGTCAACACGCATTAGCGTAACGTATAGTTCCTTCACCGAGGATTTATGTCATGAACCATTTAATCGCCCTGCATTTTACTCAAATTGTGTTCATTTTCAAACACGATGTGCTCATTATTCGTTTATATGCATTTCTCGTATACTAATTTTCTCGACGTTGCGTTTTCAGATTTCTTTTTCTTCGTCTTCATTCATTTATCGCTAATGATACACGATAAATCACGGATTCATAAGTAACGTGATGGGAAAAATTTCCATTGAACAACTTCCCAGTCTAATTGGTTTCCAAGACATTATTTTCTCGTTTGCGTTTATTTTCTTATTCAATATGTCAGTTAATTACCTTGTTGTGAAACGTTTACTTCGACAAGTTCTGAATTGATTTTATGCATTCCTGTTTGTGTGCAATATTGAATATTTTGTAACATAAAATGCTAGTGCGTCGCTCAAAATCTCGTCCCTTATGGAAACGCTGGTCAGAGCACATCGTACGAGATAAAAATTTAAACCGAAATTGTTTAAGGTTCACGTTAGATATTCATGTCAGATATTAATGAAATTATTATGAATTTGAATTTTACAAGATAAGAGAAATATTGAAATACACACACGGGAAACAAAATCAACTTTTTGCTAAATAATGTGTTTCGCTCTTACGTAAAATATTCTTCCCGGCGTTATCGTGTCCTGACGGTTTTATCGTTTTATCGTTCGTTCCGTAATTTCCGGGTTTTCTAAATTGCTTCACTTTAGTTGAAAAAGTTATCCTTTTTGCGCGTTAATTTCATTACTTATATCGGACGAATTTCCGCGTGTCTTGAGCAATGCATTTTTGTCTTCTTCGGTTTTTCTGGACATCGTTACGAATGACAGAACATTTTAGTAGCAACTTATGTTACTGTAGTGTTGTTACGTCAACAAAATTTGATCGGAAATCTGTTCTCAACATTTTATAAAAATACTAAGCTTGATATTTTACGATATAACGATTGTTAAGCTTCAGAGATTTGTTTGACCTCTCAGAACTCGCCTGAATTGGTTCATTGCTGTGAATCAAGTCGAATTGTATTACTATCTTCTTTTAATGCAAATCAGTTCGGTCCGAAATTCAATTTTGAGCAATAGTTTCGATTCATTTTAATCGCGTCTGTTAATATCATATTCTACTTTCGAACTACTACGACTTGTATGTATAGGTGCTGTTTATACAAACTTATAACATTTTATAAACGAACATATTATCTAAACTTGTTATAATTCAACGTGATTTCATAGGAAAATTACGTTTCCGTGTGTACGTGTTTCTTGCGGTTCGAAACTCTGCAACGATTGAATAGCGCAGTTGATAGGAAGTAACTTGAAGAGGCTATTTGACGTTTTATAGGAAACTTCACTTTAAGTATTATTGGATTAAGAAAAGTCTTCCACTCAACACTTCATTCAACTAAAAAATAAGAGTAATGACCGCTAAACAAGGATATAAGCAGATTATATCATAAAGTTAATGTTCCCATCTGATGATGGAAATTCAAATGCGTTCTCAATAGTTTGTAGTACTTCGTATTGTAACATATGTAATCTTGCTCGATAACAGGAATTCGAAACTACATTATTTTGATTTTCCTGGAACTTAATATAATTTTTGCATGAGCAATCTACTTTGATCATATTGAATCGTTTTTCTGGAGATAGTTCATTTGATGTAATAACTTTTGAGATATGTAAAATTTTGTTTATCTGTTTGTTGTTGTTTCTTGTTTTCTAAGGATATACAGTGGCAAATATTAGATAGGGTTGTAGATAAAACAGACAACTGAAACAATGAAAGAGAGGGATTGAAGGCGAAACGGAATGTATAACAAAACAACGTCTATGAATCTTGTAGCTTGGAAATGAAAATGCATCAGAATTCGCTCTAGCGGAGTAAAGTTGCTTTCATTCTATTTTGAATCGATACGCCTATCGGGAATAAAAGTATTCTAGAAAAGTTCCATCTAACCATGCTGTTGATGCAACTTTAATATTCGTCGAGAAAGATTTTTTACTTACTGCTGCTATTGCAATACAACGTGTGCCATGCAATACTCTTGAATTTATCAGTCTCAATCAATTGAAGATAATGGATACATCAAACAATCATTTTTTGTGGAAATGTCATGATTGAGAAGCTATTTAATAAAAGCATGCAAGTAATTTTTCATCATGATCCAACAGTTTCTATCGGCAAACGATTCAATTTCTTGCACGAATTGTATTGTTTTTACTATGCCGTTAATTTTACTACCTTTTCACAAGTTGTGAAAACTTGACTAGTGATTGTTTGCCCTCTAGGTTCACACGAAAACGATGTGACACTTTGTCAAACTGGTGCAAAACTAAAAAGTTATCAAAAAGGGCTAACACATTTTTTCATTAAGTAAGTGCTCTTGTATGTATTGTACATATCATAAAAAGAGTTCTTTGACTTTTGCCGGTGAACATCTTGATGAAATTTCAAAGCCTTCTCGTAGCAAGTTGTAAACGGTTGGACTTATTTCCGTAATCTCTTAAAAACGTATTCAAATATTCAACGAATTAACTGATAAAACTCACATTATGGTACCATTTAATGCTCGACGGCGGAGGATTGCTTTGTACATCGCAGACCAGTTTTAAGTCGTCTCCTTCTCGAAGAGTATCCAGGATGTAACCATTAGCCAAATGAGCCACAGCTACCGGTGCATCTGCAGGCAAAAGATGTAGTTAAAGTTTCAGTCTGAAAAGAAACGCCGTGTCGTCGGCTATGAGTCTAAACAATAAAACAAAATTCGATTTCAGCTTCGCCATAACTTTCGAAACCGTATAATTTCACGCCAAGTACTTACAAAGTTCTTTACAATTAACAAAGTTCTTGTTACGCGAAAACAAAATCTAAAAATTCTGCACCTTTTACTCTGCGAGAATTTGAAAATAATGAAATTTTTTATTGTATTTTGAAAAAAATTTAGAATTAGGGGTTACAACAAGTATTAACTTTTATAACAAGGAAAGAAATTATGGCCTTTACTAAATTATGTGACATGCGAGATTCGCGTTATATCGCATGTTTCGATGGAAAGATTTAAATCTTGAAACAAATCACAACCAGATAGTAAACGAAATTGCTAGGTACGAACAATGAGTTAGTTGATTGAATATTTTGTTTTTTACAAGATTCTCTTGTTCTATTCTCAAACACAGAACAAAATTTTGAAAAATAACTTAGAAATGCTGTGTGTGATACATTATTTATGCCTATAAGGAATATGATTTCCATCGTATGATCGAAGGATTTTTTGTATCTAAGTGTAGATTATGCATAAGATTTTATTTTGACTGTTGACAACCCAAAACTTGAAGTCAGAAAGACAGTTTTCTCCTCTGTTGTAGTAAATGTTTTTTTCGTCTTTGTTTTTAAAAGTAACTGCTTCTTGTTCGAACGCGAAAAGTTTAAAGGCGATAACTGTGTACTGCTGTAATCTTTCGAAAGTTATTTGATACACGTATGTCACAAAAGACAGAACGGATTGATTTATATTATTGCACTTCTTCAAATCTTCTCTTCCTTTACATTACGTCTTATCAATGATGTTCTACCTACGATATGCAAAAATATAATTTTTTCCAAGAAAACTACGAATAAAATATAATTTCACGTTTTATATTACAAATTAATTTCGTTAAATTTAACATGCACAAAGGTAAAATTTGTTCAATATGCAACGGTTCGCTATCATGTAAATAATGTGAAATTCTTTGAATTGAATTCCTAATTGGTATTAAAATTTTGGTAAATGAATTACCTTCATTGGCAATGCAGAGTAAAAATTAATTACACAGTCTGTTTTAATTGGAAGACTTATATTAATTATTGCGTGCAATTTCAACGGAACCGAACGTTTTCGTATTGTTTATATTTGCACGTGAAAATTGTTACGCCGTCAGATGGCATCGAGGAGAAAAACGGAACGATTAGTAAAACGGCGACATTAATTGGTCTCAACTTCGTTCGAAATTAATTCACAATTTTCTTTGGTGGCTTCGAGTGATATATTCGGTAGAGTTTACGAGAATCTTGCCAAGAACCGTTCGTTCATTTGCCCAGTTATACGGCCTTAATTAAAGCGGTGTCATCCGAGTTTCCGCGAAGAACGAGGCAACACGAAGAGAGCAAGAGAGAGCAAAAAAGGGTGTAACGAAGCAAAGAATTATCGATGAAAGATCGTCCAAAACGATGCCCTCTTTGCAGTATTTAGAATTCTTAAAACTTCAGATTGCGTATCTCGACTGATTTTATCCGCTTTGGACATTTTCGAGATAAAAATGTTCTCAAGTTTGTAACAATTTCGGCGTCAGCGGAAATGATGAGTTGGTTTTTTTGAACGCTCCCCTAGATATTCCAATGCAAGATTTTATTATGTAATAACGTTTCTTCAAACTTTAAAAGGTATGTTGATCGACTTGGTTCAGAGCATGAAAACACATTTGATCTGTTTGCAATTTTCATTTTTCCTTATAGCAAATTTCCATCACTTTGATTGCAAATTAATTTACGAAAATTTTTCACCAGTTGTTTGCATGCTTCGAAATCATAAGTAAATACGTCATTTCATGAAAACACATCTAGTGTTTGCATTTATAAATTTAAGCTTTCATCATTTTTATATGATATAAACAGTAATATCAAACTTTACTGTTTATAATTATTTCCTTCAACTTGAGAAAATGTGTAGTGGTAGACTAACAAAAAATATATAAAATATTTTGTTATAATTATTTCAAATACTTTACAAAATTCAGTACCTATCAAGAAAAGAGGACAACGTTTGAAAAGTAATGAAAGAAATACAAAACGCTTCACGTCTGATGTTTTTACTTCGCGATCGAAATTAGAGTCGAGAAAGTACAAGGTTTGTTCTATTTTCCTTTTGATCATATTGGTTTTAAACTGTAAATGTTTAGAGCTTGTTAGCGAATCTATAATTGCAATTAAAATGTTTACTTACATATCTAAATTAGGTCCTAATTATTAGGACCAAATAATTTCATGATTAAATGACGCATTTATTTGCAGGTAAAATTAGTGATGAGTCGACAGGCTTCAACATCACTGTGCATCTAAAAGTAATGAGAACGTACAGCCTTCTCGGTTTTGAAAAACAGACTCACAGGGAAGTTCTATACGAACTTCTCATGATCAAAGCAAAATAGTATCGCTTAAAAAAGCCCTACCTCATGAGATTTACTGAATAGCAAACGATTGACGCGCCGAATGGAGTATTTTAAACAGGACTTCTTTCGAGTTACATTTTAATTTAACAAAAATCACTAAACCAAACGTTGAATTGAATTTTGCAACTGAAAAACAGTTCTTGTGATGGCTCTATTTCAAATAGCATTTACATCTGCAAGAACCGCAAACAAGTAAACAAAACAAGAAAAAAATTTTTGTTTCGACTATCGAACAAGAGCTCCAATTCAATCTTTATTATTTTAGAAAGCAGGGATATAATTTTGACTATCACAAAGTAAACCTTAAGACGAAAAAGATTAATGAGTATCTGCTGGAAATGATAGCAGAGTGTATCCGATACAGTTACAGCTTGGATGTTCGTTTGCAAAGGAAATAGCTAGCTATTAGAATGCAAACAAGTGCGCTCGAGTTTGATCAGCACAGGGCCAGAATCTCTTCTATCCAACCGAAGAACTAACCGACCGATCTCATTCTATACTTGTGGCTTGAGACAAACTTCGTGCGAGTTTGGATCCTTCTACCTATAACTCCATCCGCAACCTCGTTTGGCTTGTTCTTGGTTATCTCAACTACTTGAAATCTTTGATGTTTCTGTAGTAACATCGATTTTCTATTGGAGGTACGATGAAAATCAAAAGGTCGAATAGCTTGAAACCACGCGGTTATTGAGTGCATTCTTGTTCAACGACTTTGGAAGAGGTGGTTCATTCAATATTAAACCTCCGTCGAAGGACTTTTTTCACAAGGTACACTAAAATAAGACCAATTAAGGCTTATTCTGCCAGGTGGAACGAGTTATTGCCGAACGTTGCCGTCAATCCGGACGTAAAAACGTGATGGCAACGTGGAGAACTTTCGAACAATCGTTGCTGCGAAGGAAATGCCGAGTTCTCCATTTTTCCGATTTTGGTTTCCAAGTTAGATTGAAAGTAAAAGAGGTTAATCATAGTGAGGATTGTTGAATACCAAGTTTTTTTCTTACGTTGTAGATAATCTGATTTCCGCCAACTTCCTTTTATTTCTTTCCTTCGTTTCCTACTTGCGAGAATTGAATTTACATTTTTCTCTATATTTTTTAACAAAGTCCGAACGAAGTCGGAAAGGACGATTTTTCTTCGTCCGATGTTAAAATTCAAGCGGGGAGTAAAATTTACAAACAGCTATAGTTCAAAACTCTCGAATTGAAGGAAGTTTTGCGCGCTCGTTTCCAAAATTTATAATTAAGAAAGAGCCCCGAGTTCAACTTCAACTTACACCGAGCGAGTTGATTATCGATTCTTAAGTCGGCATTTATATTTGATGGCGCAATTAGCATTTTCTTCATGTACCGTCGATTGTCAAATGAGCTATTCAGTATCGCTACTCGAGTCCAAAAATATGGGTCATGGTGCAAATTTGATGGCTCACAGATGAGTTTCCGTGCTCCAACACTTGAAAATTGTAATTTGTAAAGTTACTTCCGAAGACGATGTCAAGTATTTCGCTCAAGTGACTCCTACCAAAACCCAAGAGAATCCAAGAAGCGTTTTGTGGTTGGCACGGCTACTGTACTGCCATTCCTGAATTCACTTGCTTCCGACGTAAACACGATTAACGTTAGTATGTTTTCATCTCGTAATAAATAGCGCTACACTAAAATTAATCGTCGGGGATTGCTTCTTATCTTGAATTACACAAATTTCATATCAATCCATAAAAAGAATAACAAACGAATGATTACACCCACCAAATAGTATTTTCAATAAAAGTTCGCTTGAGTTGGAAAGAAATTTAATATTCTTCATTTAAAAACTGAACTTTGCAAGTTGAACGAAATTGTCCATTTTAATATGACGATTTGATGATATCATTCACAAAATTTAGTAATGAAATTTCAAGAAGGGCGTATATATGTCTGGCGCAATTGTTGATTTGAGCCTGCCGCCGTAGTGCGCGTATAATTTATTTACGAGTTCCGAAAGTCGGCAGCGTGAATGCTTGTGAAAGGCCGAGAGTCAGAGATGAAGCAAAACAGTTATGAAACTTACAGGCTACATGTAAGATCTGAGTTTCCTCCAGCACTCCGCCTGGAAATCTGGGATTCTCGGCTCGGCAAGTGAGCTCTTTGCCGTCGTCATCTTTGTTGAGGACAAACGCTATCTTGCTGACCGTGGAATTACTTCTCTGGGTGGTTATTGGGCTTGGGTTTCTGATTACGAGTCCGTCCAGTCGCCAGACGATTCTCGCTGCCGGGGAACTTCCCCAAGTTTCGCATCGCACCGTCACAGGACGGCCGGCTTGAATTTGATCCTCTGTCAAGATGATCTTTATTACTGCTGGTTTTACTGAAACAAATATTTAGACATTAATCACCAGTTTCAAATATTAAATGCACAACATTTCTCCGTAACTGAAAACTGATCCGACCATTCCAGTCTTCAAATTCAACATCATTAAAAATAAATGACTGTTCGTCTACACTTTTGTTTTACTTCTCGGCAAAATTATTTATGTTTTTTCTTCGATCTTGTTTCTCTTCTCTGGCACATGGACAGTTGGAAATTCAACTCCACTCATACATACGTTAAAAATTGAAACCTAAACTTTATCATAAACTTTTGAATTGCTCCCGCGAGATAATATTTACTTTGTTTTTGCATTCCAAATGGATCGCGGTTGGGATCTGCTCGTTTGAAACACACTTTCTCGGATTTTAAAATAACACAGATCGCTATTTCAGGTAATTCCCGATGGTAATTATTTCGCCAACCATCACCTCATAATTACTCCTAATGTTTATTTCATAAAGAAAGAGAGAGAGAGAGAGGGAGAGACCATCAGCCACAAATGTTTGCAAAAAAGCAGCCAAAGTATTGCATTGTAAATTTAAATCCAAGAAATATACTGACACGTAAGTAGCATCCAATTTGAATGTACAAGAACCATTTATAAATAATGCGCATAAATTTCAATTTTTACCGCGAGTACAATTTTTAGGAAAATCGCATCGGTTCGTGTACAATTCGCAGGTGACCGAACGCGAGTAAACACGAAGGGGCTTCTGCCACGGCAATCGGCTTGGCGAACAATCGTCGGCGATGATAAATAGATAAAGAGCCCGTCTGACCAACAGCGGATTTGCGCGGAAAAAGAACAAAAGCAGAAGCAACCACGAGTCTAATCCTACTTAGCGGGATTGAAACAGCGAGTCAACTTGCTTCGACATCCATACGAAGTAGCGTCCACTTGTTTCTTCAAGATCGGGGATTTGTTTTTTAAATCACAAACCAAAACTCAGGTGGGATCACTTTATTCATACAATCGTCTTATTCGGACGAAAAAAGACCAAACAAATACTGGCACGTGCAAGCCACAGTCATTTCCCCGAGATTTCTAGGCGATACAGAACAAATTGTAATTGTTCAAATTCTCATCTCAAGAATTTTTGAAATCAATTTTTTCTTCGAAACAATGTTTGAAATGAAAAAGTCTAAAAATGTTTATTTACGGATATTTGTAAATTCGGGAACTTTTAATCATGCGAAAAGAGCGCTGATTAATTGAGCCCGCGTCGAAACAATTTGTTGATGTCTGTTGCGCACTGTCATAGCCTTCGGTCTCGCATCCGTCATTCTTACGATGGTTATTTGCATGCTCATATCCCACAGAACAAAAATACCTCATCAAAAGAGTTCCATGTGCACGTCATTGCCACTGCGGACACGTATTTTTAGTTCGGCAACGGTTCTGCGAACTCGCATTGAACGAAGGTATAGAAATCGTATACTGTTGTTGTTTGATGTGCATTATTTTTAATCTCCCTTTTCAAACTGATAACGAAATCGCAATAATACCTTGCGTTTCTACAAGCTGCGCATTTTTGCGAAGCGTTCGCACGAATTATTCCGTCACGTTTATAAATGATTGCACGGCTCATTATTCTCGGTAATGTTCATTGTCAATCGAATATTAATTTAATAAGCTTGAGAGTTCTGACGACGTGGCATTAAAAACTTATCGAGAAAATATTGCTAGCAAATAAAAAGTGGAACGCTCAGTGTACTTTGACGACGATCCGAGTCTTTTTGCAAACTCTTCATTTTTATAGCTTAAAGATGTTTTTCCGTTAAAAAATCGTATTCTGCGAATGAAAAGGTCTTACAGGGACGAGAAAAAATCGAATTCACTTTGTCGTTTAATACAATTTGTTACAGAATCAAAAAGTTTGGAGTCCTCTTTAGGTAGTGAAAAAAAAAAGAGTGGAAACTTTTTTTACTTGATGTTGAGCCTGAGATGTGTACAGGGTTGACGTCGTTGGATTAATTAAAATTATAAATGCGCGCAATCTGAGTTGTTCGTTTTATTCCAGCGGAGTAGCGCGAGGTATGACCTGAAAGGGGTTTGCACGAAAACCGGTTTATCCGTCCGGGAGAGAAAAGTTGCGATGCTTATTCGTGCTAAGTGCACGCATACGGAAGTTAATTACACGCCGAGAAATTTCAAGCAAAAGTGATTACTTAAGTAATTTGGTACTCACAATAAATGTCAAGAGGAACTTCTTGAACCAAAGGCTTGCCCATAGATCCTGACTGAGCTTTGCACTCAAGTTTTGCGCCCCACAAAGCCCGGCTGACATTGCTGATGAACAGATGATTCATTGTGAATTTACTTGATGCTCCGCCTATCACAGGTTTGTCTATGACGTCGTCAAGAAGTTTCCCGTCTTTCCACCAACTCACCATTGGCTTCGGCTTTCCTGTATTAATTCAAAAAATTATGCCGTTTCGTGATCGTTTTAACTTTTCGTGGAATTTCATTGTTTGTTATTCTATAGCTGGTTATTATTTTCGGTTCGAACGAACTCTGACGTAAAACTTGTTTTTCATGGATCATAATGATTTATCATGTGAAAATACTGCGATTTAATGAGAGTTAATTAGTCGACAAAGCAGTAGTTACGTTTATAAACAAAGGATACACTTTTATTCTATTTTTTTGAAGAAGAAAAAGAAGATATTTGATGTTCCTTTGAAACGACTCGAATTGAAAGCAATAATATTATGATACATTCAGTGATATAAAATTTCACAGAACTTCGCTCGTGACAACTTTCACAAATTTGAAAATTGCAAAAGAGTGCAATATCGACGGATGATTTTACTTTTACTATTGTAAAGTTAAATATTATGGAACATGAGGATCCACCATATTGCACGTGAATATGAAATTACGAAGCCCTACGGATATTTCGGGATGTATTTAACATTTAAACTATTTCAAGCTTACCTGAAATTTGAATAATTATGCCAAAACACGAAAATAATTTTATGTAGAAAATACAGATCGGCATGTTCGTCCTTGTATGACTTCGCAATCAAGATTTTTTATATCATTATTTTATCATATGGTTTTCATTCATTATATACCGTTATGTAATTTTATGATTTTGTATGCTGGCAATCCTTTTGCGAATGCAAACTGAAATGGATGAATTTTACATGTACTTTTGCAACCATTTCTTCAGAGTATAAACTTTTGCAACAAATTTTTCCGTTTGCCTCTAGTTGTATTTGAACATTCTTCTTTCATGTAATAAAAGAAACTTATTCTTTTTAATTGTATCCTTTGTATTTCATATCGTAAAAGAGTTTTAATACAATATTAAACCTAATTTATCAGCAAACTCATCAGGCCACGGTTGATTAACAAGTTATAAAATTCATCGTTGAAATGAAATAAAGTTTCAATAAAACTTCATTTTATTGAAAAAAACGAGACTTTACCTTTTTACCCTTTCATACAATCTAAATCATTAACACTAAAAGGACAAAAATGTCACCTAAAAATAATCGACGGAGTAGACAATTTTGTCCACCCCTGGTTTTAAATAAAAAATTGCGAATTTCACTACTATACCTTGAAAAACAAAAAGTTACGACGAATTGAATTTCAAAATTAGACACATCTGTCCACTTTGTCGTTCTAGTGTTAATCATTTCTAAAACGCCACCAGTAACAACGTAAAATACGATCATCAAAACTCGATGAGTGGGCAGGAGAATCATCGGCTATCATCAATAACGAAACTGCAGGACCTCTTTGATACCTAAATGACACTACACATCAAAACGCATCATTAGTCATCAATTCAGCAACTCTGTTCGTTCGTTCTTTCGCTTTCTTCCAGCTGCAAAACGTCGAACGCATTTGCACAGCCTCCTTGCTTTCTAATCATGCGAATAGTCACTAAATGATTAATAGCCAAAGCTATCGCATCAAATTAGAACGACGAGAGAAAGAGAGAAGACAACAAAAAGTTGAAGTTGCAAGCTAAGTCTTTAATTTCCTTAATTGTCAGACGACTAGCAAAAAGACTTAGTGTTATACTCGAGTAGGAATCCAATCAAACTGAAGCTGCTGCAATGTCGTACGATTATACGCAAGACAATGAATTAATCAGACACTTTATTCACGAGTGAACGCGCGTCGTTGGAAAAAAAAAGTATCGCTCGAGCGATAACCGAACGAATCAACTACTTTGCGGACATAAGAGGCCGTTTGTTCGGAGTCAGCAAGTAGGTAATTCCGATGCTAATCCGTCTTTGTCCCGTACACTTGCTTTCAATACCGCATAAAATGGAAGCGCTCATTTTGTTTTCGCCGGAATCCACGAGGAAAAGCGCAAGAGATAGCCGAACGGTTCTTTGCGCTCGGGTTATTTGTATTCGGACGGGCTTTACTTTGTCTCGGTTGAAACTGCTGTCAAATTAGAGAGCAAGCAACCCAATTTCCGTTGACATTGGCTGGCTCGACGGCTCCGCTACCAAAAAGTATATCCCCCGGCTTCATCACGCGAGACAAAAAAATAATAGCGCTAGTTAAGACACTACCAATAATCTCGTGAGTTATCTTTATCCTTCAGATTAGTTGGAGAGGCTACACTGTTGATAAATGTGTATTTAGGAACAAAAGCAGAAGAAGTTTCCGGGTAAATGGCCAGCTGTACAATTTGAAATGAAGTTTGCTCATTAATACAATAGTCAATATGATTACGATGCTTGTTATCCGAGGACAAAAGGAACTGAACGAAATCATGCTAATGCCAATAAAAATAAGAACAATGGTGGGATTTGAAGTTTTTTGAAAGCGCAAGAGAAATAAAACGATAAACATCCGACGAATCTGGGAACTTGATGGGATAACATTTTAAAGTACTGTTTTCAAAACGCTCCTTAAGAATTGTTGAAGATTCTTCGTCAAAAACAAACTTGAAAATTGCACCAAGAGAAGTTTTCTATCCGCATTATAAATCGCGGAAACGCGTGAATAATTATACCTCCCTGACTGTCTTCAGCAAACTATTATACTGGGATGGAACTCCATTTCGTTGAGCAACTTGGCACCAAACACCGGACTAAACACGCAAACTCGACCGTTGTAACTTCAATAAATAAATTTGCGGAATTTTTGAACATTTTATTAAACCTGATTTATGAATTTGGTGAATTTAATCGTTTGAATGAAACGGGCCGTCAGAGGTACATTGACTGATTAAAATTGAACTGGTGCTTGGAAAGCACGTTACATCCACCCATTCTAATCGTTGGTCGTTTAATTGTTCATTGGTTACTACAAATTCATGGCCTGATCTGGTCTAATGCATTTCTGAACAGCAGCATAACGATGTGGCATGGGTTTTCAATCATCATATTGATACCACAGCAAAAACTAACAATTGTGTGTTGTGAACAAACACATTTTTTATTTAAATAAACAAGTGTTATGATTTTGAAAAAAAAAACAGTAAAAAAAGTTGTTTATTGATAAAATAGTTTTTAAGGCGTTGTTTTAGCAGACGAAAGTTCATCTGTAAGGTTTACTTACCGCCAGACACTTGGCAAATCAGAGTTAAATCGTAGCCTTCCAAAAAAGGACCCCCGACTCCGGTCACTTGTCTACCTTGAGCGTCGTAAATCACAGGTTTCGTCGGCGGTTCTGCAAAATGTGATCGTCAATTTATCATCAGTAAGCCACGTGTGGTGCATGCCTAAAAGGTCGGCCCATATATAATGAAGGTGCATTAAAAATCAACGATTAGACCTCATACGCCAGTCGAACACGTTCACTCAATTGTATCAGTTTTAGCATCGCCCCGATGTTTTACAAATTATATACAAAGTTATACGAATGCGAAAAAAAGTTTCAAGTTGCAACGAATCGACAAAATTTGCGATGATAAATTTCGATTAAATAATTTCAAAGTAACATAAGTGTAGTAATCTTTTACAAAGATTCGCAAACTGCCGAGAAAGTTCTAACACTATCTCTTTTCGAGATAAGTTTAGAATTTAGATTGATGCTGCTCGCTGATCTCAAGAATTAAATATAAAGCCGGTAGACATAGCGTGATAATTGATTCTACTTTAATGCATACACTGCACTGTGTGCCTTTCGTGCAAAAATTTTGTGCAAGCGAGCATTCATAATAGCAAATTTTTTCGAGCCGTTTCTAGTCATTGCTGATATTTTATTCAACGGGCAACTTCGCGCATTACCTAAACATTTTCTCCGGCGCTATTTACTCATCCGGACAAGTTAGCAGCTTTTTATTTTCACTGAATTTCATTAGTTCGAAAAAGCAACAAGGTCATGCGAACCATCAATTTTATAGGAATTCACTGTTAGCAAGCACTCGACCGCTGCGATGTTACAAGGAAAAACACTTTGCAATAACAGGCCGATATGATATATTTCAATTTTTGCTCGAGCTTTTCGTAGCTTGTTTATTCGCCGACCGGGAAAAAATAAATACATTTCATAATCGTACCCACTAGGGTCAAGTTGACCCGGAAGTTCCTCGAAGGTGAATCGACAAAGTCCACTCGGCACCTGAATATACCCTGATCATTGAATCTCACGCTGGTGATTCGTAATTTGGCGCGGTGCCCATCCCCCACCAGGAAATACGTCCTCTTGCCGAGATCGTTGCTGATTGCGTGATGTACCGCCTCATGGAAATCGCCTGGTCGTGACCTGGCGTCTAAACTGTAAAGAAGAAAAGACTGCATGAATGTCTGCAATAGATGAGACTTCTATGATCAAATTCATGGAATCGACAAGATCAGACTGCATTTCAACTGAACATTTTCTTTCACTGAAGTCATCTAATAATACTCCATAATAATGAGACCTACGTGTCAACGAGAAAACATGTACGAGTTGATTAACTTTAGTAATGATTATAATTTTTTTGTATGTTCGATAAATAAATTTTCAACGTGATGATTAAGGCAATAGACGAACTATTATAAAAATATTATTGAATCGAGTTGAGAAAATATTGCAACACTTTGCTGTGTTGATACAACTCGAGTTTGGTCTCACTCAAGAAGCTCGGCATCTGGAGAGATGAAAAGGAAAAATTCAATTTTTCGTGAGAAGATTACAAACCGAGCCAAAGGTTTCGCTAACGTTTTCAGTTCAAAACATAAGTTGGGAATAAAAAATAGATCATCCTAAATTAGGTATATTTCACGATTAGTAATTTGATAAGGATTTGTTTTGAGATAATCCTTTAATACCTTTGCAGCATTCAATAATTATACAGCTCGAGACAACGCTCAAAAATCTCGTTATGAATAGTTGATGAATTGTGAAGACGGTTGATAATTGGGAACAGTGAAATTAAACTGTTGCATTTACCTTAATTGGAATTAATTAAAAGGAATAATTTCCCACGAATAAACAAATTACAGTGATCATGGTCAAGGTTTAGTCAGCCAACAGATGATGAATATTGAATTTATTCACATTCTTATGGAATTTTTTATGAATTCGAACAGAAAGAGGTGATGACACAATTTCACGCGCGTCGCTCTGAACTTGCGATCATTTTGTGTCGACGAGGTCTTACGTTCACAATATTTAGTCGGTTATTCACGTGACATCTACAAATTAAATCAATTCAATCTAAAAGAACACAATAATTAATCACTTTTACTTTTGTTTGGACAGGCTTACACAGATAAGTTTAATTTCACAATTCTGAAATCTCATTAAAAATCGATTAGCGGTTTTCTCACATTTTTGTTCCACGTAGAACTCCTTAAAAATGATTTCCGATTAAACCTTCCTTCTCAAACAAAGGGAGATGAATTTGTGAACAAAATGAAACGGACGTTGAAGTTAATTGTCAAATTAAATGAACTAACCGAGTGAAAATCAATTTTAATTAAGTTCTCTATGTCTCGCCCGCGGGTGGATAAAACATTGCAGTCCTGCGTGCACGCATCAGACAAAATGTACCCTACTGACGATTTATATTTGAATTCTCACATTTCATATAATTGACGGACGTCGTTCTAAATTTTCCTGTCGAAAATATCCTCGTCGATTCATACCAAATAAACATATTCGGAAAAACTAATATTTTAATAACAAATCGATGAGATTTGTCAGAAACTATCGTTTGATTCTGCATTTTTCGAGCACTACGAATTATTATTATTTCCTGTTTGACAGAGCTTAACCTATTTTTATTAATTTTTCAATTGAAATATGATATTATTAAGTGTATAAAGTATGACTTTTCTTCAAAACTTCGGTAGGTTTCTGTTAGTATCACTCATTTCTAATAACCAAGACATTCACTTTCAATGACTCGAATTAAATTTCCTGTAAATATCGTGCAATAACTCAGATACAAAGAAAATCTGTTATCGTAACATCTGCAATGTTTTATCCATCTGTGTGAAACGTATTGGACATAATCTCTAATTAGTTTTAGATTAAACTAGAATGAAAAATTAAATTTCCTCTAAAGCATAAGGGGAGACTCGCAGAGAAAAATTTAATTAAAACGAATCGCTCGGCCCGTAGGAGAAGCGCAAGTTTTTCCAAGAGCTTAGAGCAAGTCACGGATGTAAGAATATTGTCCGCGAAACTTTTGCATATTTAATTTGTTCGTGCCATGTTGTATTAATTATTTGACGGATATCATCGTTATAACTTACAGTCTGCGATGCTCAAACAAACAGTGCTAAAAATGTTCACGTGCAATTCAATTGATTTTCATCTCAATCGTGATTGCGTGACGATAATAATCAAAGTTATTTGAAAAAGTGAAAAAATTCGAATATCGAAACAGAGCAACGTCGTTGGCAGCAGAGAGATGAGGAGCGATTTCTTATTTCCGTGCGACGTTGATTTCCCAGGCTGTAACGAATTTACGTCGATAAGAAAAATCGCTTGTAAAATCGGAAATTTTTTCACTGATAAATATTTAAACTGCGTGCAAAAAGCTTCACGGAGGTGAAAATATTATTTGGCCGGATGGAACGAGTGATTTCGTGGCAATTTACCTTGCAGTGGTAGAATGGCCTCTAGTTGGCACCTAGTCGCGCCGGTAAATGTAACGCTTGGCTAGGTCACGCGCGAGAAATTCGATTTTATGCTACTTGGGGATCTTCTTGAAAAATCGCGCCATATGAAATTGAGATACCAAAAAAAACTGACAAGTTAGGCGAAGTCACACCTGTTTTGTATTCTAACACTGTCTCGATTCAGAGACAAACACAAAAATGTTTATCATCCGCGTCTCGATTTTCGTTCCCTTAATCCCTTGAAACGGTGCTGCTAATCATTCGCTAAATCGGATAGACTGGTGGCAAAATACACAACCAAGCGGTCCAATATGTGCAATCAATCGATCAAAATTTGTTCACACCTTTAGCCAACTTTCATTACGGCTTTGTTTTTGCGATCGATCGCAAAAACCAATTAAGGTTTTTCCGAAAGGTTTTTGTCTCTTTGTCTGCAATTGATCTCGCTTCGTTATTTTCATGCAGTTTTAAGTCGAATGCAAACGTAAAATGCACCGGCATCTACGAATTTATCTACAGCTTAAATGAACCTTCACATTCATTGAAGCAATGAAACTGCACATTCAAAAAAAAACTGTAAACCTTAAGGATTCACATAGAATACGTACATTGACCTCAAAGAGACGATGTAAAGTTTGACTGGAAAATGATTGAGACAAGGCGCAATGTGTACCGGTATCTTTGAACAATATAAACAAAAGGGACAGCCAAACGAGTAGTGAGGAATCGAATGTATCATTGTTTGGTCTGCTTTGTCTAGGATGTTCGATACATTTTTTGCTTCCCAAACTTTTTTTACAGTTTTTTTGTTTGTAATTTTTTCCTGGCTTTACAGAACAATTTTTTTGAAATAGATCTTGATAATAATCTTTTTCTACGTGGATATTCATTGCAGTTCAAATCGAATTATACGTGGATTATCTAATCCGTTTTTATGTCATTTGATTAAATGCCTGGTTTGACGGATAATTCAAATTCACATTTCAGAACGACGGCGAGTTTTGTGTGAATTATACACGCATCGGCCGTACTGACATGTACTATAAACGAAGCTACGAGATATCCAGTATCTCATATTACTAATTTATTTGCTTAACCACAAACTCCCGATGTCCGCATTTGCACTACACGCAGGACACCAGCTTAACTCGCGCTCCGAAAATTTACTTCTGCCATCACAGTAAAACCGAATTCGCATTTTCGAACTACATGCACGGTAAAACAGGATTAGTAACAATCAATGATTATTACTAATCAGTAATCCTGTTATCTGTAAAATAACTGACAATTTTTAATATGACGTTTGCAACTTTATCATAACAGACAAAACTGATCAAACACTAGTTTTCAATATTCGAATTAGTTATAAGTAAGAGTGAAATTTTATTGAAACGTTACAAATATTTTATGCACACGCAAAAACACGTCCATCTTTTCCATAAATTGAAGTTTAACGATAATGAAATTAATGACTTAATATTGAAAACGGATTGAAAAGTAACTTTATTATTTTCATGTAATATTCATCGTGATGAAAACCGTTTGTCGCAAAGTAATATACAAATCAATATTGTTTTTAAATCATTCGCTAAGAGCGATTATAATAAATTAATCCGGAAAAATAAAATTTCGGTTAACTTTGTAATATTGCTTCGCATCGCTTTGTATTATCGCATTCATATCTTTTTTGTTTTCGTCTGTTTTTCCAGTCTGTGCAGCTTTGAAAGTGCCTGTTGGTAGGTTTTCCAAGCTGCTTTATTCAATAAACAGCGCCGCGTAAATAAATTCAACAAAACTCATTGATCCGCAATTGATTTTTTCGAACCAAATCATAAACCTGTTCTCATCGAAATAAGAAAACAATTTTAATAATAAAGGAATTCACAGTTTCGCAATTTGAACAATCAAAATATACTACAATAAAGAATTTTTTTCATTTATCGCTCCTTTTGTTTCAAATTCGGCAAAGTAGACGTAAATTATGTCTCAATAGTTCCGCGATGATACTTGTGTAAGCGTTATTGAACGAGAAAGCTGGAAACTATAGAGTAATCTGAAACTTCTTGACAAGGTATCGGTTCTGGTATATATAAGTAAAACTTTTGACCTTCCATGAGTTGACCGAAGGATTACATAAAGTACTTGTGTGTGTACACAAAACAAGCAAATGTCGAAGGGCAAAGGCAAATACGGAGTTACAAAGTTCAACATTTCCTATCTAAATATCAGTTTATAAACGCAGTCTGAATTATCATTAGTACGCCAAACAATCCATATGAATTAAAAACGAAAACATGAGTTTATTACTTTATACATAGTAACAATAATTAGATTCGCGATTACTATACTTGCTCTAATATAATTGTGCAGTCAATTGCAATCTATTATCATTATGCGAGTAACATCCCTGATTGGACATCACAATTACAGTTCAGTACCCAAATGCTACTGAAACATTTAGTGTCCGCTATATATGCCGGAGCAAATTATCAATAAGTTATAGAAACTGATAAAACGAATCGTGAATAGTATATTCTACGTTCAACATTATACTAATTTTATTTCCAATACCTCGTATTTAAATCCGAATTAAATCATGTTATTAACTTAAGTTCACAAATTTTAAAATGATCATTTTCATTTTATGACTCGCAAGAAAGTGTTACAACTTCATAAAATCGTAAGAACGTTGTAACTTGAAATATTTATTAAAATTGCGAAGCAAATTCGTTATTTCTTTGCTAAATTATTAAACTGCTTGAACTTGTTGAAATCGATTAAACCGAATTTAAAAGAAATGAGTCGAAATTAAAAATTCATATGCAGGATCCACTCGTTTGAAACACTTTATCTCTCTCGGAAAATGTCTTAACGGCTTCTACGATCGTCGGATCGTTGCCGCGCGTGTTCGTGTTTATCTTTCAGAAACGATAATGTTTATGGAGCTGCAAATGACTTTTCGCCTTCATCCGTTTTTTCGCGCAGTTTTTCTTAGGACTCAAACCGATAACGTGGATCGCATACGACGCGTTAGACTGCGCCAGGCGTCGAAGGGGAAATCACAGCGAAAGTCGCGGCAATAAAAAAATCCTCCCGAAGGACCTTAACGTCTATGCATTGCAAAGACAGATGTTTATTTGCCTATCCAGGCCGCAATATACATTCCGATAATGCCCTTCTTATCCGCTGCCGACGGTTTGGATTCAGCGATACGTCGTTATTCCACTTAGCTCGTGATGGAAATATATAGTATGCAGCGTCTCGTAGAAACTAATACTGCGAGGAACCTCAGTCACAATACGAAGAATGACTTGTGCAATACGCTATATGAATCTCGGTAATCGAGAATTCAACCGAACTAGGAGGTACGCTCCTTCATATAGTTGGCAGTTCGTAAAAGTTTGTGAGCCAACAAAAATAAAACTCAAGTGATAAAATCAACCTACGATCCGACGTGGTAACGTTTCAAAACAAAAATATGAAGGAACAAATTGTACTCGCTTTACAGAGACCGAGTTAACTTCAACATCCAAAATTAACTAAATTGATATAATCAAAAATTATTTTTCCACATTTGTCAATTGAATTTATAACGTTTTCAGAGCATTTGAAGCTAGAATTCAATTTGACATAACATAACCATGCGAGCACGAATGTTATCTTTACACTTGTATTAGTCAGTCTCAAACATTTACTTTCCGTTATTATTAATTAATAAATGAAGACAACCAACTGTATGTGTTGATACAAGCAAGTAGTAGTGACACGCAAAAACGGCTCGCAATCGATATGAGTTGTAATAACAACTGCAACTGTTTTCCAAACATGCAAAAAAAAGTGTAATAATACGACTTTCAAATGTTTGTGCGTCTACAGATTCGAATGCCGTATTTTATAACACCCTGAGATTGAGAAATAATTCCAAGCATGAAACCGTGATGTTTCCTCCTCAATGTTTTTTTTCACTTTGATTTACTCCTTTAAACAGCCTTAGCACAAATTGTGTCTTTCTTTGTACTTTCTCTCTCGTGCATCTTTTTCAATAGCGTCAGCTAGCCCCCCGACGACTTTTTTCTCTCCTTTTCCTCCGGTGCGCTGTTTCCCGCTTTTTCGTTCTCCACAGTCAGTTCAGAACCGCGACCATCTCTATTTTTCCATTTCACTCAGGTGCCTGGCTGCCTTTCCAATCTTTAGCATTCGCCGTCTCGTATAATTCCTCTGCCATTTATTTCTTCAGTTTCTCGCAGTTTTTGTTGTTCTCCGTCCAATTGTAGAAATAAGTAGAACGACCCTCAGCGTTTGCATTTTGCCGCTGGTGCAACGCAAAAGAAATAGTTGGGTGTTAAAGAACGTGTCTCAATTATATTAGATCTGTTTTGTTCTTTCTTCGAGCGACGCCAATTTGTTTTCGACTTTATTTTACACCATCAGACTTGACAGGTGCGTGAATATTTTAAATCGCGATCAAAGAAAAACATGATCCTGCGGGACGCGAAAAACCTTTCGTTTTTTTTTCGTGGATTACCCGAGCTTTCGCGATGCAAATTTTATTCGTTTGCGAGATGTAAAATGTAAATAAAACAATGTTATCAGAGTTAGTTGAAAACACCTTGCGGTCAAATCATTTTTCCTCTTCATCATTCGTTCTCGTTATAATAAAAAATATTGAATGAATGTATTTCAATGTGGTTCGTTATGTAATCGAACGTGACATCCGATCGAATGAAATTGTAGTACACGATGTTCTTTCTGGAGCGAGCGATCTGCTGTAATTATGCCCCATACATACACACCAAAACGTGTTTCAAAATAATCGTCAAAGTTGATATTTAATGTCACGCGCATGCACAAACGTCATTCCTATTTGATTTGTGACGTTAAACAGTCGTTGGGCGTTTAAACGTCAGCATCGGAATACCCCATCATAGACGAGAAATGCATCAAACAGCACTACCAAACGAGGGAATTACGAGAAATAAATTAAACTTGTTTATGAGTGCAAAATTCTTACCCTGACAAAAGCAAAAGGCCTGAAAGAAATAATCAAACTTTGAGAGTTATGAGGCCATTGAATCGCGACCTATACTTATCGAACACTAATAGCGCCGCAAACTAAACTTCTCTATCTTACAACAATGAGAGCTGAAATGTTCCTCCCCAGCCGTTCGTCAGAGTACGGGCGAAAAAAAAAGTTGGCTATTGATAGAGGAACAATGAATTTTATATGGCACGGGCATTGAGAAAGTTTGATCGTATAATAACAATGAATAGTGCGAATCATGGATGAACCGACGTCTCATAAACTTTTTAGCTTTGCGGCGCGCCAAGGTGGGCAAGGTGAATCAGGCGGTTAGCCGCAAATGACCGCGGTAAGCTGGACGACATTTTGACTAGGTCCCTGCCCACCGGCATACACAAAACGAGTAAATATATTTCAGCCGGCTCGGAGTTTGCGTGACGCTAGCTTTTAATTAAACAGAGAAACCGTCGAGCGAAAAATTGTTTCTTAAATTAGAACGTGTTTACCAGAGCTACGAATTTCGACCCAGAAGTTACGTCAGTTTCAGTGCCGGCGTGTGTGTACGGTCAGCGCGCCTAACTTCGCGACATGCTTAATGTTTTACTTCGGGAATCAACTTATTGACTTTAACTAGTTGGATTAACGGCGTTTAACAACATTCGCTGGTTTCCGCGACCACGATCGGGTGTAATTAAACAAACCCACGTCCAATCATTCAGCTCCGCTAGGATGGAAAAAGTAACACAAACTGCCCGTCCAAGCCCTCCAACTTGTACACTACTATTTTCTTTCTGCTCAAGCGCTACTATTTTCTTAAGCTTTTTATGAGCTTCGCCTTGTTTTATTAATAAGACGTCACAATATAACCCCGGTGTTATTTCGAAGCGGAATCCAGCAACCTATATAACCAAAGCAATCACCATCTGCGTAATTTGATTCCGCCCAAACTCGATGGGTATGAACGGGACAATAAAATCATAATTCCTTGACAATTAATTTTTGCAGTAAAAACAAAAGAATTGCCAGCCAACAGCTGGGACGAAATTAGAAACAGGATAACTATTTTTGTATTCGTCTTTCGTACGTTTAAATAACTCAATAACACCAATACAATTATTCGAATGAAATAATTGCACTGAAATAATTCAATTATTTGAGTAAAAATGTGTTGGTGTTGGTTGGCCAACAGTTCTTAATGTTATTAAACAAAGTTCGGAGAGTCGAGTGAAATAGTTGAAAAACGAGGCAGCATAACTGACGATGCTTCGTCGTGGTGTTTCTTCCGTCGCGGTGTCAAATTTTGAATAGCACAACTGCCAAGTGAATGCGCCACATGCAACGTTCGCGTACACGTCGGTCGACTAACGAGCATCCACACCCCGAGGCTACGTGGGATTTCGTGAAACAACTTCAAAACATTGGTATCTTGCACAGTAACTAGCGCCGCAAACCCTAGCCCGTAGGTTGTTTTCTCAATGAATTTCCACGCGTTAGAAATTCGTTGCTCTGTGAAAAACACCTGTTACGTGTTTTATTCTCTGACACTTTGATAAAGATCTTGATGAATGGCAAGAAAATTATGCGCACATCCGATGAAAATCGTGCTATCGCGTTCGCCGAAGATCTACGTTCCTTTTATTTTTCCTAGGCGGATTTAGCTGGCGTTTTATCACTTGTGCTTCTTCTGCTCGTTTTCTCATTTGGAATGTCTTGTCAGTTTTGCTAACTCGGGAATGCCACACCCTTAGTCGTTTTGCTGTTTTGGACCGCAATGAACGAATATATTTGGCGAACAAAAAACTCCCATAAACGCGGTTACGAAATCTAGCGAGAAATTTATTATTTTCAAATTTGAAGAACTATTATTTACTCGATGTATTTCAACAAAAAAAATTGTATTTCAATGTGCATTCGTTAAAGAACTTGTCTGCACAAACAGACTTTTCCATCAACTTTTTGTTCACAAAAAAAAATACAATGAATTCCAACGTATAAAATCAACTGCACATGTTTTGTCAGCAGTTTGCACTAAAATGTGCATGAAATTAAATTTTATATTCAGTGAAAATATGCCTTTGCGAACCAAAAGTTGGAATATATAATATTTTTTTCGATCATTTGTTTATTCCAGATTCGTTGGATCGAGGAATTATATTCTCAGTTGAAACAATTTTTGATTCGTTTATTTAATTGAAAACTACAGTATAAACGAACAAGAGTTTAATAGTTAACAAAATTTTTGGAAAGTTTTTTCGTTAAAAATTATCTGGTCGTTCCGAAACTTTTGCAGAGATTAAATTGTAAAAACAGTAATAATGAAAAACTTAAAGTAGAGCATTACTTACTTGTACAAGGGAACCCCTTCATTTTTATGATCCTGTAACCATAAAACCATAGTGACTTTGTCCGACGAGACTGGAGGCGTGAGGTCACAGGGTAAATCAACATCGTCACCTTCCGCTGCCCACACCAACTTCGTAGGGTCTGTGACAAAACAAAAACAGTTGAAATAATATTAAACACAAGTTAATGATTTCAAAATACATTGAATGTACCAGAGAAAGATATAAATAACGACTGAGAATCTACGGTACGTCTGTGTGTGAAACTTTTTCTCGACTTCAGATACAACTTACTCTTTATACAGTATTTTAAAAAGGTTTCAAAACGTGCTTGTCGCAAAATGGATAGTTCCAAGAAAAGATCATCAAGGGTCAAAATTACCAACAAAAATCAAACAACTTCCCGTTGATAAAATAAGACTTTAGTCGCTTTCAACTGAGCAATGGACCGGCGAAAGTGTTCTTCTTTTATGAAGGAAATATCTGAAGGGAGCACTATCAACCACCATACATAAGGCACGGAACTACACTTCCGGCCTGTCGTCGCTATTTCTCGGTGAATCATCTTCAGAATGGACTCTTTTGCGACCTAATGCGAAATCACGTCGCTCCCTCTATGCAAGTCTATTTCTGTCGGCTTCGTGCGTGCAAAGACCCTAGCTGAAAAGCATCTCAAATAGTTGTTCAAGTTTAACCACCGCGTCTTACGTTCAATTCAACGTTTTACTACTCACAAGTCTTGACAATTTCAAGAATTATTCGACAACCTCCCTTTCGAGGCGGAACATGTTTTTCAACAATAAATTCCATTTAGTGCAAAATTTACAAACATGTTTATTTACAGAAAGTTTTGTAAACGGAATTTTTTTTTAAGCGCAGTAACTATAAAAAATGGCGCGAATTTCAAAATTTCGAATGAAAAAGATGTGTATCTTAACGTATCGTAACAAAACTGTGAGCGTCGAAAGAACACATGTAATGGTTAACTATTCATAATAATAACGCTACAACGCAGGCGAAGGTACAATAGTGACACTAATGATAAAGTAAAATAAATCGATAAAGTTCGCACAAACGCTAAGTTTGTACTAACTTTTGCAAAGACGTTACGTCGTCGTAGACCGACTAAAATAGAATTTCCGGTACCAATGGAACTTATGATTCCTCGTTTTTACTTTATTAGAGATGATGACTTGGATTTCATTTTCACATAACTAACGCTTATTCATATTTCTTTTTTATCGGACGGCGTTCTGAAGGGTTGAGATAACATTGTTTATAGCAGTTATTTCTTTTAACGTTGTGTTATCCGAATGAAAAGCAAGTAAAAAGAAATGCAATTTCGTCAGGTTTTCCTTCTTCTGTTTAAATAAATGATCATAAATGTATAACGTAGATTTTGTGAATGGAATTTGGCGTTAATCATGAGCTTTCTTGTGTTTTTAACTCGATGCCTTTAGGACAATCAACGATTCTACATCGTTTGACTTTGATGACAATCTAGTTTAACCTCTCGTTAGAAACTGTCGAGTGAAATAAAATTAAAGATTATTGAAATTCGATAATCAAACACGTCAAAGAGCAAAGTTTCCCAGATGTTCAGACATTCTGCCAAAGAAAAAAGTTTTCACTCACAGTCTGAAGGAATCTAAAACTCGAGGATTTCCATGGTTATTTATTGTACTTGCTATTGTTTTCTTTCATAAATAAATATAAGACGAAGCATACCAAACATTGGACGACGATATAATTTACAGAAACGTCTAGATTGCACGTGATGCTGCGAAAAAAAACAATGAACGGAGGTTCGTCGACAATTTACCGCGATGCAAGAGCTCGAGCTGCTTCGAGACAATTTCAATTAAGAACGGAACAATAAAGGAAAATGAGTGAAACAAAACGTAAAGAAAGCACTGTGTTTCTACAAAAAAAGAGAAATATAAATTCCGAAAAAACTGTTGATGATTTTTTGAGAAATTAATACTGACTGTACAATGATTAAATATTTGACCGTCAAAAATATGAGATTTACAACGTGAAATCAAAAGTTGAGGAAGAAACGATTTGATAGATTGAATGTAAGTACTTCATTATCTGTACACCATATCGACTGCGCGAAATTTATTTTACCTCTATATTTTCAGCGGTTGTTAGACATGATCCTCTTAATTTCACTGTTCGGCAGTTTGTTGTCTTGTCTCGTTCCCGTATTACTTATCTTCTTTTCTCGTAGCAAGACAAATATTGAACAATTTTACGTGATAGCAATGTATCTTGTTTAACGTTTAACGAACACCAAAAATAAACGTTCCGAAGGTAACCGATTCGGTGTACATAGTTTACAAATCATTTGAAGTTACGAAACGGAACTCACATTTTATCGTATCTTGATTTTCTCATAGCAAATAATCAAGTCGTTTTAGACGAAGCCGACCAAACCGTTTAAGAGAATGTCGAGCAATCAAACGTCTGCAAGAAAGATTGAAAACTTTTATTTGTGTAAAATCAACGACGTCGAAAATTCAAATCTGCATGCATTACGAGTACAGAATAATATGCGGCAACATAGCTGAATCGAATATTTCCATCTTGTATCTGCATAGTCTCAAATGACAATGTTTAGTTTCTCTCAAGTGTTTCATCCCGGTTCTCTTCCACAGCGAATTCTCCGAATATCGGAGCGAGGCGCCTGCTGATGCGAAACGTACGAATGTAGCGAGGAAAGAAATTATTTTGATAGCATTTGCATTAAGAAAATGCATTTCGAATTAAATTTGTTAGAGCTACCAGATGAGAAGCAGCGGGCGGACACAAAATATTTCGCGGTGATAGACTCTTGCAAACGTATCAGTAAAATGTTAGTGAGAATGTCTGATGAAAATTCTTTCTACGGTCAATTTTACTATTTTTCATATATCCATAGGTATTTAATTGGAAGATAATCCATAGCCTATACAAACTATGTCAGCAAAGTCACAAAACGTTATGAAACAAGTTAAAATGAACGGCGTCGTTCGTTTAGTTTTGAGATCCAATTTTTCTATTGACAGTCAGGTAAAAGAGTTGAAAAAATAGTGTATTGAAAAACGTGTGAAAATTGAACACGTTTATTGGCAATCGGTATTTTGACAACAAAAAAAAGCTCAAATGCTTTTTCTAGTCAGTTTCAGAGTTGGCTTGAATTTCGTAGCACGACTACGGTGGAGTGTAGTCGGCACGTATAAATTCAGACTTATTACCGAGCCCAACCGCGCAAGTCAGCCGAGAGAAGTCGAAAAGAGGAGCCGACGAAATAAAAATAAAAACATTCAAAAATTCATGCTGCTGTGCGTACGTATAGCGTTCGACAGCGTTATAACTGCATAGACCTGCTTTTAAGGAGCACCAGATCTCCAGAAGGGGCAAAAAATTTGGCAATCTTCTTAGAAAACTGTTTAAACTTTCGACACATAAATCACTTCTCATATTAGCGTTGACGTCATTTTGAATATTTTGTACAGAATTCAATTTTCGTTTCTCAGACAGGAAAAATATTGGTGACAAACAAATGTTACTATACTTTTCAGCGTCTTCAACGAAAAACATTGTTTTTCGTTTTCATTTTTGTACGCTTAACGGAAAATTGTTTCGAAGTTGGCAGCGCTTGACAAATGCACATTTTTATTGAAAACTATTTGTTTATTTTTCATATGAACATCACCTTTTTTAGTCAACTATAATCTGTTTGGCAGCGACTAGAGCCATCATTTTTTTGTATAGAAATTCACATTTAACATCCTGAGAAAAATTATTTTTCTACACTGACATTTTTGCTCATTTTGCCGCAGTCGAAGAAAAACGTTAGTAGATTAAATTCACTTTCCTTTCTGCTTTGCCATTTATCAAAGAAGCTACAAAAGTTTCGCGTATTTTCAAACATAATTCGCTTTTTTCGATCTGCGACATGAATCTTTGACATGGATCGTGTATAGGCCACATTCAGAAAATAAAAATTGATATTCCTTATACATTTCAGACTGATGAAAAAATGAAATACGAATATAATAAATGAAATCGTTGAATATCAATCGTTGAATTCGCATCGATTTCAGTATTCATCCAAGAAGTACGTTTTTGCCTGTATTCCTCTGTCAAAGGCAAAGTTTTTTGTCTCTCTTCTTTAGTAGGATGATTTATGGAATTAGCTAAAAATGACTAACTAATTGAAATACTGAATTGTGATAAAAATTTTGTCATCGTTCTAATTATGTCAGTTCCAGCGAGTTGCCGGCAAGAATTTCTCGACGCCGCGTTAATTATTATTCAGTTCATTCAATTTAACTTTAACCTTACTCAATTATAAAATTAATTTACTCGTTTTGTGCGGTTGGCAGCAAATTATAATTTTGAACACACGCGATTAAACTTTATATTTGTGCACTTGTGTACAGTTCAAAAAATCATCTTTCCAGTCTCGACCACATTTAAGTTCAAAATTTGTACATTACGAATGATGCACTTCTTTGCTGACTCCTGAGATAAAAATTGGTGATACTTTTCTCATAACTTTTCCAAAAATAACCTAAAAAATCGACTGTTTCTTTTTGTCAAACATGACAAACTTTACCGAATAATTCAGTTCGCGTAACGTTGGCTGATTTTGCAACAACTAATTTTGAATAATTCATCATCTCTCAAACCTTATGATTAAATTACAACGAGGGTTTGCGGCCAGAATTTTTGCGCGATATCACATCGCATCAGAGGGAATCTTTTTGAAACTTTTTCTCAGCCTTGTAACACTTAGCTGCTCTTTTTCGCAACTACGTTTGGCAACTTCTCACGACTTGCAAAGTTTCCTTTTGAAGTCCATCGCCACCTCATTCTGTGCCACTTAATGACTTAATTTCGATTACACCTCCATCAACACTCGCCGACCCTTCTAAACAATTTTAATAAATTTTTTTCCCCACAAAAGAATCCTAACTTTTTCAACCGCCGGGCTCCCTATTCAAACGTGCTTCCGTCTTTATCAGCATGGCTTTGTCTCTCGCAATCTCTCCATCTCTCTCTGTCTTTTCTCTCTGTCGCTCTATTTTTTGCCCCTTCACTTGATTCTCATAAAAATGCGGTCGCAGACTTTCCGCGATCGTCGGAAATGATTTTTAAAGAGTTTATTCAATTAGCCACAAACGAGCAGATAATTATCGGCGAACACACATTAAATCTAGTGCAAGCGTCGAGGATAAGTGGGTCCTTGAATATTCCGATAAAACAGACTGTGAGAGAGAGAGAGAGCGAGATCTCGGCCGCGGTTATGAATTCATTGTGTTAATGTGATGCAATTATTGCGGCTTTTTGTCAACCAAGTGAGAAACACTTTTGGCCAGCTTTTTTTCGCGGAAGTGCGCCGTCCGGGGATTGTTCGAAAAGAATTACGGCGAGAGCTCGAGAGGACCCGCGAGTTCGTTTAATTTCGCTGCCGAGTATGTATACGAATGCGCGCAGCTGGGTTCCGCACACGACCCTCCGAAATGTGTAAGATACGCGACTATTCAGACCCGGTTATAAATATGCTCGTGTGTATGTATTTGTACGTGTACGCGCTCGTATAAATTTTCGCCAAAGATGCAATCACTGTTTTATGTTTGGCCCGGTGTCTCGGAGATTGCTGGATACATGCTCGGGAAATTGAAATTTCGACTTATGGGTCTGCAGCGTAGGTCAAGTTCAGGATATTGATTGATTGAAATTCACCGGCAAGTCATTTCTATCCCCTTTCTGAGGATATGCATTTTTTCCCAACGCAATCAATTTTCATTTTTCAATTTTAATCGGCTTTATTTCTAGCCAAGTTTTTGCTTTGAATCTACAATTTTTTTAAAAAAAATTGTGCAATATAATTTGCATTACTCTCTTTTCCGTTTAAAAACTCTGAAGGGTTTTTTTTTCAGAAAAAAGTAGTCAGATATTAATAGCAAAAATCGCCAAATGAAATGTGTTTGCCAAAATAACTTTTCTAACCATTTTCGTTTCAAGTTTGTTTTTTGAAATCGAACAATAAATTATTCATAGAACTATTCAGCCAGTATTAATTAAAACTGGATTTGTTGAAATGGAATAATTTTTGTGCATTGAAAGAAGAAGTGGTTTCTGACAGTATGTTTTCACGTCACACGAAATCGTAATATCCTTTATTGAACGAGTGCCTTTGACAAAATAGTACCGAGAGCAGTGAGCGCGACAGCGAGCGAAAAAACACGCCCGATCATTTTCTATCAAACGTTCACTTGTCTTCGAGTTTTAACGGACGCTATACATTTTTGTCGGTCCAATTCGAAACCGTTAGAGAGAGGTCAGTATATTCAAAAGTAAATAAGTGTATATTCGGTCCGTAATTGAACGTCCTTTGATAATGCCACACCTGCAAATAGAGCGAAAGTTTCAAGAATCGATTTCGATACTTTTGACCGTCCATATATGGTGTAGCCGCAAACCGCGTTCAGATTCTTCGGACCAAACTTTCATTGACGATTTTCTGACAATCGAATTACATCAACACATGATACATGGACAGGATGCGCGATGAATCATACACTTGTTGACGGCAGTGTTATACATTAACTAGTTGTTAACGTTTTAATTGTAATCCTTATAACTTTCTATCGATTTTTCATTCATTTTGTTCATTCGAGTGTACACTCATGTTCAATATTTGAATGTTATCGACGCAGAGAAATCTTAATTAATGAAAAATTTTTTCATATTCTTTGTGTAAACTAAAACATTGTAACCAAAATGTTTTTAAATTTAATATCCGCAAAATATAGTTATTGAATCACTTTTTAAACATAATAGCCTAACATCACAGCAAGTCACAAAAATGAGAATAGTTTAGTTTTATAACTATCACAATATAAAGTTATCGAACGCATAAAAATAAAAAAAATGAAGTTATTCATTTTTTCATGTCTTTGAATAGTTTGTGTTTCATTCAAGTTTATTATTTTATCCAAAAGAAAAATTGTGATGAAAAACACAATTTATACACCTTATACCCTCGATTCGCTTGGATCCGATATCAAGCGCTTTTATACTTGTTTCAGACTTGCGATTAATGAATAAAGTTATTATTTCAACTATTACTACACCGAAAAAAAGAGTTTTAGTAATCAGTTGCTGAAAATTGATTGTCGCAAAAAACTTATTATCATAAAAAAAAATAATTAATCTCAGTGTGAGAGTTAAAACGAGGTGTCTTTCAGTGTTAAAGATAGAAGAAAATAAAACTTTTTGATAATGTACATCATTCGAGTTTTAGTAATACTCTATTAACTTTGTTAATGACATTTATGAAAAAAAAGATGTTCATATACACGTCATCTGCGTAGAGTCATTAGAAATGAAGATTATGTCATCAAACGACACGAATATAGCCTGCTGATTTTGCAAAGATCCCCATAACTATTTTTCGACTTGAAAAAATAAACACATAAATAATCTTAATAGTCTGTTAATTTACACACCTCGGCATCAAGAAGAAGCAGATCCCTAATAAATTCGTTTCAATAGACCTAGACCCGAGCGCTATTTTTACTTTACTGTCATCACATGACACACATTCGTTTTTTTTTCACACTCCTTAATAGCGCTTCCTATGATGAATCTTGTTTCTCAGAGGAATGTCAAGAATCCAGCAGTTAATCTCCACGAGTCTATAATTATCAGTTGCCCATTAACGATTAATTAGTGGATCTTATTTTCATACAGTCTACTGTGTCTGACTTTCGATATTATAGGAATTTCAAGTTTGCTCTATTTCTGAAACTGAGATTATTTCGGGTTTAACAGAATAATACAATGTTCAATATGGAACTTGCTGATCAATTAATTCGTCTTGAATTATTCTCGAGCATGAAACATTTTGTACCACAAAATAGCCAATTTAGAATTCCAATGGAAAGCAAAAGCAACGTTACGATTTGTAAAGTAAACTCCGACGGTATAACTTCTTCGCTGTATAAATAACATTTCCGTTTTACTTCACACATCAGTTCTTAAGCATTGACGTACTTTCAGCATTATCATAGCTCTGGCACGATCCATAATTCTGCTCAACTTCTACTGTGACAATTGAACTCAGCTATTTCGATTTGTTTTAGTCTTGAAACTGCGATTCAAATTATTTTTTTTTATTTACACAAATTTGGTTGATTGATGATTCACTTTCAATCAAAAAGTAATTGCTCTTTATGAAGAAAAAGCTAGAAATACACTTTCACGTCTCAGTCTCGAATATTTTGACGTAAATAATTATTAAAGCTAAGAACTTACGGGAAGTAATCAAAGGGAGGCGGGACTAATGGAAAATTTTCTGCGAATACTTTTATACTTGAAACATAAAGTCCGTTTGTTTGCAGATTTTCACCTCAGTTTATAGCTTATACATTATCAAATAATCTCTTTTCTTAACGTGCCAGGATTCGTGTTTTCATTCTCACAATACACCATTTTTATATCCATAATAAATTTCTGTATAAATAAAAAATTCCTCCTCGGCGGAACTGCATGAAATTTTCATGCAAAAACACAACCTGATAAGTTAGCTCGAATAATTTTTCGTCGCTGTCAAATTCAACATCGCTCATTAGAATTTTCTCATGCAAAGTAATTTCGTTAAAAAAAATGGTTTACTTCGGTTGCCCCAATGAAAAGTTTAGCGATTCAAACGAAAGGCGAAAATTATATATATATTTATGTATATTTAAATTAATTCTTCCACAAAGTCGTTACTGGTTGACGTTAATTTAAATGCTTGGCTCTCATTAAACGGCTGAATGCAAAAATGTGCTGAGAAGAAATAAAAATGATAAGCCATTACTGTGGCGACTTGAAAACAATTTCAAGTCGGCGCGAAATCAACTGCCGTCGTGAGATTAGTTTGTGGAATTTAATTTGCTCCATATTCCAAGATGTGGGATTGTACAAAATAAGCTATAAAAAGTTTTATTCAACAGAAATAACATGGGGCTTTCCGTGGCCCAGACATTTTGACGTTGTGTAATCGTGCCACTTAGTACAAATCTTGCGACCATAATTAAAAAAAAAAACGAAATAGGAAAAAAAATAATTTCCTTTCTTTCTCTTATTTCTTACACTTGAATTTTATTTGCATGAAATTCATTTACATCTGATATTTAGCCATTAGGATTGGACAAATATTTGGGTCTAATTTAGCGTTACTAATGTGGCTCAAGAGTTTTGCGGATCAGCGTTTTGACGGGATCAAGCAAAGTTGCGTCCAGAGTGTGTATTCCGAGCGTCATCGGAAAAAGGAAAAAGGAAGGAAGGATGTTTCTATTGTAACGGCTGACACGTCTCTCGAGCAAATGCAGGGTCATGTCGACAGCAACGCGACTGAAGGAAAGAGCAAGAGGAAAACGGAATGGAAAAACGAGAATATCCAGTTGGCAGCTCCCACGGTATTTCCGCTGGCTTGCGCGAATCACGCGTTCGAATCGGCTTCATACGAAATCATCGAAGCGTTTTCCTCGACGCTTCCAGCTATCTCCAAGTCTTTAACGACAGATCAATGCTACCTTCGAGATTAAATAATAATCCAACTATTACTTTCTCACTCCAATTCTCACAATAATTATCAGTCCATTTTTTGTCCCTCGTCCATTTAGACTGTTTAAATTGCGAATATTGATCCTTAACCGTTGTACTTGAACAATTATTATATTTACATCAATGATTATTAGTCGATTTAAACATGATTAAATTGGAATGCTTTTATTCCGCGTATGTTGAAATAACATCAAATATAATGAATCGAAAAGTTACACGAGTGCGATTTTCATAAATAACAAGATAATTACAGTAACAAGATAATTATTAATGAATTCACATGAATGACTAAAGCTTTTGTTCAATTTACGCGTATTATCATGTAATTAAATTGCATATGGTACTATATTACCCAAGATATTACCAGTTTGAAATAAAAAATTTGAAAACCGTGAGTATTCGATTTACTTGATTTGCCCTCAATCGAGAATTTGTTTATTGTATCATATTTGAAAACGTATTTTTAGTGAGTGAATCTACTATCACATTAACTCTGTGGAATTTGTCGAACATGAGACGAAAATGTGTAGCTACAGTAGAATTCATAAAGTAGCGCGCAGAAAAGTTTCTGTGGGAAAAGTTTGAACGATGTGTGATGTACGGAACACTACTGTAGAGCAAAGAGATGGCGATATAAAGGCTTTTTTGTGAATCGTACGTCGCTTTACTCATTCTTTACCAATAAGTGAAGAAGAAGCGCACAAAGAGGACGGAAAAGAAGAAAGCGAAAGGAATGCCGCAACGAAATGACAAACTTTCGATATAAATTGCTGTTCGTGGACATGACAACAGATTTTGAACAACTTCGATACATATGTATATAGGATGGTGGACACGAAAATATTTACTGAATCTAGCGACAAGATTGCCAAAGCTGTTGTGCAAAGAGACATGACGAACGAGCTTAATCCACTTGCAAACCATGTCCGAGAACACACAAAAACATTGCTCATCAGTCGACAATCATGAGTCCACCGCTTACAGCAAAAAACCTCGCAAAAGCTTCGCACAAATTAATTCAGTTAAAAAAAAATTTAAATTTGAAATTCTCTGATTTTCAAATTAGCTTATAATAACTTGCTACTTGATATTTGTCTACTTTCATCTTTGCTAAAAAGAATGGTAAACTGAGTACACACTGAATTTCTGGAACTAAATTTCAGTGAAAAAATTCCAAGAATCTTTGTTATAAACTAAACCTACAAGCCCGCATTCCAAAATTATTTTACAAAAATTGCTTAACCTAATTTCATGAGTCGATAATTTGGAAAAAACATTTTCAAACAGAGACAGGATGAACGTGCCGACAACTTTTGGCGACCTGGCAAGCTCGGTCGAAACGGCGCCAATCTGAATCGAACTTTTGGTCTGTGTACTAATAAAATTCAGCTAATCCAATCCAAGTGACCGCATTCAACTTTGACAACAATTAACAAAGCCTGACAGGCAGCGTCAAACTTTGTACCTCATTATGGGATTGATCATTTCGAGTCAGCTGTATACATAAGGGCTGACGGAGAGTTTCTATTTGAAAAGAACCGATCAAGTGCGGATAATCGAATCAATGCGGCGTTCGGGCTAGACCGACCCCAAATTAGCAGCTAATTAATCGTGCAAAGGACTGAAGCTGCACAATCGAACGCGGTTTGAATGCGCGCGGCCGCAACTTTTTTTTATTCCTCTCGCTCTTTCTCTCTCTGGCGGAGCGATTTCTCGAAAGAGCCTCATCGGCGGCATGAATAATTCTGGGCCGCAGTTATATATATTCGGCTGCCATAATTCATGACAATTGATTGCAGCAATCGAGGAGTTCGGAATAGCCGTCGATCCAAATTGAAGCCATAAAACCTTCGTCACGTTTGGATATTGACGCATTACATATAGCCGCGTACAGATTTCGCTTCGTTAAGTGAATGGAACGACTTCGCGAAATGTTCGCAAACTGCGGAAGGTCTGATCGTATCCTCTTCACTTCACTGTTATTATTGAATTCAAAATTTATGGCTTTAATAGGATCTGAACTGTTCCCAATCATAATTCACGTAGCGTCGCGTGTCCCGGGGGCGTGACTGCTGCAACTTGTATTCTTTTGCGCTCTCACTCTGCGCGGCCAAAAGTTTCTTCGTATATCACGTTTCAAATGATTCCAAGGCGCATTGCGAGCAACCCCGCTGGCTATAGAAATCTATGCTAATATCTGCCATTGATAGAGGCTGCGGTAATAAATACATCGATAGTTTGATTTCGGTATTGCGTTATTATTATACTAATGGCCTGGCCATTTTCTCCTGTCATTTGCACCAATAACACCTCGCAATTCCAAAATGTATATGCTTTAATAGTGCTCTGTTCAATTCGATGCCCGTTGTAACACTGACAATTAATTGCACAACCGAAGCTTCTGTACAAGCAAAATCTTCCCACGTGAAATTGTTGAATGTAGTTGAATGTTTGAACTTATTTTTCATACTACTGATTTTAACCAAGAGAAGCTCGCTGTCAGAAGCGATTCGTAATTAAGACAGACGGTGCAAATCGGGGTGCGAAAATTTGAGCTCAGTTTTGGTATAAGCAGGATACGTTATCAATTGGACAGGGAATTATTACGGAATACAACAAAAGCAAATTGCATTAGGAAGAATATAAAACAGAGGTTTTTCGGTCCAAGTTTTGATTTAACAACTCCCAGCTGCATTTAAAAACAAAGCTTCATAATGAGTACATTACGTTGGCAGAGAACGAGTGGAGCTCATGCATACACAAGGTTTATTAATGTCCTCTTTTCCAAAATAATACTCCCGGGCGTTGAACAATCAAAAAGAAATAGATTTAACGCCACTTTATCCTTAAAACGTTCCGAGAACCATAACTCCATGTTTCGCTCTAAATAAACGTCATCCGCCTGCTTTGCTACGCTCTTCTCTAAATGGACCGAAGGACGTCATTAAACTTTACAACGCATAATAAACGCCATGTCTATTTTAATTGTTTTTTTTCGATGAGATCATATTGTTCCTGTCACGATGACTATTAAACCCTACACAATAATTCATATTTTAAACCGCCTAACTCGACTTACAAACTCGTATACGGGACTCAGACTAACAACCTCCTCTTACTTTCAAAAATTCAACTCAATTTTTGTTAGTTGTTTATGTTTTGCAAGCTATGAGTATAAAAATATCTGGAATACTATCTAAGACATTTTTAAAAAGTTACACAAATGATGGCACGTACAACTTTTGATTAAAAGAGGGCGCAAAGTCTGCATGAAAAAACTTTCTTTAATCTTTGGGTTTCTTGAAAGACACAGAGCAACGTGGTTTTTTTTCTCCTGTCCTTAAAACAAAGGCTTTTGTCCTTAAAACATTCCGAGAAGCATAACTGATGCAGGGCTCACAAATAACCATGGTCGCTTAGCAAATGAAGCAAGTTAAATTTAACTGCAGCTACGTGGTGATGTCGAGTTTCGCGTTTCCATTCAAGAGAAACTGAAATTTGAAAGGCCCGTAACATAATTACACTGTCGTTGCTCCGGGAAAATGAGCAGTTTTCTTCGAACTGCCATCGTTGTTCGGTTTTTGGATTCTCAAGAAGGACAGCACATACATAGATTCATAGCTCAGACGAAAATTAATCAATAATTTAATAGTTGAATGCTACTTTTGCACATTTCTAGCTGCTTGATCTCGTTACAGCTTTATTGACCTGGTGCGGATAAAGACAAAGTTTAAAAAAGCGTAGAAAAATTAAAACGCAAATGAACGAGCTGTGATGGGATCAAGCTTTTTCGAATATGCCACGAACACCGAAAAGTCATGCATTTTATAACGCGAATTCGCGCTGGTTAATTTTTCGGCCATTATGTAACGTTTAAAAAACGTCCTTTATGGGAACTGCTGTTCATTATTAATTCCTCGTCGCAATTTCGAACCGCTGAAGCTGAATAGTTTACAATACCATTTCGCAAGTGCACGACTCTGTGACGTTTATTATTAATAATTTAGTAATATCGAATGAATAAAATGAATAATTGCACCTCCATCAAACTTCCATTAAAAATAATCCCAACTCGTATGCTGACAAAAATTTCAACCGAGAAATCGTCAATGTTCGAATATGACGCTCGTTATTTTATGATAATATAAAAAGCCCAGTCCATCTCGGTTGTTGACACTTATCTCGGCTAATGAGGCAGCTTAAATGCGACCATTATTAAGCCGCGCGATACTATATGTAAACGTTTGTCGAGGATTCGAAATTTTGCATTTTGTTGTTGCCATCAATCAAGACGCAATGCGAATAAATTCCGGTCATTTGCGCGCCGGTGATAAATTTGTACTGAATAGCCACTGTGTTTTATCAGCGCCGAAATTCGTGTATTTTTTGTCCGTTCAATGGCGGCGCGTACAAAAAAATCAAACAGTCTCCAATGCTCTTATCGGTAACCCGCGTGGCACTTAATTCATCTGATGTCAGATAAATTAGACAACGCAAGACAGATCTTGTCCTAACCAATTTGCATGGCTCATAAACACAGCCCATAAATATACATGCTGCATTATCAAACAATATTGGTTCAGACTTGCCGAATAAATTTGGCCGGTGCTTTAATTACGCCTGTTATATGACTGACAACAAATACATGACGTTGTTATGGATTCATGAACGAAGCTATATCAAAATAAAGCTACGCCGTCATATACAACTATCGCCAGTCATAATTTGTATCAAACTTGCGTAATTGAAAACTCGTTTTTTACAAGCTATTGAGTTAAAATATTGCGATTGTTATGAAAAATGATAATAAAAATTAATAGCTCTCGTGCAGATGAAAATTTTATATTTGCTTTATCCAAACTTGATCCGAGTTGAAAAATGTCCCTGATAGTTGTAAATCAGTGTACAAGTGTAAAAATGTGTTAATAATGTACGCCGCAAGATGTGTGCCTTTTCGAGCCAAGAAGAGTCTTTATCTACGTTCGTTTTCATACGTCGCCTATATCCGACGCTTTGCTCCTCGCAATCCTCAGAGATTTATTTCAACAATAGAAGTTTAAAGTTTGTAAGCGAAAATCTTTTAAGTGTGAGAAACGGTCTGTAATCCGTGGACGTACATGCGACGTCGTAAAAATTCAATGCGGTAATTCGTTATATGAAAAAACATACATTAGAATTATTTTATAAAAAATTTATTGACGCCTTTCTGGTACCTTCATGTAGCGGCATTTATTACACGGAAACAAAATTGTTAAGAAAACGATATTTCATAATTAAATATATATTGTTGGAGAGAGTAAAATTGAAAACACTGCATTTGATATTTTTATGTTTCCGATGTTTCTAATCAGTATTTACTATTCAGGAATAATGAAAATCGAGTTTTTTTAAATTTGCCTCGAATTTCCTCGGGCGCCCGTATAATCGAAAAAAAGTTAGACGAAGCAGCGAATCCAAGATAAGAAGAACGAGAATGAGAAAATAAGTACATTGAAGGTAAAGTATATGTCGAGGATAAAGATCGATAAAACTAAATAAGTCTCGAGAGAGCAAATAGCGTCGTATCATTATTAGTCAGAATTTCGCGCTAAGCCAGTCTAGGCAACGATATTGGCTCAACTTTATATATTTTTATTCAAGACGGTACCGTACACTGATAATAAACTCTTAATCAGCTTATCGCAGATTTTAACTAAATTCATTCGCAAAATAACCTCGTCTCATTACTTATCTCGATGACTCATTAAAACTCGAGTCAATCGCTCTTTTTTTATTAATTCATGAAATCAACATTTCCAAACATTTTGTGGAACAAATCATTCTTAAGCGTATTTACGTAAAAGGAAACGCGTTCAATCTCGCGCCGATTCAATAATCTTTTTCGCGCAATGAAATTTGCAGCTTCAGTTGGTGATGCGTTGCTATTGTTGCCAGCACGGAAAGAAAATATACGCATGTGCACGCGATTTGGCAGCCCTGCTTGTAATGCTATTGGCACTCAATATTTATACAGGGCCATAGATCGATCTATCGACTCGCAGAATCCAACCCATTTGTAATAATGCCTTCAAACGCGCGTACACAATTTAAAATTCAGTTTGCAAGTCCACATTTAATGGCTTTCTTTGTTCGTTAACAATATAATATGTCACCTAACGTTTTCCTGACTTTCTCAAAAACTAACGAACGCTTGTCATTTCTGATGCACTCATTTTTTTACTTCACTATGTTTCTTCCTGAATATTCACTCTCAGAAAATTCAACTTGTTCTGATACCAAAAGCATCGGAGGTTTGTCAATAAAAGAAAGTTTTACACAATACTTGAACAGAAACAAAGCGACGTATCATAAAAAAACATGCTCCACTTTCAAAACCCTCTGTAATTGAAACGTTTTTTGAATTAACTGCACACTTTTAATTAGACTTTAAACGTGAACTGTTTCATTTAATACGTTGTTGCAATAATAATTCAAACATTTTTGAACGTTGCTCTCGTCCAAAATTCATAACATTGCACGTTACACTTTCTCACGAGTTACAGTTTGTCAGCATCAATAATTAATCCCGCCTTAATTACATTTCTAACTGATATGTTTTGAAAATTTCAGTCAATAGTATGTATGATCAAAGTACGTAAAAACGTAGTGCTTTACTTGCTTTGTGAAACTTTGTTATTTCAGAACTTGAAATAAATATTCTTTTTTTTTCTCTCTTCATTCAAAAACGCTTTACAGAGTTTTTCTTTTGGTATTTGCTGAGATCGATACTTTGTGCAATTAACCATTTTTGATTGAACGTCTTTCGCAATCAAAATAATATAAAAATAGAAGCATATGTAAGAAATTTCTAGTAAAGAAAATTGCATCGAAATAATATGGCGTAGTAAAATTTGTTGTTCCATTTTACAGTACATGGGTATGAATTTCACTTTAAAATTCACGATAGTAAGCTCTCGTATCTCTGTTTACAATTTCGCATATTGAATCCTGCATTTTCGTTCTAATTTATGCAGTTTATTTGTCATTTTTTATCATTCGCACGTAAAGCTCGTAATTTCGTAATATTTAAAAGGAATAAACTCAAAGTTCATAAGTCGTAAATAAAACTTGAGTATTCAAATCTAGAACAAGACCGTGCGATTTTTTTATGCCACGTTCTGTGGAGCAAACGCGTAAAACTATGCTGCATAAATTGCCGAAGTTAAGGGAAAGACGTAATCGTTCGCAGAGCAAGCTGCGCAGGTCATAATGCCAAACTACATATACACATGCACACAACACGAGCGATGCGCTATGCCAAGTTGAGGAAATTCTAAGACAGACGTAACTCAAATTGCAATATACTTCGTCTTGCCAACTCAAAGTACATTTTGCCAATGTGTTAATTTCATGTATCAGATTATTATATCGCGCAGAATATACACACTGTTATTTACATGGTATACCTGTACGCTCAGCGATATAGCGAAACGAGAGAAGGGGCCGCATGCAACGAAGGCTCTCAAGTCCGAGTCTATTAACTTAGAGACTGCATAATAGGATACGGAGTTGTGCGAAGTACACGAGAATCCTTGTTCCATGTTATACATTGTGTTACGCGGATACAACGCGATGCATCGCTCATATTTACTTATCCAGCAAGCGAATGTGCGAGACTTGTTATGTGACACTGATGATGCTATTTAATTGCACTTCACATTAGAGTAAACCAACTTCAAGACGCCTTAAAGTTGTTACAGCAGTCAACTTAGCGACTAAACATGAGAATGATTTAAAATCACTCACAACCATTTACAATATTCGAATCTTTTTTTCACTCCACTTCATTTTTTGATACTAATCGCGTTATTAAGTGGGACACAAATGTTGGAAAATTTTCCAAATGATCATCTCAGAATGCTCAATCAAACTACCAAGTTTTAGCGAGACAATCTATATTTCACGGCCACGGAGCTCGCAGCTCTTGATTACGAACATAACGCAAACAACATAATTACCGAGGAAACATATACACAATCTCAAAGTCGAATATATCTTGGTGGCAGTATCCAAGTTGACGCATAATGCTCAGCTGATATAGCTCGTAAAATATTAGTGCAGCTCGGCAGCGAGACATTAGTACCCTCTGCTCGGGGCTTATCAGCGTCATCTCATTCTATTCGTTCGCGGCGTGAAGGCGAAACAATCTGCAGCGGTGCTAACAGCATCCACGGAGACCTGCGGAGACACTTGGCGCTCGTTGCGCGTCATATTGCATTAAATTGCTACGAAATGTTGCGCCGCGATACCTGAGCGAGTAGACGTGCGGGCGTCGAGCACTGAAATCGCGCGCCTACCTCTCTCCCGCGGGCAGACGGAAATAGTAGGCATACGCGACGACGACAAAACGTTGCAGTTTGAACGCCACAAACTTTGCGGCAAAGTTAAATGAATTCTGCCGGTCTACATGACGCCGACACAAATATGGATACGCTGTTCGCTCTAAGTAGAGCACGTTTTATCAAAGCAGCATATTTCACCCAAGAATCAAAAGTCGAGCATTCAAAGCTCGGGCTAAACATGACTTGGTGTGTTTCAGCCCTCATCGACTTTTGAACGAACGTTTAAATGAACGGCTCGGTCAATTGAACTTGGTGTAATTGATATGAGGGTATATCTGATCGAACCAAGTGGCATAATGTTAATTCATCTGGAGCATTATTTGTTACGTGCTCTTGTGGCAGTAAATTTAAATTAATTCGATGTATAATCGCATTTACATATGGAATGTGAAAATTGGATCAGCATTTCATTGGCAGGGTGAAAGTCATTAGGCTTTCAATGTTTCGAGGGGCGGAAGAAATAATTCAACGAGGTGAATTTAGCAGCTTTGGTAATCGTGATTAAGTTTCGATTCAGTTGCTTTTCCAATTCGAGATTTGAACTTGACAATTTAACGAAAACTAAACTGGCGTTTCTTTTTGCTCGAGGCGACTTTAAGTCGACGAAACACTCAGCGAACGCAAGACGAAGAAATATGTATCTGAACGATCAGTGCGCACGGTAGTCCGTTATTGAAATATCCAGTCGCATGGCATTAAATCCGCATTTGTTCTATTGGATTTAACGCTTCCGCCGAATCTGTGTCACGAATGCTCGCAAAATGTGCATAGCAACGAATCGACGTATCTCTTGACTTGGAACAAAACTCTCCAGTTTTCAAGAAATAATGTATGCGTGCAGGACAAAAGTCAGATCGACGTGTCAATGTTCGGTACATCGAAGGGCAACGAAATTGGCAAAAAAAAACATTGCCGGACTAACAATTTTAAGCGTTCAACAGCGCGGTCAGCGGATTAGTTGGCAACGTGGCGAAATTTATTAGGACGTTTCTTTTCATGGACGAGCACGAGCGAGCATTCGCACGCGAAAGACAGCGCTGGGCTATGATCAAAACGCCCGGATCTACATCACAATTCCACAATCAGCATTATCCATGCGTACTTGTCACCCGCGCTTACGCCTTCATCTGCCACTGATAATTACACCTTTGTTCTCATGCAATGGCACAGGACTAAATCGTCCAAAGCGCTCCCGGGTATTTCGCCAATAATCGTTTTTGCATTCTGCTGATTGATGGAATTATGGTTTCATTACCCGCATAGTTGCAGATTTTGTATTGCCGTGTTATTTTCCCCCGCAATCGACATTTTCGGATTTCGTCCGATGACAATCACGCCATACTTTATTTAAAACCAATCAACCACATTATTGTTTGCCGTTTTTCTGTTTTTCTTTCATCATGCACTCGATTTTCAACAAAAAAAAACTAATAAACAAGCATGCCGCTGCAGATGCATTGAAAATATACCCGTACTGAATATTCATTTTCGTATTATTCTTTTGGATAATATAACAAACATTTTTAATATTGATAGAACCTTTCTTTCACATTTGTAACCCTTTTTATTCTGACATTCAATTTTGAAGTTCTTTTGCAAAAATTTTCAGACTCGCTTTAATTATTTTTGAAACTGTATCAAACTACGAAGTGCAAATCGAGAACGAACTTTTTTTTCAATAAAATATTGCTTCTGAAAAAAAGGGATAAAAAACAGTCGTTTCACACTGATTTGGCGTTGTTAAAAATTTGCAACTATATTCAATGGAGAACGTTTCTCAATACCTGAATTTACTCGCATGATAAAACAAGTATTTAAAATTTGCAATGAAAATATATTTCGAAATGTGTTATTACGATTTGAGAGTAGATGTTACAGGGTTACATACCAGAATTTAATTTCAAGATGAATATGGAAATGAGAAAATCGAGCGAAGAATGCATTTGACTCAGAGGTTCTGACACAAGTTATGAAATTATAATTAGAAACGTAAGGTTTCATCGTCTGAGTCAATTAACAATTCGGTATACACAGACGTATGGTATTTCTTTCATGATGCACAATATATGCATCTTATTGCTCCGAAATAGAGCACACACGTGCGTGAACGAACTGCAAATATATATTCCAAGACGGGAACATCTACTAGAGAATAATCTTGAGGAAACTTGGCGTGAAACCGCCGTACGCGAGTAAGAGCACGAGTGGCATCATCCCTCCACATCTTGTCTCGTCTTCTCGTGACGCTGCGAACTCTTGCATACCACGAAAATTCTCTTCGCGTGATATATTTTTAATGAATAAAATGTTTCGCGTGTTCTCATTGAGGAACAACATTTTTCTCCTCTTTAAAATTTTCGGTTTTGTAATCAAATCCGGCGCTTAATTGAAATTGCGTAACAGTGTTTTAATCGTGATGGGTCTTTGATGTTGATAATCAAACTGGTATTTGCCAGTTTTAATTACATGACTAAAACTGATGATGAATAAATGATTTCGTGCGTAATTTTTGATAGGAAACGGTGGAATTTACTGATTGCGCCTCTGTAAAATAAATTGCTGTCGTGTATGTTCACGTGTCACATGCACTACAAACGTTTGCACAAGCTTGAAGCTTGAGAGACCGGTTTTTTAAACAATTTCATTCGCAAATTTGTATCAAATTAGACTGACGAAAATATGGAAAACAAATTCAACACATGATAATTTTTAATTTCAATTGAACTGAATAATCGATAATTTTTTTGTAATTATTACACGTCATGCAATCGACTTAAGTATCGAAAGCATTGTAATCGACGAGCTAATATCTTCAGCCCTGTTTGAATTTTGCTTTAAATATCTCAGACTGTTGGCGTTGAGTGAAGTGTATTCTAGTTTGAACAACACAATTTTCTACCAACTCGAACGGTTTATCATTCAACTTTACTTTATAATGCTTTTATGATATTGTAAAATTAAAACACGCGTTTGTTCACGTTTGTTTTCTGTAATCATTTTGTTTTTCAATCAATTTTCCTCGGATATTGAAACAACAATATTGAAATTGTAAGAAAATTGAACAACTTGTAATACCAAACGGTGGATAAATAGTGGTAATTAAACAGTGCCAATTAAATTTGCTATTACAATGTTTGCACTGTAAAAAAGTGTGAAACTTTTCTGAATGGTCATTGGAAATGAGAATTTTTTAATTGGAATTTATTGACATGTAGAAGATCTTAGTGTAACGCAAATCGCCTGACTTCTCATCGTCATGAAAAGGCTATTGTAAACGTAATTATATCACGCTTCCATAAATACCTCCCTAAATTAATGCATAAATTATAACGTTATCTCAACTCCAGCACGAATGACGTCTTTTGATTAGAAAAACGTATATAGTTATCATACGTTAAAAAAAAGTTGCTAAAATTAAACCGAACGACTTTCTAAAAATGATGTCACGTATTTTTTTTTCAACGACAAACTTGATAAACCTTCATCTGATACATAAACTATCAGATAGAAAAAAATATTTCCACTCCTCTTTCTGCACTAACGGTCACATTACGGTTCGTGTTATCATTTATAACACACAAATTGAGGTCAATAAAAAGAACCTAATTGCTGACGATAAGATGGAACGGGCGTTGTAAATATAAACTGAATAACATGTGACATATTAGGAGCTCCTTTTTCGTACTGACTTGGATACAGACTCGATGCTCAAGCAGCAAACTCGCAAAGACGCCGGTTTGAAAGACGGTACACCGTGAACGTCTTGTCATGCATATAACCGCTTTGAGAAAAGGGAGAAGAGAAAAAAAATTGTAAAAACGCGCTCATATAACGCGCACAAAAAGGTATTTTCGTATAAAGTGGGAGTGGAAGCGCTTCTGAGAAGATGGCGCTCTCAAAAGAATTGAAAACATTTCAAAGTTGCTGGCTGACAAATTTTTGCCGGCCCGGCTAATTTTAAACCGCGAGATTCCACAGTGCCTTTACGTCGTAACTGAGAGCGGCGCCGGAATCCGAGCAATTCCGCTGCTTTTGCGGACTTGTCGTTCTCGTATCACATAACAAAGCGTTTGATAACGCCCTGGCAAACGGCTGGCTGCATAAATGTTTACACTGATAAGTCACCGGCGTATATATGATTCATTAGTCCGTGTACCACAACGCCGAATTATGTAATTGACTCTGCGTCGCTCGGTCACAACGCCACCCCTCTCCCTGATTCCAAGTTCTGCTTGTATTAATAGGTTATCCGACCTGAGATCGAGATTGCAATTACAGCACCACAGTCAACTCATTTATATGCACCATACAACTTGCCAGATAAATACCTGCGCTAATGATATTTTACCAAATTAATCAGCTTTTCATTTATGTACGAGTTGTTTCCACAAAGTTCACAATTTTTTTCCAACTATAATTCCATTACTTTTTCCAGCGCAAAAGTAGCATTCATTACATTGTTTTTAATTCAGCTCTTGTATTTACTCTCTTTTTCAACAGACATTTTACAAAACAAATTGATGTCACTCTATGAATAATCAACTCGATTGTTCCGCGTGAAGTACAACTCATTTTTTTTAAACTTTTGCAAAATCTACTTTCTTATAATTTCTAACTTCTTATAGAAAATATTTCAACTGAACGTTATATTCCAAGCTAATCTTAAAATTCAATAAAAACTGCAATTTCGACTTTTGCATCCTCAAAAACATTTCTTCCAGCAATGCATGGGACGAGATGAAAACTCTTATGGTCGTTCCGTAACTTTTTGTGAACATTCGCATAATGAAATTTGTTCGGTAAATAAGTGGAGTTCTAATATTGAATACGCAGAAAAAAATCTCGAATGAAAATGTTTTCCGACAAATTTATATCATAAAATTACAGATTAATTCATCTTTAACGTACACTTTAACGTACAATTTATCCACAAAAAATACTTTTCTTCGTTTGGATTCGGATTGGAGATAATAAAAAAATAATCTTACCAGGGGCGTTGTTGAATTCTATTACACTTAATTCGCATCGAGGTAATTTCTTTCTCGAAACTCAGCTCCGGGGCGTCTACTATATTTCGTTGACCGAGCCGTAAGAGCAGTAAATCAGCCCAGAAGGTGCATCAGGCAGCGCATATTGCATGTATTCATTTGTACATAATCTGGACTAATCCGGGTGTTTTATATTGCGGGCGCTAGTTTTCTTTGATTCGGATTTTTCGCAGCCGCTTGTTTAGCATTACCATTCGCGTTGGGTATTCTCTTTGACACCGAGCCATTTCTATCTCTCCCTCTGTTCATCCTGTTCGTGAATTCCTTTAATAACTCCTGTCCATTTTTCATAAGTTAATATCCTTCACAAGCGTATCTAGATTCGCATCAGACGCCGCAATATTTCACGGCCGGAGATTTTGCATTCGCGATGTTTCGCTGTTTAAAATTCTATAACATATGATTTACGAAGCATTAGGCAAATTGTTTTTGTTTCTTGACTTGTTCTGCATAATATTAAGGCAATACTTTATTTTCGGGATGAAACACGATACCTCAGCCACTGGCGATGCCAGTTTTTTATCGTTAGAGAGCTACGTTATATCCCCATTAGGATTAAACACAATTCTAATGAACGAACGAGAGAAAAAAAGTGACAACAATTTTGTTGTTTCCCAAATAAACGTGTTTACAATTTGTAGGATGTAAATCTAATGTTTGGTCGATTGGAAAAATTGAGTTGCAAAAAAAATTTTTTTCATCAAAACCTTGTTTGCAGTTGTTAAATGTGAATCCGTGTGGTCTCAATTCTCCTGAAGGGAGTCAAAGCAAAAAGTTTCGTTTCCAAATATTTGACTTTTCGGAAGCGTAGCAAAAAAACGAACGAAATGGACACACGTTGACAAATGCAGTGACCATTTCAATTTTTGAAAACTAGAAGCAGAATCACGTTACAGTCGATCGGCCGATTGTTTCATTATAAAAACGTTTTTCGTAATTTAAAGACCTAGGAGCAGTTGAGTGATCAAGTAAAGTGCAGTTTTCAATTTGGGTTCGAACGCCACCGGGCGACTTCGGTAAAACAGTAGCAAACGTCGAAGAGAAATGTGCAAGCAGACGCTACATTGACAACAGAAATATCCATTAGTTGGATTAACTGTCACACTTTTAATACGCCGTTGATTCCACGAAAAACGACTCGCTGAACATACACATAACTTCCGGACAGATATCTCGACCTGTCAGAACCGGAGGCCTGGCGGCTCACGCTGCGAAATTAACGCCGACAATTTCGGTTGAGTCTGCGAGAGCCTTTTTCAATTAGTACGGTCGCCCGAAACGCTCTCGCTGCCCGGATACAAAATTAAACACTTTTTTTCTCCACCCTCCTTAAGAACCGTGTTATTAGCATGAAATATGAACAATGTCTCGTAATCGTCGATTTACAGAATAGGTCGGCCATGAATGTTTCAATTGCCCTCCGCCTATTAAGCGTGAACTAATTCGATTGTTAAATTGGGAATAATTTTTTTTTTCGTTCCAGACGAGATGAAGAATTGCCATTTCAAGTGAATTCGGTTCGACGCCGACGATTACGTTTAAACGCCGTTTCCCAATGAATTTAAATAAGCGCGCGTTTATCTCTCTGCAGGATGTAATGGTAATTTTTCATAATTTCACACACCATGAATTCGAATACGAATCGACTCGACTGAATGTCTTCATTTTGTTTGAACAATTTATAAGAAATTTCAGAATTTAGATTGTTCAACATTTTTGCTTGTTTTTAGAGGTTGTGAAGCTTTGAGACAGGTTGAACCATCCATCGAGCATTTTGGCATTCGCGCAGTGTATGGTCCGGTAAATCTTGTAATTACGCAGGCATTACGGCAAGAGTGCAGGCATAGCGTTACAATTGCCAAGACCTCGATCCAAAAGTAGTCTACATTGCTGACAGTATCGCTGCATCTCAACTCCAGTGTTGAGATAAAAATCGCGACCCCGTGCTCCTGACTATGAGTTGCTGTCAGCAGTATTCGTCGCTGGGATATTATCTTTTTTGCGGATACTTTGAATGGAATTAAGTGCAAACCATTTTTCAGCCTTGGGAATCAGATCGATAGTGCCATTTTGTTATTTATTGCGCTTTTTCCCTCAAGTCTTATAGAAAAGTAAACACTTGTTCTCTTTTTGAAAAATCACCAAGAGATTTATTACTTTCTTTGTTACTTTCGTTTGATGTTTATTTCATTCTAGCGACTAGTAGAGAACAAAATCTGACTAACTTAGTCAATTCACGCTTAAAAGTGGTATCGTGTCGGACAAGAAATTATCCCTGGATAAAGCCTCATGTGTTTGTCACATGAGGATTCGAAATTATGAATTCTTAAGTAGCCAACTGTCGATTATGAAGAGTGCAGAACTACCGAATAGGCACACGTTCAACAAATAAAACAAGAATATCGTCAGAGTAGAAAAATTCCTAATCCTCTTTCTGGTTGTGAACTTATGAAAAACTTTAAAATTGAATCGTTCAATTTTGTGTTTCAAGAAATCTTGAATATCAAATTCAGAACGCATCTCAAATTCAGAATTGCATTTAAAAGATGTTTCAAACAATTCATTTGAGTAAAACATGAAAAAACTAGTACGAAATTAAACCAAGTTTTGAACGTAGCCTCGTCGAAGAAAAGTAAGGCTTCCAAGTCTTGACCCCGGCTATCTAATTACTTTTACAATTTCAGGGAGTTTGATTTAGTAAGGATGCCTGATTAATGCTATTCCAAACAAATATTTGTCGTTCTTTTTAACGTATAAACAGCGCTGTATATAAAATGTACGAATAACATTCACAATTTTAAGATCGCTATTCGCAGCATATCATTCTATTATTTATTTGTGAAACATTACGCCCTACGATTCGTGTTTATTTAACGGAACAGTATCATAGCAGCGTCATCAAATAACATGCGGTACAATCAACATTGATTTTAAAAATGGATATAAATATGGATGACTCTTTTTCATGCGCGTTATATAAAAATGAAATATTACACAAATTCGTGCGGACGACTACAAAAATAACAGGATTTTAAAGGTCCGGAGACAGATCTTAAAGAGAAATAAGAGTAATGCGGGTGGGAAGGACATTGCTCACAAGTTTTACGAGCTCAGAGTACTACAGCGCTTTTAATGCAATCGTTAAATACGAAGAATATTGCTAAGACACGAGCTTTTTTCTAAAAGGGTGACTAAAAAAAGATACCACATTTACACTTGTCTACATCCTTAAAGCCATATTATCATAAGCGCAAAATTGTTGACAAAATATTAGTTCTGTTTTCGTCAGAATCTAAAAGCAATACTCTTTCTTATATCCAATTATGAAGTAAAAAGTTGTTGCGTTGTTTGTCGCGAAAATTTAGTTACAGACTGAGGCGAACAGAGAATTATCATTGGCAGGAATGATTGAGTCGGCTGATTAAATTATCGAGAGAAGAACAAACGGAATAATAAAATTGCGTCTGTTCAAACAATCATCAGCACACGAAAAAAGGTTCGCGGATATATATTTGAAATAAAACTTCACGAGGTATTTTTTGCACAACTTTTGTCGATTCAGCGACTGTCACCTGGGCTACAGCGTTACAAAGTTAGCGGTGCGCGAAAGTTTATAAATTCAATAAATTGATTCGAGTTGCGTTAATTTAAGGGTCTCTCTTAATTGAAAGAGTTGACTCTGGCTAAAAGTTTCAATTTGTCTCAAAATTTCGGCACCCGGTTCTAGAATTGTCGAGCTATCGTTACTATGCACCGTTCGGACAAAACACGCAGTTCAGGAATTCGCAGACTATTGTATTTAATTTTCCATTGCAAGCCTAATCTCTTATTTTTTGCAACTTCAATTGATATTTTCAAAACCTGAAAATTTCATTCAAATTGAAAGAAAGTGATTGAAGTTTCTTATTAGAAAGTTCTTTTATTGTTCACCTTTCCGTTTGTTTGTTTGTTTCGGTGGGATCAAATCATTGCGCCTGGCACTAATTGAATTTCTTCATCCCGATTATAGACTTTAATTACTGAGGAACCTTTGAAAACATTTTTTATAATAACATTCCACTATCAATCTCGAGTACGTCACATAAACAGCACTTTTTTCGTTTATGATTCTGTTTCTTGTATTATTATTTTTGCCAATTTGTGTAGAGTCAATAAAACTTTGACTGGCGTTGTTTAGATATCTTGTAAGCCTTTCAACAGTCATTAAGACGTAGAAAGTTCAGGCGAATATAAATTATGCCTGCCCGAGAATTGTACCTAGAGATGTTTTGAGTTCTTTTTTTTCTCTCGAATTTTTATTGTTCCCCGTCGAGATTCGCATTCATCTGCTGCCAACGATTTCGTATACAACGATCGTTTTGAAATACCACCTCTTCTAAGCAGATTATTATTTCACGTCAAAATATTTGCAGAGTGTAATTTCTTTCAAAAGAATCTGAGAACTTCCAATCAAAAAAAAATAGTAAAAAAAGTTTGTTATTTCGAGTATTACTTATGTTCGTATTTTAATGAGACATTTTTAATAACTCCGACAAGACATTAAACTGTTCAATTATCAAGGGACGGAAGCGTGTAATTTCGAACACCAATTTTGGAAGAGTCGTGCAAAAAATAGTCTGATAAATAATTCATCGATCGAGAACAAAATAAAAACATCGTTTTTAATGACGCTGATGACGTTTATCGAGTGTCGAGGACGGTTATATATTTCGTACCGTTGGTCTAAGTGTGCAAGATTTAGTCTTTCAAAGAGACCGAATCGCCATCGATAAACGAAATCGAAGGGTAAAAAATTGGAAACGACATAAAATTAAACACCTCATTATGCGATCAAGTTTAGAAAAAAAGGCGCCCCTGTGAGCGGAGCGCCATAAATTTCGACCGTGGCTACAACATAAAAAACATCCTCTGTGATCTTTCAATGAGTGCGCCGCCCGTGGACGCCCGGCCATTGTCTGTCACCGACTCATTATGCACCTCCCATCTGCATGTAATTTTCCTAATCTCCGCCGAACATCTTGTTGAAAGACTAGAAAATAATCGATTGAGTCGTCAGTGAATATTCTTCAGCAGCTTTAATGGACCTACGACGTCAAATTATTACCCATCTGTGAATTACCATTATGACCTTGTAATAACCAAGTGACGACATGCTTTTCATCAATCTCTTCTTTTCATTTTTTCATACATTAAAAAGATGAAATTATGTTGTTAACTGAAACTTCACGAGAATAATTACAAGATTCTTTCTTTTCTTTTTTTTTTTCAATTGATTTCTTTATTTTTACCTATTTCGTTAGGACAAAAACAGATTTGAAACCAAGTTGAAACGAATGTTTTGATTGAAATTTCCAATACCATCAAATTTACCACTCCAGAACTTGAGGACCAAAGCATTGGAAATTTCTTATTACAAAGAAGACATATTTATGGTTGAAAGAAGAGAAAGAAAAAAAGCTGAAAAATCTGAGACAGATTGTTGAATATCATTGGAACGGTCGAGTGAAGCACCTCAGAACAGGCCCCCAGTGCGCCTTTGATGGAAAACGAGGAGGCAGACAATTCGCCGCACAGCTACTTGAAAAACACATTGACCCTAACCATCGTCTATTGTCTGTGACGCAGCATTATTTTCGTCCGTGTAATTTCATCAATCTGCCGGGAGCATCTAGTCGAGGGCCGTTTCCAATTTATCACTGGTTTCGCCGCAAAACGACCATCGCGAGGCCGCTTCAAGATAGCGCCAATATTATTAGAAGGAAATAAACCCGGCTCGGTGCCATTTTTCTTCATGCACGACACACGCCGTTTTGTGTCTGCGATCTACACCTGGCAGGGATTTCCTATACGATACAGAGTAAACAATCTAATATAGCCGAACGAGTCTCGTGTTCCGCCGGCTTAGACGACATCAAGCAAGGTCAACTCGAAAAGCATCCCCGAATCGATTTGAGCCTTTGTCCGATGTCCGGAAAGGTGCGGCGTCGAAAAGGACCCGACGGCTTTTGTGCCGCGCCAGACCAACGAGTGTCAAATGAGCGAGAAAGTTATTTCGAAAAAATGCCTCGAAAATATGATAACATCGTCATTTCTTTGGAAGCTATGTGTACCGCGGTCTATGTCAAACGAGTACAAAACCGCGCAATGTTGTTTATTTCCATGCGCGCCCAAATTTGCATAAGCGAATTCAGTTTCGTGCACCTTACATAACTCGCAGCAAAGAGCTATAAAAGTGTCTCATAAAATGCGACCCTTGCTGGTTAAATTTGTAACTTCATTTGTCGCTTGTTTTTGTTCCGCACGATTGGTCGCGCGGCCGAGTTAATGAAGCACGCAATTTTTTTTCAGATCACATTTACCCTCTCTCTCTGGTTCTTTTGCTCTGCCCTTTTTGCACTCATTGGCTGCACATTCGTGCAAAAAAGCGTGTGCCCTAAAGCGGTACGTATTTCTTTGGAGATTTCTTTTTCGTTCGCTTCTACAAACCAAAGACTGCGATGAACTTGATTCGGCAAAAAGAATGTGATCTGTGTTATTTTTTGATAATAAATTCTGTTTGTGCTTGATTTTTTTGATAAATAATTTTTGTTGTATTCAATTTTCGGAGAAATGAAATATGCATCGTACGGTATTGATTTATTAGAGACGTTTCCTGGGAAAGCAAAAAGAGCGATTTGTCATTGATCAGAAATAGTTTCACAGGAGTTGCTTCTGTTGCAACTTATTGAAATTCGATGGAGAAATTATTGAAATTCTTCTTTTTTATTTTTTTCCACAAATGAGTGTAATAGGATCTGTGTGGATTTGTGACGTTTGTACGTTCGTCCGGATTTACTGAATGAACAATTTTAATAACTTGGTTTTATCTAAATACTGCAACTGTTCTTTGAATTAGAGTCATTGAAGTTTATGGTTGATCGAAATTTGGTTGATCCAAATTTTGACGTCACTAATTGAAACATTTACATCACAACTGAGATACCTTTCGGTGCATAACGAAACGATTACTGAAAATGTCATCACGTCAAATTCCGCTTTAACGCGCTGCCACAAAACAATTTACCTGATCTGATAAAAACGTGGGCTCGTCGTGCACCAAGAAACATTTTCATTTCATTGTCTACTTCAATTTGAGTCCCTATCGTCTTTCCCTATTATTGAATTCATGGAAGATACAATCTCTTATTCCGAGTTAAAAAACAGTTCTCGTACTAATTTTGAATTCTAATTTAGTTGAAACAGAAGATTTGCCAGTATGAAAAAAAAAATTTGCACTGCATAAGCGTGCAAAGTAAAAGCAAAACATTGACACCATGGAGCATAAAAAAGTTATACTCCTCATGATTCTGAAATTCATATTTTTAATTTTAAATTTGAAAAAAATGTTTTTATCAGAGCGAGCAGAAGTAGCTTGACGAATGCATGATAGCTTTAATTAACACACGTGTCAGCTTTCATTTTAATGTAGACACTTTTATGTGAAAATTTTTCGATTAAATTATTTGAGCAAGGTGGATAGAGCATAGAGAAGGACATCGCCATAATTATATAACAAAGAATATGACGAGGTCATCCAAAGTAGACATTTTATCTCACATTCCGCGAAATTTTCACTGCGACAACTTTAATTAAGACGTTAGGTGTTGGCTCTATGAAATGTTATATATTTTTGACGAATTACTTTTCTTTTTTTCATTCCATTTTGTTATCAAGAATTTATGTCAAGAATTCGGCTGTATGAATGTTGCACTTCATAACGTAGCGTGTATTAAAATACGCAATGAATTTTCCACGACTTTGCATAGAATCTGCATATGTGGAATAAATGACCAACATTTTTTACGACATTAATACACCAGGCCATTGTCACTCGCATATGGTAGCATCATTGTTCTCCGCGAATATGTACCTGTTTAAAACACTTGTACACTCGTTCCGCCCCGGAGTTCTTTATTTTCAACAAAAATTCAATATTAATGCAATTATGACTTTTTTGTTTCAAGAATTATGACCCCACTGTTTGTCGTAACTCATCGCGAATTTCTTTAAAATTTGTTACGTTGAAAAAAAAAAGTTAAATCCAAACCTAACATCTTTCACAAAGCTGTTTCATTCATCGATAAATGCGGAGCGCTAAATTCCCACTTAGTTACGTTGTTTAATTATCTTAATCAACAAAAACCCTTCTTTAACTAAGTAAAATAGGTATAGCTGTAAGGGTGGATTTCAGCCCCCCTGATTATCTGAGTTAAGATGTATTTGATTTCATCTGATTAGGTCAGGTAACGGTTTCGAATTGCCACAGTCTGCAGGTACACTATATAACTTGAAAGTAACAGCTTTATCAGCACTGCGCTGCAATTCAGCCTTCCCTTAAATGCACACTGTTGTTCATTCAAAGTTATTATTCAAGCTGGGAACAAAACCCTAATTTCTCAATTAATATCAGATTATCCATGTAGTCTATTTCATCCGTTCTATTCTTCGTTGAAATCGGTTACGCTCCGGAATTGGTGAAAATTACAAAACAGAGACAAACGAAATTCGGCCCTTTTATTCGGCACAATGGCGAAACATGTAGAAATAATGTAGTATGATAATTTTGCGTCTCGGTTTTGCGTCAGCATTAAAATTGTTATTTGAGTGCCTGAACTCGGCGGCCGTAATTTCAATATGTATCCAGACAAGTTTGAGAATTCGGGCTGAAAACATGTTTACATTTTCGCTAAACCGAACTTACAGCGCTCAAAAAGCGACGTTACTCAGCAAACCGCAAACTTGAACGCACCGCACATCTTTTATTTTTGGATAGAAAGCCCTCGGCCAAATACACACAGAAGCGTCAGCCCAGTTGCGGGACCACGTTGAATCGATCGGAAAAATAGCTTACCTTTGTTCCGAAACTCCGGCAAGCCATCGTTTCCGGCGACGGGGCGCGTCAGCGACGTCAGCAAACCCGATAGAAACACAAGCGAGAACGTGCGCCGCATCTCGATCGCAGGGTCAGGTGTCTTTATCGGCACGCAACGCACTGCAGACAGACGCCAGCCAAATCGTCGTGCTTTTGCCGCCGCCAAGCTGGATATCCCATTCAGGATCAACGTCACGTGTTTGGACCGATTGCAAATTTTCCAATCCACGTCATCATCGACAACGTTTCTGCACTTTGTCAAAACTGTCCCTCCAGCTGTAAAATATGTGAAACAATTCATCAGCGAACATTGAAAAACAAAAGTATTACATCCAAGGTACAGACATTTTCAAGACGTGTATTTTATGCTCTCACGGGAAATTTTGTAGTTGCAATAAAGCTTTTAATTTCTTTTTCTGTTCTTCTTCGTCTGAGCGAAAGTAACATTGAAAGTTAAATGTTTTTTAAAGTTCATAATGAAAAGTTAAAAAGTAATTGTTACGATTTTTTTATGCCTTGGCTATTTTGTTAAGGTTTTTTTGTCGGCGGTTAATTTGTTTTTTGCATGTTTAGTGCATCCTCGTTAAAATGTAAATCTAATAAATTTCGGGAAAAAGTACCTTAGGTTGATTAAATGTGTTCTCATTTTTATGCAAACGCTGGACCAAGAAACGAGGATGCCGTACAATGAGGTTTGAAATGGGGTTTTGATAAGATTGGCCGACATAGCGGAACCAGATTACCTCCGATATTCGAATAGGAAATTCAGGTGCAATCGACGCCCGCTGCGATGTTTAAGTTCGTTCGCTACAAGGGGCTTAGTTATTTAGCTGAGTTAATTAGCAGGGTTAACAATTTGTTTCTCAACCACTTGTAACTGAGTACAAAAGCTGATTGTGTACGAACCAATCATCATCTAAATGCTCAGAATTAATAATATAAATGTTTAAATAGTACCTGAACTATAGAATGATAAATACATTGAGTGTTTATTTTAAATGAGTTATAATTCAATGAACTTGCACTGACAAACAATTTTCAGTTATGGTTTCCTCCTACTAAAACAATACTCAGGTCAAAAAGTTGTAATTGTGTTATTGTTGTTCAATTAAAGTCAATAATTACACTTGACAAATGATAAAATTTGTTCACGAATGTCATTTTCAACTGTCCAGTATTCACTTTTACGCAGCTTTTGTTTCTTGGAAAAATTATTAAAAACAATTTTTGTTAGTTTAAACTTTGTGTAATAAATTTTAGCCGCAACAAAGAAACGAAAATTATTTTTAATAAACAGTGGTAGTCTCTGATCTTGCATCAGGAGCGCCATAGGAATCTGTGTTTTCGACACGCATCCACTTTATGGCACTCAAACACACACACACACACACACACACACACACACTTTTTTGTTCGCTGTTCTCGCATGAAAAACGCGCGCTCAGAATGGAGATTGTTTCGTTAATTAACTTAACGTTGGGTGCCACCCAAATTGTATATTGAATTAATGCTAGATGAGAGTGATTAATCTCCGAAAGCAGACATTTATCAATTACCGAGAGATTAATAATTCGCAGGCATTGAAAGTATATTTATTAATTCGAATTTGCTCTTATCGTTCTGATTTTGTAAACAGGTATGTGATCAACAATCATGTCAGTATGTAATTAATGACATATTTCACAATATTTGCATTGCATTTCGCTTAAAGGATAATTTTTTCCATAACAAAAATATTAATTTCCAAAGTAAAGCTAAACAATAATAAATGAAATATGAACGAATATATCAAAGTTTTTGTGAAAAATTTTTGACAAATTTAGTGAATATAAATGAATAAAACTATCATTTTCATGGAAATGAAAATTTTTTTTGCTTTTGATGAAAGCTGGAGACTTCTTGAAAAAATATTGTGTGAACTAATTCCGGAATTTATTTCTAAAAGAAAGTGATAAATAAAAAAGTTGAAAAATGCTCATAAATAATGTAGCGACTAAAAGGGACCAGCTCTATAACCCAAACAAATGAAACGCCTAAGAAAAAGCGTTTTTTACGTCAAAATGCCTTTCTCGGGTGATAGTGTGGATCAAAAGTTATACTCACAAACAAATTGGCTGGACTGTGAAGTGTGTACATTAAAATTGATAATGATGAGCGTGGAAGCGGACGTGGTGCGTGCTTTTTTGTTGACTTGGGGTGCGAGTGGCGCTGAAATTGCAATCGCATGTGCTCATCGCGTCGCAGGCCTGCTAAGGTCGCCTTTTGATTGCCAAACCAAGGGATTTTTTATCGAGCAGCAGCCTCCTCGGACCGTCGCTTTGTTCCGCGCGACTCGTCCATTTTTTTTGGCCCGCCAGCTCTTTTGTGACACGCTGACTATATTTCTCGCTGCTGGCAACCCGCCGCGTCCTCAGAAAGGCGATATTTCTTCGCCTTCGATCGCTTCCTTCCTCGCCGACTCCTCCTTCTTTATTTCTTCACGAATCTATCGCGTCTTCCGGGATTTTTTGATTCGCGTCTTTTCAATCAGCACTATATCTATCCCCCGTCGTTTCTCATCGATAATTGTCACGCCATCGATGTTCCCGGACCACTGCTTTCTCACTCTCTTAATTAAAATCCTGCCAACAAAAATGATGAAATTAAAATTCCATTTAACGGCTTTGGCGGTATTTCATTTAAAAAGAAAACAAATCAGAAGGAATTTGTACTTAAAATATTTATCTGTTCAAAATATATTGCAAAGTATCACGATCTACAAAAATGTACATTTGTATACCGAAATAAGATCTCTTGTTTCAACTTTGTAATCAAGTTTGCTGGTCGTTGTTTACCTGTGCGTTTATAGCTAGGTTAGTTTGGTTAGGTTCTTTTGTTGACAACTTCAAATCAAAAATTTAGCACTATTGGGTACTCACGATATTTTAAGAACGGCATAACGTGTAAATATTTTAGAATAAAACGACGTTTCTGGTGAATAATTGTGTTTTCCATTTGACTCCAATGACATTTCAAGACAACATTGACGACATTTTAAGAACTAAATTGAGTTCGTTTATTTTGACAAGTATCCGAAATATTTTCAGAATTGTCTGCATTTCTGTTCATAGTTGGTTTACGATAATGGAATCGAACAAAGGTAAACATTAGATATGGACTTGGAACAAATAACGTCTAGCCAAAACTGATTGCAGTAAAAAAACAAAAGAATAAAATGATTTTTGTTTACGCTGCTGGCTTTGACATTCGTGTGTTTGAGGGAAACGTTTTGACGTCTTAATGGTGGTAAACAACTTCGCAACTAAATAAAATGGATACAAAAAACAACGGTTTCCACTTTAGTTTACAACTTCTATTCCTCTACACTAAATTGCAATATTTTTTTATAATAAAAAACTGTTTTTTCGATTACTCAATACTGATGAACATTCTGTTTTCTTTCATGTATATTTTCAGATATTGAAATTGAAATGGAATTATTTTATTTCATTGGTGAATTTATTCTGTTGGTGACCCTTTTTCAAAATCTGCAATATTTTGAATTGAAATCAGCTTAAAAATGGACAAATATTTCCTTTAAATTATGAGTAATATTTTTCAGATAAAAAAATAACATTTCAATTGTATAATCATTATAAATGGTATCAATTTGTCACGGATGCCTGGTCTTGTTTTATGTGGAGTGCGAAGAAATGAATTGAAAAAGTTGCACAAACAAAATGTGTATCATTATAAAAGGGTACATTAACTTTCTTTTTCGTTCTACCTGTGGTGAAATGATCATACAAGTGAAGTTTATGTGCCACGTACGAGCCATATATGTGTCAAACTGTGTGAATGCGTTTACAACTGACATATATACCACTATTTGCGTTTATAAAGAGTGACACAAAAACATGAACTTAAGAAATATGCATGTCCTTGCTTAAAACTCCAACTAAATTTTTTGGATGAAAATTTAATAAAATTCTATAAACTTCTGTTACAATTTCAAACCCCATTCCTAATCTTATACAAAAAAAGTGAAATATTTTCACTTCCAAAAATTTTAACAATTTTTCAATCAGAATTCTGAATGTGCCAAAAGAGGTACAGATACAAAACCACTTATGAAACACCAAAAATATATCAGATTTGTTAAATGATTAAATAAACTTTTCATCATTTTTTCACTAAGCTTCTAATTGGACCTTGAAAAAAAGATTTTGTTATCAGTTTTTTTGCTCCAATTTTTTTTGAGGATCAGATATTTCTGATGGGTGCAAAATATTAAATTAAAAAAAATCGTGCTCTAAAACGGCGATAAATCGTTACTATAGTAACATATTAATTCTTCCCTTTTCCAGTGCAACCATTCACAATGAAAAATTGTGACTAAATAAAGCACGCTAAAAATGATTTATGAAACGATCTTTCGTTACTCAAAGAGACCTAATTATTAATTCATAAAGAAAATTGTTTTGAAACCATGCATGCTTGCTTCTAGCATGAAATATGATTGTATAATTTTTTTGATAACGCAATAATTAATCAACAAAAATCACATCATAAATGGCATTTAGCAGTTTAGGATAATTGACAAAAAAGACACTACGAATAAACTTAAAAGATCAAGATAATTGTGATGTCACGTGCAACTTAGCGCAGATAAGTCCTGGCAGATGAAATTGACAAATGTTTTTCACAAGTCAAATTCAAACGTGTAAAATCACTTCCCTTTTATAACAAACTGAAAAGAAAAAGGTTCGCGTCTATAATTCATCCAAAAACCCCTCTGTTCAAACGCTACCAACATAAATTCAGAACATCTGAAACCTGGATTAATTTTTTCTTTTCAAAATATCCCATGACATAACGTCTTTGTTTAAGAATATATGAACCGGTTGGAGTCATACAATTAATAAAAAATCGTGAACGCAAAAATTTCAATTTCATCATCGTTATTTGACTTCGAAAATATCCTCATATTTTTCATTATTTCACTTTTCAACTTCAATTGTTTTCGTTGAAACATTATTCTAAATCAAACGAACATATTTTTAATCAACTTTTTCAATATATTTTTCATATTCTGTATAATCAATCTTTTTTGCTATACAACTTCAGTTCTGCATTTTCCATAAAAGTTTGCAATTAACTCTTAGCGTGTTGACATTGGCAAAAAACGCAACAAAATGTATAATGCACGCAGCGATCCACTTAATTGCACGGACAGGTATGAAATTTGATTTTTTGTTATTTAATCGTCGTCGCACGCGTGACCATAATCAACGAAGCGTCGTGTATTAGATGAGCCGAGATTGGGCGCGCGTCGAGCGTTTCGAGGATGCACTCCACGTGTTCAGTATGCACCGGCTGTGTTCACTTTCGCACGAAATTGTCCCGCAAAAAAACAAACACAAACATCTGAATTCGACGTCATAAAATCGGCCGAAAATATACTCCTCCTCCTGTGCTCCATCAGAGTAAAAAAAAAAGTTGTGTACTCCGTTACTAGTCACGCTGCGATTTTAGTGACGTTTACACGGAACAGTGTATTTTGGCATGAAAAAAAAAAAAAAAAAAACAGTGTGAACAAGCTCTGATGAAAAAAGGTCCGCCTTCGACTGTCTTTATGGATTCCCAGAGCTTTTAAGCGACTGACAAATTTATGATTTCGAATTTTTGTTATTTATTGTTATTAAGAAAACTTGCGGCTCAAGTTAAGTGCAAGCAAATGGACTACATTGTAAAAAACAAAGATGCATTTCGGGGCTGTCACTCAGGTCGTTTTTCAAACTGAAAAACGATAGACGAAACAGTTGATGGCTTGAAAAAAGAAAGACTTTCTGTCCTTCAACAAAAGTTTTATCTTTTCAATCTTTTTTCGTCGATGAATCAAATTATTAGAAGATATTCTGGTTCGATAATTTTATTTTTGTTGATTAAAAAACCGAATCATCGATCTATTGTAGTCTGGTGTATGTCGAGAAATCAACAGTTGTTAAAAATAGTGCGCCATGTGACGATGATGATGGAGAAACGTTTTTTTTTCTGGTCATTGTTACAATGACTTTTCGAAAACGAAGGCGTGTGTTTTTACACTCGGCTTTTATAGGTAAATGGGATTACAAGAAATATTATGTTCGACGTTACGATGCAAATAAGGCATCAAAAACTTAATAGCCGCGAGGGAAATAATGAAATATAAAATTAAATTCTTATCGCGAGCATTAGCATACATTTGCATTGCATATCAAATGAAAAATTAGGCTGTGTTTCTGCGAAACAGGATCAATTATTTTAAAGTGAAATCCGTACGACAGGCGCGATCGATCCTGATGTGTACTCGTGTTTAGTTTATAAAAAAAAACGTGTGCAAAAAAGCATAGAGTCGCGTGAAAATATCGCCCCTGGAGACGACACGGAGGTTGTTGCGTGGAAAAAATCTAAATATGAAATTGTCTTGCAACGTTGATGTTTTCATTTTTTTTCCATGCGAGATATACATAGAATAGTAATCGATTTTTTGGCCGCGATAATTCCCTCTTCATTGAGATTGACAAACTGTAACTAAAATATGTCAAAATATGATTCATGATGAATCTCATTGCTAACCAGTGAATTAATAAACGATCACTAAACGTCACATTAAATTTTCCTTTTTGGACGAAACATTTGACATGATAATCATCCCTCCGACATCATAACATTTGAGCATCCAGCTGGAAATTAACTTCATCATTCGAAAAACTTAAAACACTCAACCTTTTACTACTTTTCAAATCTCATTTCTTTTACTTTCCAATTTCTGTCAATAAAAACCCAAGACTTTGCAATCAGGAGTAACCGAATACCTGAATTAAGGACTTTAAAAAAAAGACTTAACATTCAATATGAAACGACAAATGTTCAACTCAAATACAGTTTCCTCGGAAGTTAACTTTCTTCATTTATACAAATATTTCAAAGAAGAACTAAAAACTGTAGACTTGAAATCTAAGACAAGTAAATAATACAAAACATGAAATTACAACTGCTCTGAAGTAATTCCTCAGAAGTAAATCCCAAAAAACGTCTCCAAAGCGCACGTGTATGAGACGTAAGGACGAGCGCACTGACACCGGCACAAAACGGTCGCGCACAACTGAACCCGACGTACTCCTTTGACACCGCAGTTCCACGAGGGCTTATTGATTACAGGAGACGGTAGAAAAAAAACACACAGCGCGAAAAGCCACTTGACACTGCGAAGACGACTGGGTCCGCGTGACGATTAAAACGCGTCAGTCGTTTCTAAAAGCCGGTACTGAACTAAAACCGAAAACGAAGACACGCGTGCGGTCCCCACTCGAGGCACGAGCTACACGCGACTTACAGGCGTTCTCTCTCTCTGTTCAAAGACCCTCTATAGGCTCGGGACACCCACACGAGGGGAGCAGCTTGGAAATAGTTGCACCGGCCGTCGCTCCCTCCTCGTATCTCGTGCGTCTACGCTCCGGCTTTATTCATCGGCCGTGCTTTCGTCATTCCATACAATACCCTACTCGGTCGAGATTTTCGGGGGGAGATCGAGCCACGTTTTTATACATTTATCGAGCCTAGCACAGCCTCGAGACATTTCGACATCTAACCACTTTTGTCCCCTTGCTCTCTATTTCACCTTTTTTTTCATTCTCTCGTCTCCGCTCGCGCTTTCCAAGAACCCTCTGGATTGCGCTCGAGGACCCGCCGGCACGATCCATTAGGGATCAAGTATCACACTAATGTATGTAAAAATCGGCTGTTTGGTTTCTCGCTTCCACTGCCAAATTGCTCGGCATAATCCGCGTCCCCGCTGGGAACCGTTAATTGTGCGAGATGTTTCATCTGGGGCGAACGTCCGGATTATCCTCGCCGGATTCCAAGCCTCTCGATGACTCGCCGAGGGTAATGGTTTTGTTTAGTCACGGCCGGCGAAAAGTCGAACGCTGCAATTCAAGCGCCGACGAGCCTCGCAGTTTAATGTCATAACGTGCTGTATTGCAATTGCGCGACCCTTTTTGCGCTCGGGCCTCTCTGTAATCGACGAACGTGTTTCAGTCTCTCGCAAAGTGGCCACTTTCAGATCAAAGGATCAAGGACAACTCAAAACTGTCGAGCATTTCAAAAGATATTTTGGCAATTATGTTTTGTATTGCTTGTCGTGTGTTTCGCCCCCTCGCACGACCTTCGCGAATATTCAGGCACGTGATTGCGCGTTCAAATTGGATTACATCAATAGCGCAATAACGCTCGAGATGGATTTCGACAAAATGCTAATCAAATATTTCACTCGAGTCAACTGTAAAAACCGCGTCGTTCAATTTGTCCAGCTAAAATAGACGCTTTTAGTTTACATTACCCGACAGCAAATTCGTTGAAAATCATTTTCAGCAAACTCTGTAAATTACGCACGATTGATTGAAATTTTTTTATTGAAAATTGTGAACGCTAAAATTTTTACGACCAAATGACGTAAACTTCATTTAAAAAACAAAAGGAAAAATGACGTAATTACTTTAACCCTTTGAACAAGGGACACTCACCCTTTGAATGTCACTTTCAGAGTAGAGTGATTAGTCCTGAAAAGCTACGTATATTTACCCGCTGACTAATTCTCTTATAATCCGAAACACGACGAAGTACATAGTTCATAGTAATGAAATCCCACTTTAATGTTCAGAAAGATAAATATTTCGATCCCTCCGCGGTGGAACGTACTACAAATAAGCGCAGACCACCCCGCTAGAAGGCGGTAGGTTCAACAGGAATGCATACGATGTAAATGTATTTCAATAACTCGAAGCTCTTCCCTCGAACGTGTGCGATAATACACGCATCTATTTATTATGCATTTGGCGTAACAATTGTGTCTACGCGCGTATCGATTCTTTGCGTATACTTAAAGCAAACGATACGTAGAGATCCGTACCGCAAAAAAGCCCTGCTGTGTACAGCAGTTGGACAAAAGGGAGAGGGACGCGACGGCGTATCATTCGTCTGATTATGCGATACGCGCTTAGGGGAACTCTAAGGGCCAACTGAGGTAGTAGTACAAAGTATCGCGCCCGAGTTTTGTAATAAAACGAACAAAGGGGACGGCGGTGCAAAGCTGCAACCTTTTCTAGCTACGTCCCAATGACTCGGTATTCCTCGGTTCTGGCCGAGGATATATTGGATGGGTAATAAAACTCGCGATTCATTCTTCCAATTGACACCCGTTATTCATATCGATCCAAGTTACATCCCTCAACAAAACTACAGTAATACGTTATGGAAAAAGATTATATTTACTAAAATCAAATTCTGTTGTCACTATCGTGGTAATTGCATTACAATTCTGATTTGGGTGGTCAGGGCTATGGTCACTATAACCATTTGAAGTACTACACAGTTAAAGTTTGTAGCTCATATAAAACTAGAGAGAATTATTTATCTATAATTGATACTTGGATAGCATACAATTACCAGATTTCTATAAGTCAAAAATTTCTTTAAGTCAAAAATTTCTACAAGTCAAAAATTGGACAATCTATATCATCGTTGTTTGATTTGCGAATACTTGGTACTATTCTAAGCACATTTGCCAAAACCAAAATGTAAATGAAGATAATGAACTACTATTAATATGGTAGAGTTAATCACGCGGACAATTGTTTAGACTTTCCAAATACACCCTTGGAGTGTCTGACGGACAGTTGGTAGTCAACTGACTGCACTCTGTAGCGTAAATGTTTATGAAAGCCCGAACAACTGTTACAGAAGATGCACATTTATGAAACTATTTGAACATTACTACAAATTAAATTTATCTGCATGGGTGGTGTTAATTTAAGTTCGAAAACGATTAGTTATAATTATGTATGCTTAGTTATAATTTGAAGAACAACAAAGTGAATGAAAATCAAGTAAAGGAATAAAAAGTTAACTGTGAAAACACTACATTTTAGATAATGAACCATACAGAAAAAAGGATATTTGCATATCAAACGTTGGTGCATTTTTCCTATCGCAACTCGTGCTTCGTGAGCATTTTTGAAAAACTGTATGCGCTAAAAATAAACAAAATTAAATGTTTTTACCTTTTTCAACTGCACAAACGTTAATAACACGTGTCCCTCTGATGCTGCGGACTTTATGGCGCCACACATCCTATTGCGGCTGCGCACGTGCACATCCTACTGCTGCGCGGTCGATCACTCCTACTGCGACTGCAACACATCCTAATGCGCTGCGCAGTCGATCATGTCACGTGCCCTACTGCTGCTGCGCAGTCGATGACGCCATGCGTCCTACTGTGACTGTAACTTTTCTTAGTGCTACTAAATGTCCTATAATAATTATTTGTGTAGTAAATTACCTATTACTATTGTAATTATAGGTAAGGGGTGTAACTTCAATCTAACGATGTCATTTAATATAACATTAATATTATTATTTTATTGGTCTGATATTAGGTTACGTTAATGTCAAATTTTTTGTCAAATTTTTTTAATCGTAAAGTATTTTTAAGAGAAAGCTTTATCGAATGACAAGACTGTCTGTTATGACGCTCACAATTAGGTAGCTTTTTTCACAAATATCATGTTGCAGATAGACGGCGAGACAATGTTTGATGACGCAACTTTTGTGTGGGCTGGGGTGGAAAAGTTTGCTCGGCAAGAAGAATATTACAAAGTATCCAAACGGCCAAACAGCCAGACAAGCGACGACTAATCGAGGGTGTGGGCTCTATCGTTTTGTCGTTAATTTGTAATGCTATGATAACTCAAAATCGCTTCTGCAATGCGAGTTTGTCCCGGCGAAAATTTATGAAGAGGAAACGGCGATTTTGAGAAAAACGATGATGATGGATTATAATTTGGTCTCGGCAACTTTTCAATTTATTATTGAGCGGGATATTTTTTGTTGAGAAGCACATCAATTTGTGATGCAATAATAAAAAGATGATTCGATAATGAGGAGCAGTCTTCTTTTTCATTCGTTTAATTTGAAAGCGACTTCGCGAAGGGAAACGGAAACCCAAAAAATTTAATCAACTTGCTATGACAGACGATATTATTTCTGATATTTCCAGGGAGAACTTTTACCATAAGAACATCAGAAAAATTTGTCCGCAGTTCAAATAACTCAAGTTTCACTTCTCCAAGGGTAAAAAGTTAAATAACGAGAATAAAATAAACGTCGAAGGAAGATTTGTTTCCCACACTAACAAACACATTTTCGTTATCTTTTCTCTCGCTCTCTTTTTTTCATCCGAGTTATATGTAGTTTTGGACAAAAACATACATGAAAGTGCACATAATACCGACAGTAACGGAAGAATATAATACGCGAAACAAATAGGAAACAATGAAGATACGCTGCAGTGGCGGCACGACTTTTGTTTCCACTATGTCCAAAACCAGAAACAGTTACACAATGTTGTAACTAAACTTTTTCTTTCATTTTCAGTCGCAGAGAGAATTGTTATTCTCAACTTTCTGTTGGTACTTGTTAGGAATTAGTCGGTGCTTCTACAAGTTTGAAGATTAAGGAAAATTAACTGTTTTTCAGGGTTTAATTATTTGCTTGACGTTGTTTTTTCTTCCGATTTCCCTTTGTAATTAAATGTTTTTGCTTGCTTCCATTTGATTATATTATGAACAAAGTAGAATGATGAGAAATTACACTACTGTGATGGAAAAATCTACTTAAAATTAAGAATTTTACCCCAAACTTCGTTAACCGCGAGGTGTGAGGTCGAACAAACTAAAAAAAAGTTCATCAAGTATTTTATTTAATATTTATGGAATACTTTTGCAGAACTTCTATCTGATAAGGAATGTAGTTATCCACTTTATGTTTGCAACATTGTTGACATTTACATATTTTTATGAAAAGTTTTATCAAGAACATAAGATGCTACTACAAAACAACTTTGGTAGAAAGTGAAGATCCTAATTTTCAGCTTGAAAGATAGGATGGAGCAAAGTGTAGAGAGGTTCGAAAATTCTGATTTATTGTATAATCAACCGAATTGCTCGTTCGCCTTACGGCTTTACTTCAGCCGGCATTTGTTTCGACATCGTCAAATTACACGGATCTTTTTAAAAAGCAATCTCAAATATAATAACCGAGATTGTGCAGAAAGGTGTACGACTAGGTGTAAGGTTCGTATATATATATAAACGCGTATATAAGAAGACGCGGACTTATCATATACAGCACGGTTATTTTGGGGCTAGCCGAGCAAGCTAACATGCTCCCGCTTGCTCGTACGTATCGCTTTCCGCTGATCCCTGAGTGACCTCAAGCGCGAGAATTCTTGTGAGAATTTCCTCTTGCTGCTGTGTTGAGCTTCGCGAGCGGCGTGAATATTTTTCGAATATATTGGAATTTCGTTATATTTTCGAGGCACACAATTTTTTATCAGTTCTGTACATTCAAGTGCACGGACAACTTTGAATAGAAATAATAGTTCTGAATAAGGCAATGCACATTTTCCGAAAACTTCACATTTTTGATTGGAATCTTGTTCTTCCACCGGCAAAATAACGTCTACAAAGATGTGACCATTTTTTATCGCAAATTTGAATCGTTGTCCAAACTTTTTATCCTCTTAGTCTTGCTTTTTTTGTCCTTTCGACGAAAAGTTGGATCGAATTTTTTCGCGACGGATCAATTAGATTTCTCACATAATAAAGGTGAAAAATTACACATCGCTAATGGGTTTGTGAATGACGAATGCATTACGCAGGATAATAAAAAACGCGTTTACTTCACGTGAAATCGATTACTCAAAAAGCGCTCGCCGAGGGGTTTTAAAAGCTCGTATTTGCCGCGATTTCGTTCTGCTGATCGGGAATACGGATTCAGCGTAAAATCGTTTCCACCAATTTTCGACACGTGTTCAGCGCCAGTCCCTTCATTTTGTATTAGCAACATTATCGATTCGCGCCTGAATTAATTACCGCGTTTTATTGTTCTTGCCAGCATGCTGGAGCGGAGCGTAAAAAAACACAGCGAAAAAAAAAGTAACGAGAGAAATCGAACCAATCGCGAGTCAAATTTTATTCCGCTCAACAAGCGGGCGTAAAATCGCGACGACGGTTTAAAGCTCGGCATCAGGTAACATGAATGTAATGTAAATGGATAATAAAAGTAACACGCTGACGAAAGGCAAAGTTTTTTAATCAAATAATCCCGAGTTCTAACAATGTAACGTCAGTTAGCCCGAAAGTAGTAACTTTTTGTAAGACTCCGGGGGTCATTAATATTTATTTCCAGGCAAAAAGCCGACTTTGTTAACAAGCTAATAAAAATAGCTCGCTCGTATTCCCTCTGTGTCGCAAGTATCCGGATGTATCAGAGAGTTATTTGATTCGCCGCGAACTCGAGAAGCTGCGCTTCAACCTGTCGACATTTCGCTTCATTTGTAATGTAATTTGCACAAAGTTAAGTTGAATAAATCCCGTTGCTTTTGCAGCAAATCCAATCACAGTATAATTAATACCTAAATACATCAAAGTTCGATCTCGAGAACTAACTTGAGACTATGAATTAAACTAAAACATTTACAAGCACACGTCATCTTTGATTCATATTCACTTTTGCAACGTCTCATATGAAGTGTCACAACTACCCAATGAGATATTTTAAATTTCAACAAGCTGTAGTATCAAAATCCTAGAATCAACTTTATCTCATAAAATTAGAACGTTTTGTTTTAAAAATAGCGGAAATAGCATAATATTATAATAAACCAAAAAAAGCCATTCAAATTTTCATTCCAAAAATCCCATTTCAATGTCACTTTCCTAACACAAAGAATATTATGACATATTTTTCCGATGTTACATTATCAGTTTATCTGTTTATATTTATATCCGTATCTCACTTGGTACGCCTTTCGAAGATTCGATATCCCGCGCATTCGCGCAAAAAAGAAAATGGAAAATCTTTACGGAAAAAAGCTTCCAGTAATCTTATACCTAGTATGATCCATTTTATCAATTTTACCAAAGAGAAAAAGGTCACAAATCTATCAAATCTTCCAAAAACCACGACGAGTGCATCAGTTATGTTTTTTGTTATTCATCTGCAGTCAGCTGGTATGAAACAATAAAAAAATCTGGGTCACTTTGATTGTATAATTTTGTGCACTTACACGTCGTGTAGAATAACAAAACGGGAGCAATCGGAGAGTGATTAAAAGCAGGGAGTTTGCGCCCACTCGACAAGACTTAAGTGAATTCAAGGAATAGCAATAACTTTTGCGCTCGAGCAATTTAAATATTCATCCGCTGATGCATATATGAATTATTTTCACAAAACAGCGATATAGGTCGGCGATGCAAAGAAAGCGTTTGCAAACAACGTTGAATAATCCTGTACACCATTCAATATTGACATTGTGAATCTTAATCAGCAATAATCTATAAGCGAGAGTGGGATTGACATATATGTATATACGAAAAGTGTCGCGCAACATTCATATGTATCGAAATGCATAAACGCGGGGATTCATTTTACAGCGCCTTCAGGCGACTATTGAATATGCGAAACGAAACAAAAAGCAAACCAAAACAAATATTCCGGAGGATAAAAGTCGGTCTCGATTTTATCATTTGACAAGTTCGAGTGCACACACCACATTTTGCAAAATTCATAAGCCAAAACAAATCACGAGCGATTTTCGCCCGCTGCATAAATATATACCTCCAGTGCGCACGTTTTCATCAGTTTAATAAAAATCTTGATTCAATGGGAAAAATGAGAAAAATGAGTTTATTATCTTTGCGCCGATGCTCTGTGACATGTCCCGAGATCCGTATTGGCTTGTTGTTATTCATATTCGATTTTCACACGTTCCACATCCACACACAATATAATGCAAAGTTTTTATGTGCGTGACGGAGTATAATATTTCGAGTTCACTTCACCAAGCGAGTTTCATTTATTTACCTGGTTGTAATAAAACATAAAAAAACATATCGAAATCAAGATGGAAGATCAATATCGTCATCCAAATCGCGCTTATTCACCGGGAATAAAAAAATGTTTAACTCAGGTGACGTGGAAAACAATTGATCGGAAGAGCGTGACAATATTCGCGTGATTTACTTGATTTGACTGTATTGTGCAGATGAAAAAATTACACAACACGCCATCGCAAACATTGTTCAGTTGAAACAAGAAAATTGACTAGTTCCCGAGTACACAAAGTTGAGCAATCATAAAATTCGCTCGGGCAAGTTGACTTTTGCAAAAAGTTTCGCAAATAATCGAACAATTACGTAAACTTGATCCTAAGTAGGAAGATCTCAAGGTTTTTGGTGTGTTCAAAAATTTATCACCAGATTTAGGGAACGGCGACTCAAAGTCTCCCACGATTTCAACATTTTAGTCAGGATTTCGCGATTGGATCATGATAATGACACTTTGCAAGAAACCCTGGAAGAGCTCGATAAGAAGTTTGCAGTTACCATTTACAACGGTAAAACCTAATTCCGACCTGGCGATGGTAATTGTATTAAACATGAGTCGCGACGGACAAGAACTTTGACAATTTTTCATCGCGTCTCTCTTACAAATGACTTATTTTCTTTCTAACTGCCAGAGAAATTGTTGGTTTAATGCAACCCTTAACACGCTTTCTGATAGCTGGCGATATAGAACTTAAGTGTAGACCACGGAACAGTTATTATCATAGTTGCATGTTCCGAATGTACACGAAACTTGTCATCGACTAATAGCGTAATTTAACTGTGTCTTAGTAAATGTTGTACACAATTACCACGCTTTCCCTGCCGCGATCGCTATCTTCAAACTCGGATAAAATTTCTCGTTATACCTGCATCAAAAATTTCTCACATAAATACATTTATAAGAAAATCTACTTAAATTAACCAAAATAAAAATGCCGTCGTGTCTTCCACTTTTTGAATTACATATTTTTCAGCTATACCTTCTACTTTTTTTACTTGGAATGCAATACAAAACTTATTACAAAGGAACCGTTCCATTATTTAACATAAAAAAAGTATTGTTTTTTTTTTCAAATGAAAAATATTGTCTTACGTGCATTGTACTCTGAGATGCACTGATAAAAAAGTGCGCTGCATTTTTCTGTGTCCTTATTCGTAGACTACTGCGAGCAAGGCATTACAATTTTCTGAGACAAAGGGAAATACATAAATTCAAAATGCTTTTCAGAAATACAAGATCGTCATTAACGATGTAGAAAAAGCATGAAATTTTGAATACATTTATGATTACAATTTATAATTGATTCGATACAGCGCGTTCGAAACAATTCTATTTATACATAATTTATTGCCCCGATGGTCTCTCCCTAAAATCTATCAGACAACTTAAACAACATGTCTGATTTCCCCACAACACACCACATGTTAGGAGGATTATAAATCGTTCGCGTTTGAAATCGACGTTTCCTTTCCCATTACCATAATACTCAGTCGCATCTTTTACACAATATGCCACCGGGATATTGTGTCGTAGCATTTGAGAGCGCGGATATTAGTGCTGAGTTATTATTTCGACACAAAAACGATAATATCATGGTCGATAACACTTTGCAAATACGAGCCTTCTGGTGCCGGAGAAAACAGACGGAATGATATACGCGCGTGTGTGTGCGCGCGAAAATTGTTCGTACGGCGTGTAAATAACGCCGTAATCGTCTCTGGCTTTCGCGGATTGTTCGATAAAATTAATTGATACCGCTGTGTGGTCGGGACGAGTCTCATATCGGCGTGGAGACGAGCACGGCGAAAGGCACGGCGTAACAGATGCGTTATACTGGTAGGCTCATTAGCCGCCGCGGCTCCGAAAAAGGTCTGCACACATCACTCGGCTTATATCAGCGGCAAATATATTACTTCCGCGTCACGCGGGTTATGAAACCCAAATTTACGTCAACGGAGCGTGACGCTGCACGGTCTCGGGATTTCGTGACACTTTGCGACTCAAGAATTCGATGCATTTTCGTCAACTGCAGACACACTTTGTAAATCTACTCAGCCGTTTTCTTTTCCTCTGTGAAAGACGTTGGCGCAAATTCTTGCGAAAATGATATTAACTTTTGCGCTGCTTTGAACGAGCAAAAAACGACGATTCTAATGTCTCAAACGTTGTTTTTAGATATCTAAACATGAAATGATAAATCCTCGATTTGCGAGGCAGTGCGATCTCGTACTTTTTGCCACGTCAAAAACTTCGGTCCGAAAAGTTTTTCCGAATAAAAACATCATAATTCAGAGTTATCTGTAACGCCGTCGGAATATGATCTTAATTTATTCAGACAATTACAGCGGTGTTTGTTCTTATTAAGTTGGGTCTATATGAAAAGTGACTGGCAAATCCCGACTAGCATATTGGATATCGCTGCGAATTAATAATTAAATTTTGATATGCGATTGAACGCATTCGCAAAACCATCCGGGATTGATTCGTGACGTTATTTGTGGCTGAATAAATTACGTCCCGGGCATCACCCAGGTGTATCGGCTGTATTACGCACATTAATTCGGTTTTTCAGACGCCAACAACCGCCGCGTTGAAAGATTACTTCGCAACGTTGTTCGGTTGTCATCGTAAAAGTCGTGCAACCGTATGAATAAATCGCAGCGCGAGCTAAAAAGAAGAGCACAGGCGAAAGAAATTACATTCCGAGTGAAATCGCTTCAATACGAGGGTGTTCGAACGAAACCAATTAAGTTAACGAATCACGCGTACATGCCACGCCAATGGCCTTAACCACTGCTCTTCCATATTTTTAATCCCTTGCACCATGAACTGCTCATTAGTTTAAAATCATTTTCATAGGTAACGAGAAGATCCAGTGTATTATTTTACTTAATCTGTAATTAGTTAGAATTTATTAAATTCGCAGATATGATATTAGCTACAAAACTCATGTTTACATAAATTAATATAATTCATATAGTACGATATGTAATGTTTGTTGTTACTCAGTAAAATGGCAAAAAGGAAATACTGAAATGGTGATTGTTTTGCGACTCTATTACATTTGTTTTATTTGACGACAAATCACGTTAAGAGAACTCAATCAGTGTCCACAAAGAACTGATTTGATATTTCCCCTGTAAACTGTGTTGCCGCTTTTCCCCTAAATGTTGTTTCCTGTTATTTTTAGTTCACTTTGATTTCCTCTCCAATATTTTCTGATCAAATGAGTTCTAATGAAACGAATGAGAAACACATACAACATTATAAAATAAATGAAGCGAAACTAAAATATCTCATTTGTCAAAACACTTGCTAAGAATTTCAATTTATAAAGAATAAAAATAAATGATTGGGAAATGCGACATTCATTTGTTTGATTTCTATTTTTCGTAAAAAAAAGAACAAAACTGAATTCAACACGGTCGACAAGCATTTGTACAAACGTCAAAAATAGAGAACATTTATGAAAGAATGAGATATCATAAATTGAATGCTGGATGCGAAGCTGTTCTTCTGTAATCTTAAACTTTACCATGACAAACGATGATATTTTCATCAGTTCGCATGTTTCTTTATTCGCGTTTGATGGTTGATGAACGAGGGAACATTACAAGAGCTGAAATAGAATACGATGCGTGAAATGGACTTTCGCTGTGGCACAGAGCGGATCATTAGTCCGGTCCTAAATATTTACATAATATTCTTAGTTTATTTCCAGGCACGCCTACACCGCGAGAAAATACACGATCCGCTATACTCTCCAGTCGTATTTGTGTGTCCCGTACATTCAACTTGAAGGTTAACAGCACTGACGCCATCACGTACCCCGATACAACAAAAACCGGCCAAATTATTTAACCACGGAAGTGTGCGACGGATATTCTAATGATACCATAACAATTATGACATGTTTTGCCTCGGCCACGATATAGCTAAATGTAAATCATGCCCGAACAGTATGAAAAACACCGAAATGGCTGAGACAACACTTGACCCTGTTTTCTATCATTTATTTGCTCGACGCTTTGACATTTTTTCGCTTCTTTGTGTAAACAGAAAAAAGAACTCACGCCCTCTTTAAATTTAGTCTGCAACTGTAGAGTTTCTCTTCAGTCTCAAGAGAGGTGCTGGCACTTGAAAATAATTTGATAGGTAATGGAAGTTTTCAGTGATAGTTGACCAAATGGGATTCGGCTCAAACGACATCTGTTGACGTGTTTTCTGTTTTAGTTGATATCGATTATTTTTTTTTTCTATTGTAATCGATTTTCCTGAAACTATTGTTTTCCAGTGGCAATTGTGATGAATTTTATTCACGACGTTTATTTCGAGCAGCTGGTGTGTTAAATTGGTTGAAATTTCGGTTTAGCGAATAAAACTATTCGCAATCATGCAATCTAGGTGTCATAAATCGTGAACGATGATGTAGGGTAATCACCAGCTTGTACGATTTATAATTATCTTATCTTTCATCACTGAGTTATAGTGTATGTCCAAGTTTCATACATGAAAAATCTCATTCGGAAAAAAAAATCCATTCAATTCAATTTTTTATTACTTTCTCCATAGTAATGATTCATAGTGATATTTTTAACAAAAAATTTCGTTTCAAAAAAAAAACAGAATCGTTCCAATTTTCTATAAAGTAGACATAAATTTTACGGTTCGAAAGCTTAAAGTGGAGTAGAGGTAAGGTGCATCAAGAAATTGCGAGCGATAAAAGTCGCGGGTTAAGTTCTCGTTGAGTCATTCATATCAGTTGAAATAATTGTGTTTAGGGAAGATCATGATCAATGTTAGCTTCGTTGGAGATAGGTAGAGGCATTTACGCTCAGAGGAACATGGCACGATGAATTCGGAGTTACGACAGCGTCATGAATATCGATGCGTCAAGTGGCTGGTATTTCAGCCCATTCGCGCCCTCGTCTTGTCGGTTATAACGACAGTGGCGCTTCTAAACTATACATTGTATCCGCTTTTACGAGCCCGGAAGGTCACAACGAGTTTCTCCTACTTCCTCGGCGTCTAATCGAAATGTGTCGTTTTGTGTCGCGGCGAAACGTGTTCTGCGAATCGTGATAGCTCGCATAACGTTGCAGCAGCGCGTACCAAAAGTTATTATTGTCAACCTAAATCTCCAAAAATTACGCTCGGTCTTTGCGCAGTATCTGATGACAATATATATACATAGTATCAGTTTCCATATTTCTGTCAAAAGCTCCCCGCGACTATACATTACGCTCGTAAACAGTACCGAGAAAGTGAAAATTTCTCTCCTGTATACTTTTCTCTGCCCAGAAGTCCTGTGGCAAAACTTTAATAAGGTACTTTGGGACGGAGAAAAAAAAACTTTACCATAATCTTTTCTTTTAAAATGCAAATACACAGATATCTCAGTGTAGCAATTGGCAGTCGCTGTGATTGCTTTAATGGTGATTGATGAATGTGATCCATCAGATTAAACTTTGCGAAAGTGTCAAAAACTAAAAAATCTCTTGTTTTCACAAACTTTGATTCCCACTTTCAAGGAATCAATTTGACTCAAGGCAAATTTGTGCATCAAACCAACCGGTCTGATTAGTGACAAAAAAAATTACTTTTGCAAATCTAAGAAAAAAAAAAATCGTTTCATTTTTTTTTCAGTTTTATAATCGCACGTACCAGCAAAAATTTCAAAGCAACTTTACCAACATAATACTCAAAAAAAGTCGACTTTTTAGTATGAACCAAATTTAAAAGCTCCTAGCTTTAATGTCTTTGAGCCACAATGTCATAGAGCGAATACGTTTGACGTGCGATAAAAAGCAATTAATAATTCAAGCAGCTGTTAGAAGAAGATAAAAATAATGTAAAACTTAAAAATATAAAACTGATTATAATTGCGTTTTCAAGTTAATCCGTTTTTGGCAAAGACATTTGCAAATGTCAAAAGCAACGAAACTGAAAAAACTATCACGACCCTTTTAAGCTCTGAAAATTTGGGAAACCAGTTTGTTTTACTTCAAGTATGAAACCCACTTTGGTGACATAAATATCCATATACAAAAAGCCAAGTTTTTTATAGGATTTCTGATCGAATTGCGAGAGGACTATCAATCCTTTTGATAAGCCCGAATCGTAGATATGCCAAATTGAGTAACGACACGGGGTCAATATTTTACGCGCTTATATTGCAACCGCTCTTCATGATAAAAACTCGAGATGGATGACTTATGCCGTTTATGCAAGGCTGACTGAAATAGTGGAGCAGTGTGTGGAGAAAGCAAAGGCCAAAAAAAGGATGAAAGCTTTGATACGCGCGCGGTAAAACCTCAAGTCAAGGACGTGGCGGTGGTTGAAAACGTGTGTTCTCGTAATATAAGGTATAAGAGAGTAAACAGTACGACGAAGAGCGAGCACAAAAATGTGCACATGTTATTCTGAGAACGTGTGGGCGCGCATGTGCAAAAACGAAAAACTCCCGAGGTGGTCTCTAATTCTTTTTGCTCACCTAAAGGAGTCGTGATTATCTCAAGGGTGGGGGTAATGATACGCGTTCATGACACTTGATGTTAATTAAATTAGAGCAGAAAGCTCGTTTTATAAATCCTCGTGACTTGGCTTTTTCTCATATGCACTGCGTTTTATCTTATTCGAATGAAATTTTCTCTAGTTCTCCACGTCTCTGAGCTGCTAAATCAGAAAATCAAAACAAATCCATCTCAAGTTAAAATCTTGATGCGAAATAAAGACGGGCCGAGGAAAGAGAGAGACACGTAAATCTTCATGGGAGGGAAATCCTCCTTTTCTGTCAGAGCAGGTGCACGCCTTTATTTTCGCTTGTGCACTATGCGTAGAATATTTAGTCCACGAAGGAGCAACGTGCTCCCAGCCTCTTATAAGCGAGCTTCTCTGTCTCAACAGCCGGCGTGCCAACGAAAGCTCGGCTGTCTTTCTCAGCGAATAAATAGCAAACGTCCAACGTTGCCGCGCGAAATTGCAAATGCTTTTCTTGAGTAAGAGAAGAAAATGTCACGCGCCAGAGATGGGAGTTGCGCGAAGATGAATAATTACGAGGTAAAATGAGAAGAATTGTTATACCAGCATCGAAACACACGAAATGTGTTGCGCGACCATTCCAAAACAAGTGTTTACCAAGAACAAGCTTGTTTCGAGATTTTTTCATTCGCAAATGTATGCCCACTCATTGTTGGTTTTGAAATTGGTCGAAACCCAATACCATACGATTTTCTGCAAAGTATGAGAACAAAATTAACAGAAAAGTTAACAAATTGAGAACTAACTTTTGTATACGATCGTGTTTCAACGGAACAAAAAGAAAAATTATTGTTGCAAAATTTAAAGACAGAGCTTTTTCTTTCGTTACAGGCTGTTGAAATTTAGAGTGTACTTTGTTGTCGATTTATATGCAAGAAAGTCTTAAAATGAGTAAACCATAAAACTTTAATGCATTCAATTTAGAGCCCAACAAATCTTACGAACGGCGCATATTATTGTTGTCGCACGACCTGATTGTTTTAATATCGGCGCAAGCAGCGGGCGTAAATTTTCGCAGTTTCGTCAATAATTGCAAATAAAGTGTGTTATGGTGTTTTGCCGACGCACACTGAGCGTCATAAAACGATTTTAGTAACGAGATGACATTAAAATGAGAACGAAAAATCGAAAAACACGCTCACTTCACGGAAAAACTATGAACAAAATTGAATTTCATATTAGATTGAATCATTTATAGGTGTTCCCGCGTTCTGAATAATTCATACTTTCATTAACGAAATCTTGTAATTTATTCCCAATCACAAAACACCGTTAACAAACAAAGTGCAGTTTCATATGAAAATATTGATAGTTGGATGGAATGCGGCGGGAAATTGTAAGATGTGTAAAGTGAAATGAGCGGAAAAAATATGAGTGACGGAGGGATAAAAAGACGAAAAATCATGACAAACAGAGATAAAAATAAACATTTTTTATGATTGGACCGCCCTCAAATGAATGGCTTGAAACGACGAACGATGTTTTTTTTTGAATGGCGCAAAAAGAAAATATTTCAAGCTTGTTAACTTCTGTAAAACGCCCGAGTAATGACGCAAACCTGGCATTATTAAAAGTCCGTAAGTTTGGTCGTTTTTGCTCCATTTTGTTAAATATGGTACACCAGATGATTTATACGCTAATAGTTACAGCCAAATGGTTGCAGTAATTCATTTAAAGTATGTAACTGAAGAATTTTAACAAAAAACTACGAGAGAAATGAATTACCAGCGGGGGCCGGTAAACACCAATTTATGCGTTTACATGTATTCTGCAAAAGGGACGCTGCGGATGGAAAATAAATTGACTTGCCGATTCGCGTTTCTGTCGTCGTTATTTCAAATCGGCATCATTTTGATTTCCATACTTTTGGCATGCTGATTTCATCGTGCCGAATTTTTATTGCAAATTATAATTGAACCAGGACATTGACAAACCTTTGAAAAGTTGATGCTAACAAATATGCAGAGTTGCTCATTTCGTGTGCATTGTTTGCGGAACTAATGCATTATGATCAAAGAGAAAGAGGGTTACAAGGGTAAGCTCACCCAATCGTGTTGGAAGATGCGCTCATCCGTTTACGACGTTCCACTGAGCCAGCGAAACATACGCTTACATCGGTGCGCAACTTCAGGAGCATTATGAGCTGAAAATTCGATTCGTCTTGACCATGTGGAATTCCCTTAAAAATTTCATACGAAAAATTGATACGTTTTCGTGGCAGCATCAAATGCATATCAGGTTAGTTTGTCATAATAATCATTTAGGGTGTTGAAAATAAACACAAAAATACACTAATCGGCGTTGCTCAGAAAAACTTACTTCAAATCACAAGGGATTAATAAATTAAATGCTTCATGCCTCTAAAATTTCGTGTAAAAGTTGTTACAATTCTGTTTCGAAGGTTAGAAAATGTTGGTAACAGTTGGTAAGTTTAGTTTCTTAGCAACGATTGTCTCCTGTATATTCTTCAAAAAATGCAATTAAGTTAGAGTCGATTTGCAAGAAGCAAAATGTTTTGTTGCCAAAGAATGTAAAAAACGAAACGAATAAAAGATAGTTCAAAATTTAAAGGCAAGTCACGTCTACAAAAGTTTTTAAAATTTAAACTAAATTTGTTTACTGAATGCTTCCATTAATATATAATTCCAGTAGCAAATTTTATTTCATTTATTAATTCTGGAAAGTGTCTAAACTGAAAAAATTTCGAACACATCCCATCCAATAACTCATTGCCGGAAGTACGCAGAGCTGAACATATAAAACCACGCGGCCACGTGTGAACTAGTGTAAGAGTATTTGCCAGTTCACACCGAACATACTCCTGTTTTTGATGCCAATGCTTCGCGTATGTTTCATGTAAACCAAATTTGGGTTAGACGGTGGAATATTTTCAGCAAAATCCGTTACGCCGCTACGGCTTCATTGAAAGGCATAAATCTCTCTCGCATTTTTTTCTATCACAGGTGGATTTGTTTATCGAACATGAAATATTTCAAAAAATGTTGCATGCAAAATGTACGCTGGCAAAAATTATTTACAATCACTTACATTCTTCTTGTCATGCCTTTTTTATCGCTAGAGCGACACTTAAATATTTTATAGACGAGCGCGAATTTACATTTTTTTCCCGCCGCTTTCACACTTACAGTTGGTATTACGCGTTTATGTACTTTCCAAGAGCAAGTTATGGCTAACCCTTCAACTTGCCATATTATATATTCCTCACTGAGATGAGTGCTTACACCAACCACTTCTCCGATTTATTTATCTTACAAAATATCCTGTGATGGCTGCCAAGTATCAGACGCGCATTCAACGATGAAAATGCAACGCGGTTATGTATAGATACTACAAACGCCTTTGAGAAAACGTCATAGAATCCATCAAATGGTTTAACACTATTTGAAATTTGTCATTTCCTTTTCACCTTGAGAATTCAAATTTATTGTATAATTTTTTGATGGGAATAAAGATTAAAAATCAGTTTTTAAATTTTTATTTCGAGTCGTACAAATCTATTTCGACGAATTAATATTGATGTAGGATATGATTATTAGGACTAGAAACTTCGTGTTGACGTTACAGCGTTACTGCTTATGATTGAATAAATATTGATCAAGTACTGTTTATGTATCCCACGAAATCTCAGAGCACTATATATGACGACAATTTGATATTACAGAAGCACTAAAACTAACTTACAACCCAGTTCAAATGTGCGCTATATCGAAACGTCATGTTAATATGAAACACATGTGTTCCAAACATATTCGTAATGGAATTTTCTATTCACATATATTTTACGACGAACTTAAGTTAACATTCATTGTTATACCGACAAATCTCCATGTACATCGATACCATAAAGTTTACATGGGATATGTAAACACTCTTTCATCATTTTTTATGAAACAAAATTAAAATTAATTATTGAAACATAAAATGACTGGAAAAATGAATGATTCAAAAGCTTGACTACATGTGGGGATGCGTCACTGGGAATTACCAACGATTCATTAGTTTCACTCCAATCGGGCAGACGAGATTGAGTTAAAAAAGGGCGATGCAGACGTAAAGTGAATCATAGTCTTCACGCGAAAATACTATAAAAGCCTTACCAACGAGTGTCAGATCTTTTACAAGTGACTCATTCGCACAAATAATCAATATAAAAATGAGGGTCAGAAAAATATGACAGATAGAGCAATTTCTTGGAAACTTTTTTTCGTCAACTTTTCAGGAATAGAAAGACATCAGTCTTCAAACATATCAAGTTCAATTATTCATTTTTATAACAAACATTTCACTGTTTACATTTTAAATTAATTATAATTAAAATATTATAAATAACCATTTAAAACATTCATAATTATTGGCATTTTCAATCAACTATTTTCACACTCAAAGATTTTTCTTTCATGCAAACTTTTTTCCAGCTACTATGGAGTGTCCTGATTGTCATAATAAAAAAATCAACAGTGCTGCTCAACTTTTTACAGTGTTTTATTAACCATCACTCAGTTATTTTTAAAAATAAAACATCTTTGATTAGTCAATTGCGCGCGCCTGTTCAATAATAAATGACTTCTGTTAAAACAAAACTTTCGACATTTTAAACAAGATTTTAAAATTTTCGTTCGATAGATATGATTTTCATCAGTACTCATTTCCGTTCGTATATCACAATATTAAATCTACGAGTCAGCGCGGTTTGTCCCTATCAATTTGCGGGTTTTGCGAAATTAATCAATTTAAGAGATTAAAAGATACCCACTTGATTGCAATCAATCCAGCAAACATAAATAAAAATCGCAACGAAAACTTATCCGACCGTTGCATAAACGTCGCGTCACGAGAGATAGTATGCGTTTCAAGTGTCGGAGCTTTTACGTGGTAGAGCCCTTATGGCAGAGAGGCTACGCAAATGTATAATTGATTAAAATGCTTTTTGCTTCTGAGCCTCCCAGGAGAACGTGACGCGAATATAGTTGCAAGTGTTGCGGCTCTGCATTCCTGCATCAATTGTAACTGGTATTTAATGAAAAAACTAATAATGATGATGACGCTCGAGTTCCAAATGTTACAACCAGATACATCTGTAAAGTTACATCAAAAATCAAAATGAAAATTTGCTGCCCAGAATTATTCCAATATTGCAATTATACATGTGCAAAAAAATTATGCTTTTGTACGAAAAACAAACAAGTAAAAGAAATTCATTTTAAAATATGGCTAAATGATTTTGCATGCGTGTATTTTACTCCAACGAATTTCGAGTGTTTCTTTATAAAAAATACCAGCGGCAGATTGCGGAAATGTATGTGATCGAAATTCGTTATATTGAATTTTTGAATCACGTCTCGTGATAACAGAGTGGCGATTTTATTTTCGTAAATTTTATTACGAACAAAAAATGAGCCTTGTAATCGCTATAAGCAGCGTCGAAACTCGGTAATTGCATTCCAAAATTAGACCTCGAAAATTTGCACGATATAATTGCGTTCCAGACATCAAAATCTTTAAAACAACTGTCCAGCCACTCGCAATGATACACCAAAGTTCGTTTAATAAGTTTCAAGTCTGCGAAACTCTTTCAATATTGCGTTAATCAGGTGCAATTACTCGCAACTAATTAAAAGTAGAGGAAACTTGGTTGCTATTCGCGTTGAAACACGCGACATAAATCAGCGAGAATATTAAAGCCCGAGTCATTCAGTTTGAAATATCAATTAGTTCGACAGCGCGAATAATGCCGAGTTTTCGGAGAAAAGAGAAAGAGGATGCGAAATTTATGAGAATAATGCTTAACTATGTGCGGGTTCGCGCGCCAAAGTTTGCGCGCCCGCGCTCCAGAAAGATTTTCCTTTATTATTTCCACGCTAACAATTTCATTACAAAAGCGATCACGCACTTGTATTATGTACAGAAAAGGTTCGTGAGTGACGACCAGAACTCGCGCGTCGTGTTGCATAGCGCGCAGTATCATTAATTCCATTAAAACTTGGCCGTTCGATCGTTCGAGCCATAAACGTTGCTTCTAACGCCCCCGCACGCACCACCACCTGCCAATCGTTTTCCACCTTGCGCAACGTACTTTAAATGTTTGTACCCGCCGGTTTTCCCGTACTTTCTTTATCGTTCGAGTATAATTTATGGATGAGCATACAAAAAAAAAAATTCCTCCCTCATTACTTTCGCATAAAGTTTGTGTTGGCATTGATAATCTGAAAGTATGAAAAAAGTTTACAATTGGGTTTTGTTGTAAAGTGCGAAATCATGTTCGCTCGTCATAACGCTGAAATAACTAATTAGTACTACGCAAATTATTTCATTGCTAAAGTTTCTGATGATAATGGGAGTGCATGCTTCCAATTTTTTTGTCGACTTTATTGTCATTTGTATTTCTTTATAAGCGTCAAAAGCGAATTGAAGTTTGCAAACATTTGCCGTGATTTTTGTGATAGACAGGTTTGTTTGTGGCGGCAGAAATCGATTGTCTTTGACAGCGTGAACAAATTTTGAACTGTGCGAAAAGAAGAACAAAACGTTAACAGACAATTAGAGTTCAAATCGAAGTAATGGAGTTGGGGAACGAAGCCACCGCGGTAGTTTAAAGTCGGGATTTACGATACCGATAAGGATGAAGCAAATTTGCCGTAAAGCCTCCAATAAACGATGGTAAAGCAACTCATTTCCGTTTTATAGAGAGTCTTTTTTCGCTCGGACAAAATTGAAAATGCCCGGAGCTAACTAATACACGAAGAAAAAAAAAGGCGATTCCGCATAAAATTGCACTGTGAAATGAAATTTTTCGAACAATGGGACCGAATTCATCGCGCTGACAAAAACTATACACGCAATAATGGACGTGAAAGTTGTTGATAATGCTGGATAAATCGAGAGGAAACATTTTTCCAAACGTATGAAATTATAATTAAAAAGCGAAGAACCGAAAAAAAAATCGAAAACGAACGTGCACGGTACGTTTTGTTTCATCATAATCGTTTACTGATTGATATGTTCGCAACGGATGGTAAAGTAATCCGCGATAAGATATTCCGCGGCGGAATCGAAGCAACAATTTATGAAAACATGCAATATTTATTCGCGCGATAAAACGCACCGCTCGAATTTCGAGCAGACAACGGGATACATTGGAGATCACATGAAAAACGTTTCAAACAATATTTTAAGAGATGGAAAATAAATTCAGCGGGATCCGAGCTCACGGTATATCACGACTACCCAGCGACTAAGAGTTACAAATTGTGTTTGACTATTGTATTCTTGTAAAAACGTTCGCAATTCAACCAGTCCGCACAAGGATGATAACAAATATTAAAATTTCGTCCAACCTATCATGTTGCAAAAATAATGAGATGTTTCTCTGTGTATTTAATATCGATCTTTTTTCTTTTTCAAAAGTAACTGTCTAAGAAAAGCAAACGTTTGAAGCAAGTTTCAATCGAAGCTCCATATGTATTAGCAATATCTAAAGGAGGGAAAACTCGGCGCTTTTAATAATCGTACATTCTAGTCGGGGCTACCCCTGTTCGAGTTTGTATACCGATGCAAGAATTTCAGTGGAAAAACAAACAGCCAAATTGAATAATGACTGTGAACGCTCGAAGATAAAACACTCGGCGAGTTTCTTGCACCCGCAAACCCCGTGTGCCAATTATAAAATGGCATAATTAACACGATGTTTTTATACTTTATTATTCAAACCAAATCGATGAAGTTTGTATTTGCAGTCGAGTTCTTTTACAAGCCCAGTTGATTGGAGAAATAATAGGAAACAATTAAACGCGAGCAAACGCTCGGTAATTTTTTTGCGTAGCCATCAAATTTTGCTTGAAATTTTGTTTAGTGCGGATTTCCACAACGCGAAATGCCAATAAAATGATAATTAATGTGCCGAGAGAGATGCGCCAGGTAACGCGGTTATCATTCATTTGTTCTTGCAATTCAATATTCGCCTACGGGTGGACAATTTTTTGATGCTGTTTATTCAATTGTGTATGCAATTTGAGATCAGAGCGGTGCGTTAGCCCGCGCATTTTTATCAGCCAATATTTACAATGACGGAACAACGGATGCCCGACTGTTTTGGTACCTGAAATGGCACCACTATCATCGATCATAACAGAACCTCAATTCAAAAAAAAAAAAAAATTGTTCCGTCGAAGCGCGGCAAATTATTGTGTACTTGTGAGTGACGATTTTTTGAATTTATCGTGATACTTGATCGTACGAAGAACAATTAAGCCGTGCGAAATGCAACGTTAAGTGATGGTGGCGCGAATGTTTGGACGTCCACTTAATCGATGGAAAGGAAGCCTACGTTAATTTGGACGATTCACGAAGGGGCATGTAGCGGGCAGCCGACGTAGCTCGTAAACATTTTATGGCTGACATTGCGGCACGGTGCGCGTGTGGAAGCGCTGCACGAGCAGCAAATTCGTTCAGAATGTTGCAAGCTCGTACGAATATACACATCTAGGGCCGAAACGCGACAAGCTGTTTCGCCGCCACTAGCGACCTCGTGCCAACCCCTTGCGTTCGCCGACGTCACTAATTATTTTCCGTGACGAGCTTTACATATATTCCCAACGTAGATATGGCTGACAACAAAACTAACAAGAAGACATTAGCTGCGCACCAACCACGCTCTGAATCTATGAATACACCTCGTGCATTAACAATAATTAATTAGTTTAACTCGAGTGCCGTGAGATTCACAAATAAGATTCCTAATATCAACTCGTATCAAATATTTATCATATTCGAACCAACATCTGAAGCATCTAGTTGCAAAATTAAGGACTTTCAAATTTGTCCAAATTTTAAGTTTGAAAGTTCAGTTCAAATATTGTTACAACAAACACAGACAGAATTACAGTTTTTGTATAGGTACAACAAGACGACGGAGATTAATTTGAAAGTCATTTAGGAACGAGATGAAAATACATTTTCGAAACGATTAATTTCATGAATTGCTAAAGTGCAGGAAATGGAGAGATTTATTTTAAAGATTCGTATATTTTGCTATTCGTTTGGAGCGATCAATTGTACAAGACAATAAGTTTACGCGTAGCACAATTGAGTTATGAATTGCAAAATTCAATTGTGCTGATTAAATAAAAACAGCCACCTTTTGCAATGTAAACGTGAGCATGAATCGCATTTACATCAACATTCGAGCTGAATGAATAATTGTATACGAAAGACATTAAATTCACGTTGCACGGCGTAATTCAATATCCCGGTATACGAAATAATAACATTTATTGTAAAGCTCGTGTATTATCATATTAATAATTCGAAATTTATGACATTCGCGTCGCGATCATTGTCGTTATATGCCATCGTGTATGTACATTCATATGTGCCAATTGAGAATCGAAAATCCACCGGTTCAAGGATTTTGCAAACAATTATTATTTCATGAAAGATTCAATGTCATTGGTCCGGAATATTGAAACAATTTTCGTTCCATCCGCTTTATTACAGTTAAATTTCTTTCTGCAGGGCGGATTTCATTAAGCTCTAAGTTGACCCTACAGCGAAAATTCACAAATGCCTGAAGCCTCAGCGAAATCGGACGGTCCTGAAACCAAATCAAGTTATTCACTTCTATAAATGACTTTAAACTTTCGTATACGCGTATAACTAAGAGGGCGAAGTGTAACAAGTTCGTTCGCTTTTAATCATAAAAATTTGAACCCAAGTTTGAATCGAAAATAATTTGTCCCTACTCTAATTAACAGATTTCAAGAACTCTCGAGACCAATTGTTCGTACAAAAAACGCGAGAACGTTCTCTCTGAAATGGTATATTTTAATTTCAATTCATTCAGCTGAAATTAAACTGCATTGTTTAAAAAAAAACCGTTACATAAATTCCGTTTTCGTCGGTTCATTTTTGTGTAGAATATAAAAAGTTCCTTCGTCATCAAGAGAGTTGAAAATCGGCCCAATCAGAAAGTTCGAAAAGTTTCGAATCGAAGAGATAATTTGAGCGGCAATCGTGGAAGATCTGCGATCAAAAATAAAAACGTTCCAAATGGCGAACGTTCCTAGGCCAATAGCGAAAACATTTTGCATGGTACGAACCACTTATCGGTCGTGGATATGGAAAGCGCATTTGTTGCTACTTACCGTGGGATATGCGACGGTTTTATTCAAATGGCATGACAAGTTTTTGTCGCGACTTTCCAATGACGTCGTTCTGGCTTTTCCTACTCGGCGCGATTTCGCATTCAAACCCGAAAACACATCTCCATTTTTTCACTCCCGAGCTTCTAACAAATTTCATTAGAATCACTCAAGTCTATATTCCAACACTCAGCTATTCCAACTTTGTTCAACCTCTCGGGGAAATGGAATAAAATAAATGCAATAATCCGATAGAAGTAAAAAATGTCCATCGATTTGATCGTGAAAAATCACGCCGAAAACGATGTTTTTCAATCAATTTTTCATTTTAGAAATTGGTTTAAACAATGAATAACGTCGGGAAATCAAAACATGTTTTCCCCATCATTGGCGTGAAAAGCCAATGAACCAAATTGAAATGTAATTTTTTTGAACGAGACATCTTTGCTGATTATATTTCAAGGGTGAGAAAGATAAGCATGATCGCCTCTCCGACACTATTGCGCGAACCGAAAGAGCTGCCAAAACGGAAACACCACTCGAGCTCAAAGCCAAGTGCTACAAAAAAGGTTGCTTCCATCCCAATTGTTCATCTCAACAATTATAATAAAATTATAAGCACTCAAGTTCGGTCGCTAAAGTAAGAAAAAACTTGCGAAAAACATTGTAATAACGTTAAAAGCTATTGCTGAGCAGAAATTCGACTTGAAATTAGATTATTACATGTACGTCACACAAAGTTAATTTTAACCTGGGATTTCCATCATTTATTGCGTGTTATGTATTCCCGTTCGTGTTTTTGATTGAATTTGGCAAAACAGCGAAGGGAAAAAAAATGTTCATTTCGTCTGAAACCATCGCGATATTGAGTGTGTTGCGCCAGGCATCAATCACATTTCCTTTTTTTTATCACGTCGTGTTTCGTCATACTACCAATCACATTCATTATTTTACTTGTTAGAGTGACGTCAGGCCGAATGCAATATCATTTTTTCGTCGAGCTTTTTCTCGAAGCGGACGAGCCCTGTGATTTGTTGGACGGTAAAATCTGACCCTGCGATATGAGAGAGCGCATTAGCCGCATTTTTGCCAGGCATTAAAAAAACAACAGCGAAATATGGACGAAAAAAAGGAGCTGTCGGTTTTTTATCGCTGCGACTATGGGCGTCGCGCGAACGCGCGAGAAATCGAATGTGACAGTTTTCGTCAACGAATGTAATCTCTTAAAATGGTGGCCAACGGGCACACAAAAGGGGTGCGAAAGGCAATATCCTTTCCAGCATTGAATTTAATTCAAGATGGCCGTTCGTCGTAACGAATGGTCTTAAAACGCATTACTTTGAGCACAATGAAATCAACTGCAATCCAATTATGCTTTCGGCGGAGCGCCGTGTCGCGCGCTTCAATGGTCCCGACTTTGTGGTCTTTCCATTAAAATTTTTCGATTAAAAAGAGCGACGCCCGAACGTAACTGCCTATCGATACCGCGAAATATTCTCTTGATGTATCGATGGGTAAATACTATTATCGAGACGCGTACCGCCGTTTCGCGCAAAATAGGCGCGCACTCTACTCGAGCACCTTCATACACTTTCTAGTGAAAAATTATCTTTCGTGAACCGTACCGTAGAATAAATGGTTTGAATGGAAATTTGCTGAAAAATGTTGCAATTTTATGCGATAATTGAAATTGACTTTCTTTTTTCTTTCCTATTATATCTTTTCTTTAATTTTTTTTTCTCCTGTAAATTTTAAATTGATTCCGGAATTAAACTGTGCAGACTTCATACTTTTCATGGAGTGGAAATTTTTTTACAGCTAGTTGAGTTTACAAACCTGCGATTGAGAAAAAAATTATTGTGAAATGCAGAGATTAAATACTCAACAAAAGTCTTCGTTTATTCTCCGATGAAAATGATCAGAGTTATTTCCTAAAACCAAAACGAATAGTGCGAAAAAACGTAGGATAATCTGCATAATTACGAAAAGTGGATCAAACGTATGAAAATGTTCGTAAAACGCTGGTGGTTCGGAAATTGAGTTGTCATGCGCTGGAAAATTGTATAGGCGAAATAAATTGCGGGCCTCAAAGTCCCGTGCGGCGATGACAATAACGCGAACACACGATACCAAGCGATTGCAAAGTATAATGTAATTACGCGTAGCGAGAGCATTCTCTTGTTTCACATGTAATGCGCAATTATATTTACACGTGCTATAATAACCATCCGTTTCTGTCTTCATTATGGGCTTCATTTGTGGTATAGCTTGTGTGCACTAACGAAGTGACGCTGATCGAGTTTTCGTTAGCCTCACAATGCTTATACATGAATAATCAATTACGAAATATTTGGACACAATTTTATTCAAAAACTCTTACATGTTGTTAGTTAAAAGTTTGAAACGGACTAGTTATTTGTTCAACCAGTTCTGTTCAACTTTGAACAAAACTTACCCTATTCCAGGTTTTTACACCATTTTCTCTATTTTTATTTTTCATAGTCGTTAATTTAAATATGCTTTTATTGTTCTTCTAAAAAATATTTTAATCTCTCTTTTTAGTTACTTTTAATTACAGAAAACAAAGTGTCGACATGTATGAAAATTGTGTTCAAGGTAAATTTGGAGTGATCCATAAACGATTGATCTAAAATTTTAGTTCGAATTGAATTGCATAAATTTGATACCCAAATGTGCAGAGTGAGGAAAATGCTTAAGTCTACTGTTTACTGACACGGCTTTTTGCGAAAAAAGGAACTTTTCAAACAGACATTTTTTGCAATCTTTCTAGGACAATGGCATTCAATTTTCACTGGCGTTTTAAAATGATTTAATAATGCAGTTTAATGTCCGTGTGATAATAAGATGTTCCGGATATTCCAAATGCTCCTGACACCCTTAAATACCCCAAGGAAAAAGAACTCGTTACGCTCAAATTCCCGGCCCGAAGCATTTAAAAATCTGGAAGCATTCCAAATGTAACTAATTATTATATAATCACAGTTTATTTAGAAGCGTCGTGTAAACTTAATATCTTTTTAACATGTTAATTTTGTTTTTATTTGTTTTTTCAGAATGCAGAACAATTGTTTAATTCCGCAATCTGACAATTTTTGCTTTTTGTATTCTGACGCAAGTGTTTTTATTTTTTTCTTCCTCTCATCTTGTGCAGCAAAGTTACATCACTTGTTTTAAGTTATTATTTATGTTTTTCTTGTACTTTATCATACTATTGTTCATACTTTGTGTTTTTTCATTTGGTTATTTTCAAACAGAAGATAAAACTTAAGCACTGTTTTATTGCAGCTAAAATCGTTTTCGAGAACAAGAGAAATTAATTCAAAAATATTGAAACAGAAAAAATTACGGAAAATTTGTTGAAGCAAAAAACAATGATAAAATTGAGCGTTTTGAAATAATTTATTTCGAGCGTGGTACTTCAGCAATAAAATCATGAATATTAAATTAGAAATATAGAACGTTCGAGCTAATAAAATCAGATTCTTATTTGTCAAGATAAATGTAAATTCCAAACATGCGATCACTGAAATTCCATACTTCAAATAAATCAATCAAAATGTCGAAACTACAATGCAAGTCACATTTTTCTGCGAAATAAGTTCATAGTAATTTAAATTTTTTAGAAACATACTTGACAACAACTGTGCAAAATTTTAGTCAATTCTAACGATTATTAATTACTTTGTTATTAGTTTGATAGTTTGTAACATTACAAATCACTTGTTATCTAATGATAAAGTACACATTTCTGTAATAGTTACTGTCGATAACGGTGTACTTTGCGATTCGGAGCTAAGTACAGAGAACTGAGTTTGAAAAGGCACAGAGTAAGGACAAAAGACTAATGAAATCAGTCTTTGAAGCTACCACCAATCGTTCCACTAAGAATTTCATTTGCGGAACGTGAACGTTACATTAGTGCATAGGTGTTCTAAAATCAACATAAAAATATACTACAGAAAAACAAATACCAAAAGTTCATCGACTTTAGTTTTTACATCTGAAAATTGGAAACGAAAATCATTAATATATTTATAGATAGATTTCTGTCATTCAAACAACAGAAGAGTCGTATTGTATTGTAACAATGTAAAAATTTCATATGAGCCCAACAAAGTTTATCCATCGATCCTTAAAGTTTGAGAAAGTTTAAAAGTTTTTTTTAAAAATACCCTCTTCAAGTTGTCATTTAAAAACAGTTTGCTATAAAAGTAATTTCAAAAACTTGCATTTTTATTTTATCCGTATCCAATACTATTAAAAATGTCACCGTTCATATTTTTATATCGAAAATTTATTGCCAATAAATGGAGAGAATAAATTTGCATTGCAGATAGTGTTTCCTTAATCTGAGGTATAATAATAATATTTATACTTCACTATTTATCCCCATTATTACTGGTTTTTTTAGCTTTTGTTAGATCATATCTGTAAAAAATATTACACTACCACTAAAAATGCATAAAATAGCATCTTGAATTTTATTATTACATATCTGCACGTTTTCGCAAGGGTAGTAAAATTATGGTCGATAAAGTAGTAAACTCACTAAACGTTCAACAAAACGAACATTTCTTGTCTTTAAAACTGGAAACATTTTTATTTCAACATTTTCAAGTACCAAATTCTTGCCAAATCTCAACACAGAACTACACTTTTTTACAGCAATTTTCAAAAGTTTGATTTTGACAGCTGGCGATCTCAGCGCTACGAGTGTTTCGTTGCAGAAATAAACCAACCTCCTCTCATGCGTTGTTTTCAGTTGTTTTGCTGTGTCAAAGTCAGAACTGGTCAAAAAACCACAAGAAATTAGTCTCATTGACTGTAATAATACGTCATTGAAACATCAACGAAACAACAAGTGAATACAACAAAATACAAAACTCTACAAAACATTGCATTTCACGTGTGTTCAACAATTCGCCAAACTTGAAAAGGCGTCAGTATTTGTTTGAGGTTACCTGCCTCAGTTTCAAGTTCATTTTTGAAACTAAAAACGATCTCCGAATTCGTCTAATTAACCGTTTGTAACAGATTCATTGTTGAAAAAATGGCTCACTACAAAGGAGCTGCGAGCGAAGCCGGTCGGGCGATGGCACTGATGAAAAAGCGCGAGATTGCCCAGCAGGAGATCGAGCTCCGGAAGAAAAAAATTGAGGACGACCTGAAGATCCACAACATTGAGAACAAATTTGCGATCCACTACAATGCCGTGGAGCAGCAGCTTAAAACCTCGACCATTGGTCTGGTCACTCTTAATGAGATGAAAGCCAAGCAAGAAAATATTGTTAAGGAACGTCAACGTAAACTTGCACAGAAAGAGAAAGAAAAGGAGCAGGAAAAGGAGCGCGCACTTGCTGCTAAACGAGAGGAGAAAAACAGACAAAAAAAGCAAATCCAGGCTTTGTCCTTCAACTTTGAGGAGGACGAGGAAGAGGAAGATAATGAAGAAAAAGATAAGGATGATGTTGTGGAAAAACCGAAGGTGGGGAAAACCAAACAGGAGGTTAAAAAAGATACAGACGACGATGAAGTAAGTTTGCCGAAAAAAATCAAGAAGAATCCAGATGTGGACACTAGCTTTTTACCGGACAGAGAACGAGAAGAGGAAGAGAATAAATTGAGAGAAAGACTTCGCGAGGAGTGGACGGCGAAACAAAATGCCCTCAAAGAAGAGGAAATCGAAATCACTTTCAGTTATTGGGACGGATCTGGTCATCGTAGGAGTGTGATTATGAAGAAAGGTAAATTTACAAAACAAGCATTATAAATCATCCTCAAAACCTGTAATTGAATTATTAAATCTGTGTTCATTTTTTGCAGGCAACTCGATATATCAATTATTACAAAGATGCCTGGAAGTTCTTAGAAGAGAGTTCAGCGAGTTAAAAACTGTAATGGCCGACCAGCTGATGTACGTGAAAGAAGATTTAATTTTGCCACACCATTACACGTTTTATGATTTCATTGTTACGAAAGCGAGAGGAAAGAGTGGACCACTTTTCACGTTCGATGTTCACGATGATGTTCGGATGATGCACGACGCTTCTATTGAGACTGAAGAATCGCACGCGGGCAAAGTTCTTTTGCGGTCATGGTACGAACGAAACAAGCACATCTTTCCAGCCAGCCGATGGGAACCGTTCGACCCGACTAAGAAATATGATAAGTACACCGTTTCAGACAAGAAAAAAGACAAAAATTAATAAGAAATGCTTTTATAATCACTTATCATTTAGGTGATAGTTTTTTAAAAACACGCAGACTAGATTATGAATGTAATAATCAATTCATATCATGTATATAAAGAACTGTAAATAGAGTCAATAATAAAATTGCATTTTTATACAGATTTTGGAGTTTGTATTTGTTTGAATTAAGACAATCAAAGCATATTGCATTGAACTTATAATTTTTTATTCAATAAACATTTGTTGATTATTTTTTATTTACAAAGAAGTTTTTGAATTCTATTACAAATTAAAACTTTTTGAAGAAGTTATAAAAATGATACTTAAACAAAGTCATTAAACGTCTACTGTTATTTTGCTAAGCTGCTTACTTATATTTTTTCAGAATCCATTTTGTAAGATAATTGAATTGATGAAATTAAGGCGTTTGAATACAAATAACGGCAACTTTATTTCGTCCAACTGACTTTAGGTATGTCGAAATGTTCTGTCAAACTATCAAGGTGTTTGTTGAATTCTTCTACACGCTGTTTGTGAGTTTTTCCGGCCTTTTCCAATATTCTTTCTTGTTGCTGAAAAGAAATTCAACGAATAATTTAAAACCTGTTGGGACACTTCTTGGTTAATTTTTCAATACATTAAAAAAATCTTACCAATTTTTCTCTCTGTTTTTCAAACGCTATTTGAGCCTTTGTTCTGTGAATTACTGTTGTCTTCTCTTCTTCAACAGGTTCGTCAGTCTTCATCACTTTAACACTATCAGCAAACTTTTTCATCTTCTTCTTTTTGCTCTTTTTCTTTGAAAATATTGTGTCGTCTGATTTCAACTTCAATTTTTCCTTAACGACCAAGTCGTAAGGATCGTCTTCACCTTCTTGTGACATGTTCACTGCTTAATCTGAAAAAATATGTTCAAAATTACAACATTGTTATTTTCTTCTTTTTGTTGATGATTGTCTTTATTTATGTTTGTGTAAATTAACATCGCACTACCAAAACATAACCTAACTTTTCGTCCATCTACAAAATTATCAAAACATAAAAAGTTTTAACAAACATTTGTTAACAATATCCATCATTACAATTCTGATGATGTAAATAAACGAAAGTGCACATTATTATATCAATATCTTGTTGGATTTTTACGAATTATGTCGTAGCATTTTTGTCTGTCTTAACTTCATCATATGAACATTTAAACTAGATGGTTTACTGATATAATGTAACACTCACTCTGAATTGTATGTTGTAACTATTGCTGACTTTAGAATATTAGCAGTTGTTTGTTATTGTTTACTCTTCAGCTTCTGTCAGTTTCTGTCAAAAGCAGTTCAGTTTAAAGACTGCTAAGTGCTACTGCTCCAAAAACAGTTAGAATTTCTGCTCACAGTGTTGGCAGTTCTGCTTTGCTAAGTCGGACACTTTGTGGCGCTTAAAATGAATTTCTTCATTTTAAGAAATTTAAGAATATTTATATTTAAACTGAAAAATTAATGAGAACAAAATATTTAATATCAATAAATAAATTAACAAACAAATATTTTGCAAATACTCAATTACCACTATTATTTTTATGCAAAATACACACACGGAATCAAAAATGTGTTATTTTAAAATCCAAATATACCTACTATTAACTACTTTTATGTGATCAATAAATCAAAAACACAAATTAAAAGAAAAACTTAAAAAAACAATAAATTATCACAATCAGGGAAAATCACAATTCCCTAGCACATATGTAACATATATGTAAATGTAAAAGTATTGATTTTTCTTCTTCCTCTGAAAATTGAACCAATTTACCGACAAGGCTTAGAGGATAAATGTTATATCGTGATGGAAAATTCGAGCATCCCTACTTTCTCGCAGTCGGGCACGTTATCGTGATCTCGTCCTATATATAGATACACCCTTGTCATGTTAGTTTTCAAATTCGTTCATCTTGCACACGCCTTGACGAACATGTGATTCTAAATTAAGTGCATATACAAACTCCAGTTTTGCGCGGTGGTTATCGATCAATGTAAGATGATTATAAATAAGCGCTGAGCAAATTTTTGCTTGCCCATCGGTACCCCCGCGGAAGATGCAGATACGCCGCAAGATGAGCGCTCAAAATGTAATGGCAAGTATCAGTCGCTCTCTGGCTCACCGTCGTGAGAGCAAGGCGCTCGTGAACGAAGTTCGCTTCGCCGTGGATCGAAGCAAGGACAAGCTCTATGAGCCCAAACAGAACAAAAAAGCTGTGCGGGTTCTCACAGTCATCGCCTACATCATCTCCGTCAGCCTCGCTGCCATTATCCTCTCGTTGTATTACACTTTCATATGGGATCCTAAGGACAGCATTGCTCCAAGAAGCAACAAACCAGCCTCGCTCATAAGCGTCCTCTGCGCCAATGACACTTTGCCACTTCATAAGGTGTCGATGGAATTCAACGGTAAAACACAATTTTTTAACTGTAAAATAAATTTCAAAATGAAAAGTTTAAAAAAACGAATTCAATGTTCTGGTCTACTTGGGTTTCAGGAGCAGAGATAAATTTGGCAAACATGAATTCCACAGAGAACGAGGATAGATTATTGAGAATGGCATTGAATTCCACCAAAGGCCGGATGGATCTGCTAAAAATATTGATGCCGGATCGAACAACGAATTCGTCGAACTTTTATAAAGCCGAAATGGGCTCCTTAGCAACTAAGAAACGAGCTGCATTTAATGGAACTTGAAACAACATTGTTTGATGTTGATCTTTCTGATTTTGAGTTGATTTTTTAAAAGGGTGTTTATGTTGTCTGTTCGCTTTGAATGTTGGAATGAAAATCAGAATTTGTATTAATATACCTCGCACAACTACGTGATTGTAAGTTGAAAAGTCCGTTTGTTGGTTTTCATCAGACCTTTGATTCTACATTGTGAAACATACTATTTTTCTAATCTCTGAGTGACTTTTTTCAAGATGGTGCTAATTTTGAAATTGTGAACTGTTCACATTTCAGCAAACTTGTTGTTGACATTCTGAGTTGAATTTATAATCTGTTTCACGCACAGGAAATAGGCATTTTAGAATGTAATTGATCGAAATTGAATCGATAGTAAATTAGATTTTACGACAAGTTAATGTTTAAAAAATCTAGCAACGATTTGAAAGAACCTTTTTAGAATTATATTTGATTGTGAATTTAAAAACGTAAGGTCTATTTGAGTAATGCTCTAGAGAATTTGAAATACGTCTCCTTTTCATAACAGCCTGTCGTACAATCAAACTGAACGAATTTGAAATACAATATTCAGCTATTAGAATATTCACATATTTCGAAGCTAACTACTCAACTCTGCCGAACTTGTCTGTTCACAAAATTCACACAGGTTGAAATCAATCAATAATGCGACCATGAAGCAAAATTCATGCTTATTTATAAAAAAAATGAAACAATTTTACAAATGTAATGTTATAAATGTATTTTAAAACCTTATTTTCTATTTATTTACATTTTAAATGAGAGTTTAAATAAAATCTAAAATTTTAAACAATGTCTTTTGTACTCTTTCACTATCAAACAACTCTTATTTGTACCCAAAATCTCGTTTTACGTCATGAATAAAATCTAAACATTATCAGAAATTCATTTCGAGAGTATACTGATTAGTCACCTACAAAATCGCATGCTTCTTTTTTTATGTAAATTTCACTCGGGCCCTCTGTTTGAATTGGATCCTCGAGTGCTGAAGAAAGTTTTAATCTCGGACGTTTCTCTTCGAAATTTGCAAATTCAATTTCGTCAAAATCATCTGAAAGTAGATTACAAAGAAAGAAATAGATTACATAGTTGACAAACACTCATCAATATTATCATATTTTCAAAAATGATTCCATACTCGACGTTGTGTTTTCTTCAGCTCTCAACTCCTGACGGTCTTTGTAAATCGACAAGTTGTTGATATAAGGATCATTTGGGATCGGTGCAACAACGACTTCATTATCACTTTTCCACTCTTTCAAAAGTTTTTTCAGTACTTTTTTCCTGTACTCGTATTTTTCTTCTTCGTTTGACATGATAGTTGATTTGATTTCGCTCAAAAGAACGTCAATACTTTCTGTAATTTTATTCGAGAAATGTTTTAAATCGTATGATCGAATCATTCTGTTACAGTAAAACTTTTAAGAATATAAAGATATACAATTTGTCTTACCCAAATCTTCTTCATCATACATCTCAGCTCCTACTGAAACAAACTAACACAGAATTGGATTTAATAATTTGTAAATCATAAAAGCAACTTTTTCATTAAAAAATCCTTGATTAAAAATATGCACCATGTGATCGCTCAAACCAGTCGTGTTATTTATATCGTGTGAATTGTGCTCGTGGATGAAAGTGACAACATGAAGTTTCTGTTTGTCCAAAGATCGAACCTTGATTTGCATCAAACAGCCCTGTTTCACACTCCTAAAACATGAAAAACAAGAACATTGCGTTTTGGTCAATTTTCAATTAACTTAATTCAAATAACAAGTACAAAAATAGTCTATATACCGTCGTTGCTTTTTTGGTATTACGCCGTCTTTCGTTTTTGATTTGTTGTATTTTCCACCGTACTTGCAAACGTAGTGAATCTCATAAAATTTCAATTCAGGATTATAGTTGTCCAAGATCTTCATCGCCTTGAAAGTTTTGCTACTTCTGACGAACAAGATACAATTGAATTCTTTTTTGTACTCCTCTAAAGCTGCTACAAATTCGTCATGCGTGTCGAACGTGCTGTTCAGCTTAAATTTGTGAACTGATGACATCCTGAATGCTACGAATAAACAATTTATTATTACATTTTCCTGTTTTGATTTCCATCAGTATAGCAAAATCGAAAATTTTATCATAAAATATAACCTCAAACATATACAAAACAAACAATCAAGCAAAATTAGAGTTTGAATGATATGCATCTTCGCAAAATCTTATTATATAATAAGATATTCAAATCAGTTTAATAAAATAATTTTTTAAAATGGTATCAATTTGTTTATTGAAAATATTTGCATACCTTTGAGAAAGACTCTATTTATTGAACATTTCAATAACAATCATCGATTCGTTTATATGAATACCCCTAAACAGTTTTTTTGACAGTAATCATTCACTTTCATTATAGAAAAATTGTGAAAAATTGTGATTGTTTATAAATTTGACACATCTCGTCTATCGGAGCTTCTCAGTTGTTGTCAGTTGTTCTCAGTTGTTACCACGCGTCGATCACAAATCGAAACAAACAATAACATAACCTAACTAAAAGTGGAGCACCGGACACCAGAGCGAGCAGAGCATTCAGGAAATTTAATTTCGACATAAACATTTTAATTTAACAATTGAATTTAAAAAAATGACGCAAAATGTTGTGGATATTTTGAACGAACCACAAATGACAACAGTTTGTGCACCAATGGTTCGGTACAGCAGGTATGAATTTAAATTAACAAAAACGTTTTTCGTTAAACATATTATTTTCAAAAAATTATGGTTGCGATAACAATTTTCCTTTTCAGATTACAATTTCGCAACCTTGTCAAAAAGTACAACTGTGACATCTGTTTCACGCCGATGATCATGGCCGATTCGTTTATTCAGTCAATAAAAGCCAGGAACAACGACTTTATTACAAACAAACTTGACGAACCGTTGATCGTACAGTTTGCTGCAAAAGAGGTGGATGATTTCGTCAATGCTGCCGAGATCATATCACCGTATGTATCAAACGTAAATATAATCAAACAAACAATACAAAAGTAACTAATTGTAATCGTTTTTGATTTTCAGTTACTCAAACGGAATAGACTTGAACTGCGGCTGCCCTCAAAAATGGGCAATGAAAGACGGTTACGGAGCAAGTCTCTTGACAAAACCACAACTAGTCAAAGATCTGGTTTACCAAGTCCGAAACCGGATTCGCCAGCCGTTCACAGTTTCTATAAAAATACGTCTGTTAAAAGAAATTCGCAAAACAGTCGAACTTTGTCAACTCGCTGAAAAAGCTGGTGTTTCGTTTATCACAGTCCACGCAAGGACTCCACAGATGCGAAACGATCCCATCGATCTTGAAGGACTGCAACTTGCTCGCGACTCTGTCCAGGTTCCTGTGATAGCAAATGGAAATGTCAAATGTTTGGAGGATGCAAATAATCTCTTTGAGATGTCCAGATGTAACGGTGTGATGAGCGCTAATGGACTTCTCACTAACCCAGCGTTGTTTTCAGGAGAACCTGTGACTCCTGTTTCCTGTGTTCAGGACTGGTTGGATATAGTTTCTCACATACCAACACAGTTCATGTGCATGCACCATCATCTGGTGTTTATGCTGGAAAAAGTTTTACCTAAATCGGAGAAAAAGATTTTTAACAATTTACAGACTGAGGAGAGTGTTTTCAATTATCTTAAAGAGTATTTTGGCATTGAACCCCGACCACTCAATGGCGAATTTTACGATACAGTTTTTTGTGAAAGTACGACTGTTCAGAGGAAAAATTGTAACACAAATTGTGATGACGACAGTGATGGAATTTTGTTACACAATCTGTTTATTTAAAATAAAAAAACAAACAAACAAGATTTGTTATTTTTTGTCAAATTTTTGATGTAGCAAGTATAGAATATTAGAAAATGTTTCTAATTTTTCGTTTTAACTTTAATTCATTTCAACCCTTTTCTTTTTGAATTGATTATTTAAGAATGTACGTCTGATGTCACCTGCCGGAAAGACCGAGAAACACAATTGGCAAAAAAGTTAGACTGCGTACACAAGGTATGTTGAACATGGCCGATGGTTTCTATAACCTATTCGGTGACAAATAGGTGCGGTTGTGATATTTACTCATAAAAAGGTTCGAACAAAAATTTGACACCATCGCCGAAGGAAAATGGAAACTTACGATTTGATTGCCAACCAGCCTGTGGTAATCGACAATGTGAGTATATTTCACCTGTAGGATACCGTCTCTTATCTGTCAAGCCAAAAGCTTTTTTTCTATATGTCAAATGATACCAAAGCCATTGATGTCGGCTACGAGGAAACGCTAAAAAATTGTCACCAGCTAAACCTTAAATAATTTTCACGGATTTCAATTCGAATGTTGAAATCAAAAGTTAAGTTTCCTGTAGCATTTCATTGACAACAGATCAACAAGTTTTTTTCGTGTTTATAAGAGACTGCAAGTTTGGAGCTGATTTTTAATGCATTTTTTGCATTTCAGGGTTCTGGAGTTATAAAAGCAGGCTTCGCTGGTGATCAGACCCCAAAATGCAGGTTTCCGAACTAGTAAGTACAAAAACGGTTATCGCTCAAAGGATTTTATGGCACGCTAATTAAAATACGAAATGCCGTCAGGCCTATCGATGGCAAAGTAATGATTATAATTCACAAACACTATCAAAGTGAAAGCGATTGTTATGTTCAGACTACATCTACAAATTTACGTTTAAATATCCTTCGTTTAAATGTCCTTCGTTTTTTGTTATTGACTTTTTCTTCATTGTACAACAAATAAAATTATACGCACTACAATTTTCTTTACTTGCAATATTATTACCATCACAATTAATTTCATAAACAAAGAAAAATTGGTGAATTTTGTATGAACATTTTGAAGATGATTAATTGTTGAAATTTTTCAGTGTGGGTCGGCCCAAACATGTGCGAGTGATGGCCGGTGCATTGGAAGGAGATGTATTTATTGGTTCAGTTGCGGAAGAACATCGAGGACTTCTGTCCATTCACTACCCCATGGAACATGGCATTGTCACCGACTGGAATGACATGGAACGAATCTGGGCGTACGTCTACAGCAAAGACCAATTATCGACGTTCAGCGAAGAGCATCCTGTTCTCCTAACCGAGGCACCTCTCAACCCCAAGAAGAACCGTGAAAAAGCTGCGGAAATTTTCTTCGAAACTCTCAATGCTCCGGCTTTGTTTGTCTCGATGCAAGCTGTTCTCAGTTTGTAAGTTTACATCAAGAAAAACTTGCGAGAAACATTGAATATTAACATTTTCGACCTTGAAAAATAGGCAAAACCTGAAATTAGAAATTTTAATTTCATTCTAAACACTCTGAAAACATTCAAAGATAAGACTTAAAAATAAAAAAAGATTAAAAGTATACTTGTTACTTTCAGATATGCCACTGGAAGAACCACCGGTGTAGTTTTAGATGCCGGAGACGGTGTCACACACGCAGTGCCTATTTACGAAGGATTTGCAATGCCACACAGTATAATCAGGGTGGACATAGCGGGTCGCGACGTCACGCGATATTTAAGGCTGCTTCTCCGCAAGGAGGGTATTAACTTTAAGACTACCGCGGAATTTGAAATCGTGAAAACAATCAAAGAGAAGTGTTGTTACTTAGCCAGCAATCCACAAAAAGAGGAATCATTAGTTACTGAAAACTTCCCTTACACATTACCCGATGGTAGCACTTTAGAGGTATGCTTTTTCACATATTCATGTTTAAAATGGTTATTCTATTTTTTGTGATTTTGTTCTAATGAAACGACGCAATTTTAGGTCGGACCAGCGAGATTCAGAGCACCCGAAGTTTTGTTCAGGCCAGACTTAATTGGAGAGGAGTACGAAGGCATTCACGAAGTGCTTATGTATTCCATACAAAAATCTGATTTAGACTTAAGAAAGGTGCTTTTCCAAAATATTGTTCTATCTGGCGGATCGACGTTATTCCGAGTATGTTTTATCAATCATTTTGAAAAATTAGCTACGTTTAATTTTAGATGAGAAGTATTATGACTGATTTTACTTTTATGATTTTTAGGGATTCGGTGACAGGCTGTTAAGTGAAATTCGAAAGATGGCACCAAAAGATGTTAAAATTAGGGTAAGGATTGATCTTCTGATTAAACATGTTCAAAAATGAGTGCCAATGAAAATTTGTTTACATTTATAAATAATTTGATCTCATGTTTGTAGATATCAGCACCACAAGAGCGTTTGTACAGTACCTGGATAGGTGGATCAATTTTGGCATCGCTTGATACGTTTAAAAAGATGTGGGTTAGCAAACACGAATACGACGAAGACGGTATCAAATCTATCCATCGTAAAACGTTCTAAATATAAAGACAACAATAACGCTCGAAATAACATTAGCACACAACGCATTGCCCATAAATAACTGGAAAGCAACCTTACTTCATTTGCAATTCAAAGGATCATCAAATTAGTTATATCAATTTCTTACTTTTTTTTATTTTTGATATTTTGTTTCTTTGATCGATCACAAATATCTGTACAAAGCTGAAGATGAATGCTGTCGACAGATTAATATTTAGTCTGTAATTGAACCATCAGTTTGATAACAAAAAAATTCGCTAGCGTTAGATTATTATAACTTTAGAAAAGACATTATTTATGATAGATTAGCGGATATGAAATTGTTTTGAATTAACAAGCTTTTGTATCGTAAACTCAAATTATGAACCTATTTAATATCGCATCAATGAGTTGTGATTAAGGTATCAGTTTAACTGTTCGTGGGTTTGTTTGTGTTTGTTTGATCATAAGCAGATTGTTTTTTGTATTAAAAAAAGTAAGAGACAAAAATCACGTGCAATGCCTAAATATTTTTTAATTGAAAATCACAGCTGCATGTTATTCAATTTAAGTCATAAATTGATGTCATCATTTTTCACACAAACTTTTTCTATGCTTATGTATGTTGACATGCAATTAATATTGTTAACCGATGAATGAAAAAAGTCGATTATTTTGGACACATTCGATAAGTCTGAGGAAGAATATAGTGTAAATTGATTTCTACTAAACTGATTATATTCAGTAGCATTTGATGAAATATTTGTAAGGTGTATCAGATTGTGACGAAAAAAAACGTGTAAACTGCTTTTTTGTAATATAATATTTTTTAACCGGAAATTGCATTAGGTCTAATTGATATCATGCCAGAACAAGACATAAAATATATGAGGAGTGTATATGAAAGCAGCTTTGAACTCAAACTACGAGATTTAGTGTCTATAATATTTATATGTCTTTGATTCGTTTCATATGCTATTTGTATTGAAAATAAAAAAAAACTATTTCAAAGTATTCAGTTTGTCTTTAATTCGTTTTTTCTATTAATTTAAAAACTTCTCTGTCTCTAAGAAAATCATTAACTATTTTACATTTATAACTTTTACATGTTTTTTTGCCTTCAAATCTGCCAAATTTCGCGGGCGAAATTATCAGGATCGCCAATCGCGATATCAGACTCACAGCGCCATTTAACCTTGTCTCTCTTCACTTTTTTTTCTTTCTCTCTCTAGCGCACCCCTCCCACTATCTTATTGTCAGATACCACTTTGTTATACCCGGCATACAGCAGAAGAGTTTAGCAGTTCAGCGAGGAACCGTCGTGTCTTACTTTTTTTAGCATTAAACAAATACAAATAACGATTTCCAAAAGTGCTGGACAAACAGTCATTCAAGCTGAGGATTTTGTGCGGTGTAACTTTTTTCAGCCGTGAGTTTCGGAGCACCACTGCTGGATTGGAGGTCTCTTGCAAATCGTTGTTTGGAGGGTAAGAAGCGACTTATTGATATCAGTTATCGGATTCAAAATAATAATACGATTTTGGTGTTTCTTGTTTTTATCCGGCGTCTTATATAAAAGCCTGTTTACGTTTTTCATCGCACGTTATATTGATTCTCAAAAGAAATCCTTAATCAATTGAAAATGACTTTTACAAAAACATGATTGATCTTTTTACAATCAAGGAAATATTTACTGTAATGATGAAAATCTATCAGGTGCATTAAATTTCATAATATAAGCAGTGATAATTTTTTGAATATATTTTAAATGTTTTTCTAATATTTCTTGGCAATTTTATAAAATCATCGCTGAAATAATCGATAATTCGATAAAAGTTACCCTCAATTACACTTAATTTACTTTGAAAAATTAAACTGCCACTCGGTGTTTTATTAACGTTAGTTATTTCGATCACACAAAGATTGACTGCACTGCACCGTCGCATTTTTTTTCATTTGTGCCACACCAGGAACTTCATCGTTATAAATAATTAAAAGTCAATACAAACTACCCATTAAATCAACGTCTATAAACATTTGCAACAATAGTCCGCAATATAGGATTAAAATTGTCTTCTCTAACACAAAAATAGATTTATAAATATAGATTTTTAATAGACAAAATAAGAAACCTCTGATATGAAAACCGGTGATCCGTTTGGTGGTCCAGTTGATATTTTATTCAAGGCAATAAAACAGACTTTAATTCACTAACATAAATTGTTTATCTCCTCTTCATATAATTTTATTGATTTGCGTTTTCAAATAAGATTCACGTGCCAGACTTCTTCAATGGCGGAATCTTTATTAGGGCTCCTAAATATAACTGCTTTTATTCATTAGGGCAGTTTCCTATTCATGAATCTCATGTTCATTATACTTCAAAAAACATTGTTTCACATGTAAACAGTTTCAAACGTTTCAATTGTTCAATTACAAGTTTTCAGGAACAAACAGTTGACAAGTTAATGTTTGTTTATTTTTCAGACTGATAAATATTCAGTTCATTTTGTAAGTAAAGTAATAAATCCAACGAAAATGGCAACTCAAACTGAATCCATTATGGAGAATCACGTTAACGATCCAGTGACCAAGGCTGTGGTTGATAACATTATGGGCCATTTGCCCACGAAAAAGCCCTTGGTACGTTGTGACGACTGTGACTTATCTTTTACTAGCCAAGTTGTCCTAGATGCGCATCTGCAGGGTGCACGTCATGCCAAACAGGTACAATTTACGATTTTGAAATGACCCTTATTTATAAACTACATTTACGATCGATTAATTCAACTTGGAGTTAAATTTCCATTTTTCTTCACTAGATGAGATCCAAAAACATAATGGACACTTTGAAGGAAACGCAAGCCAACATTACTAAAGACCAGGAAACAAACGGCTTGAAGTGTAATGTTTGCAACGTCTGTTTGAATTCTATCCAACAACTCCAAACACACCTCAATGGTAAACGATGATTTAAATTGTCAAAATACAATTTTCATTTAGTTTATATATTTCACATAATTTACAACTAATGACTGTTTCCTTTTTGCTTATCTTATAGGAAATCGTCACAAGAAGAAAGTGTCAAAAGGTATTAAAAAAGCACCATCAATCACAAAAGCTTCAGTGACTCCGCATGGCTTTAAAAGTAGACGCGCACTGCACTTAGACAGACTCGTTCAAAGGAATGCTCTGATTCTTGTTTATTGTCTGATAATGTTTTCTTTTGCCTGCTTTATCATTATGTTAACGTTTCTTTTTCATTTGGCTTTTTAAAAATCGCGCTAACTCGCGAAACAGCAACTGAGTGATTTTTGAAAAATCACACGCACTCGCAAAACAACAACTAAGAAAAACATACCAAAGGCTAGTTACAAAGACGATATTTACGACTGATCAATGTGTCAATTATTTATTACTCACGAATTTTTAATGTTCTATTTATTTATACACGGCTTTATAGATTGTTTTCGCTTAATGCTCCTTTAGATTTTGCAATGTAGCTTATTAATCGAATTGAGTCTGTAGAATCTTTGATCTTTTAGGATCTCGCTATTGTTTGCATGTGCATAATTCAATTTGCTCGCAAAAACTGCTACCAGTCAATTTTTGTCTACGTTTTCTTTTATTGTCAATACGCTTTTTTCTGTTATTATTTATAAATTGCTATACCAGAAACGTTTATGATGAACACAATCTAAACAAATTGTCGGGACGAATTTGATCCTTGTGATACTGAAGAGAGTTTTCTCAAACAACTTTCAAGTCCAACTTGAAAAGTTATTTGAGCTCAACATTTGTTCACGATCAAGGTGATAACGAAGCCAACAATTTTGCTTAGATCGAAATGTTTGTGTCAATGAAATGGAAATTGTTTGTAAAGCATATCATTCGATGTTTTCGACGACTTTTATACACAAATGAACAAATTGTCTTGTAAATAAATTCATCCGATATCAACATACAATTGAATTCGAGTCCAAATTTTGCGCAAAACACACCCGTTAGGAAACAAAATTTCACAGTGACGGAGAATTTGTAAAACAATTCTTTGTTTCGCTGACATTCAACTGTTCTTTTTCTGGTTCGCATAAATGTAGTGTTCAAGCTAATTTATTATCACAGGAAATCGTTTATTTGGCTTGTGATATATAGATAGTTGTGATCGCACATTAATGCTTAGGTGACTGGACAACGTCTGCTCCTGTGGTCAGCGAAGCGACCCCGGCTCCGGTGGCGCCTCAACCCGTCGTCGAACCGAAACCCACTCCTAATAAAATCGTCACTCTGACTTGTGATTTGTGCAACAAATTTTTTAACTCACAGGCACAATTAGACGTGGTATATATTAATTTTTCCATTCAATTACATTTTTAGTACAATTTTAATAATAAGAATAGACAAGATTTTTTAAATTTTGTTAAAAAAATTTTACTGCATTTTGAAGCGAAAAATGTTTTGTAGAATAATAAAACGTTTCAATCTTTTGCAGCACTTGCAATCTAAGAAACACACTGATAAAGTCAACAACAAGAGTCAGAATCGAAATAAGCGGAGGTTCTTTCCTTACTGGAAGAAAAACAAACAAATCCAGATTCAACCGACGAGAAACAACTTCGTGTCTGGTGGTTATTACATGTCGTAAGAAGTTATGTATTTTAAGATTTGCTCTTATATGAAAAGTTATGACTCAACGTGAAAATCTTATTCTGAGGATGCATTCGAGATATATTTTAAGCGTAAAAACAGCGACAAATTCGAAAAGTGATAAAACAGCTTTGATGGTTAAATTTGCAGAAGCAAAGTCGGATTATTACAAGTGTCAAAGTATACTTTAGCTCGTATTATTACATTCTAACTGAATCATTCTAAAGTGATAGTATTTCATGATAGTTTATATTTTATATTCACTGTATAATTTTCATTACTTACAGTATTATGTTTGTTAAATGACAATTTAATGAACTAAAAAAATCATATCTTCATATTACGTCCTATTGTATACGTTTAAAGTGTCCAATAAACGTGTAAAACACTATATGTTTCATCTCTTTTTTTAACGATTTTTAATAATTTTAATGTTTAATGTTCACTTCTAACTTCATACAGTCTTTGGATTCTTATAAGTAAAGTGTCTAGAAAAAATATTTCTCTACAATGTTAAATAAACTTACTTAGGTACGTTACTTAGGTCTATGAAAACTTCAATCGGTCGAAGTTCTGATGATTGACAAGGTATAATTGATAAACTACTTTTCTTACAAATAGAGCTGCCAGCAAATATCAAAGTAAAAATCTTAGTTTGACAGTCAAATTCAGATCTAATCTAAGCTTTAATTTTACATCTTCCAACTCACTTAACTAACTTTAAATAAAACAATCATACATTTTTTACATGATTAATGAATGAACGAACAAAACTCTATCTTCGTAACCAGTCTTAATTCAACTCTTCATAATCAAACTTGGACATAAGCATCAATATTTCTCCTTTGACCAGATTTCTTTTCCTTGGAGGAAATCTGGACAAACATTCGCTCAGATGAATAGCAAAAAGATGATCCTCGGAATTTTCCAAGTCCTGTTCGGCCCTCTCTTTTACAACGTTCCAAAACGCATTGACAACACCAAACTGATCTCTCTTTACAGGCTCTTTTTCGCTTTTGATCTCCACTTCCGGGCCGCAAATTTCTTCCATCCGCATGTCATTTAAAGGCTGCATCATTGCACAGCCATTTGTGGTTATTTTTGACCTCTGACCATCGCTGTCTTTGATATCATTTGGTCCTATACAGTCCGTGATTGCAATCGTGTAATCTACCATGTCATCGTTGTTGTCGTTCCAGTTGTTTGACTGGTTGCGATTATTTGCCTCGGCCTGTATCTTGATATACTGCACGTTTTCGTCCTCGAGTTGGGGCCACTGCGAGATAGGTAACGAGGGTAGCAGTTGAATCGATTGGATTGCGACATACTTGTCATCCTGTGATGTACCGGCGACTGGCGTTGCATTCGAAACCGGGGTCACCGCGTCTTCCGGTGATGGTCTGGGAACGATCACTTTTTCCTCAGTGATAACTGGTTTTCGTTTGTGTGACAAGATGATTGGTTTTGCAGACTTGATGATCCTGTCTCGAATGTGGAGTTTGCGTTTTTTGGAAATAATCTCAGATTTTGGTTTTCTCGGTTTGGTCCTAAAATAAAATAAATAAAATTAAATTTTCAATGTATAGAAATTCTAATTAATCGTGGACATTTTTTGACTTGAAATAATTTGTATTGAAAAATGAAAACATTTATATTTGTTTACTCTTGCGATTGTAATTGTTGTTATTTTGAAAATTAAAATGAGAGTGTGACAAAAAATAAGCAATGCAAAAAAATGTGACTTACACAGTTTTGTGGACAATCATATTACTCAAAAAACTCATCTGATCGATGAATTCAGCAACTTTGCTTGATGACGGTTTGAAATTTTCATTCTCGATCATTTTCTTTTTTTGTTTACTGTATCTATCCCTCAATGCTTTCCATCTGGATTGACATTCGAATTCGTCAGTCTCTGAAGTAAAAAAAAAGACCATAAATACGTATTTGGTTATGAGTTTGTTCTTCTAAAAAATGTCTTGGAACACAAATATAAAAAACATCAGAAAAAAGGTTCTGGACAATGTTACCTTTTATTTTGCAACCACTTGCTATTTCTTTCCATGCACTAGATTTAGCGGTGGGATTATTATACAAAGGATGATTTCTATCATACAAAACTGGAAATCGTTTCACCAAAGATATCAATTCAATTGCACTTTCCTCCGTCATTTTGAGTGATCAAAACAATCAGTCTAGTTATTATTGATCTTTAAATGATTTGTTTCAAAAAATGTCACTCGGTTCTATGGTTCTTTTCTTGTTTAGAAAATAAAAACAATAAATACAATATGTTCACTGCTCTCAACTGGGTGCAACGCATTCAAAGTTTCTTTCATCACTAATGAAAATATTGAAACCCGAAACTCTCATAACAATGAACGACGTCACGTTGAGGCCTAAAATTTGTTTTTGAATTAGATTTTTTTTCTCACTTTAAGTTGGCAACAGACTGGATGATAAGTTCGAAATTAAGACAACAATAAACAAAACAAGTTGCTCATGAAATCAATTAAATCATGAAAACCACAAAAGTAAACATTATTCTAATTAAAACAATATCAATAATCGATTAGTAGGATATTTAAGAACGTTTAGAGATACCAAGATTTAAACATAAATAATTTTGATAACAATAACAATTTTTTTCAATATAAACTTATCTTTTACAAAAATGATTTATTAAATAAAGATTTTTACTAAAATGAAAAATTTAGATTTATTTTCAAACTATCAAATTATAAAGAAACGAGGAAATGTATTGAATATGAACATGTTTTATGGAATGAATAAATGATATATTTTTTCAATTTTTTATTTTTACAAAATGTAAAGGAATACATTTGTGGTGTTTATTTTTTGCCGGCAAGAATGATACCATCGTATTTGGTCTGGAACCATTTCATGGCATCTTCTTTCGTCAAACGATGTTGGAAGCCAACTTTGCCAGTTTTCCTCCGCCTGTGTGCAACGTTGAAGCCTAAAATATGAATCAATTTTGTAGATTAATAGTATCAATCTAAATTTTTATTTCTGTTATGTACTATATACTAATGCAATAATTGTCTCTTCCATCAAGTAACACGCCTAGTAAAACGTAGGTATGGGTTGCAAATAAGAAGATATTAATCTTGCACGTTTTCTGAACTTAAAAACAAAATTTGTTTCAAAGTATTTAAAAACAAACTCGTGCAAAATGTAATGAGATTTTATCAATTGATTATCAAATTTACCTGGTCGTCCAAGAACAACGTAGAAGTCCAAACCGTAGATACCAATGGATGGATCGTATTTGATACCCAAATCGATGTGTTCCTGAATACCAAATCCAAAGTTTCCAGTGCCAGAGAAGTTTTCTCTCCTCAGTTCGTATTCACGAACCTTTTAAAATAAAAATTATAATGAATGACGGCACATTTTAACTACAAAACCATCAAATAACATTGAAAATACACACCTTCAATCCTCGTTCCAAAATTTCTTCGGCTTTGGCTCCCCTAACAGTGCAGTGGACAGCAATTTTTTCATTACGACGAATGCCGAAAGAACGCACGGTGTATCTGGCTTTTGAGAAAACAGGTTGTTGTCCAGTCAACTGTTCCAACACCTGAAAAAATGACCAAAACTAAGTTTTAAAAAGTTTGCTCACGAGATATGATAATTTGATCAACTATGATATTAGAATAAGCTATGTGTATGTGCAATCGCTACAATCAAAAATTGTAAACAAAGTTCATATCGGAGCCAAAATAAATAAACAAAAAAATGAATTGTAATAATAGCAATTTGAACGATTTTTCAGTCTGACTGATACAATCGGAGTTTTTGAAAGTGAAAATGATTAAAATGAATAACTCACCTTGGCGGCACGAGTGAGCTTGTCTCCCGACTCTCCGACGCAGATGTTCAAGCAGAGTTTACGGATGCGAACTTCTCGCATAACATTTTTCGAAGGGTCTTTAGCCTCCTTCTTGGCCACCACTTTTTTAGTCTCCTAAAAGTAAAATATTAATAATTAAAACGAATTAATAAACATATTTTTAGGTTACTTACCGTCATTATTGCGGATGTAAAGACACGTGAAAGAACGTAGCTCAGTTCAGGACGTAGAGAAAAAGATATTCCACGCGAAGTTGGTTGCGAGTGTAAGATTTCCGTTTCTTGGAGCTCGCTTGAAAAAGGACAGCCATATGCATCAACCGATATGAGCAATAAGGTAAGATTGCTGATCGTCGCGCCATCTGCATCTGACTCTCAATTTGAATTCGTTGTTTGTTCAATCATTTTGTTGTTGAAAAGTGTTGACTATCGGATCACGAAAGTATAAATCAATTGTTGTACAACAATTCTAAAGTTTACGCAAACTGATTAAGATCGGAAACAAGTTGATTTAATACTAAAAAAGTAAATAACAGGATTAAAAATTCATCCTTATCAGTTTTTCGATAGAGACAACAATTAATAACATTTTCGATTACGTGTTAATATCCATCTGATCAAATAATTGTAATTAGTTTCCAATTGAACGGGCTAAAGTTTGTTTCGTAATAGAACAGTAATTAACATCATTTCGTAAAAGTTGGACGAGAGTGCATTGGGGGCGCCCATGTTGTTGCGGCAATTTCGAAGGCAGTCGCGAGCTTTTCAAAATATCAACGTCCTCCAAGATGATGGCAGATAATCAACAAAGTAGATTTGAAAAGTCGCTGGGATTGTTGACGACTCGATTTGTCACGCTTTTGCAAAAGGCCAAAGACGGCGTGCTGGACCTCAAAGTCGTAAGTTATTGAAAGAACGCCAGATAACGAAACTAACCTCCAAATTCGGATTTGCTTCATCGCGGGCGTTCACGCCATTTACGCCTTGCGGGAATTTTGAAAAAATTGTCTCCTGACCAATATGCCCAACGATTGCAATCATCCTTTTTTCATGCGTTATCATTTTCGAATAAAACTAGACCTTTCGTTTTTCGCAAATTCATTTGCGCTTTAAATCAGACACAAACGTACATAACCTAGATTATTTATAAGGAATTGTATTTTTTAGACTGTTGATCGCCCTTGATATTCGTTTGTCATTGGAATTCTGTTTACAGGCCGCGGATCTGCTAGAAGTTAGACAAAAAAGAAGAATATACGATATCACAAATGTTCTGGAAGGGATCGGATTGATTGAAAAAAAGAGTAAAAATAGTATACAATGGAAGTAAGTTTTTTTAAGACTACGTAAATAACGAATGATTATAATGTAAACAGTAAATTGATTACTCTCAACAAAAACATTTTTGTTGATAAGCAAAAACAGTTTATTAATGAAAGTAGAAATTTATAATACCAAAATTGTTGATTTCTATTCTAATAACGTTATGACTTTTTACAATAGGGGTGCAGGTCCAGGCTGCAACACTCAAGAAGCTGGCAAAAAATTGACAGATTTGAAAGACGAATTGCTGAAACTTGACGAACATGAAAAGACGTTAGATTTGCATACTAAATGGATAAAGCAGAGTATCAAAAACATCGAAGGGGACCTGATGAACAAAAAGTATGCTTTCATTACGTATGAAGATTTAAAGGAGAATTTTCCGGATGAATGTTTTTTGGGAATCCAAGCACCTAACGATTCAAAACTGGTTGTGCCTGATGTTGACAAGGTACCATTTCAAAGTTACAATAAATGATTTACTAAAAAAAAAAGAAATCTCACAGACAGAGACTTACATTGTTGTTTTGGTGATTTTGTTATTAGGTAATTGAAGATGAGGACGAATCAAGTTTCCAAATGAACCTGAAATCAAATTCTGGAGAGATTTCCGTGTTCGTTGTAGAGCCCGAATTAGCAGAATTTTATGAAAACAAAATGTTGGACATGAGGTTACTAGAACCAGAAGTAAAAAGCGTTAAAAGAAGTAGAGAGGTTGAAGAGGTGGAAAAGAAAGAGGAAGTCAAACCAAAGAGGAAAGTTGGCAGGTAAGAATATGGTCGATTTTGATATTGTAACTTTCTTATTGCTTCTTTCGCATTGGAAACTGCAAATTTAGGTTTTTGATCTGCGCGAAGCATAGATAAAAAGTGTCTTACGGGGATAAGTTAGATGAAAGTAATATTTGACTTACTTGGTTAAAACACAACATTTCTCTACAATGAAAAAAAAAGATTAAAAACATCAATGTATTCGAAAAATGGATTAATTTTAAAAAATGTCTCATTTGTAGACCACCAAAAAATGCGGTTAAAATTGAAACACCTGTTTCTGAAGAGGAAGAGGAAGAAGAATCTGAAATGTTATCCGCCAATTTGATTCTTCGTGATGTCAACGTCATGGGATATTCTCGACCAAACTTAGATTTATTAGATGAAATTCATTCTGGAGGTAAATTTAACGAGAAAAAATATTTAAACAATTTATTAATTTGCAGAACGTAAAATTAACAAACCATTATTTGATTTTCAGTGTGTGGGCCATTCGTGAGATTAAGTCCGCCTCCAAACAAAAAAGATTTTCATTTCAATCTAAACGAAAATGAAGGAGTGTGCGAACTGTTTGATATTAAAGCAGCATAAGTTAGAATCATCGTCTCAGCCTAGTTTGTCTTAAAATACTTTGACTTTCAACCACCATTTGTTTTTTCCATCGCAACAAATGTGATTCATCACTTAGATCATTATTGTTTGATCTGACTTATGTATATATTTTTAATCCCACTTTTTAGATTTATATTTGTTAACAGTATCGCTAACTTTTAATTGACACTTTCTATTTGTTGATTGGTTGGAAAAAAAATTTATGTTTAAATTAATTTGTAACACTTTTTACGCGTGAAAATTGTCATTAATTATGTAGTACACCCAACATTATATTGATTCGAAACATTTGTTCCCTTCGATCGATCATTACATTTGAGATTTACGTTTTAAATAAAAATATACGATTTGTAACAATAATCTTTTCCTCACTCTAGTAGAATATTCAAGTGATTTTTGAATTATGTAAAAGAACATTCCAGAAACAGATTTGATAAATATATTTAAGATGATGTTATATATTTTTACAAAATTTCAAACGGAGTAATATAAAGGCTAAATTCCATGTAGGTATGTTCTTGTACAGAATTTAACTGAAAAATAATGTAACAACTTAGTTCAAATAGCTTTTAAATGCGCTAAATGTGAGATTTTTGAAATGTCAACTCATTACCGATTTGCGTTCAAAATAATGTTAGTTATAATGATGATAAAATTGAAAATATTTTGGCATAATTGGAAAATGTCAAGATGTGATATCAATTAATCTTAATAATTTAAATAAAACTATGTAGAGTGAAATCTTATCAGCGTCAACTGTATTTATGATATAGAGATGAAAATAAAAAAACTGTAAATATATACAAACATCACAAAACTTTATTATCTGTTTGTCTATCTTATTGAACAAAATAATAAATTAAGAAAAATATACATTTGTCATATTCTTTCATTTACAACATTTGTTTTTATTAATTGCTTTAGAAAATATTAATCATTTGTCATAACTATTCAGTCAAGAACATTTCCATTAACTCTCAACATGCAGTCATGGAACACAACTGGGAAACTTGTGCAACATAGTGAGATCAATCTTAAGCGCTTCCGATTATTTGCAATTCCAGCATATCTTTGCGACTATAATGAACCGTTTCGGATTCAGTCACATTTGAGTCATCAGGCAGAGCGAATTTTCCATTAGGACCTTGCGTTTCTCCTTTGCCACCTAAAATTAATTTTCCATTGAAATCAAATTCCGCAAACTCACTTTCATCAAACAGTATATAGTTAACTTACTAGTTATTTTCAGTTCATAACTCTTGGAATCTTCAGAAACGGACAAAACTTCTGCAGTGATCGTGTTAGATATAATCGGAGTATAGTCTGGTCCAATTTTGAGTATCTAGGAAAATGTGAAAAGAATTAAATTAACAGTCTAAAACCACAATGCAGAGAAACGAGAATTTCATATTTAAACACAATGAATACAGATGTACTTTAAAATCGACGATATCTCCAGCTTTCACTTGAGCTCCGTGTTTTTCAACTTCCGTGCTTTGGTTGCTTTTATTACTCGATCCGTTGATCATCTTGACGGATTGATCTTTTGATTCGCTGGTGGACATGGGTTCTTCCGTAAGACTGACCAAGGAAGCCTCCTTGACCTTGGTTTTTTCTGGTTCTATTTCTGTTTTTCTATGTGTAAAAGTCAATGGCGTCGATGTAGACCTCAGAGCCAGCAAGTTGTCGAGATTTTTCATCGGTGTCTTTCGAGCAAATCCTGAAAGGTTTGACAGAGTGCTCCTGTCTGCGTTGTCATTGTCGTTAACCGACGAGTCGCTGTCATTATCTGGAGCATCGAATCGAATATGTTTACCAGATGGAACACTCACATTGCTCACGATTCTCGGCTTTTTAGCAACGTTCGAATCCTGATCAGAAGAGTTGTTAAATTTTTTTTTGCGATGGCGAACGCGCTTTTTTTTAGATGACAAATTTGGTTCACCTATACCAGTACTTTCTTTTGTAGAATTTACATCCTCAACCTTTGAGCTGGAATCCAACGTTGTTGAGTCGTCAATGATTGTGTGGTAGAGTGTCTGGTTCGTAGTCGTTCCTGCAAAATCAAAACAAATTGGTAAAATGAAAAATTTGACTTGAAAAAGTAAATGGTGAATGAGTGATAAACAAAGTTAGATGTTTTTCTGGTAATTACCCGAAACGCTGTTCGTGGATTTGTTGAAAGATTTGAAACTTTTTTCATCCCTGGAGTTTGATATGATTTGGACACTACTATTATCACAGTCTGATCTAACTGAAGTACGACTAGTTCCATTAAGGATATCCCCAGTTTCGGATCCATTTGTTGTGTTGCACGTTGCATTTGTTGTAACATAACTTTTGGTTATTTCAGCAAATCCATTGTCATTCAATCCTGTCCCTTGAATGACCCTGAAATACAATTAAAAGTAATTTTTATTACTTATGCATAGTTTTTTTACGTTGATCGAGGATTAAAAAATTGATTCTGTTATAGAGCCACGCTGCAAATAATCGACTTCTTAAAACAAAAATGGATTAACTTACGTGACTGTGTCATTCGGATCCAAAATGCGAACATCTTCGCTGGGTGGCAAATAAGTTTTGCCGGTTGACAACAAGTGAAAAGGTTCGGGTATCTTGAACAGCTCGATCAAGTGGTCCTGTAGTTGTTTAATGTGCCAAATTTTGGTCGAGTCAATGTAAACAAGGGTGAATTTACGTGCATCGCGAAACACGTGCGTCAGATCAACGATGATTTTGAAATCCGTTCGTGTCATGGTCAACTGTCTTTTGCACAATTTTGTTTTCCAAAAAAGTAATAAATAAACTCCGACGAATTTGCGACCGCCTGCAAAACTGAGAACGGAAATGACGTCAAGCCGGTTATAAGCCGGTTGCTGCCGGTTGCTTACCGACTTGTGAACGTGACCTAAACGTATAACCACGAAGTCTAAATCACAATATTTTGATCAAGTGATTTCAAGCGTTTTTTCTTCGTTCTTTTAAATCGCTGTTATAATAGGACAAGAAGTAATTAATAATGTGAGAGAATAACACACTTGTTTCTGTGAATATATTAATAAAGCTTTTTGAGAGTAACTTGACAAAGGTTAATGACCTCTTTTGTTATTATGTCAAAATGGTTTGCAACTTGTTTATTGTGGTTTGCGGCTTTTCTTTGCTGTTGTGAAGCGACGATTATAATGTTGAGTAGAAAATTTTTGACATATGTTTTCAGAGATATGAAATTTAACTTAAGCTAAATATTTTGTATCATTATTATTATTAATTGCATTTTCATTTTGGAAAATTATTAGAAATTATAAGTTATAAACACTTTTTGTCATGCTTTATTGTTAGATCGAATATCGTCTAAATCATTTAACAAATTTCATACTTCAATGTTTGTGTTTTGCTGATAACAGATACATAATGGCAAATACGGATTTTACAAGTGCTTTCTAATCTGCAGACTATAGATTATTTGCAAAAAAATACATTTTGTTTATTTATCATAAACTTAAGATTAATACTAGAAATGAATGAAATTATTTGCAAAATCCTATTTTCTTCTTTCACCAAAAACTTATTAATTTTGCTACATTCTAACTTCAAGAACGAGTTTAAAAATAAGCTTAAAAAACAGAACAAAACAGGCCAATTTAACTGAAATTATCTTTCATAATTCTGACAATGATTTTCAATGAAAAACAGTACACAAACAGGAGCCTTCATTAAAATCGTATTGAATTTTGCTATAATAAGGCGCATATGTTTGCAGCAGCAACAGCAGTAATACGAAAATGAGCAACGACGACAAATCGCATTATATACTTCCAAACAATCAGCCGGTGGTGTTACTACAATGCGAGCCCGCATTCAACGCTTTATCTCAAAACGAGAAGTTGTATGCTCATTATTTAAGTAGAGCATCGTGGTATGGCAGCTTTATTACTACAATTCAAATATCACCGGAATCCCCTTTAATACTCGCATTATTGCATAACATATTCCTCCTTGATCCGAACATACCAAAGCTAAAGGAGACTGCGTTAGCTGCAAATGTTACTGAAGATGAATTCACCGTGAGTATTCACATACTTGCCTCCAAAAAGCAGCATGCAAATGAAACACACATTACTCTCAATCGCATAACTGCCTCTGCAATGTAAATGTCAACCCAACCTGCCAATTATAATTTCATTTACGAACTAATCGTAAAATCTGTGCATTCCTTTCAGGCATTTCTGGTTTATGCAGCAGGCATTTACGACAACCTGGGCAACTACAAGAACATGGGCGACACAAAAATCATCCCCAATTTGTCGCCTGAGAAGTTGGAAACCATTGTGAAATTATCCTCAGCGTACAAGCAGAATGAGGCAAAAATGACGAAACTTTGGAGACAATTGAAATACATTATGTACGCTCTGGATGACAAGTACAAGTCGTTGGGTCTGGCTGACAAAGGCGTCACCACCTACTTCTCCGCAAACTGCACCGAGGAGGACGCGAAAAAAGTCACTGACTTTATGCTTAGCAAGAGACTGGAAAGCGTGAACACCCGAGTGTTTAAGACTCTCGTGAACAACAAGACCCTCTATGATATCAGATTAGCTTCTATTGAAAGTGGAAATCAGCCGCCGGTGACATTGCCCGAGGAGTCTTACAAAGGATCCACGTTTAAAATAACCCGCGGAGATTACAGTCCGCTTTTGAAGAATCTCGTTGAGAATCTTTCAAAGGCTTTGCAGTACGCTGCCAACGACAATGAAAAAAATATGCTCTTGAAGTACATAAGTCACTTTACGAGCGGTTCCCTGGATGATCACAAGGATGGGTCCCGGTACTGGATCAAAGACAAGGGTCCGACTGTGGAAACTTATCTCGGCTTTGTTGAGACCTATCGCGATCCCGTGGGCGAGAGAGCCGAGTATGAGGGATTCGTCGCAGTAGTGGACAAGATCAAGTCGAAAAAGTTTGCCAGCCTCGTGGCGAATGCGCCAAAGTTTATCGACCTTCTGCCCTGGGGCAGGGACTTTGAGAAGGACGTGTTCTTGCAACCTGATTTCACGTCTTTGGACGTTCTTACTTTTGCTGGCTCTACGAAATACCGAGGGATCAATATCCCGAATTATGACGCCATCAGACAGACTGAAGGATTTAAAAACGTCTATCTGGCAAATATTGTATCAGCTGCTGGTCCTCTAGACGTTGACTCGTTTCCTTTCATTTCAGAGGCGGATTTGAAGATTGTCGAGAAGTACAGACTGGGTAGTGTAAATGTCGGCGTTGCTCTGCACGAATTGCTCGGTCATGGAAGTGGAAAATTATTCAAAAAGAATAACGATGGTACTTTCAACTTTGACCAGGATCGAGTGATCAACCCTTTGACTGGGAAGAAAATTGATAAATATTATATGGAGGGGGAAACTTATGACTCGAAATTCGGCGCTTTGGGAAGTGCATATGAAGAATGTAGGGCCGAGGCTGTGGCGTTGTATTTGTGTTTGGAGGAAGATGTTGCTAAGATTTTCGATTATAAGGGTGCAGAAATTGATGATGTTATTTATGTTACTTGGTTGGTTATGATGTGGGGTGGACTTGCAAGATCTCTGGTGATGTACCAACCTGAGAGACAAGAGTGGCTCCAGGCTCATAGTAGGGCCAGGTTTGTTTTACTGCAGGTCTGTTTAGAGGCTGGCGAAGATTTTCTCAATGTTATTGAAACGGAGAAGGGCAAAGATTTGTTGTTGGTACTGAATAGAGAGAAAATCAAGACTGTTGGTAAACAAGCTATTGGGAGTTTTTTGCAAAAATTACAAGTTTATAAAAGCACCGGCGACGTTGAAGAAGCAAAAAAACTGTTCGAAAAGTACAGCAAAGTGTCAGATAATGGGAAATACCCTTGGGCATCATGGAGAAACATTATTCTGGCTCGCAAGAAACCTAGTGACTTGTACGCTCAACCCAATACGTTTATCAGTGGTTCGTTTATTTTCGTATGATTTAATTTTTCTATTTTTTATCTGCACAAACGTTATTGGCTGCATTGATTTTTGTTTCAAACTTTTCAGATGACGGCAAAAATGTGATTCTAAAAAATTACGATCCCTCGGCGGAAGGACTCATCCAATCTTGGATCGAAAGGTTTCCTGACTCAGCAGTAGCAGATACACTGGTGGAACTCTACAGAAAAGATTCAGATCATTTTCCACTCGGGAACTCTTCGATGTAACAAGATGTATCCAATGTTCACTCAAATACTGTTCTTTTTGTTGAAAAAGTAAATTAAAACTTTTACTTCAATTGACTCATAAAAAGTAACTGAATAGAAATGTATGTAAAAATGAAAAAATCTTTTAAAATGTAGCAACTAGGTTTTGCTATATATTAAAGTTAAGAACCATTGTCAATGCATTTTAATAATATATTTAATAATATATTTAATTTTAATAATATTGTTATATCGTTAATAAAGTACACGAAAAATCTTTATATAGATCTTAAGAAGGTTCATTTGCTTCTCGCAGGTGTTTCACATTTCCTTTTTTTAGGCTCCTACAGTTATCTATTTTTATGTTGGTTGAGTTTACTTTAATTTCTAAATTTTCTATATGCTTAATTTCTATATTCATCCATTCTACTTTCACTTGACCTTCAATTTTTTCAACAAATGACAAAACTTGTATCATTTAATTTCTAGTATCTCATTACAAGTAATGTTTTGAATTATAGCTTCATTGCCGGAAGAACTAATGATACACCCAACAGTTGAGAAAAAAGTAACCACTAATGTTAAATAAAAACCTTACACGAAAATGCAATCTAAATTTGCAGCTATTAAAATGATAGATCTGCATGCATCTATGAAAACCTTATAGAACCAACAATTATTCAGTCAATGTACAAAAAAATTGATTACACATTTTTGCATCCACCTTGTACGCTCGAGAAGAACGTTATTAAAATTGTAAAATGACGACGCGGAACGTCAAGAATATTAAAATATTTCACGCCGTTTTTCCTTGTTATGATTAAATTTTCAATGAACTGCGCAAAAAGATATTGATTTAATTAGGAACGGCACACTAAACATCTATCAATTGCGAAATTTTAGACGCTGTAAATTTGCAGACAATTTTCAATTCCTGCTCAAACATCAATTTATCAATCTCACTCAAAAATTTCATCATCCGAAATTACCATTAAAACAACATTAAAAAAAATTACAAAACAATTTTGCGCATCCTCTATCTTCCTATTAACAAATGTAAAGATAAAAGTGATTTGACCTTCGTCTACTCGGAGTGGTACCGTATTGAATTTTTGACGCAACTTTGCATTTCGTCGATAATCGCTCATCTGAATTATGTATTCAATTTGTTATCTCCAGCGTGCAATTTAGCTCGACGAAACTGTTCTTTATTTGTTACAAAATTGTGTGTTTGAACTTAAGTGTGATAAATTGTAAAGGAAGTGTGTTTTTTGACAGTAAATCCATATCGGGAGGCGACTGACCCTTCTTAATCCAGCTTGACGATAGCATCTCTCGGTCAAGGTCACGGCTGCAAGATCCCCTGATTAAAAAAGTGGAAACGTTGGCGCCGATAAATGCTTTCGATATGCGCAGAGCCTGCAGCCCCCTCCAAGGAACAAGACTCTGAAAATTCCATACGCTCGGCGGGCCGCGCGCGTCACCACGCGCCTTTCTTTCTTCAGTACAAACTTGACAAAGCCAGGATTAGCAAGCAGAGGTCAAAACAGCGACGATGGCAGGCTTTTGTCGACAACATTCAAGTTCTGCAAGCGCAATGCTCAGCACAATTTTCTTCGACCTGGACAATACACTGATCGAAACAAGAAAGGGAGATAGTTTGACGTGCAAACAGGTATAACAGTCGCCGTTTAAAAACACCTGTGGTTGTCAGTTATCATTTCATCTGATCAAACATAAAGCGACCATCGAAATTCGTTGACGGGAGCTCACATGTGACTTAGCAGACGACGCTCTTGTCATCGGTCATTTTTTAACGTTTCGTGATAATGCATGCAACATTAATTCATCAACCATTTTCATCACGTAAAGTCCATTTTGTTGAGCGTCGCGGTGTCCAGCGGTGTCTCTGAAACGTCGATTTTTTACGCGTCCTTTCTTTATCTCCCGCGCAATTTCCTCAAAACAACATGACACACTGGCGCATCACGTCTGCGCAGCCATTTTTCAGCCGTCAGCTGATTGCGGGGTTATGGATACAAGTGATTTCTAGAGAGGGAGCCGCAAAACATTTTGCTGAAATCGCGGGTTTTTAATTCGGTTGCAAATTTTTGTTTCGTTGTTTTTGTTTTTCGCCAATGACAAAGTGAATTAATTTATTTCAAACAAGGACGCAGTTCTGGCTACATCACAGGTAATTATATTGATTGAAATATTAATTTGGTTCTGCGAGGGGTGGTTTTCATTGGTTTCACTTTCAACAATCAGTCTAGGTTAGTTGTAAGGTTAGGTCGATTGTTTATTTTTAGTTTAGTTTTATTATTTAAATTTAAATATTCTTGTCACACGTGGCACATGACTAAAAATGACGTTCAACCACTATTTTCTTTTATGTCAGATAAAGTTGTATTGTTTTGACTCTATTTTGGTTTTGATGTTAATCATCATTTAACTGAGTTACAAAATTTCAGTTCTTCGTGTGGGTCTGATATTTTCTTTTTCTTTTCTTTCTTTTCAATGTAAACAATCGTCGTGGCTCATGGAATTTTTTCGTTTATCCTAGTTGTAGATAAGTTTGTAAAGTTAAGCTAATTAATTATGATAATTAATCAATTAATCTTAATGAAAACTCAGATATAATCCAAACGATTCAATTTAGTCGATAGATATCAATGAAGTTGACGATAAGTTTTAATAACAGTATTAAATGTTACTCCCTATGACTTATAAATTTATAAAATAAGCTTTGATTGATTTTTAACTTGATTTTTAACTTTGATTTTTAACCAAAACAGAACTGTCTATTTAGTGTTTTCATTTTGTGAACAGAATAAAAAGCTTTCAACAAGTTTTTTTAAAGCCTGTTTAAAAAACTCAATCGTTAATTGAATAGTTAATTTTTTTATAGTTTATTAAATTTAAAGATTTATCGTGATTGCAGTTTTTACCAATTTTCATTCGTCAAGTTGCAATAAAAAGTTTTACGACAAAAACCTTTTTTCATGAAATAAAATGCAATCTTCCAAATGAACTTTCACAGAAAAAGTAAACCATCCTGATTTCGTTCTAAATACAGTTTCAATGTTATCTGCAAATGAAATTTTTACGATCTGCATTTCAAAAGAACCGAAAAGTACGGACTGAATATACTACAATTTCGCTCCAAATCGGATCGTGGAAAAAAACACGAAATAAATAAAAACGTAAGAACTAAAAAATTATATATAAATTCTTCAAATGTCACCACAGATATTATTGAGTGGTTTTGTATCGACTAGTTTTATTCTGAATTTTCCGTTCCAGACTTAAAAATAGTAGTCGCATGTAACGCGAGCCGTTCCCCAATATAGGGCTCTCTCTATGCGAACTAATTTTGTCTCTCCGGCTATGAGAGACAACGCAAACACGTTTTCGACACGCCGGTGTCTATTCCTTAACTGCTTGCTCCACAGTATCTAGATAAGGAGCATTATTTAATAAGAAACTTATTAAGCTCAACGCCAATTAATTTTCTCAGGTGATTATAAAACCAATTAAACCTCCACTAAAACCCAAACTAATATAATAACTGTCATTAACCCTCTTTGACATTTCTTGTAAACAACCTTTTACTGATTGTTCAAAACGAAACTAACAAAAAAGTGCAATTATGATTCCAAATTTGATTACTCAAAAATGAAAACTCAAAACTAAACTTGTTTCTATTGTTTGATTTAGAAAGTCATCACAAGACGATTGGAGAAAACCAGGGGTGGTTACACTCGGATCTAATTTTGGACACTGTTTGAGTCGTTGTTATTTTTAATCTCTCTCCTGTGAGAAAAGAGCGTGTCAAAGGGCAAGGCCTTACAGGAAGAAGTTTGGCTGCGGGAGCGATGCCAGTTGGCTTTGAGTCATCGTCGTGACAAGGTACGTCGTTCGGAATGACAACCGTGCATTGACAGAGGCAGAGAGTTCAGTTCAACACAGGACCCAAGTGCGAGGCGTCAGTTGGTTCCGTTCAATAGTGCAAAAAAAGGAAACAAATTCAAGGACAATGGAGTGCGAAGTGCCCGAGCGGATGAAAAAATGTCTGGCAATTTTGAAAATGGCGAGCAAGGACTCGGAGAAATTCGCTGCACTTTTCATGATCACCAAGCTGGTCAAAGAGAAGGACTGCACTGCCCCGGTGAAGAAGCTCCTGTTCGAGGCGATTGGCGTGAAATTTCTTCGCAAATTGCTCTCCACAGTGGAAGTGCCGCTGGATTGTCCGCCGCACGTCTACAAAAGCGTCGCGCTATCGATCCTCTCGGCGTTTTGCAACGAATCGGAAATCGCCACCCATCCGGATATGATCGTGCACGTACCGGCGTTGCTGGAAATCGTTTGTCAGGCGGACGAGGATGCCGAGGAGGACTTGATGGTCGTCAGCGAGGCCTACTTGTGTTTACAAAGCATCGCGCAGTATCCACCAGGTCAAAAAGTGTTGCTCGAGCAAAAGGCCATCCCGAAAATGTGCGAAATCTACGCTGAAAAAAGTTTCCAGACCGATCAGGCACTCAAAGTACTCGTCACCCTTGTCAACAAAGTCGGACCGGATGCTTGGCACGCCACGGACACCGCGCCGTTTCATATCATTTTAAACAAAATCGCTCTCGACTTTGAAACGGATCACACAGAGAGGAAATTCGAGCTTAGCACAATCCTCCATGCTCTTCTAGCTTCCTGTCGAAAGGAAGCTATTGCCTCATCGGCAAAACTGGAAAGCTGGCCCCAAAGTATACACAAGGCCCTCAGCGACATTCTCGGGTCTAAAATAGGCAAGGCCCAGCGCGATCCTGCCCTGAAACTGGCCGCGGTTATGTTGGACATCCTCGGAGCCGAATGGGCACTGATGGATGAGGAGAAGCCGAAACATCTGTTCCTGATTCTCGTCCAACTGACCACCATCGAAGTTCGCATGCAGCTGGAAAACAAACCGAATTTGAAAGCTGTGATGGCCAACGCGGATTTGATAGTCGCTTGTTTCATCGCCCTGGAGATTTGTGTGAGTTACATCGCGACCGACCAGTTGGATCTGGAGCAAAAAGAGAAACAGTCGCTCTACACGGCGCTAAAGGGCGCCTTCGCCGCCGTTATCGGACTGTTACTAAACGTGTCAAAAGCTAAAGAACTGACAGAAGTTAAAGAACGTATTTTCGTCTGTGCGATGGTTCGCGTGCTGTCGGCTTGGCTGGCACAAGAAACGTCCGCTATGAGGAAGCAAGTCTACGAGGTGCTTCCTTACGTGTTGACGATCGCCAACGACACCTTTTACGCGCACAGAAATAGACGCATGGCGGAGAAAGCTAAGGCCGGCGCGAAAGCCGACGAGGGTTCTTCGTCCGGAGAGCCGCCTAAATATGACCCCGTTAGTGAAATTGATATTCTGAGGCTTTTACTCCCGGCGCTGTGCCATCTCGCTGTTGAAGAAGAGGCTAGGAAGATACTCCTGAAGCACAAACAGGACGAGGTTCTGTTCGAATGCATGTCTTACCACTGGACGATTGTTCATTACAAGAAACCACCAGTGCCAAAAGCCGAGCGATTGAAAGCTCTACAGGAGCCGGAAAAGGAACTGGAGCCACACATCCTGGACGAGATGAGAGACTCTAGAGCAGCGATGGTGTCAATTTGCAACGTTTTGATGAACATCACTGTGCTGGAGGCAAAGATGGTCGAGGAGTCTGCCACTTTCGTCTCGCTTCTGAAGTTCATCTTCAACAATTTGCCGGAACTTAAGCAGATTCCGGATAATTTGGTGTTGCACGGACACTTGGCGGTGTTGGGTCTGCTTCTGCTGAAACAACACTCGACGCGAGTCAAGAAAAACGACTTTTCGATCTGCCGTTATATCCAGGCGACCATCCGGTTCTTGTGGGACGCCTACATCGTGGACGAAAGTAATGACCCCACTGAACTGGTCGTTGCCATGTCGTACAAAGAGCACTGGATGGAAATCATGGAACTTTGGTTCCTCGGAATGCAGACCATGGCGGGCGTTTTGCAAATTATCCCCTGGATCTCGGAGTTCGCGATTGAATCCGGCTGGGCGAAGGACATCATTGAAACGCTGGCTAAAGTTAAAGTTGGGAGCCTGCAGCCAACCGTTAAATCGGCTTATGAGGACCTGCTTTGCCACTTGGTCAAGGCGGACAAGAGCGTTGCCCGAGAGCTCAAAAATTGCGGGGCACTGACCGTGTGCCGAAACCACCGGATGATGGAGCTGGGCAAACAGTTGTTTGGCGACTAAAGCTCGAATCGGTTTAACTCAATTTTCAATGTTTTTTTTGGTACTTTTGTATGTTGATTTTCGATTATCGTGCCAACACGAATGATGAACGAAAGTGTAATAGAAAGGGCCATCGATTTTGTACTTAATGAGCTGACCACTTACTTTGCATTTGGTTTGTTAGTCGATTTTGTTGATCGATGATGTCGGGCGAATTAATTGGACGAATCACCTCGTTTTAATTGACTGTAATGTTATTCTTCTCGCTGCTTTTTTGTACGACATTTTTAATATATTTTTATGGAAATGTCCTCCTTTGATAAATTGAAACGCGTAACAAGTAGAGGCATCGCTGTGGATCTAAAAAAAGTTACTGTATGCAAGTTCTATAAATTGTAAAAAATATCGCACCGCTGACTTTATATTTGGCTGATGTATCATACTTTCATGTTGAGCTACGTTGATTGTGCAAAACAAACATTTTTCGTTCTCTGCGGTTACATGTCACTTTGATTTGTTATAAAAAATATTGAACCTGTTTCTACCAATAGAATGTTGTGTATCTAATGATCAATGAATCATAATTCTTTTTCGAACAAAAAATATATAAGCTGGTGAGTTCATCGTGTATTTTGCGATTGTTTGTATTCGAATCTTTCTTTAGCCAGATTGCTAAAATGCCAAATTATAATTTAGAGGACGTATAAAATCTGAAAATAGTGCCTCGATGTATGATACTAGACGGGTTACGTTGTTCACATTTGTCAATACTTACACGTTTTGCGTATTTACGTAAACAGGTCTGTTTACGCGCGCCGCAAGAGTGATTCAACCTTTTTTTCTTTCCGCCTCGCAATTTCTCGTTTACTTTTCAAATTGAGTGTGAAACTGCGACAATATAACTGACAGTTTTGTTTTCTTTACTCACCTCTTCAATTACAATTATCATCTTTCAAGAGGTACGCGATTTACGCAATCTCATTCGTTCTCTGTAAATAAAATTGTTGATCTTTGTAAAGAAATAATGTAATCGAAAAAAAAAAGAATTTGATTAAAATCCTGGATACTTTCGTAAGTCTCGTCTGATTTCGTCTCCACCAAAAGTGATAAATTTTAAGTTTAATCTAGTTTTAATGTTGAAATTAAGACCGTTGTTGGCACAACTCATTTTGTTGTGATTACAGCAGCATCCATGGGTGCCTCTCAAGTACTTATTATCGGCTCTACATTTTGATTCAGTCAGAACATTCGATAGGTAATCACTAACATGAATTAGTGCCTTTATTATTTCGCATCAATCATTTACTTTTTTGCCCCATCACGCTATCCAGTAGTGGATCCTGCATTTCCATTAGAGTCACATCCATCACTTGTTCTATCTATCACAATGATCTATTTCAAAATGCACGCAGAAATTTGTACCTCAAACACGTGTTATCAAATTTGCTTGATTCTCAAAATATAAAACGTCAACATTGCAAATTTCTGCGTGTCCTCGATATCTCGGAAAATATAACTAATTCGAAACAGATAAAAAATTCGGATAATAAAGTTGATAATTGATTTGATAATTAACTTATTGATTATATTTTCGTTGAAATCGAGACCAATGTCAGAGTGAATTGAATATCGAATGTGGCAAATGCGGGTGCAAGTGTTCGAAAATTCATCTTTCGTTTGGAGCTTCGCCATAAAAGCCACTTGCCTGAGCATTAAAATTGATTTGAAAGAGACAGTGAGCGAAATTCATCAATATTCGTCTTGTTGTTTTTGTCATCCACAGTTGGCCGGGGAATTGACGCGAAAACATGGCTTGCAGCCGGAAGTTTCGAGTAAGATTGCAATGACGTATCTGAAGCAATTCAGAAAGTGTCCAGAAAACACCGACTACAGTCTCGACGAGTGGCGAACGCTGTTATGGAAAAAAGCACTCGGCGACAGCTACGCGCATTTAGCCAAGGAAACCTATGACAGGTGGTTGCAACTCAGGTATCAATATCTCGAGCTCTCGACACAGGTCACGGAGCTTCTGCAGCGACTAAGGAAAACGTACTACGTGGGTTTAATTACGAACGGCACGTCCAACGCACAATGGGAGAAAGTACAGAAACTGTCACTCGAGCGTTATTTTGACATTATATTGGTGTCAGGAGATTTGCCGTGGAGCAAACCGGAGACAAGGATATTTGAGGAGGCATGTCGTTGTCTTCGAGTCTCACCAGAGAACTGCATTATGGTCGGCGATAAATTGGAAACGGATATAATAGGTAAGTGGTCGAATTGCGGATTCGTCCGACATCATTTTTCACGGCTAAATAATTGCGGCCATTATTTTTGTTTGATAAATTTGACCAACTTCCGATCCGCTTTTTTGTTTCAATTCACCTGAAAAATGAGTTTTAACTAATTGGTTCAACTCATCGCAGAATATTCAAGTTTAATCAACAGTGAAAACTTTCGTTTTCCACTTTTGTCGGCTTTTCGTATTTTCTTTATAATTTGCGTAACAGAGTTTTTGAACCTATATTTCTACTTTTAGAACATTCCACACTTTAAAGTTTGCACGTGCAGAGTAACGTGCATTTCTAGACTATCCGGCGTAGTTGGCGGCTCTTCAAATTATGACATTTTCTCCTCAATTTGATTATTATTCATGACAAAATTCATATAAAATGAAAAAAAAATTACATTTGTCTGCACAAAATCTTCTCTTTGAATTAAATTGAAAACGTAGAATACATTTTTACGTAAAGCAGTTTTTCAATTTGATAAAAATATTAGTTTCAACATTGCGCTTTATTTTGTTATTTGTTGTGTTGAATTTAGTTTATCATGTAAAGTTAATATGGATGAGTTGGATAGAGCTTTATAATTGAATTTCATGATCAAACGATGAACCATTTCGAATTCACTTGTTTAATTGACTTGGCAAAAATAAATCGATGAAACGACCGTTAAGAAACAAAACTCGATTGCATGTTGGGTACAGACAGAATAATGCAGTCAATTAAATATTCCATTAACATAAATCGATAGCTCATTTGACGGTGCTATATCAAGTTGTACATTGTATGATAATCACAAAGTTTGCATTCACAAAAATTATCGCTTACTAAACGAAACTGCATTGATTATGACGAATTCGCCATCAAATGGAAAATTCAATTAATGATATCAAAAATTACATTTATTTACTTCGAGACTGAATATGAAGAACATAAATTATCCAGAAATTGTAATAATTCACATGATTGACATTTGTATGATAACAGAAATAATTGATAAAACAGATTGTTGTTTTTTTTCTAACATTTATTACGTTAATCTTTTGAAATACAACAACGAGAATGATAAAGAATAGTTGTGCTGGCAACATATTTTTGTTTTCGGAAGAATATTTCTTGAATACATTTCAGTTCGTAACGTTTGAAATCGATGGAAGTGCATTTTCATAACATCACTAAAATATACTCGTTCATCTAGTTTATAAATCATTCGCAAGTTGATTTATTGTAACATTTTATTTTCGCTGAAACGTAGAGAGCACGTTTTTAAGCAAAACAAGATTAAAGACAACATTTTAATAATACAAATTGTGTTCATGCTTCAAAGTCTCGATCGTTGTAATTTCGCTTGGATGGAAAAATGCGGAACAGCATTGAATAAACTGCTTGAATGAAATTGTTTGAATGTTATGTCAACTGGAAAATGTGGACTATTTTAACTTGGATGAATAATTTTGGAATGCAAATAAGGATGATGGCAGTAAACTATGTCTCTGATGTTATGCAATTACAATTTCAGGGGGAATTGAAGCCGGCTTTGCTGGAACGGTGTGGATACCTATCGACGATAAGCACCGTCTAACTGTTCACGATCCAAAGCCCGACTACGTGATAAAACACGTAACCGAATTGTCACGGATACTGAAACGCGGTCCGGGCGCACCCGAACTCGAAGACTCATCCTCAAACGCATCAGACGGCTTGTAATTCCACACCACAGGAGCGAAAGCGTGTGCGAATACGTAATCAAACGTTCGCTAAGTTCATTGAACATTTCTAAGAAGAATCTTCAGTGTATCGCTCACGTCGAGCCAAGAAGTTGTGTTAAACTTTAAGCTGACTCGATCAGGCGTGTAAGCGCTCTAAACTTACTTTTGAGACAAAGCAAATTCTGTGTGACAAACACACACACACTGTGATTGTTGATTTTGACACATTTTTTACCTTCGCGTCAGTTTGCTACATTTTTTCTTCCAACGCTCTATCTCATCCAATGAGATTTAGTATAATACTTGAGACAGTCAGTATAACTTACGTAACCATATACCTCAAAAGTACAAGACAAACTCTAATGCTATATAGATGTATAAAGCAAATCGACACAGATATATTATATTTTTGCACAAGATATATGCGTCAATACTGTATAATTGCCGGTACGGCGACGTCTCACAGAGACGCGATTTGGAGAAGTGTAATAAAGGTTAATAATGTATAAGCTTTCAAGCAGATCTTTTTGTGAATAAATGTTATATAAAATTATATATTTGTAAAGTTACATCCAAATAATCTCAGATCAACTTACTTCTCACGCTTCAATTTGAATCCGATCTTTCGTCTATGAATCGAGCTAAACGAGCTGCCGGGCAAACATTTTTATTCTGCCCGACACACCTCGACGCGTCATATTTACAGTAATGATTATAATTTCGCTTCATTCTCCTGTTACAACCGGGCATGCAATTCGGTTTGCCCCGCGAGCGTTTACTTGACACCGGCTTCAGTTTGTCTCTTGAATCTACAACGACGATTTACATTTACTTTTTATTTCGTCCACCCTTATCGTCAGCGTTATTTTTAAGCACCAACGAAATATTCATGTACCTTCGGATGCATCCCTCGAACGTTTGTCCCCGTTGCTTTGCGTCGCGTCCAGCATTTCGTCCTTTGAAGCGGACGCAGGGACCTTTTGATACTCGACGTACGCCGAATATTGGACGCTCGTGTCCTCGTTATCCTCGTCGTCCTTTTGGCTGTTCGATTTTTCGCGCCGCTCCATCGAACTCACCGCCTCCGACTCGTCTTGCTCTGTCAAAATGTCTTCTTCATAATCGTCCAAATAATTATCCTCGTCGGCGTTTTCTTTGTCCTCGTCCTCCTCGTTAATTACACTCGAAATGTCGTCTTGCTTTTCCTTTTTGCTCTCATCCGAGTTCGTCTCCGTCAGCTTCTGAGCGTCCGACCGCGTTTGCTTAAATCCGCCAGACATTTTCGGGTCAAGTAGCTCGTGCTCGAAATCCGCTTCTACAAAAGATTAAAACACAACCGTGCATATGATTTAATTTTCGTCGTCGTTTGAATGAGCTTAACGGTGGGCTATTAATTGTACGTCACCTGGGCTCTGGTATTCCACATTAAGATCTAGCGAAACACGTTTCGTTACCGTCGGCAAATCGTTATCGCCTGACGTAACTCGTTCCAATTTTTTATCCAACAATTCGGCTTCGCGGATCTTGCGCTGCCTCTCCTCGCGTCGCGAATTCGCCTCCTCCTTCAATTTCAGCCGTTGCACTTTCGTGCGCTGCTCTAAAATTGTTCTTGTCACCTGCGAACATTCGCTCACGATATTCAAGAGTTTATCGTAACCGAAAGGTGCTTGGGGCTTCGAGTTTACAGTTGAACTGACGTCTCGGTATTTGAAATTACAGTTTTTCGGCTCGTCTTTTTTTCTTCTACTTGAGGGACAATCGAATGTTGTTTATTAGAATCAGTGATTTCATGATTGTAAATTAATTTTAATTCAATTAAAAAAAGACCATGATTGTAAATGAATTGTTGTGAAAATTGTGTTAAAAACATGAAATTCAATTTCTTTCTGCAGAAAAGAAGATTTTATCGATTAATGTTGGAACAAAAACGAAAAAACCGAGTTGAAAAATGTATCGGATAAAAATTCTAACGTTTCACGTACAATGGGCTTATTCATGGATCTCTAGATTTAACTTTCAAATTAAACACAAAGAATTTAAATAATTCGTAAGCTGATGTACCCGATCAATATGAAGGCGACAGTCAAACAATTTCTTAACTCATTGTACATATTCATGACCGCGGATTAAATTTCAAGACACTATACTAAATGCAAGTAACTTTCGCGCGGGACAGTTTCATCCGACACATTAAAAATTGTTCGCTCTAAGAAAGAAAAAATTAACAAAAAAGGCGAACAAAAATGAAAGACTGCGCTCTCAAGCGTTTGTATCAATTATGATTTTACTCAGTGACACAAGTGCAGGGCCGGTCGTCGCAGGTGCAGGTGTTGCGTTTCTTTTTGGACGTCGCGCTTTGTTTCATTTTCTCGTTATTCTCTCGGGCAGGCTGGCTTGACACGTTTTCGGTCTCGTTTTTCGCCTAATTTGAATTTGCATGATTTAAATTGACGTTTACGTGCGAGTGCATCAAGCTCAAGTTTGCTCCGTGCCACGAAAAATGATTGCCAGTTCTCGATGGCACTTGTTCCCGCACTTCGACGTGACATTTCACACGAAAGTCGCGAACATTATTTGTAAAGAGCCTCTCAAACGCTAATGGAACGTGCAAAAGTTTGCGCAAGTTTCATGACACGTTACCCACCATCTGACACGAAGTGGTGTCTTTGCTCTTGTGAAACAAAGTTCTACAAATACGCTCCGCTTGGTTCGGTTCCACGTTGGTTTCTATCAGAGTTTGAAGTATGTCCCGCTCGCTCACGACGATCTCCGGATTAGCATCCACGAGCTGAACGTTTCTTTTCGTCCAGAGGCCCGGCTGCTTGTTCATCAGCAGCTCATAGTTCTTCAACTTTTCCACCACCTTGTTATCGTCCAGAACTTTCGGCGGGGTCGGAGGTTTTGGATTCGCCGAGTCCGAGAACCTCTTGGAGTAAATGTAATTTGCCAAGTGCTCGTACTCCTCGTCGTCCTCGTCGTCAATATTCAAAGAGATTTTCAGCTGGTAGATCTCGTACAGCATTCTATGCTGAAACACAATACAAAAAAGGAAATCATACCCAAACTAATTTGCGGATTTTCTTTTTCCGTCTCCAATTTGAAGTTCACTTTCAACACTAACTCGCTGATTCGCCTGAGGGTGACTTCGAAATTCTAATTGCCAATTAATTTGGTACAGTTAAGAAGATGGAATGATATCGATTGGAAGGTTTTTGTATTGAAAGTGAATTGGGACACACGCTCTTGGAAATCGCAAACATTCGTCCATTAGTCGTGACCAAAAGAACACAAACGAAAAAAAAAGAAAAATAAAAAACAGAAAACAAACATGCTGAGAATTGGAGTGACTTATTTATTGTGCTCATAATTACTTTGTCAAGTATACTCGCGTTCTTTTCTAAGTGCCTTCGAAATACTTCTTTGAATTCCTTGTCGGTGTAGAGTCCTTTCTTAACAATGTCTTGCGTGATGTCGTAGACGAATTGCGCGTACCGAGCCTCCTCTTTTTCAGCTTGCAACATTAGTTTCTTGGAAGATAGGTGCTTGGGGTCGTTACTTTCGTTGCCACTTAAATGAGGGCTCGAGTCGTCCGAGGCGAAGTCCGACGAGTACGCGGGCGATTGGTTTCGCTTGGCCACTTGGCACTTAGCTTCAGCACGGACATTACTTTTGCGCTGGCCCGACGAGTTTCTGCTGTACTTTTTATTGTACCAACAGTCATCTTGTTTGCAGGGGCTTCGAGATTTCGATGTCGATTTGCGGCAACCCTTACAAGTCGTCGGCGAGACTTGCCGACTTTGACGACTTCTTCGGCAGCAGTTGTTGGATTTGCTTGAGTTCGAAGCTTTCAGAATGTCCTGGTAAACGTCAAAGTTTTTCAATGAATAACGAAAAATCGCGCAACTACAAATTTAGACTTTTCCAATTGGAAAGTTCGCATAATGAGGCGGTTTGGAATTAAAAAGTCACGAACCCGCGAGGGTTGAATTCAAAGTTGCTTCACCTTGAACAGACTAAACGGTGATGTATAAATGATGAATCGTCGAGCTCATTTGTGACCGTGCAAAAGATTAAAAAAAACGCGCTCGTCTCTTTGACACAATTGTTCGTACTTACTGCGGGATGGTGCTCTGTATCGTAGGCCAATCTATCAATTATTTCGCACGACGGGCTTCGTTGCGAGCTTCTTTTGATTTTGTCGCCCTTCAATTCTTGTCTCTGCTTGGTCCTTGTGTATCGCTCGTTGCGCGTTTCGACAACGCTCTTTGCCGTTAAAATTCGTCGCAGGTGGCATGCCATGGAATTGTACGTCGCTAATTGGTCAAAGTAGCTTTGCCCGTTGGGATTGTAGACTGTTTGAAAAATAACAAGGGAAATGCGGTAATTCAGCGTTTGACGTTGCTTCTTTGACGGGCAAAAAATTTTCTTACATAAGTGAAAAGCGCTACTTTTATTAAACCGACATCAATCATTCTTTGAACAAATCAACAAAAACCGACGTCAAAAAAACTTGCGTACATCAAAAGCCTCACCAGAGCTTTTAAGATTAATTGAAGCTGCTCTACCGCATCTTGTCATTTTTATGTCGCTGTCTGACGTTCTCCTGCTCACTAGTTACTCCGTCATTTATTTTAAAAACTCGCGACTTGCAAAATTGTTGAACACAAATTTTCGTACTAACTCCAGAGACCAAAGGTTGTCGGGAAATTGTTTATTCCATCGTTAACAGCAGCAGAAGGGATTATTTGGCGTGCTCATGTTGTGTGACGGCTAACGAAATGGATTTGTTTGGCAGCCGTTGCCTGGCGACAGTTGCAAAGTGAACCTCCATCTACCGTGTACCCGCGATTATTCAATTCCATTTCTCATCATTCGTTACGCGTGCGAAGTAATATCCCTTTATTTGTAAAGGTCGATTGATTTTTCAAAGTAACTTGGACCGGAAAAGCTCTGCATTATTCATTTCTATTCCCGTCTGCATATGTATACAAGTTCTCGTGGATATTCAATTAATTTCTTCCTTCTTCAACACTTGAATTAGTTCTGCAAGAGTACAAAAGTTACCGCTGTTCGGGAACAATTCCGTCTCAAGTTAATGGAACGAATAAATGGCTCAATGTGTTTTTCATTTTGGCTTCTCTTCTTTTTGGACACTCTTTTCGTTCGCTCGCTCGTCGTGAGTTTTGAAATTTTTATTACATTAGCATTTCCAATTAAAATTAAATTCACGACCATTCCACTTTGCGTATTGGAAAGTCGTTTCAATATTTGCGTTTCCTCAATTTCCCGTCGTGGAACGAATCTCTTTTTCATATTTTTATACATGACAAAATCGCAATATCGAAAACTGCATCATTGTTTGGTTTCTCTTTTTTTTCGGTCCTTGATATTAGAAAGAATCGGAGGAAATTCATTCGTTTTTTTTGTGTTTGATAAATTTATGATAACATAATCAGAATTGTTGGTTCATTTTTCTTCGCTGAATTTAATTTGAAATTGAAATTTTATTTTTTAAAATATCTGAAAGGTCTAAGAAATGCTTTGGAGTTGTATGAATTAGTATCATTCGTTTTGTTTCAAAGTGGAAATTCATGCTCGAGTTCAAAATAGTTATAAAATTCCTCTCAGACCAAAGTTAGACAATACGTCAAGAAATTAGCAGTACTCAGCTGTTATAATAGTTCAAAATGAAGATTAATTTTTGATAACGATTTTGTACCTTCTATTGTATTTGAAAGAAAGTTTTTAGACGAAATCCAATAATTTGTTTAAAATGAATAAATAATGTTTCGATCAATTGAACGATAAGTAAATGTCGAAATACTAACAAACCACAATATTTTGACAAAATTTCAACCGTAAATTAAGCTTATTTCAGAGCATTTCACCATAATTCAGATAGCCAGAGTGATTATCTGAATTTTCAGAGCGTCAATTGTGTGACGATAACAATTGCGCCAGTCACGCACCGTGATTCGATCGTTCGCGAATAAATAATACTGCATCGCTTCGAATAATTTCTTTCTGACTATCTCAATTCATTACCAAAAAAAAATTAAAACCATAATTGACTTCTTTTTATAAACAAAGCGAACAATGGAATTGTGGCATGGAAGTTTTACAATAAGCAAAATTTATGTTCAAGAGTCTGGCAGGGGAAGTGAAGCTATTCCCCAAACGGTGTCATTTTTATTGATAACATCGTAGAGCGAAACTCGCACGACGCTTTATTGGCTAGTCGCTCGCAGCTATGTGCCCATCATTGTAATCTGACTGAAGTTTGAACGACACTAATTACATCCAGGGATGGCTGAACTTGTACGATTGAATCAAGCAACAATTAATCGAATCACGATTAAACTTAGCACAACAATTTATCCTGATTGAATAAACCATTTCCAAATTATTCAATCATTTTTATTTTTGTCTGAAACTAAAACTTTTCAAAAATCAAATCTAATTCGTTTATTTAATTATTTAATGATATCGCACAATCGATATTGTAGAAAAAAAATACAGCCATCCCTAATCGTGTCGTAACGCATGTATTGCGTAACCGAACGTTCGCACAGCAGCACGATATACGTCTATCATGAATCATAGCGGCGTAGCAGCACAATTGAATAATCGCAGTCTATTGGTGCTCACTAGTCACAGCGTGCTGCTTAACTTCACAATGTTGTCGTTGTGTACGTTGTTGTGGACAAGTTTCATCGCAGCAATTTGCGTCTTCCTAGTCAGTTTTTGGAGTAAAATCAAGCATTTCCGCGATGCAGGGATTCCCTTCGTCATGCCCCTACCCCTCGTTGGAAACTTGGGCAAAGTGGTGTTCCGGAGAGCTCCACTCGTCGACGTGTTCACTGACATTTACAACGTCTCGCCGCAATCAAAGTATGTAGGATTTTTTGACTTGGTGTTGCCCTGCCTTGTGGTTCGCGACCCAGAACTCATCAAGGAAATTGCCATTCGAAATGCTGATAATTTTATCAACCGTCGAGGCTTTGTGGACGAGACCTGCGAGCCATTTCTCGGCAAAGGTTTGTTCCAATTGAAGGGTCAGAGGTGGCAGAAAGCACGAGCGACTTTAAGTCCGTCCTTCACGGGCAAAAAGATGCGCAACATGTTCGGATTGATGTCGGAATGCGCGGTGGATTTCTCGGATTATATCAGAGACTCGATGGCCGATGAGGAAATCAATCTGAAAGACATTTTTTGCAGGTACACAAACGACGTGATTGCCAGTTGCGCGTTCGGCATCAAAATAGACTCGATGAGACAGCCGAAAAACGAGTTCTACGTTCTCGGCAAACAGACGACGGACTTTGACGGGTTTGTGTCGTTGAAATTTTTTTTGACGCGCAATTTCCCGACTCTGACCCGGCTGCTGGGCATCAAGATCATCGGCAACCGGATGATCAAATTTTTTACCAGCTTAGTGAGTAACACAATACGAGCGAGAGATGAAAAAAATATCACAAGACCGGACATGCTGCAACTGATGATGGAAACGAGGGGAACGGACAATGAACTCAGCGAGGAGGAAATGGCCGCGCAAGCGGTGGGCTTCTTTTTTGCTGGTTTCGACACCACTTCCACGGCCATGTGCTTTGTGGCTCACATGCTAGCCACGCATCCGCAGGTTTACAAAAAATTACAGCAAGAGATTGATTTGGTCTGGGAGAATAGCTCCGGTGAACCGACCTATGAGGATATCAGCGATATGGAATATTTGGAGGCGGTTTTGTCCGAGACTTTAAGATTGCAACCCCCGGGCTTGATAACGGAACGCGATTGCACAAAACCTTTTGAACTGCCGCCGCATCTGCCCGGAGAAAAACCGTACGTCGTGAAGCCAGGCATGAATGTATGGTTCCCAATTTTCAATATCCAACATGACCCTCAATATTACCCGGAACCGGAACAGTTCATACCGGAAAGGTTTTTGAAGAAAAAAATTTCCGCGAGTGATATGACTTTCACACCGTTTGGCATGGGACCGAGGATTTGTATTGCCAATCGTTTTGCGATGCTGGAAATGAAAGTGGCGTTTTTTTATTTGATGTTGAAGTGTCAGTTTAAAGTGTGTTCGAAAACTAGGATACCTTTCAGGTACTCAAAAAAAAGCTTTATACCCTTCGCAGAAGGAGGATTCTGGTTAAAGTTTCAGCCGCGAGTTTCGTTCACTTGAATAATTTTTGTATGTATATAATTTGATGATGAGAAATAAAAAGACTAAGTTGTTTTTTAAGTTTAAATCGTTATATGAACTTAGGTAAAACTAACATTTGAATTGATATGAATTAATAAATTAATGTTTGATTGTTTAATGTAGTTTTTTCATGAATTTTTAATTTTAACATGAAAATAAAACTTGAAATTTGTTTGTAATGTCATAATGTCTTGTAATTGTTACATTTTTGACTTCTTTTGAAACATCTATTGGCTTCCAGTTTGATAAATGTCCACTGATTTTTACATCCACTTTTTGACTACGAGGTGAGCTTTTTCATTCATAATTATCCCTCATTTTTGAGCCCTTTATTGCGTAGACGTTGTGCTTTTGTACTTCTTCCATGCGCCTCTGTAACAAAGCGATTTGTGAGTATTTATTGTTAATATTTTATTACTCACGATAAAAGTATCCCCGAGCTATTACTTTTCAAGTAATACAACATAAAATCATTTACAGATTAAATTTACACGACTGAAACTCGACTGAAACAATAATATTTATTGTTTAACACATTTCACTCTAAAAAAGTGGAGTTTTCGTCTTTTGGCTCGAAAAATGAAAGTTGACTATATGAAAGGTGACCGAAAACTGAGACAAATCATACAGTCAACTCCAAATCATAAGAGATAGAGTTATCTATTTTCACCTTCAAGTTAAAGAAATAAAACTCACAACAAATGTTCGTTCCTTTGAAAAAAGGTTTCGACCCAATAAGCTGGTTACCGGCTTCATCGACACACCAGCAAGTATTACCAGCACATTGCGTGGGCTCGAACCTGCCATCTCTGTCGCAAATAGCTGGAACCTGACCTCTTTCCCGCAGAGTGCGACACCTCGTCCCAGAAATCTTATCTAAACGTTTTGGTGTGAGCGTTAAACCGAAAACAGCGTTCTTGATGGACGTCATTTCCATTTCTTTTTCGATTTGTCCCCTGCTATCTTTGGAATGCCAAGAATCGCATTTAGGTTCAGGACCAAGAGTCAACGATCCTTTAAGAAACTCTCCTTTTCTGTCAACGCACCAGCACAATCCTGAGTGCTCCAAACATTGCACTGGTTCCCACGCGCCAGTTCCTGGATCACATCTGTTTACACAACCATTCAAAATGTTCATATAAATTAAAGGAAGACAGTTGCAATGGACAATCAGAATGAAAACGTCAAAAATATTGATATGTCACCTCGGCAGAAACGTTGGTTCTTTCAGTCTCTCTGCAGTCTTCTTATTTTTCTCCCTCAAAAACTCGCACTGCGACAGCACAGGGCATATCAAATTACACGCTGATCGGCTGGCGAATTCATTATATCCCGCCATGCATTCTGTTGTATTTTTACACTCATTAGCTTCAAGGTCAAAGTACCATTTTTCTTGAGCCACAGTAGTGCTGTTGCACGCAACGAACCGAGGCGGGGTGAGACAAACATCAGTAGGTTTAAAAGAGCACATCGCATCTTTTTTTGGTAGGCAAACAGGCACCAGTGGACATGGTGGTACGCTGCAAGCCACCTCGACCATTCTGCAGGTCTCGTTCTCCCCGCGACAGTTCACGTGCTTGCAAGGGTCTCGACAGGAGCAGGTCGGACAGCCAGTCGCAGGATCAAGTTCAAATCCATCCTGGCACTCCAAGTCGCACTTCAACGGCGGACAAATCTGCGGCTTGTTGCACTTGGGTGTGAAGCCCTCGATGATCCTGGTGCCCGAGATCTCACGGCCTTCCGAGTCGACGCACCAGCAGATCCTGTTGTGACACTGGATCGACTCGAAGGAACCGTTTGCGTCACACTTGGGGACGTAGGTCCGCCTGGCAGGTTCGCCGGATTCTCTCGCAGTGTGCTGAGCCACTGCTCTGGCATGTTGACAAGCCGTTCTGAAAACTAGGGCGATGCATGGAGTGCCACATCCTTTAGAGCAACACCGGTCCTCTCCCGAGCACTCCTGATCGCTGCTGCATTGCTCTGTACAGCTTAATGAACTTGGAACTAAGTAGGGGTGCTGACCAGGTTTAGTTGTCAGACAAAGGGGTACTGGAGGACAGTTGGCACACGTCACATTTACCATGACACAGGTTTGGTTGGAGTTGCAGCTTATGTCATCGCAAGGCTCCTGGCATTGACAGAACCGACATCCTTCTGGATCTGTTCTGTGGCCGTAGGGACAAGTGAGATCGCAAGCAAAAGTGTCACAGCTGCTGATTGAGGAGAGAAACTCTGAACAATCGGTGACTTTTGGATTGACAAGCTTTTTCACGGTGATTCCATACTCGTTGACGCAGGAACAAACGTTGTTTTGGCATTGCAGGGGGTTGTACGAGCCGTCTTCCAGACACTGAGGTGGCAGAATGGCGGAAGTCGTTTCTTCCATGCAATCGTATATGTGTCGCTGGTATTCGCACACTGGAGTTGACAATAGATGAGGAAATGAATAAATAAATAATAAATAGAGTTCATAATCAAGGATTTCAAAAGAAAAAAAATACCACTTGTTGAAGCCTTGCTTCTACCCAGAGAGAGGAATAGTATGATGAAAACAGTCTTCATTGGTCCAATGCAAAAACCGTGTCGAGTGGGTGCCATAAAGAATGCAAATTTTATTTTGACACTTTAATAATCCTGTGACAATGAAAGGTGTAAATTGACGCGATGCATTTGTTGGTTACAAACTGTGTTCTTTTTGACGAGATTTTGAATTTGACGTGTTATCTTTTTATTGGTTATCGAATAAATTGCTTATTTTTACAGATTTATTTGTTATTGAGATGCAGACCATATGAAATATTTGATGTTACCTTCATTCTCTGAAAATGATGTTAACAAAAAAACTTGTTAAAGCAGAAAACAACACAACGGGCGTATTCAACATGAGATCGCCGCACCGTTTGCAGAAGGAGGGTTTCGATTAAAGTTTCAGCCGCGGGATTTGTTCACCTGAAATGTTTTATATGTACAATATGATGTGTAAAAATAAAAAAACAGGTTATTTTTCAGTTTGATCGTTTTATTAATTTACGTACAATTAACACTAGGATCGATACAAATAAATAAATAAATTAATATCCACAGCGTGACTAATTAGAATCGAACCGTACATCTTTAAACTTTAATCAATTTAGAGCACCGAATCCCCGTTGAAAATTGGCTATTTAAAGAATGGACGGTCAGGTTCTGGTATTTTCTTTACACATGCACGTGTCACTTTGTATAAAAAACGTATAAAAAATGAAATGCAATTTAAACAATCAACCGTACACTACATGGTTACAATTCAATATTTAGTATCAGTCATTATTAATTCGTGATTACTTGGAAGAGATTGCAGAGTATTATATACACTATAATTCATCAGGGAACACGCCTGACTTTTTTCTCAATGTTCAAACTTTTAACGTCAAATTGAAGTCACTTTTGATATTCCATGAAATCTTAAAATTAGCTATGCAAAATAATAACATCGTATGAAACCTTGTTAGAATACTGAAACATTTGATATTTTCAAAGAACATACGAATTAATTAAAAGACGTGTTCCTGTCAGAGATCGAGTGTACGCTGGAAAGAATACTGTTGATGATTATGCAAAAGTTAATTTCAAAAATGTATACTTTCGCGAAGAGGAACGCTTTCTACAAACACGGTTGCATTATTTGTTTCAATTTTTGTTTTATCTTCATTTGATGATAATTAAATGTAGCTCGTTTAATCTGCATTAAACGCACTCATACGAAAGATCACACGTAGCCTTAATTTACGGGGACAAAACATTGATATCGATTTTGTTAAGTACAAAAGTCGTAATCGACGTTTGACAATGAATCAACGCTTCGTATATCTCGGTGTCACATACGTAAACGAATTACATTCCGACAATTTTTCTATCTTTTCTTTGTAATCTGAAGCATGCCGGGCGCATTCTTTTTTCTCATCATTGTCAGAGCCAGAAATCACATAAACCGGTGATTGATATTGTGCGAGGAAGTGCCGTTCAATAGGTAGCGACTTGGTGTAATCGTCTTTCGCTCTGATCTGTAACAAAAAAAAAATAATAGCCTTCATTAGAAATGAGAGTACCATCATGATAAATTCGTTATTCATCATGATCAATTTTTTCAAACGGATAAATTTAACTGGGAACTTACCTTTTTACGATAAATCGTGAGAATAATGACAAGACAGCAAATCACAAAAGCGCTCGCAGCTCCTATCACAAGTGTCGCCGTTTGATAAAACGGAGCGTGTATTTCCGTGAGAACCTCTCTTTGTTCTAATGCGATAATTCGATTTTGGGTTGTATGCGATGGAGTTCTGTGAGTGAATCGAGACGTCGTTGCATCCGCAATGTAATCAAGAATAATTAATTGCTGGAGTCTTGTTAATTCTTCGAGATAGAACGCGATATCGATCTTATTAGGGCCGACAATTTGAAAGTCGATTATGGCCGAGTCCTGGCTGATTTGTACGTCTAAGCCGTCCTTCACTTTGGCTCCTATATCACGTAGAAACTCGTCTGCAGCAGACGCGAGGTGAATCTCGTCGTCTTTTGAAAAGTGTCCTGGGAATCGTAGAGTGACCTCGACTGCTTCAATTGGCATCGGTACTAATTCAAATAACCGAAAAACAAAATTAATCAATCTACAACTTTACTACCTACTTTTTAAAATTGAATAATAAAAAGTTGTTTGGCTGAAAAAAAAACAAATAAATAAAATGATACTTACAACAGATGTTTGTTCCTTTGAAGAAAGGTTTCGACCCAATGAGCTGGTTGCCGGCTTCATCAACACACCAGCAGGTATTGCCAGCACATTGCGTGGGCTCGAACCTGCCGTATCTGTCGCAGATAGCTGGAACGTGACCTCTTTCCCGCATAATGCGACACCTCGTTCCGAAAATCTCATCGACACGTTTCGGTTTGGGCGTTAAACCGAGAACGGCGTTCTTGATGAAAGTCATTTCCATTTCCGTTTCTTTGTCGATAGGTCCCCTGCCACCTCTGGCCTGCCGGAAATTGCATTTGGGTTCCGGACCACGAGTCAACGATCCTTTAAGTGGCTCTCCTTTTCTGTTAACGCACCAGCAGACTTTTACGTGCTCCAAACATTGCACTGGTTCCCACGTGCCAGTTTCTGGGTCACATCTGTACACACAACCAAGAAGCGCTCATTCAAAATCAAATATCAAAATTAAAGTAAAACAGTTGCATTTGACAACCGAAATAAAAATTGTTTTCAACAAAATTAATATCTCACCTCGGCAGGAACGTCGGCTGTTTCAGCCTCTTGGCGATCTTCTGATTTTTCTCCCTCAAAGACTCGCATTGCGATAGCACGGGACATACCGAGTTGCATGCCAATCGGCTGGTGAAGTCATTGTGCCCTGTCATGCATTCTGTTGTATTTTTACACTCATTAACTTCCGGATCGAAGTACCACTTTTCTTGCGGCACAATGGTGCTGTTGCACGCAACAAAGCGAGGCGGGGCGAAGCAAACGTCACGGGGCTTTGGACAGCACATCGCATATTCATTCAGAGGCGAAAGTTCGCATTTGTGTGTTGAGGGACAATGCGTGCCTCGAGGTCCGCAAATTGCTAGAGCGCCTTTGCTATCTAATAACGGCGATCCGTTCGGACAAGGATTCTCCTTCTTTGGCAGACACACTGGCACCGGCGGACATGGTGGTACGCTGCAAGCCACCTCGACCATTCTGCAGGTCTCGTTCTCCCCGCGACAGTTCACGTGCTTGCAAGGGTCTCGACAGGAGCAGGTCGGACAGCCAGTCGCAGGATCAAGTTCGAATCCATTCTGGCACTCCAAGTCGCACTTCAACGGCGGACAAATCTGCGGCATGTTGCACTTGGGTGTCAAGCCCTCGATGACCCTGGTGCCCGAGATCTCACGGCCTTCCGAGTCGACGCACCAGCAGATCCCGTTGTGACACTGGATCGACTCGAAGGAGCCGTTCGCGTCACACTTGGGGATGTAGGTGCGCCTGGCAGGTTCGCCGGATTCCCTCGCAGCGTGCTGAGCCACTGCTCTGGCATGTTGACAAGCCGTCGCGAGAACTGGAGCGACGCACTGAGTGCCACATCCTGTGGAGCAACACTTGTCACTTGCCGAGCACTCTTGATCGCTGCTGCATTGCACTTCACAGCTCGACGAACTTGGCACTAAATAGGGACACTGACCGGGTTTCGTTGTCAGACAAACGGGTACTGGAGGACAGTAGGCGTCCGGTCCACAATTCACATCCACCATGGTACACGCTTCGTTGGAGTTGCAGCTGATGTCTTTGCAGGGCTCGTGACATTGACACAACTGACATCCTTCTGAGTCCGTTTCGTATCCGTAGGGACACATGAGATCGCAAGCGAAGGTTTCACAGCTGCTCGTTAAGGAACGAGACTCAGAACAGTCGGTGACGTTTGGATTGACAAGCTTCTTCACGGTGATCCCGTACTCGTTGACGCAGGAACAAACGTTGTTTTGGCATTGCAGGGGGTTGTACGAGCCGTCTTCCAGACACTGAGGTGGTAGATGGCGGAAGTCATTCCTTCTCTCGTTCCTTCCATGCGATCGTTGAAATCTCGCAGATATTCGCACACTAGAATGAACAGTAGATTAGGAAACAGGTTTCAAAATATATATTCCCTTACTTGTGGGAGAGCAGCTGATTCTCCCACTCGTAAGAGAAAGATAATTTTTTGAGAGATAAAAAAGAATGAGTACTTGTTGGTGCCTTGCTTGCCGGACTGACGGAACAGCAAACAGATTGGCCAGCTTCGGGGACGGGTGTGCAAACGTGATTATCTGGACAGGTTGAATTCGAGGTGCACGTCACGGCGTTTCCTTCGTCGTCGCTTAACGGCGCTCCTGAAACGCAGGGGCTTTGATATGTAGTCCTTGCTTTGCATTCTGGTTTTGTCATGCATAGAAAGCCGGTGCAATCCTCCTCTTGTTGTACTATACACTCTTGACCCACTGGACACTTGTATCTTTGAACAAAAATAAAAGCAGTCTTAGTGTTGTTTTGAAAAATGATTTTTTTGTTTTGTTTTATTTGTTTAATGAGTATTTAGTAAGAGTGTCAAACTCGAACGAAACTCACCCATCGCACGGATTATCGCATTCACAAGTTGGGCAACCGGCTTCATCGATCTTGAATCCATACTGACATACTTGCGCGCATTGCTGAACATCGCAGCTTGCCGGAATTGACCGTCCTTTGGATTGAGATTTGCATGTCACATTCTGCGCGGCTCCCATTGAACCGATTATTTTTTTGCCATCAGGAAAGACGCACCAACACACCAGACCGTTTCTCGAACACTGTCGAGCCTCGTATTCGCCATCTAAGATTCCAATCAATTCGTACGTATAAAACCATAATAAAACTCACCAAAAATTATAACCTCAAAATGAAATGTGTTGTGAAACGTTAAAATAAAGTTTTCCGAAGGAAACAAAGTAATTGAAAAAGTTTATCTGGCTACCTTTTGTGCACTGAGGGATGTAGCCACGGCCTTGTTTTTCAGAAACACTCAGCAGCTCGGCGAGCATTTTATTCTGATGACAGGGACTGATGTCCGTGGGTGTAGTGCAAACACCGCCGTTGCACTTGGTATTTGAACAGCATTTCATCGGCGGTGGACATTGAAGATCAAATTGGCACCGAGTCCCGCAAACCGATGATTCCTGAGCGGGACATGAGCCAACTCGTTGTAGGCTCACGTTGGCTGGACAACAAACACCATACTCCTGTTGAGATTCTACGTGACAACTGTATGACGGCGGGCATGTCGGTTTTCCTGGAGTGTTGCCACAGAGAAAAGGTCGCGGCGAGTCGGTGATCTGTAAAGGCTCGCCTACCGGGCATATTGCTGCTAACGATTTTGCCTTGCGACAGCTCGGGATTGGAGGACACGGAGGACGAGCGCAAGGCAAATCTATGAGTTCGCATCTTTGACTAGAGCCTGGACAAGTGATGTCTTTGCACGGATCTTTACATTCGCACATCTGACAACCTGTTTTCGGATTGACCTGAAAAAGAAATTGAATTCAAAGTTCATTTTTCAAACTCCTTTTAGAGACTTTTAGCGAAAAAGGTACATTTTTTCCAGTTTGAATATCATTTTGAACCATCAAAACGGATGAGAATTTCCGGATCACTGGTATTATGAAATTTCTAAAAAAAACGGTTATATGAAAAGTTTGACGATGCGTTACGAATAGCAATTTTATTGATTATCGAGAAATAAATGATGTATCAAATAAACGCGGAGTACAGCGAGTGTATGCTCATTTTTGTCAACTGCTGTTGGCTTGTTTTGTGAGCATTGAGTATCGGTGTACAAAAGTATTAATTTCAAATGAAAGCGTCATTCATTTTCAGCATTTCAGTTTGCTTCCACTCTTGCGCGCTTATTTAACGAGCCATTGTATTTCCCTTTAACCATTCAAGACCGTTTTAATTATGAAATCATTGTAAATATTTGAGGACTAATATTGGTGATGATATTTGCGAATTATTTCAATTACAAGGTACATTTACGCACGAATAAATGAGAAATTTTTATGGAAAAGCTTTGATATTAATTAACATCGAAATCAAATAATCATATACTGATGTTTACGTTACTCGCTTTATTAATTTTGGATTCGCAGACTTTTGATACATTTTATTGACATTTGTGTCAAATTAATTTTAAATAATAAAATTAGACCAGGCATTCAAAATTGATTACAGCTCAGATAGAAAGAGATTTAACAGATATGAGAAATGGGATGAATTTATAAAATCCTCTCAACGAAAATTATCTGTTTCAAAGCACTTTGGAACCTCGAAAAATTCACGAAATACGTCTATGCTGTCAAATATGTCGCGGTTTCATTAAGGCTTGTCATCTTTAATGCAATTAATTATTTATTGACGCGCCTCACGTGTCGTCTCAATTTTGCGCTGAATAATTCAGCCAGTACAGAAATCTTATACTCTGCAGGATATTAATTAAGTTGATAAAACTACCATTTTATCAAGAAGAGAATTTACGGACAGATTATATTTTAACATTTACCATTTATGAAAATATTTAGTTATTTCTGTCATGAATAATTTAAGGAAAAACGATCGATTCTACCTAAAAGTTATTATAATTAAAAACATATCTTTATTAAAATTTCGTTCCATTAAAATCACCACCTCCCCAATTTGCATCTAAATTATGTTCTATTCACGTAGACATAGAAATTACACAATTAAATAATCCAATTAACCATCATTTACAAGGGTTCTATTTGTTTTCCAATTTGAAATGCTCTTACTCCTCCACGTGTTCTCTTTGAACGGATCTCAAAAACCAAAAGTGTCCTCTCAAACGACAAGCACCGTAATCAACCGGTGTACACGGCTGTTAAATTATCCAAACAAGAATGGAAACGTGAATGGGTTTATTTATACAATTAGGTAAATTTCCGTACCTCGAACCCTAGAGGACAGAGCATGCGACAGTTGTGCGCCGGGCAGGGTTTCGGGTTGTCGCAGTCAACGAGGCTCTCGCTAGCAGCACGAGTTCCTGCGATTTCGTCGCCCATCTCGTTGACGCACCAGCAGGTCTTGTTCAGGACGTTGCACTGGATCGGCTCGAACTCGCCGGTTTCGTTGTTGCATCGTGGCACGAACTGCTGCGGCCCGGTGGGGCCTAGTGCACGCGAGCGTCTCGTCGCGGCCAAAGCCAACTGCTCGCATCCGGTTAACTCGCCGGACACACATCTCAAGCCGCAGGCGGTATTACAGCAGCGCTCGCTCGTCGCCTGACATTCAAAGTCGTTTTTGCACCCGGGTGCTCGGGCTGGGCATATATTCTGTTCGTCCAGTGCCGGACATCGTCCCACTACCCTTAGATGTGGCTCTGAAACAGTTTCATTCATATTTAGTTACTTTCCAAATTTATGCACACATTCGCTCTTACTTTTCCTCTCACGTTTAGAGTATATCACGAAAATTCGCTTTCTTGTACGGTAGGATGTGACATGAATTATTTTCTATTATAAATAAGGAGCGAATAAAGTATTACATTTAAAGTTAATGTGGTTTGGCACTTCCATTGTTTAGTAAAAAACGAGAATTATTATTTTGCAGACTTAGTTGCTTTTTGAATCTGTTTGAATAGTTTTGGAGTGTTGCGGTAGTTTTAATGAACCAAAGTTGAGTAATAAGATAAAGCGCATTTTAATTGAGATATTTGAAAGGGATCGCAGGTTGTGCTGATTAGATGGTGGATAAATTGAACCTCTCTGACTTCTGTCTGATAAGATAATAGAAATTAAAGGTGAAATGCAGGAATTTAGATAGATCCACTGATCGCTTATGGGTATCGACTGCGCGCTTAATGGTCAAAGTTTTCTCTCGGGTTTCTAAATTTCTATCATGTTTTTAATAACGTTTTGTTGTTCCAGCTGTGGATTTTTTGAAGTTGCAATCGTTTATTTGACTTGCAACATCATATGAATTTGAAATGATTTCCATGGAATTTCTATTTTGTACAGTGCAGAAGAAGAAACGTTTTCGAAAGGAAATCTATGCATATTTGAATGTAACAATGGCTCTTGGACATTTGAATTTGCAATCACATTTAATGCACGGTAATCATGGTTTTGTTAACTCGGGCTTTTTGCTCGTGGCAACGCTGAAATTTCAATAGGAGGAACTAATAACTGATTTGACTAACATTTGGGGCTTCGTTTCACTTCTAATTGAGAACTTTTTCTATCAGAGGAATATCAAAATACTTATTTATAGAATAGTATTTTTTATCAACAAAATACTTGTGAACTCTTATTATCGTTTAAAAACAAACTCGTTTGCAAACTTTTGAAATATAGTTGAAATTAAATTATCTCGACCACATAATTTAACAAGTACACGGATAAGGAGGTATTTAAACTTTTCTCGGTTTCATACTCAAGTTTGTTGTCAACAAAATGTTGAAGAAAATAATTTTAAATAGATGCAGTAACCTTACCAAAACCATTCCGTCCCGAAGAGCAAGTTCATTGAAAGCAATTCTCCTTGAAAATAAGATCAGTTACTGCATCAAAATATTAATCATAAAATAATGTTAAACGAGAGCTTTTGAAAGTTAAATGTTTGGTGAATCCTGATCAAAATTCATTACTTTTCCTTCAGACTTTTCCTGTCAATAATTACCTTGTCTAATGGAGTATAATTGTCAATCGTAACGTTGATCTTAATCAGTGATTACCTAAAATAATTACCTCACAAATACTTCTTCAAGAAAAATATGTGATAGTCAACGAAACATTTAATCTAACGAGTAAAACTTTAATTTAAATTATTTCATTGGGTAGACAAATTCAAATTTATCTCACGTTTCATGATATTTTAATTAAAAATACTTCCTATGAAATAACATTTTCTTAATTAAAAGCTCTGAGCTCTTTAATTGAAGCAAACATGTTCCGTCATCCTAGTTACTTCATATCGACGTATGTTTTGCTAAATCTGCATCTCTGTATTTGTAAAAAAAAGTCATTTCCTTTTATTGATCTGTTTCTTTTCAATTATCTTGATCTGGATAGTTACATTTTACGTACGTCATTTTCTGAAAATGTTCAATTGTGAAACAAAACGAAGTATTGAATATACTTTTATGAGACTGACGTTCATTTCATCCAAATCATTTCACCATCAGTTTAGCGTAAAATTTGCCGGAATAAATATTATTTTTCGCCTCTGTGAGAATTCAATTGCACCTCATCATCTGATAACGATTCGTTCCAGTTCGAAAAAAAAGGAGCAAAGCAACGAAAAGTTAGCAGCAAGGAATAAATTATGGAATCACGAAAGATCGTTTCTGGAATGTTCTCTCTTCGAACGACAATATCTATTTACACTAAGACCGAAAATAAATATTGTAAGTCAAGTTTTTCATGAATAAGAAATTTTATTTTCGTATTTTACATTTTCTCGCAGGGATAAGATTATTCTCTATAACTGCGCTGAAACTGAAATTCCGATAAACCGAATGGCTGCAATGTTTGTACGGTGATGCGCGACAAGAAAAGAAATCGCTTGGCATAGTAATCTTGAATTTTTATAGAGCAGTGTCCGCTGAAAGAAGTTAAAAACGAGATTACATTAAAGCGACGCTTAACGATCTCGTTTGTTTCTCGATGAGAAGAGATAAGCGCGGGCTCCGTGGAAATAACAAAAATACTCCGAGTCCACCTAACGGTTCATTACATCCTACTGCCACACTTACTGCATTTGCAGATATCTTGTGCGTTGTGTGTGTACTCGATAGCAAAAAAAGAGCGCGCGTTTGACGAAAAAGCTATCGATCCGGAGCTCGCGCAAAACACGAATTTTCCATCATAAAGTTAATCACAATATACGAATTGTAACAATGACTCCATAAACCCACTTTAACTCTTATAAAGACAGACATTCGTGTCTGGAATTTTAAAATCCGCGAGATTTCAAAAAACCTAACCTTCGGTTTCCAACCGATCACATGTGCATAAAATTTTCGCCGTCCTAAAAAGAAAACGAACGACGCGAAGCAAAAAGCTTCGAGATTCAAATGGCTTTATTTATTGCAAAAAAGTGTGCTCGCTCGCGAAACAAGGCGCGAGATTAAAACGAGAACGCATTTCGCGCCGCTTTTAGATCACAAGCAAGTATTATGTTGCTTGAAATAACAAGAGTAATAATAAAAATGTGTGATTTCGTCTGAACAGCATAATACGTGGTATTATGTCGAGCGCCACATACACAGCGATAAAAGGCAACGCTTATAATACGACGTCGGTGTCGAGGACTTTCTAGCGAAAGTGCCGGATGCATCGCCGAGTAAGCGGCCTCGTATGCCGATGAACTTATTTCCCGTAACGTGTTTCTACTTTTGAAAACTTTGTTTCAGAGCTCGCCAGCTCATTCATGACCATTAGTTCATGTTTGCATGATTTTACGCGCAATCAAAAAGCAGACACTCCGCGCGCATTTTCCGTTTCATTTACAATTGAATTCATCACAGTTATTTGTGACACTTCGTTGTCTCCTCTCTCGTCAGTTATCAGTGGATCAATCGATTAGAAAACAAATTAATGCGATGCAAAATAGGCCTCATTTCATTTCCATTCGAGGTTTGAAAACGACGAAAGAAATGTATTACTGTAAGAAGATTGCACGTTTTGTCAATTATTTTCTGTCGATTCGATGGAAACGGTAAATAAGTGGTACCGTTTCGTCTATTTTTGCACTTTTTTGTTGATCAGATTAATCTTCGTCATCAAGCGTGAAAGCTATCGCGGCTCAATATCTCGTTAAATATTAAATTCATTTTTCTGAACCAAAAACTACCGTCGTCGCAGTTTTAACTCATTTACGTACGAAATTATTTTGAGCTTAAACGCCGATGGATTTGGAGTTGTATTTTAGTTTTATCGGGTTGCGAACGAAATGTAGCGAACGATGTAGTTTGCTGAAGGAATAAATAATAATAATCGATTGTACACTCTGGTATAAATGGAATTGTCTAATTAATCTCATCAATATATGTTTAATGGACTTTGAAAAATCAATTTGCATCCGCAGATAGACAGTTTTATACCAATTAAAAATAATGCTTTCAATATATGATTGATTCCGATTCATTGTGAATATGTTGGAGAATTTTTCGCTAAGCTCATCTGATAATCAAAGAGCATTGTCAATTCAAAATAATGAAACTAATAAAACAGAGACTAACGTTCATTTTGTTCGCAAGTTCAGTGAAACGAATTAAATTCGTTTAATATACAAAGTTGACTTGGTCTTTGTGTAAGTCAACAGAGTAGGTGACGCGAGAATTAACACGACAAAGTTTATATTTTGTTAGTTTTGCTGAATATCAAATATTCTAATCACGATACGAAGTGAATTACACATTTAAGATTTTCTCTAGTTACACCATCAAAGGAGATAATTTCATCTTACGTATATGCAAACTGCGATGTCTTCACCCAGTATATAAAACACCAGAGATTGTATTATGCTACGGTTATAATTATGTGCGAGAGCATTCAACTTCATTGTTCAATATGAAAATGGGTAAACATTGTAATTACACTTTGTTCTGTATTCATATTAGGTCACAAAAATGAATGTATTTCAACTGAAATTTGCGTGAGACGGTGGAAACCATTTTTTTGCAAGTGAGTGACATAAGATGACACAACTCGTACGTATATGCTTCGCACTGCATGGCAAATGTTTAATTTCAAAATTAAATGTTGGCTCACTAAATTTACAGTTAACTTGTTGGAAAATGAGAGTAATTACAGCGATCAGCGTCGAGTGAAATACCATTTTAATTCAAAAATAATTGCATCGTTTGTGGCAACCTCAATTGTTTAATTGTGTCATTATGTGTTACTAAATAAATAGTACTTAATCCTCATTCAATTCTGGTTGTGAACAAAGCACACTGTTTGCAAAATATACAACAACTTTTTTTGGTTTTAAAAGTTTAAGTCAATTTCAGAAAAACTGTCTCGTCCTGTTGCGATGCATTGTCGTTATATTTCTTTTAGGATGTATGTATTCACGTTGCGTTTTAAAAGCAACCCCCTTTGTTCCTTGTAGACACATATTGGCTCTGAATGAAAGGAGATACGTTATCGACAAAAGTCAAGTCAACGAGAGATATTGACAGATAATTTTGCCTCAAAATTTCGAATTAAATTTCAGCCAATTTGTATTGTTTTTTCAAAAGATGGTTTATTTTAGTTTGGATATCATGTAATTTGACTGTCGCATAAATTTGCAGATGAAACAAGATACAACATGATGAATTGCAAATTTGATATGCAAATTTGAAACGACATTGTTACATTGAATTTATCGGTAAACTATTTGAAACCATCATTCAAATTATTCGTTTTATGATAGAGCATAAAGTGTACTTGCTATAAAAGCAAAGAGTTGTTTAAATTGTAGCTTCAGTGCTTAGAGAATGAACGTATGATGGAGAGCGTTTATTTACGGAGGAGATTTGATACACGCGTTGCATCGCTAACAAGCGATGGCCTAGTAATTACAATAGTATCGCGTGTTCATTAAACTATATTATCTCTTGTTTCATGTTAGTTTAAAAACGATTCTGGGAAATCAGATCCCTATGGTTCGGAGCTTTTTTGATAGAAAAGTAAATTCAAATGTCGTTCAATTGAAACATTTTGAGACAAAACACGTTTCGTGTCTGTCTCGAGGGATGCAGATCAAAAGTAACGCAAATCAAGTTAATTATGTCAATTTTTAGATCGAGTCGCTGAAACGTTAAAAAAAGGAAAGAAAAACTTTCGACAAAGTTTTGTTTAAAGTAGAAAAATGCATTTGGATTTGTTTGAACTTCAAAAAGTATGAACAGTTTGAAATAAAAAAAAATTTAACTATTCATTCTCGGCAGCATAAAACATTTAAAAGCGACAATTTCATTTTTCACTTTAGTCAATTCAAAAACGTGGAGTTCACTCTTTCGTACATCCCGGAACGAATAGTTAAAATTCTTTTTGTTTTATTTGAAGTAGCACATTTAAATGAGGAGAAAACAAATGCCAGCGAGAGAGAAAAACGAACTTGAAACAAGATTTTTGTTCGCTTCAGGCAAATAGTTTTCATTCTGACCATGTTTAGTTAGAGCTTCTTTCCGTAGTAGGATTTAATAACATATTCATAACTTGGAACCTACATTTTGGATAACGAATAAAATTTAAATCATACATAACGTTCACAATCCCTGTGATTTCATTTAATGTACACGAACCAGATTTTCGATTATAAGTATTTGTGGATAAATGAAAGTTTTACGTAGAACTTCTCTCTAGCTAATTAGTTAACAATCAAAAACAGGAGTTGGAAAAAGTTTTGGTTCGGAAACCACATTCACTTCCATTATACTTAGGGGAAAGTCGGGTGATTCGGGAATATCGGGGGGATCGGGAAATAGCTTTACAAAAAGGTTTATCATTTTCTGAAGTTAGTACTTTTTCCATGTACATTGCCGATTTACATTATTTCATGTAAAGTTTGAGTTGATTGCGGGCATTATGAACTTTGTGATGGATGTTAATACAAAACAAATTTCGAAGCTTGGAAGCTTTATTTGTAATCACTTTGGAAGTGATTTCGAAAAATAACTTTCAAGGCTAAATCAAAATTAATCTATTTGATAGGAAGTTATCTATTAGTGACAAAAAGAAATTGTTAAACATTGGGTGTGTTCAATTGTGCATTATGTTTCTACAAAGTTGTTTATCATATACTCTTCCACGAATGCCAACATTTTATTAACAATTAACAATTTTGCAAAAAAATGTACTTGTTTCAAACAAATTGAGGGTACAGAATTTATGTAACGCGCGACGTTCGAGCATCATATGTATTAATAATCTGCTTATATAAAAGTTTCACCATTGCACGGCTAACCCCATTTTTTATTAATAAGTGCTCGCTGCAAATAATGGATATGATTTTCTAAAGCGCGTCACGTTTTGAGTATTGGTTGCTGCGCGTCGCTTTTCGACGGACGTATGTGTGAACATTGGATCTATTTCGAAAGTTTGCGATGACATATCTTGGGTTGTGAGTGTCATCAACAAGCAATAGTTTGACAGAAATCTCGTTCACTTCAAGTTGATGTTTACACATTGAGTACATACGAACTTTTCAATAGTGTTTTTTTTTGTTTTAGTCTGGAGTCTGGGATGAATCCCTTCGGTTATATAGCGAATTATAAAAAGTACAAGCGAATAAGCCCGACGAGGAACACGAGAGCTGGTGTGTAACGTGAAAATAGAAAGAGGAAATCAGGTACTGTACAAACCGGCATTAATGAACGGTGACGATGGTAATAGAAAGAAGAATATTGACGTCACCCACACAACGGCGCAGGCAAGCCCCCCGTTGCTACCAGCACGTCGCATCCTCAATACATCAAGGGTTTTTGATAAACAGCTTCTCCTGCAACAACAGAGCAAATGAGACATTACTTTTTTTGCCAACCTTCCAACTCTACTGCCACTTAACTTATTACATTTTTTTTTCGTCCTTAATATTCCATTTTGCTAATATTTCGCTTCTTCGGATACCACCGCGATGTTTGTTCCACGAAATATATACCAGGGGTTTGTTTGCTCAGCAGAAAAGCAAAACAAAAAAAGTGCAATGACAACATTGCAGCAATAAAATATGCGAATTTATGGATGTATTTTTAAATTAGTTTTCACAAACGCGAGGCACCTGAATTGCAAAAATATTGTTATGATCTTGAACGTAGCAGCTTCGGCTACAGACTAGTTAATATTACTTTTCATTCTGGGTAGAGGGTTGGTATTTATTGTCGGTTACCTAAATGAAACTTTATGAATGATTCAGCTAATTGATAAACAGTATAGGAACTAAATCAAAGTCTTCGTGTGGCTACACTTCGGAGTGGAATTTATCTGAGTTATAGTTTGAATATTTGCACCTATCGTTAATACATATTAGCTAAATTATTTGACTAAATTATGGGACTCGAGTCAAGACGATTATCTTTTGTTTTCTGTTGTCTTTCAGAACTTAATAATCAAGGAGGCTGCACATAAGCTGTTTAATTCAATTTCATAGTATAACATCGTTCCATTAACGGCTATTAAAATTAATCCCTGCAATATTGCTTCGCGTTGGAATTTTGAATAAAAGTGTAAAGAGGATTTTTAATCAACACTTTAGGGAGAAGGATATTTGAATTTCAGTGTTGTGTACCTAATAAAGTAAATGCAAATTTAACTGTAATTAGTTCGTTTCTTATATTAACGTTGTATCATAAAGGTAAAAAGAATTTTCGGATGAAATTAGGACACGGTATATGTATTGTTAATTCCGCGGTAACATTGCTGAGTATAATTTTTCAATTGCTGAGTATAATTTTTCAACGAAGCAGAGTCTGGGCAAGCTAACAAAATCACGTCCCTTAAATTAACTTATCTTTACGGTGCTGCATCCAGACGAATGCACGTTACGATTATTTGCAGCTGTAAAATGTATGCTTTTGGGATTTATATTCCGATAGGGCTGACGTAGTCGAAAACATATATTCTGGTCTGCAGAGAAACATTAGCAGTCGCGGAAATAAATGTTGGAAATGTTTCTTTGATTCAACTATTTATGTCACATATTGAAAATTTATCTCGCACATTCTATGTTCGCACAGTGTGCTTCCACTATTAGTAATTATTTTCTATTGAACCTCTCATTTCCTTCTTTGCAGTAAAACTGTACATACTTTCTTTGTCCATCGAACAATTTTCTAATGAAAGTTATAATTTTTCTTTGTTATCGCAATTTTCTTGGTTCTTTATAACGTTTCGCGTTGAATCACGACAAAAAACAATTTTAATAATAAACTCGCAAAATTTATTGTTGCCATATTTCTAAAGGGGCTCAATTACCTTACACGAAAGAGTAACAACATAATCTTTCTATAATTTTCCAAACGCTAAGCAACATAATATTTTTCGTAACGTGTACTTGAAGTTTTTAATAACATCCTGTCGGTCAGCTTTATTTTATCATACATATTATAGAAACAGAAACTGAAAATTACAGAAATTTAACAGGTCATGCATTCATGTGTCAATAACTAGAGCTGAGAAACACAAAAACAACAAAAACAATAGATAAATAATAACGTTATACCATCTATTATACATTTTGTTTTGCGTTGCCTATGGAGTTAAAACTTATCGCGGTTTTGTTTTTTAGTTCATAACTCGCACACGAGTCAAGCGATGTGAAAAAACGCGATCAACTTAACTTCGTTTTTATGCCTCGGTTTTTATTGTAGAAGTTGAGTTGGATTGTGCTGCATCGGAATTCAATCATCCCATGAATGAGCAGAAACTAAACGACATGAAGTTTTTTCAGTAAAAAATCGACAAAAAAATCCGATAAAGTGAGCAATTGTGCTGGAAAGCTTCATTTTAATAATTCGTTAATCAATCGGAATACATTATTGCTGCTCTCGACTCCAGGATTAATTTGTTGCTTTAATCTTTTCAGCAATGGTCGTGATACGTGAGCCATTAAATTTCTAATTATAGATCGCACAGGCCAAGCTGCGCATGAACATCTGAACTGTCCTATTAATTTTCATCTGTTGTATCTCGCGTCGTATGCGGTCGTCGTCAAAGTTACTTTGGCAAACTTGATGACCGCCTCCAGCGGGGGATCAAGTTATCAGTTTCAACATCTTATGATTTTGGTTAGCCGATATTATGTACTTTGAATTCGAGAAATTCCTCGGGTCACGTATAAACCTTTATTGAGCCACCCGATAAAATAAACATTGGCTTATCTCTCTCGAAACATTTTCTTGTTTGTTTTTCTCATCTTGTACACTTTGCAAACATTTGGTCAGACAAAAACTAGAATTGAAAATGTAAGTGTAACACAGTACAAGAGTTCATTACGTTTGCATGAATTATTTAGGTGATGAATGTAAAGGTCAATTATGCACCTAAGAGATAGAACTTTCTAGCACGGGTGGACAAAAACATGAGTCTGGTGACAACAAGAATGTTATAACAAGGCTGCAGGCGTGTAACTACATTTTCTGGTTAGTACGACACCAGAGAATTGCTCGTTGTAATCGTGATATACATCCAGCACACACCACTGGTTACTAATTTCACAATTATTTATTAAGTAGATTTGGTTTAATCCTCGATTAAACAAGGTGAAAAGAAACGAGCCGGTCGAAGCTTTTGGGGAAAAGATTTCTATTTTACCGTTATCTTTTGTCTGTTAGTTTCAATCATACCGATGCGTTCACGAACCGCTCCTCATAGAGAGTCGCAAATTGTTTAAACCATTGTATGAATAGCAAAAACTGCATGTCACAGTTGACGGTGTTGTCATAACGAAGTCGCATTGTGCCCACTTGACTTCCAATTAAAACTTTACGACGGCATAAAACAAGTGTAAATTATCACACTTCCAGGGCGTCGCCGGAAAACAATCGCGCGATTCGCGGAAATTTTGAAAGTTCTTAATTTATTTACCTATGCCGTCTAGCAAAACAGCAGCTTAATTTATATCCATTGAAACGTTATCAATTAAATGCTCGTCTAAACTTAATCCAGCGTGCAAAAATGCTTCGCGAAATTCAAAACGATGTTAACAAAACTTTCTGCCGAACTTTTAATCCGCGAATTTGTCCAATTCTCGCGGAACTGTAGAGTGGAGGCACAAAAATGATGGAGAGAAAAAAACTCATTCCGACTTTAAAGAAAACCAGCGACGAAATTTGTAGCCGCGGAATTTATTCATTTGAACTTGACGAAGTTTTTGACACTTCGTTAAGCAAGAACGAAAGGATACAAAGATTGTCTCGGCTCTATTTTTGTTCACGAAAAAGTCGAAAAACTTTGTTCATTCGAAATTTGTAAAACGATGAACATGAATATTTATTAACTTTCCATAGAAGATGAATTGTTCGATGGGTGTTTTCTTAATCTGAAAATGAGTTTTTCATATAAAGTTTATCCCACGAGTTCCGGTGGTTTCAGGTGCTAATGAATATTCATGGCTTATTGACGTGCCGGCAGTCGGCAGACAATGAACCAATACGATTCTGTAGGATGATACACCGGATGTGGGTCACTTTAGTCACTGGAGTTCCTTCCGGGTCGATCAAGTGCTTCTGCGAGCCTTGCTAAAACTTTCTTCTGTGTTGTCGCATATTTGAATCAGACTGTCCGGTATTTCCGCAGACGTCAGAGTAACTAAAGTTCCGTAGAAAGTTGATTTGGATAAGTGGAAAGTCTAACTTTTGAATTGATTCAAAATAGAGTGTGAGCGAACCAATTTAAATCCACTCCTTTCAAAAAAAAAAGGAAAAAAAGTGAAAATTAAGAAAAAGCACTTCAATCAATGAAAAGCCACTTTCAGCGTGCGTGTATCCTTTCTTTTGATTTTCACTCACAATATGAGCCCCAAAAATAAGAGAAACACACAGGAAAAATCTCGAAAATGAGAAACGCGAAAAAGGCAATATTTTTTCTTTTCAAATGAAACGTTTGTTGTTCAGATTTATCGTACAATCGAAACCAACTTTTTTTCACATTTTTTCGTGCCGCTGACTGGTTGCCCAATAAACTCTCGTTTTGTAAAGTGCAATTTGCACGTTCGGGCTGTGCACACTGCACTTGACCGGCGTGCATATACGCGCGATATTGAAAGATTCTTGCGTTTCAATCACAATTTCAATCAAGTCATTCGTTTTTAAATAAACGTTCCTGCGACTCTTAGTCTCATGTGTTGTTTCAGACGGCGTGTTTACGAGGCTGGATTAAATTATTTTTGCGCAACGGCACGTGTTCCGCGTGCAAACGTTTTTCACGATTATTAGAGACCATTGTAACACGAGTATACGTTTCATTTTGTTGCGGTCCAACCAAAAAAGATTTCAAGCTCACATAATTTAATGGCAAGCGCAAAATTAACTTTTTCGTCACGTTCATATTGTTACGATATGATTTCCCGTGTGAGAGTGGCAAGCTTAAAAGTGTGACCTGTAAGAGGAGTCCGAGAATATTGTCGGATCAAATTCGGACTAGCCGTCGTTTTTAACGAGCTGTACACCAACGATTTCATGAAAAATTAATACGAAACTCGTGTGATACTAAAAGGTGTCTATTCTTACGGCGTATGAATTATATCGAAAAATGGTTTCTTGCTTTATAGTGGCAGGCCGCAGGATTAATAAATGATGCTCGCGTTACCACTAGACACGGTGATGAAATATACGACGACACCGTTTTTTTATTCCTAGTGGCATATAACAGCGACCACGTAATTTCATTCTTTTTTTATTACAACAAGACCCATCTTACTTATTGAATCAATCTATTTGTAATCTCATAACCGTAGTTTGCATAAGGTTGAATTTGAGCATTATTAATATTTCAGTATGGCTAAAGTTGCGCACAAGTGAAAACAAGTTGAATGAAAAAATGACTCTCAATTCGTGACCGAACAAAATTTATTAAATATTCCAACTTAATAAAAAGATTAGTTTTTTATTCTTCAAGATGAATGTAATTTTTAAACCTACGATCCATTGGATCATTGTTATTTTTATTTCATGAACGTAAATTTTAATTTATCATACTGAATAAAGAATGATCTTATGAGTTGAAATATTTCATGTTTCAAAAGTTTAATTGTCATGCTTTTTTATCGTTTATGATAAATTCATTATAATTATAATGTTTTTGTTTCTAAATTGAAGGTAATGTTTTCATTTTTATTCAAAAACTGTTTGCACAATTGTACCTAGTGAAATTTAAAGTGCTCAGATTCCGCCTTTCGCTTGTTTCTCGAAAAAAATATTGTAATTATTGAAATTTTACGTTCTTGAACGGAACTAATTATGTTACAGTTGTACGAATTAAACGTAATTGCTGTCCATGACAGTCGCGGGAAAACCGAGTTCCTGAATCGACGCGAAACGGTGTGTCATATGCTGAATACCTCTGGTTTAACAACATAAATAATGCTAAATCCGCAAACCGCGCCGCATTGCTCGATCAACTGTTGAACAAAGTATTTCAAACGAGAGTTTTAATTGCTGCGCAGTTTTGCCGTGCATGATTATGCAAGTTGGAGGCAATGCTAAACTTTCGGCTCGAAGACTATTATGATGCGGATCATTAATATTTTCTAAAACAAAACATTCATTGGAGTACCGTTTCACGTTTCAGTTCATGGTTATTAGACAAGTTCATTTGCTCTTCCGGCGAGTCTCATTGCAACCGGACAGTGAAACAAAAAATTATTGTATTTGACACGGTCCCTCCCGGACAGAAAAGATTTATTTTCGTTGAAATTAAAGTAATTTATGTAACTGTGTTTTTTTTTCGCGAAACCACATCGCGAGCTATTCATTCTTTGCCTCTAATGCGGCATTTTTATGAACAGGCTATAGGCGCAACTACGAAATAACTGCACGTTGTAACACTGAGAATATAAAATGTGTCTCAATTTCATGGCTTTGTAAACGTAATAAGTATTTCTCTTTGAGAATGCACAGTTTCGAATTTTTATCTGTTTCAGAACAATTGCTTACGAACACGATTCAAACGACGAAAATCTGCGTGCCAAAAAACTGCAAAATTTTTAATCAAAATGTTGATCTTCAAGGCAAACAAATTGTCAGAACCTTTTTGCCGGTTGTACGTCTATTGTTGAGACAGAGGATTTCAAATTTTCAGAACAATTTGCATATGAAAACTGAATCGCAGACTCGCATAAATTTGTCTACTGGTGCTTGCAATTTTTATTATCAAGTTTATCAGAATCATGAGACTGGTTAATTCGTTGATTTGTATTACACTTCCTTTATTTGGTCGAGTTCGTGTATGTTGAAAATGAATTCATGGCAAGATCATGCAACGATTTATCGATACCATTGATAAATTTCAACGAGAGCGTTTTGTAAAAACGTTTCCTCTGATAAAAGTTGAAAGAAACGATGCGGTCAATGTCCAATAAATATCGGACAGATGTTTGTTATCTTTCGAATTTCGTTTCGCGTCTCTGCACCAAACTGAGTACGGAGCGCGAAATAGTGTTGAAAAAATGGTTCGTTTGTTCGTGTACGCGCGAAAGCGGATGTGCGGCTTTTTTTGTTCTTCTGGAACTTTGCAACGTGCGTCATAAAAGTGAAATATCTAATTCAACGCCGAATGACTCTCCGAATGGATACCTCGTTAGAAATTTGACATAAAATAATAAAACTCAAATGTACTCGATACGTTACTTTCGTTGGGCGGTAAAATCGTCATGAAACGTGTAGGATGAGAAATCCCGTCGTTTTCACAACGCACGTCATTACGAAAGTGAAACAAAAACAACCGACGCGATTAAAACAATCTTACGAATCTAATTTGTCGAACGTCTAATTAACGATGACGTAAGCTCAAAGTTTTGTTCCTTTTTCGCGAGCATGGCAAAAAATTTGATGTGAAGGGAAAAAGGGAAAAGCAAACAAAAAGTCTATATGGATGGGAAAATGCCTCGCGTCTGAGAAAAAGATTGCGCGGCAATACTCGGCGGGGCTTGTGTGCATTTTGACGATGCGACCAGAGAAAACATTTTTCCCGAAACACAATGGAAATACGGCGAAATTCTGTTATGATCTTTGATGGTAATTTATACAATTCTATTGTACCCGCGCGCTCAAAATTCGCACACACCGTATGAAATTACGCTGTTGAAAATGTTCGACTACGTTGACAGGACAATTTTGAAACAGGCGTCATTTTTGTACTCGCGTCCCTCGATAAATAAATATCATTTTGCAGCAAAATTTGTGTCATTGACTCGCATCAGTCCGCTGCAAACTTAATTAGTTCGTTCACGATTCTCTATTTATACAACGCCGGTTAATTAACTAACCAAGTTATCTCTCGGCGCTATACTAGAGCTTTAATTTGTCGTTAACTCGAATAGCCGTTATGATGATGAATTTGAATAAATTGTGCTGCGTATATATTAATGCTCGATTATAGGTTAGAATAAGTAATTTGATCAGTGAAAATAACGTGAAGTGGCTGCCATCGGTTGCTATGACCGAAAAAAAAGTAGGTCAAACTGATGGTCGGCGTAGACGTTACATTGTATTAGAGGATGACCGCACCAAACGTGCCCCTAATTTCGATGAGCGCCAATGTAAAACGTTTTCGACTCTCAAAGCCTGCGGTGGGAAATTCTTTAGCCATCGACGTTGACATTTTCTTGTTTTAGAATGTAACAAAAAAGTTACAGTTCATTGAAGTAAAAATTTCTATCTGTTTTTTATTAATTTGGTCACTGAAAAAAATTGCACGTCGCTCAAAATGTCAATTTATTTGTGTGTGCTAATCATGATCGACTTCTTTCCAATTTTCGTAACATTCTATTTTGGTTGCTGATGTGAAATTGCTAATTTGGTTATTTAGCTCGTAAAGAATTAAAACTGTAATGATTTTCTGGTTTGCAAATTGATCACTGGTTGGATGTTTTTTTAGTTGCTAAATATAATTTAACAGTTACAGGACGCTGCTGGTTAAAAAAATTCTAATCCATGGCAGGAGAATAGTTGATTTAACAATTTGGTGAATCGGCAGATGTTTTGTTCGGCTATTGTTAAAAAGTTTATGCGAAATCGAACGCGTTCTTGTTCAATTGCAAAATAAAAGCTACGAATTTGATCTCTGAAATGGATGGATGTTATATAAAAAAATGTTAACGTGAGAGTGGTGAAAAGTTGTCTAAGCTTTATTTAAAGGCTCACAAAATGTTGTCAATCATCAATCACAACTGTTTTCTTCAGTTCAAAATTGAAAAATCTTTACGTCAAACAATATTGGAAAGTGTAAAAAATAGAAAACAACGTATTTTGACAAATTTTCCGAATTCACTGTTTACATTTACAAAGTTCGTTGAAACTGTTGTTTGCTCTAATGGATATACCAAATTCCGACTGAATAATGAATAAAGGGTTTGTAACATGAAAACGGGCAAATAATTGATTAGTAATGTATGTCAAACTGACAACTTTTCCAAAACTTCAACAAAAGTCTACTTCCTGCTTTCGAATGGTAAGAGCCTAATTAAGTTAACACTATGCGAACTCGCTTATGTAAAACGATTTTTCAGCGAAAAAGTCTGTATCGCAGTTGCATGATAAACAAAATTTCGATTAATTAACTCGGAACTTTTGCGGTGTAATCAATTCAATCTCAATGACTTTTAACGTTCGTTTAACGCAGATATGAAAGCAGAGTTGATGCTGTATCGTTATAATAGTAACTATCAGCAGAATTAAAGAAACGTGTAGCAGTTCCGGTGCGCGTTAATGTTGAGTGTTGAGCGCACAGATGCTATTTCAAAATAAAAGAATAATTTGGTGCAACGAAATGCGAGAAAAAAAATTAGAAACTTTTTACCGCGCGAGAGAGTGTACGCCATGTGTCGAGGATATTTCAGGAATGTGTTTTGTTAAGTCAAACAGCAGCTCGTTCCAAATGCGTTTCTTTGTGCGGAGTGTTTAATGCACGGATTGGTTACATAATTAATCGTCACAGTCTAAAAGGGAAAATAATCATTTTCCCCGGTACGGTTACGAGAGACAGATTTCCGGAGCCACAAAGAGCGTAATGAAAAGTGTGATAAATTAATTTGGTCTCAGCGATAATATTCATAACAAAAGACAGCGGCGTTCATAAATTCTCGTTTTTAGTTGGTTTTAGGACGACTTTTATAGCGGGGTGTCACACTCTACTTGGAATGTGTTGGAAAGGTCGAGAGACGCGTCAAGGAAAAGAAATTTCTATACTTTCAACGGTGTAAAAGTTTTGCCTAATAATCCATCGACAAATTATGCACCCAGTGCCCGTTCATGCGAATATTTCGTGCACGAACATAAGTTTATTCAACTTGGAACGTGGAACGACTATCTTGACAATTTGGACCGACAATTTTGGATCCAGAAATTTTAGCGCAAAAACTTGGGTATGATTACTGTATTATTTCACTCGCAAACTTTCAGCAGTTTCCAAACTTTTGTTTTGATTGTAAAAACTTTTTCCGAACAAAATACTCTTTACTTACTTAGACTATGCTAATCCAAAATTGATGAGAATGAAAGTAACACCAGTTGTTTGACCGAACAGTTAACAAACAAAAGTTCACAAATATTTCCTGTTCGTGTAAGTAAGAACGCACACGCGGTACTCTCGACTGGGGAGATGCTATGCGCGACCACTCCGCTACAAACGCTCGTCGAACACTGTCCTCCTAACACTCCCAACCATGGCTCATACGATGACCCCCTTCTACAATCCGCGTTCCCGTCCCGTCTCGGTCTCTTCTCGTTTCAACGACGCGCCTCGCGAACTTGTCGATGTAGTTTTTGACACTCTGCATACGTAGTTTTCAATTGTACCCAATGAAAAAGAACTTGAAGAAACTCGACAGCCTCCGAATCATAACTCAGACTAAGCTCTTCACGTAGATGCAACCGAAATTTATTCAATTGTTTTATGCTTACTGGCGTCAGGATAAATCTATACAGTTTTTTTCAAATTCTATCAAACAGCTTGCTCAATCATAATATTGCATGTATTTTTATTATCGTCTTGAATGTTTGATGTTATTTGAATAAGAAATCACGAATGCGATGAAAAGTAAAATGAATTTCAGGAGAAATACGCCGAAGAATTTGTCTAAAAATCTATGAAAAATGAATCGAACGCTTACGCTATAAACTTAATGAAAATTTTTCATGCCATTCTTCAGCAAACATTTTGTGATGTGAGATATTTTTATTTAAAAATGTTGGATTAATTTAGGAAGTTAACATTTTTGTATACTTTATTTTTTGAATTATGATGCTAATATAGTACACATAGCGGACGAGAGAAAAAAGATTGGAGATAAGAAATCTGACAGCAAAAAGTGACGTGAAACAGGACATCGTTTAAGTTTGCAACGGATTTATGACAGTAAAGCATTACGCTGTTTATTAAAAATGAAACAGATATGATGGATTTTGAGAGCTAAATTTTTGGTCGCGTTGAACAATCTTTGTGGTAGGTTGTTATTGGGAGCACTCTTTTTTTGCCGTGGGTGAATTTAGTTTCAAGATAAAATGTCTCGCATTGTAAACAAAGTGCAGTAAAAAGTATCAAATAAGATAATAATTTTCTCGAAGTACAAAAGTAATCGTCAATAAACAAAATTTATGAGTCCAAAGTTCTTGAGACGATCTAAAAGGTTTTTGAAAGCTGGAGTATACTTATGACAGAAGTTTTTGTATTTTGTTGATATTAATGACAAAAGTTTATTGTATGAGCAAGTTATAGTATAGAGCTTACCTTTGTACGCAAATATGGTGTTTTACTTCCACGTTTTATAAAATCATGATTATAAAATTTAATGACTCTTATAACACAATGCAGAAAAGTCTGTATGAACAAGTTCATATTCTGTCCCAAAGAGGTGTTTTTGCTTTGTGCTACGTTGACAAAAGAAAGTCATACATTATTGATAACATTTTTCTGCTCGGGCAACAAACAACAGATTTAGTTACAGACTATTGATTTATTACAGCAAATATTTTCAGAACGTCGATATTGTACGATTTTTTTTTCAATTCGGTCTCTTGGTTTTTTTTTCTTCTATTCTTCAACAAATAAAGCACAACTATTTTTCATCGCAAAATAATCCGTTTATTTTAATCGCAACTACTCGTTCAAACAAATTTACCTTGTTATTGTTGCCACGCCAATTGGCTTCGACGTACATAGTTTAGATGGCCATTGATTTATTTTCATTTAAAGTTGTAGTGGCTCCAATTTTTTTTTTTTAATTAACTGTCACGAAAGTTGGACGCACTATTTGACTAATTACAGTCGCAAAAATAGCATCAAATAAAAATGACAGAATTAAAATGAATAGCACATGCATGCCCGATTCGTTTCATATCCGTTTAATTCCCAGCATGTTGAATTTATGCTCCAATCGTCCAGGGGATTACGGATTCATAAATCGCGCGCACGGTTTTACGAAAAATAAAATTCAACATTGCAAAGAACGTTCTCGCGCAAGACACCGTGATAAGAATTATGTTTGCACACGTCTATAGAGCGGGATATAATTTTATGTCTGTGAGAACCTAAATGACACAGTTGCTTTCATTCATTCATTCTGCTTGGATGACGTTATATCCTTCTTAATGGCCTGCCCAAAAGCCGACGAACATTTTGCAACCTTACAATCGGGAATAATCGAACAGCTGAAAATGAAGTGTTGTGAATCCGGTCGTTATGTATGGTCGGGGTGAAAATGCGATTGAAAAATAAACTACAAGAGCGGCATGGGTAATTTTTGCCGAGGCTTTTGGAGAAGCGAGTTGTGTTCCGCAGGTTGAATAGATGTTGGCGATGCAAAAGCATTCGAACAAATCTAGCGCGGAGTAGATTGTGAAATCGGATAACATGTTGGATCCGCAAGAAGTGTACGAACGAGTCGGCTTTGGTATTCCTATTTGCTGAAGGTGGGGCGATTGGAGAACATATTGCAAACCGAGAGAGGAAAGGCCCAGTGACCGACATTCTCTTTTTCATTCTTGCCGTTCCAGCGTAGCCGCGAACACCATCTTCCACCAAAAGGTGTGCGAGCAGCGCGCTACAGTAATCATCCCGCGCGAATCCTCCGCTTATTTCCGATTTTCACAAGCACAGTTAGATCTCTGTTATTACAACTATTAAACATTATTCGACCTCGGGCTGTGCCCGTTTTCAATCAATTATTACGGTCCGCGGTTTTTTGTCCCGAAACCAAATTACCTTTTTGCGCGCAATTTTCTACGACTCGAGTTATACTGACCGCACCGAAACATTTTCATTTTGTTCGAACACAAATTGATTTGCCATTGGTTGTTGCTTTTTCGAAAAAAAATGCCTTTTTGTGTTTTCAAACGATGAATATTCGAGAACGTGAGAAATTTGATTGATGGTTCTTGCAATCGCAACTCGAGCAGTGGACGAGATTTTGAGATTGTTTTAGCCGTCAAATCGAACGGTTTCGAGTGCACTTTTTTTAGACGCAGATATGCGTTTGCATATTTATTCATTGAGCCCGAACTTGACGATAATAAAGCGAATCAATTGTTTTCACCGTGCGTTGCTATTGTATTGATTGCGTTCGCAATTGATGTACATCAGTGAGACGGATGTCGGTGCTTTCATTCCGAGCGAACGCCCGACATTACATTTGAACCGGAAGACACGGTTTCCTCGATGACGATCGGTATTGTTCGTTTCTTCATTATGCACGATAATTGCTGCGCTAACGGTACACACCAGCAACATCAAACAATTTTTGTCGCAGTAAAATCATTCGTTGATGACAGATTGGATTGTTGGACGAGAATTCGGTGTTAATTGGAAACTAAAATTAACGGTCACAATCATCACAATTGTAATCGAAAATGCTTCATTACATTTCATTTGAAAAATCATTACTTTTTTACTCACTGCGTGTCGTTTGCTAATTAAAAAATCATCAACGATTTATCAGCGTAGTGGTTAGTTTAATTCACTGTTGAATAATTAAGTGAGTTTTTTTTAAATAAAACACATTGAAGGCACTAAAAGAAAATTCATTCGCAAATGTTCTGTGCGTGCAAATGAGCCGGAAATCAGACGTGTAAATCATGCGTTGTTTACGTTTATTATTCCACTATTTTTGCAGCTTCGTAAAGTAAAACAGATATTATTGTAATTTATTATTCATTCCATCAGTTTTCCTTTTACAATTTTGTTGCTTTTACTAAATGTTTTTCAGTTTTCACACAAACATTACGATATTAAAACTATTTGCATATAAATTGTGATTCGCTTCGTAAAAGTCTTTTGTTTGCACAAAAAATGGAAAAAAATCATATTTGTAAAGGAAAATGAAATGTTTTTGAATATCGCGTGCATTGTTTCGTATTCCGTATAGTTTTATTCGATTAATTTCATTTTAGAGTGAATTTTAGATCAAATTTGAAAGAAATTTCATGAAATGAAATGTTGGAAAATGGACCGACTTTTTTTATCAGTTTATAATTTTGACCTGATTAATTTACGACCGAACCGTTTGTCTTTTTTTATTTGCGTTTCACCCTGTGAATGAATTGTTTGATTGCACAGAGATCAGCACAGCAAACACGTTCGGCTAATTCAATTCACAATTGCTAGCACTAATTGGTAAACTGATAGCATGTTTGACGTTCAGTTTCAAATCGAATGTAACAGCATGTGAAAAGAAATTGGCACCAATGTTTGTAAATTATTGTTAAAATAGTATCGATCTCTTATGATTATCTAATGGCATTAGTCTAACAAGGAGATAAAAGATTGACACACAATTTACACGATGCATGTAACCTTTATTACAATTTCATTATAATTATGTACAAAAATATCGTAAACGTATTTTCAGATGAAAATATAACTTGACTTTTGTTATAACAGTAAAATATTAAGTCACGGTGCAACTTAACTCTTGTAGAGGAGGTATAGTGACTATTTCCTTTCTCGAGTTAAAAAACACTCCTTTACACATAATAAAAAAAATCTATGTTCATTATAGGACAGTTTCTCTGTTTAAATATCGCTCTTAACACTAACATTGTATACAGGTTGACTTTTTATGAAAAAGAGAAATGCAAAAGTTAAAAAAAATGCCAAGCTTATAATACAAAATGAATTGTGAATCGGATTTCGAAAACCGAAATTAATTCGCGCACTTTGACAAATGCTTATTCATATCTTACAAATTTTATTTACAAAAAAGAGGTATGGATGAACTAACGTTGTTATTTCATACATTAAATTAGTATTGACATATAAAAATATTAATACGGCGACATAAATAATTTGGTATTTTTACAAGTTAATGTCGCATGAACGAACATTGTACAAAGCATTAAAATTTTTTTAAATAATGATAAGATATTAGAGGCACTAGAATAAATAATAAATAAGCATTTTTTCACGTAGTCACATGCACACTAAAAGATACCAACTCATTTTAATCATTGTTTGTATTACATTTGAATAATAATATACGCACTTAAAACTAATATAATTTCTCCATACGTTCATTTCAAAGTTTTAACACAATTTTTAGAGGGAAAAAATTTTTGAATAGAATTATACAGTTGGTATCTTTTTAACATTCTGTCGTCGTTGAGTCAACGTAAAATAAATATAGCGTTCAAATGTTACACATAGACCTACACTTGATTTAAAATACAACGATACCGATAAGCGCGATCTCATTTGACTTTCAAAAGTCACCAATCTTCGGATTTTCTCTCTAACGTTAATTACAAGGCAGAATGCATTGGAAACATTGTATAAGGTGAATTTGTATTCGTACGTCGGAACGACGTTATAAAAAATATATTGTAAAAGTATGTTTATGCTAATAGAGTTATAAAATTGTTAATTAACGATATTTCTTTCGTCGTTTTCGAATAGTTAGTCTTGTCATTGATCATTGCACATTAGTGTTAAATATCATGCTAAAATACATTTGAGTTGGTGGATATTTCAATTTGTGTACTAGGCACTTTACTTTGAACGTTGAGTGTATTTCACGCAAAATCGATCATGATTGCATTGCTCAGTCCTATTGTACGAAAATGTAAATGCAGTTCAAAAATAGTTTATTAGTCTTTTATATTTTTGTTCTTCAGAAGATGAATCCAAAAGCCATTCTTCAGCACTTCAGTTTACTCTGATTATGTAAGCGACTCTGCCTCCGATAACGATTTGAACTAGTTTTGCACTTCAAAGCAATGCCTATATATACAAATATCCGAGACCGTTTGAAATAAATGCTTTGCTATCATTCTGTATACAAAGTTTGTAAAGTTCAGGAACTTGCATTTCGGCAGGCACAAAACCTTGTTTTGATATTCGCACTTTCGTTGAGATTGTCTTTCTGTTCGGTTCATAATACCTCAATTTCATTACCAAACCAAATTCTGACAATGTTTATTTCCTTACTTTAAAGCTCGTACAAATGCAACGTCGAAATTTTCAAACAATTAAATACGCACGAAGATTTGGCTTTAAATAATCCTCTTAGTCAACTCATCAATTTTTTTTACAATTTGCCTATAATACATTTTTACAACTTGCAATCCTCGGAGTATAAATGTTACGTATAACATAAAAGTGTAACAATGAAAGTGGACATCATAAAATGCCGAGAAAAAGAAACGATCTGTGCGGTTGAAAAAAAAACAATAGAATCAATTGTTGGGTTTACGAAACCACGAAAGAGACGATTTTTTTTCCGTTGGACGTAGACATAAATCTGACAATCAGTTTTGTTATTTTCTTTTTGTTTGAACACAAGAGTGAACAGTGAACACGAATGAGAGATAAATTTTACAAACTATAGCCTTCGTCATATGAATCGTGCGAAAAGCGCGGAATTGCTTAAAGATAACGCAAATTTAACCTAGTCAGCCTTCTGTATAATCCCGCTTCGCGTGGTATTTGAGCAGTAGCTGCCTGTCATGTCTGGTCTTGAATCTAATGCTTTGTTGCGGAGTTCGAGTCGGAATCCGGCTCCGAACTAGAACCTGATGACTCCGTTGTATTAACGTTTGCACTATAGCGCGAGCTTCGTCGACTACTCGAGCTAGCGTGCCGGCATTTCTCGCTGCGTTCGCCTCCACCTACAATAAATTTACAAATCAAATTAATTTTCACGTCCCAAGTAATAACAACAATAACACCAGACTAATCACAACTTTTCAACAACATTTCAATTCAGCAAACATTGAATACTTACTGGTTAGCGGTGTGTGGACTTCAACTTTGATGTTCGCCGTGGCTGTCACCTTGGTCGTGATGTGGGACGTTGTCGGCACCGGTGATGTTCGACTAGACCCGCTAGTGTCTGATCCGCTACAGTTCTGTTAGTCAAAACAAAAGAAGAACACTTAGTTAACACATGCTCGCCTGTTATACAACCGTCAGAACAGTCCAAACTTGTTGTTGAATGTAAACTAGTTTGGTCCATTTTCATCATGCGACTGAAAATGGAACCAAAAATGTTGAAACAAAACACAAACCTGATTTCCGCATGTTGACGTGGTCTCCACTTTAATGTCTGGTTGCACAATAATGCAAGACTCTTGCGTGCTGTGCCACGAGTTGGGTTCCTCGGTAATAGTTGTCAACGATGGTTCCGCATGCAATCTCGCATTCTCTATTCTGTATTTGTCCGGTCGTCTGGGAGGTGCCGCGGGTGGCTTACATCTACGTATAATCGGCGACGCTGGTGGAGTCGGCGTTGAGATGCGATCTGGATGGTCATTGGGAATGACCTCTGCGGCTGGTCCGATGATAGTCAACAGAATTGGAAAAAAGAAGAGACCGTTGATAATTCCAAGACCAATTAGGAACAGCAGAACCAGGAAGAAGTAGCGTACGATGAATTCAAACTCGGAGAAGTAGAGCATCGTGATGACCAGTAGGGTGATAAGTGCACCGTGGAGTACAGGTGCAGACACATGTTCTAGTGCCAGGCGTACTCTGCGATCTCGACTCCCGACGCTGGTTATAAAGCTCTGAAAGAGTTACCATGTTTAATTAAAATTATGAACTTGTCTTCATCATCGTACACGCTAGATAATTAAGTCGAACTTACAAGGCAAACGTGAGCAGTGAAGTGAACGGTGATTCCAATACTGACAACAAGCAACACTGCTGGGACTGCACTTAGTTTGATACCACAGATGCTCATAATACCCAAGAGTTGTAAGATAACTCCGATCAAAGTGGTTCCCACAAGTAGAGCAGCCCAGACGTTCAGCAAAAGCAGACCCACAACCGCCACACTGGCTCCCAATCCGGCTGCTAACGCGATTCCTAAACAGCTCCTCAAATCAATGTACTGTTCCCAGAACAGGAAAGGTATCCCTGAAGGGAAGTTTGGTAACCCTCGTTCCTCAAATTTGCGGCAAATCTCTCGAACCGAGTGGATAAGATCAGTGATTTGTTTGGTGTCGGACAGTTTGTACAGATCGAACGGCATTTGAGCGTAAGTTAAAGGCATGCTCTTGGGAATTTTGAGTTCATGATCGTTGGTATAGATCCACTCCTTTGGCTTAGGTCGGAGATTAGCTTGCGAAGCACCGTACGCTAGGGCATCGTTGGAAGCCCAGGCACTTAGGTAATTGTAAAAAGCTCGAGGATTGATTATCCCCTCGGCATCCACTAATCGCACTTGGTTAATCAGCGACTTGTCAATCGGATTGTCCACATGGCCTGTTTGAACCAACAGTTTATAAGCGAGGATAGCTTCATCGCTGGCGTTTTTGTGCCAGCCCTCAACAGTGACACAACCCATACTGTACTGCTTGTCAAAAGAGCTCTGCAGATTCTTCAACCAGTCTCTGAAAAGACTCAGCCAGAAATCGGGAAGTCCACCGTCGTCATTTTTGATAACATTCTTCACTCGCATAAAGGCATCGTGGTACTCATAAAGTAGTTTCTGGTTGTTCGGGTACTCGAAGTCTCTGCCAGTGATTGCGTACATGTTGTAAAATCCAAAGTACTCCGCCTGGGCTGTCAGGAATGAACGTTCGTCCGAGTTCTGAGGCATTAGGTCTGTGAGCTCCATCCCATCGTTCAACCTCAACGCTTCATAGAGGCTGAGAAACAGAATCACCGCAAAGATGATCATTCCGACAACTTTGGTCGCGGGTTTAGTGACGAACGGGGCGTAATGTTTCGCTACTAGTTTCTTTATGGACCAATTAAAACATTCGTCCTGCGTGCATCCTGTTAGCGATTCTTCCTCGGTGTAGTGTTTCTCTAGGTCCAAGTCTGATACACTTCCACCAATCCACGACTCGTTGCAATGGTTCTGTGAAGTCAAAATTTGTGTGCACGTTTCTCTCCTCTCCGGAGGGATTGCCCTGGTGACTATTTTCTTCGCAACGCCGTTATGAAATTTGCACGACGTTTTGTTGTTGTTGTTGTTATTATTTGGTATGGTCGTGGGCAGACAACAGCAGAGGATATCGGACCTTCCGGACCGGCGTCTTCGCAAGTCGATGCTAACCACCGCTGGAAACACCAGCAACATCGCAGCCAAATTGAAGACAAGCAGTATGGCGGCTTGTAATGAAAAGACGCGCATCGCTGGGATGGGAATGATTGCCGCGGCGAAGAATGCAGTGATGTTGCTTAGACCTGTGATTAGTACCGAGAGTCCGGTTCGTTTCAGGACCACTCCGGTCTGCTCGCCACTCGGTACTTCGTTCGCCGATAACTCTGCGTAGGTGTTTGTCAGCAGAAACATGTCGTGTACTCCCAGTCCCAGAGCCAGAAATGGGACGATTTGCATGGTGGTGGCGTTGAATGGAATACCCAGCAGAGCGCAAAAACCCAAACCAGCCGCGACGGTTACGGATGCTAGAAGCACTCCTGCTATTCCCACTCCGGATTGGGATCGAACCAGATCTTTCCATCGGAATAATACCAGGCCTGAATACGTTAGCTGTAAATAAGGAAATAGAAATATTAAAAAATGGTTGGTTTGAAAAAGTATTAAAATGTTGGCAGGTAAATATATGTATTTGGAAGTTTATTCGATTTGTGAAAAAGATTGATTCTAGGTTGAAATAGGATGCTGACTCACCACCAGGGCACATCCGACAATGATTTTTACGATAGACAATTCGCTGTATTTGCCAAGGATGTCGTTCATCGTCGTCGTGCTAAAGGCATAAAGATTATACGACGTGGTGTTGTTCGTTTTGACTCGTTTCTTGACTTCGTTGCTGAACGCGCGCTGCCATGTCTCCAGGATCTTCGCCGCCTTCTCCTGTGACCAATCGATGTGATGTACCTTCCAATTATTTTCCCAATAATCGTAGAGCTCGCGCTCGCCCATCAATTGGACCACGGTTTGTAGCGCAGCCGCTCGTGTCAAATGACCAGTATTATTGTGGCTTGCACCTCCTACGATCAATTCTTCGGGCCAGTGCATGTATTTCGCAGCGAAACCGTAGCAGCCGCCAGTGAGCTCGACACCTACATCCGGGACCTGATTACAAAGAAAGACAAGGATTTATAAATATGAGAAGTTCTTTAATGAATGGTTGGAAAAAGGGGGAGGTGGAGAAAGGTAATGTCTTGATTTAGGTGCAGTGGAACATCCTGTTTTAAAGGATAAAGTGATTCTTACAATTGCATTTTTTTGTGCAAATTCAATCTTTTTGTCTCAGTTTTTTGTTTAAAACTAACATGAAAAAGTTAAATAATACAAAAAATAATAGAGAGGAAACAATAGAAAAACATAAAATTTGTAATTAGTTTTAGTTTCTCATTAATTACAGTTTCTATCTACAAAAACCAAAACAAGATAATGTAGAAGAATTCGCTTTGAATTAAAGTCAAGCTTTGATGAATATTTGTTTCACTGGTCTAAAAAACTTGCACGTGAAAAGATAACAATTTAAAGGAGACTTTTTTGCCCCCAACTTCCATGGTGTAAACATGCGTTTAAATTAGTTCAATTTGCAATTTAAATTCATGTATTCCTTGCAAAGACATCGTAAGTCGATTCACATTTCGGAATAAAAATTTGATTAAAAATAGTGATACTGTGCGCTAGTTTAATAATCTACTCGAACGTTTTTTTCCCTATCAAAAAGGTTGGAATAGTTAATGAAAAACATTGCATTATGTATAAACTTTAATATATGTGTTCATGCTGTTGATTTTGAACTAAAAAGTTAATAAAACTTCGACTTAGGTTGTTCTTGCACAAATTTGTGCAACAAATAGTTGTTGTACAAAATTTGATTTGTATAATATCAGTTACTGTTTTTTCTCAATTGTTAAATCATATGGTGATTATAAGTTTTTTAGATTATACCTCATAAAGAATGAGGACACTGTACTATTATATTTACCTGTTGAGATTTCTTATTCGGAGCGGTATCCGGGCACTCAGGATCTGCAGGATCAAGGCATGGTTTCCCTTGATACCCGTTCGTAATACCAGCCCTTTTCATATAGTCCTCTAAAATTTTGAAAGGAAATTCATACATGCTCTTCATGGTTTCTAACACTTCACTTGGGTTCAAATTCGTCCATCTAATTTGTTTGTTCGATGCATTTGGACCCCTAAAAAGTGAAACCCGTTTTTAATATTTGTAACTCTACATATCTGTAACTTCCTGGCAAGTTAAAACTTGTCCATTTTTATAAAAAACTCACTTCACTATATGAACAGGATATTCAGGTCCCAGAAGTTTACTCCCTTCCCAGAAGCAGTCTAAAGGTGTGATAATGGAGCAAGGAATAATGCTATCAAAAATCTGCAAGCAAAAAGAGTCTATTACAGTTTCACAAATAACACAGAAGTAAATGGTTTGATAAGTAATTTCGCAATGTTTTTGATTCATTAAAGTGTAATTAATTTTCAATGAATGCTGCTCGTTAGTAAATAACATTGTGAATTAATCGTTTTCATTCATTCGGCAAACAATGGACCCTCAGCAGAGACAAATTAAGCCCCGCAGTTGAGTGTATTTGCAGAGATGTGAATCTTGTTAATAAAAGGTCTTTGTAAAGTCATTCCGCTATTTTTTCCCTTTCGAACTCTCCTTTTTTTGTTCCCTTTCGCTTTTCTAATCGTTCTTTATGCCAACGTGCTTTTGAACGCACAAAATAGAACCGTGCGATCGAACAACTTTCGTCTTTTCCCTATCGTAAGGTTTTTTGATTGTGAAATTGCTTTGAGCTTTCCGAGACGAATAGAACGGTTGGCCGCGAGTTCTTAGAAACTATGGGGGATAGTTGCTGCTGCCTAGGCGATCTCTCGCCTCGATCTCTCTTGTGTCTCCTCTTATTCTCACTTTATGTCGCGCTCAAACCCAGCTCTGCGCCTCATTGCCACGCCTGTGCTACAGATCATCGTAGATTGTGTTTCAAACTTCTAGGAATACTTTCGAGCCTGGCTACACCCCTGGGACGTTTTCTTTTACCGTTTTATCCTTATCTCCTTTCAATGGATTTCGATTGAATGTTTCGCTATTTTTTCAATGCAGCTTACATCATCTCGACATTTACGACTTTAGTTATTCGAATATTGATCGCGACAAAACGATTTGATCTTGCACCTCGGTTTTGTTTTTATACCCTCAAACGAGTGACTTGTAAGATATGTTTCCTAGTGCCTATACTAACTTGAACCAACAATTAAATGACTTTTTTTATAGAGATGTATGAGACACCATTTTTTATGAGAATACCTTTATATCCCGCTGAACCAAAATGTCGTTAACGAACCTCTTAAGGCATTTGGTGAAATTTTAATGTTTAAGTAATTTATTGGACGTACTTTACACAAAAATATAGATCTTTATATACTTTATGTATTTCCTGGCATTTAGGTGACTTTTGATATGAAAATACCGAACTGAAAATTTTTGCAACCATAAAAACTGACCTTATTAAACAGGTTGGCATAAATTAAAGTTTTAAGGCTCGTTGAGAGCATTGACATTTCACGTCACGAGCGAATTATTTTTGATAAAGTTATTCCAGAAAAATTACATCACTTTAAGTTCTGAAACTTTAGACAGTCTTGACAACTTGATTTAATTTCATCACAAGCAATTGATGCGGATTTTATAACGACTTTTATTTTGATAAACTATTTAAATTTTGCATTTAGAAATCGCGGCGATGTTTAAATTGGCCAATTCAAATATGAAAGATGAATGAATCTTGGCCGTCTATTTAAGTGGTATCAGCTTGCAAAAACGTCGAGGGGCTAGCTGTCCGGCAAACGTGTCATAGGAACCGGAAGCGTCGGATTAGGCGGACGACTCGTATGTTTTTTTAAACCTTCTCTATACAGGCGCAAAAATGTTTCCTTTCAAAGACGAAACTGCGCAATAATTGTTTTCTCATTGAAGCCCTCGCCGGTACTGTTCGATTCAAAAGCTTTTGAATCACTTTGACTAATCAGTGTTTGCGTGATTTATTCATCTCTGCTGAGGCACGCAATTATTTACCGCTGCTATGTATACAGTTTGAAAGTGAAATTAAAAATCATTCAAATATGAGATACGAACGAGATGAAACATCATTCATATGCTTGTGTAATATAATCAACAGCAAAATTACCTGCTCAATATACTGCTCCTCAAAATTGGGTATGCTCGGAGCATAACAGATGTCTTTCAGTCTCCACGTCCTGCAAAGGACATAAATGGCACTCATGAATATATTTATACCTTTACTTTCAAAATTTGTATCCAGACAAAAATAGTCGATTTTCTTTTTTTATGCTTATTTTGCGTCTATTCAAATCAACACGTCAATTACACGAGGTCGAATTCCATCAAACGAATTTTTTACAAACATAAATCACAATATCTTGCGTGTCAAGAAAAATAACGCTCCTTCGCGAATACCATCATCTCCATTCATTTCACTTCGAGTTAGAAGTTTGAGTCAATCTGATTTCGAGCATTAATGTTTGATGCTGATGTGTGCACTTACATATCGAACAGGTGTACGGTGACTCGCGTTGCAGCTTTGAGCACTGCCAAATGTTCTTTTAGTGCCGCCGGATACAGGATATTCGCTCCCGCGTCTCTTGGTGTTTGTATAACGAGTTGATGCGTGGAAGTCGACGCCTCTCCGAGTGCCTCTGACGCGTAATCCAACTCCTTTTCTAGTCTTCCGCCTTCTGCACAAAAGAGATAAAACATAAGGTTACTATACTGAATCAGCGCTAAGATGTTTTTACGCATTACTAAATTCGCAATTTCAAGAATTCTCCCTCTCGTCTTTTAGTCAATCCGAACGACAACATTCAGTTCGAAGTAATGAAATTGTTCGACCGGTATACATTTACAAATACCGTGAAAGCGAGAAAAAGAGTCATATGTTAGGTCGAAAAGTGGAAAGAAAAGGTAGAGAAAAAAGAACCGAGCCGGAGAATGAGATTTTAAACTGTGATTCTGAGAGTTATAAAAGGAACAAAACCCGAGGGGGAAGAAAAAAATGTAAAACAGTGTGATTCTTATTCGCGATAGCATCTACACTCTTTTTCGTCAACCTTTGCTTATGTAACACATCTGCCGGCTTGCATAAATGTAAACGTGCATATCGATATTCGACGCTGGCGAGGAACGAGGGCCCGCATAGAAGCGCGCATTTGCACAGGCTTTGACTGCAGTTTAGCCATATTTAGAAACGTGTTTTTTTCGGGCCGAGCGAGCGGAGTGGCGATTTCGGTGGTTTGCATTACAATAGCCCGACGAAGAAAGCGGTGTAGGAGTTTCCGCGAAGTATTTATGTGTATGGCCATTTCGCAGAGCGATTAAGTACTTTACAGTGAGGCCTCACCTAGCTGGCGGATTTCACCGTCAAAATGCCGGCGGCGTATTTGTTTGCTGCTCGACGGCGCGGCTACTCTCAAGACCACCCGTGCTGTGCGCGGATCTCGTCGCGGTGCTCAACCTCGGCTCCGCCGTCGCTGCCCACGTGACAATTTTAACGAACGTACACAGCACGTGAACACACACCGAGCCCCATGATTCCGATGAAGTAATATTCCCGAGAAGGAAACGGACGGGACGCGTTATCGCCGATCTCCAATCGTGATCGGCTTATTCGGTTTAAGCAATTGGATCGTAAATGGGGAATTCTCTATTCGCTTCGTTAGAGCCACGCTTATATTTTGATTGTCCCAACGTTGGATTAATATACTGTTCCAGCGTAAGCTGATACCGATTCGCTGTAATAACTTTCGTTCATTAACCCATATTTTATGTCCGACGTTGGTTATCGCTTTTCAACCTGATTTGAATTTTAGAAATCGGTCGCAAGAATTTCATACCCCATTGATAAATCTTTTATTTTCATAACTTCTTGTTTTTTTTTCTCGATTGAATCACAACTATAAAAAGATAACACGAAAGAGTTGATACTTTATATAGAAACTGATTTCTGAGCTTGACCGGAAACAAAAAATCGGAACAAGTATGTTTAATTCGATTTGATGTTTTCTCGGATTCCATCGGATGGAATGATCGTTCAATCGCTGTCATGGGAAATGGACGAAAAGAAAAAGAGATAAATAAAGCGCGATCGTCGTCAACAATAGAGTGGAACGCGGCGCGAAATGTCAAGAGCTGGAAATGGCACGGGCTGACATTTGTCGGCGCTGTCGGCGCACCGAAGGGCTTAATTCGCTGTCTTTTTACCCCCTTGCGTCGCTGCGGCTCCATAATTGCGAGCGCTCGCGGCTCTCGACTCGTTCATAACTATCGTGTTCCGATGACGTCGATAATGCTCGGCGCCAGAATGTCTGATTTGCCGAGCGTTTTGTTCTCATTGCGCGCATAATATAATAAACGTATCATGCGTTTCCGTCGAGCGTGATGTTTTGCGGAACGATTACGGTAGCCGGGAGGTTCGCCGCCGAGACTGCACACCGAGCCTCGCCCAGACACCCAAAAGGATGCTGAGCCGCACGACGTGTAGTATTTCATAATCAATAATTTATGAACATGTTATTCTTTTCGGAGTTTAAGGTCCTTTTTTTTACGTCCGCTCCATCTTCTTTTTTTGCGATTTCTTACTTTCGAAATTTATTAGACATCTCAATTTAGTGCCAAATTAAGTATGTGAAGCTCTAAATCACAATACAATCGCAACGCTCACGTCGCTCCGCAGGCTTCGACATTGAATCGCAAATAAATTCTCCACAATTATTCGGCATAAATAAATTGTCAAATAGTTTTTGCACTTCTTTTTTCGAACCTCCGCCTTGGGCCGCAACATTGTACGGCATATGCTTTGGTAAATTATGTTAATCAAAGTTGGTCGGCACAGTTTTGTATGCACGCGAATTAACGAGTCTCAAAAATATGGATTTTTGATCGGCGTTTTCGATTTCTGGACCACCGATGTCCGTGGTGCTCGGAGCCATCAAGTGCTGCAGCAGGCACTGAGCCAGCCAGTCGAGAGTAAGCAAAAGCTAGCGAGAAGGCAGGCCGAGAAATAATTACAGAGACGCACCGTCAATAAATCAAGAGAGTCCTTCTCTAGCCCTTAGCTCTTTCTCTGGCATCTCGTGCCGCACGACGTCAAGAGAGACCCGGCTCGATCTCTCCGTTTCCCTTCCTCCGAGAGCATCTCCCTCCTCAGCTTCTTAGCCCCTTCTCAATCGCGACGTGCGTCTTTCTTCTTGTATAGTTTGCTTGGCGCATCGAGCCGCTTCTTGTTTGCCCGTAATGCTGCGGCACCAGCGTCTTTATTACGACGAGCACACCGGGCCCCAAAACATCTCTGTCCCGACCGATTTCCTTATGCTCGGCGCCAACGTTCAAACATCACTTCGTTATCGTTCGCGGCGGGATATCGCTTGCACGCCTACTTTTCTGTCGAGCCGCGCCGACCCTTCACCAGAAAGTAGGTAAATCGCACACGGCTCCTGCTCTTACGCGCTCGCGTACCTTGCCGATCTGCTACCGATTTTGCATTCTCAAATAGCACCGCCGGGGATAATCAGTGCCCCAAGCCCTTTCCCTCTCTCTCTCTTTCTCTTGCGATTTCAGAACAGAGATCGTTAATTCCCGTAATTGATCTAATAGTTCTATTGGCTAGTTTCGAGAAAAATCGTTCGGACCCTGGAAGATTTAATAAGTTGCGGTTTGCTCAGACGGACCCCAATAGCCAGTGGTCTCAGGCAGTTTAGACGTTCGGTTTCGTTTCATTAGATGCACGAGATAAATCCACTAATTACATGATATTTGTCTTTGCTGTTTCTTATTTTCGTTCGTGCGAAGGACGAATATCAGACAAGGGGAAGACGCGCACTTTCAGGTCGAATCCAACATTCGCCAAGGTGCAGGTATCATCGGTTCGAACGTCTCAAATATTATTTGTCAATACGTATCTCTGTGTACAATGTGTTTCAGGACATTGATTCGAATGATTTTTTTTAATTGGTATCATTAAAGTCAAGCGAGTGGCTTCGTGTAAGACCCAGAGTGAAACGACATCTGATTGAGTGATCCGTTCACTCTTCAAAGGAGGTCTCATTTGTTTTCAGCACACCTTCGCAAAATTATGATTCGCCGTGAATTCGTATAAACATGAAAACAGAAGGGGCCATGTGCGTGAACAGTTTTATAATGTGTTAAAATGACGTCTGGTCGCACGAATGACTGCAGACACGATCCTTTGTAACTATTTTCAGCGCAGAGGAAATTGGATAGAGTGCCACTCCTCGTCGAAACGTCGTCTCGGCTTCTCGTCAAGACGCTATAGCTGCAGATGAAAAGAGTCCGCCGCGAGACTTTCCCAGGCGGCATCTATACGGTTACAAAGAATTGAGATGTCGTGTGAGATTTTCGGTCGCGCGGTTTTTAAACGCCAAAAATGTCAGAACGTGGCCGGAAAACTAAGAACCGGCACGCACAAAAGCATCCGAGTTGACTTTTGAATTCTAATGGGCGTCAAAGAAAATGCTTCCGGAAGGTGGACGATAATGGGTAGCGTGATTGGTTGTTTTCGTATTGTGGTCACGGGAGTTCGGATACTCAGAAAAGCTTTTTTTTCTTCATTGTCGCGATTGGACGACGGGTCAGGGTGTAGAAAAAAAAGGTGCAACCTGGGCGATCGAGAAAGGATCCTGAGGAAACGCGCCTGCCAGAGTTACTGTTAGACAATTTAATTGCCCCATCTAGGTTAGGACGAATTATGGTACGAGGTTGGACGGCGTGGTGGTACACGATCGTTGATTAACCGACAATAGAAAGGTGTCCGGACGGTATACACTGGGTGCTTGCGCGATTATCTGCAATCGCATCTGTTTAAAAATGCAGACATTCCTGGGCGAATGACGAAACGAGAATGGCCGCTTTAATGAGCCAGCAACTTTCGCAGCAATCATTTTTGATGGAAACGGAGAGGCGGGGTGGAAGAGGAATTTGAGCAGCGGAAGTCGTTTGGGACACACGGCGACGAAAATAAACTAATTAAGCAAAAACAGCGCGCTGTCCAGTCTGCTGACCTTCGGGCCAAACGAGTTGTTTGTAAACGGATTAAGGATGCGTCCGCGGATGTTTACGTGTAGCACGGAGAGCCGCAGCGGCAGCTCGTGCGGCGGCGCAAAAACCGCGAGAGGAATGTTGGCGATGATGTTCATTGAGCAGAGGGCCTCACACAAGTGTCCGATCGCTGAATCGTGTCACGGTCCTGCGGGTTTGTTGTGTAAAAGGCCTTTAAGGCTAAGTCAGTTGGGGCTATGGAAACTCGGCCCGGCTGGCTGACTGGCTAGCTTGGCTGGATGGCATACACAGAACCGAGCGGGCCACCCACCGCGGCCATTCGCCGGAATCGAGCCCCATCCACTCGCAGCGGTGCTCAATCGGATTCCTCGCAAGTTCATTGCCTCCGAGATCAAATCTAATCCAAATCACGGTCTGCGCCGTGCCAGCCTCCGACAACACCCCCCACCGTCCAAACTCAACATTGACTTTTTGCAATTTCATCATTTTCTCCGCGCCGATCGAGTCTCGCGTCGACAAAAAGTTGTCGAGAGTGAAAAGCAACGTTTTTTCATTTCAGAGCAGACGCACGAGAGACCCAGCACGGGAAATCGGCCTTCTCCAAATGAGATCCTCTGTTTATGCAGCCTGCCGTCCGTCGATGCAACAACCGAGAGACTCCTCCGGTGGGTCTTTGCTCCAGAACACTCTTCTGCCTCTCTTGAGTCCGTTCGAGTCTTATGCCGGTGTTTTTCCCTCTCGCTTCTTGTCGTCGTCCTGCTCCAACCGAGCGAGAGGATCGGCCGTGGAGCACGCGGCGCAGGAAAGACGAAGAGCCTCGCCGACTGAGAGGGCAATAGGGTATGAGGCCCTAATGAAGATGTAAGCAGTCAGCCGGCCCTCGTGCAGGGTCGTGCCTTCTCTCCGCGTGCGTCCTTGTCTCGCCACGCCGCGCTATCCTGCTCAATGTTTTCCCCTGCGATACACCTAATGAAGCAATAACCTCGGCCGACAGAAAATGTCGGCCAAATTTTTCCATTCCAAATTCGGAAACCATTTTTTTTTCGCCCACCGCGAATCATCGTAAATCAAATCGGTCGCCTGGGGTGACATAGATGAAGCCTGCGGCTAGTATATCTGTCTCGATCGATTACACCAAAGTTCCACCTGAACTAACCGATCGATTACACATTTTTTTCCTTTCGCTTCCAGGTAGAGGCAGGACAATTTTTTAGGCAACAATTTGCGGCCGCTGGCTAATTGTTCGTGCCGGTGCCTGCGGTGGCGCTTCTTCGACGCAACTTGAGCGTTCATTATGGTCGACAATTTTTGTACTTGCACCCATCGGCGGAGACGTGCGGCCGGCACAGTGCGCCCGCATCTCACGCAAGTGGTCAATTTGCGGATATCCGGCAGCTGCTGGAGCACGCATACGAGGATTGATTTTCTTCAGTCTCGATCCTTCATATTGTATCTCAGAAAATAATCACTGACGATAATAAACGTACGTACGACCCTGACGAGGGTTTTAATAAATTTCTAAAAGATCGTTATGGCGATCTTACCCTGCAACATCAATTTGCGCAATGATATACAAAGCTACTAATGACTCTATAGCAAAGTTTTAACGAGCGTTAAATTATAATAGAGAGATTGCGGCGTGCGGAATGACGCGACGGTGGCTTGCGCTCCAATTAAAAATCCATTACACGTTCCACGAAAAGTTCTAACGTCAGGGTAAGACGAAAGTCAGGGTAATTAAAGCCGACAGGGGCAATTTATTTTACGATCCGCCGTGCGTTAGATTCGGAGCCTAGGAATTTATAACGCACTGGCTTTTGTGTATACAAAGGTCTATTTTTTTGTCTCGTCCGTTGCTTTGCTTAGGGCCGATTGCCCGCGCCACTTTATGACTCAACGAAGAAGTCGTTGGTGATCGCGCACAATCACAGCCAGTGATATAGGTATACTTACACAGCTGGCGACCGCCGCAATGTCGAGCTTTCGAATCAACATCAACTCGCGGGAATAAATATAGCGGGGGCCCACCCAGCGCGCGACTAATGTACGTACGTACGTACACGTACGCACGTTTGCTCGATTCGTTTTAGTCGTGGTTCTGCCCCCAGCGCGCTCGTTGGATATTCTTTTCGGAACCGCAGATGCATCATCCCCGGGACGCCAAGGGGCGCTGACTGACGGGCACCATTAGGCGCAGACACGCTAGGATAACAAGCCCCGTTTGCGTATCAGATGTTGGTCGTCCGCGAAGGCTCGTCCGATAGCGCGATCGTCGCCCGCTATCGTTATTTAAACATCCTGTTTGGGCGAACAGCTCCTTCTCAATCGTATCAGCTCGCGTGACGTCAACAAACAATGTTACGCAACAACGCAAAGGCCTCGGTTGGAATGCGAACAGACGTGTACAATAAGAAAACTAGATTTTTTTCGGTATTTGTCAACTGTTACTTTGTCAACAAATAATCATTCTATACTTTTCTGGGCTTTACAGTCTGTTGTATTCTTTTTGCAAAATGAAAAAAAAAACTAACGAATCACAATTTTCTATTATTACTAATGCTCAACTGACATGCGTATATATCGAAACTTACTTTGCACCCATAGCTGCTCCACCCGGCTGTGAACTTGGACGGACTTGAGCGGCACGCAGAATGTGGCCAGCGCGAGGATGGCAACGAACAACACCTTGCCCGCGTGCCTATGCAGAAAACAGCCCAGCTGACGCAGCTGTTCCTGGAGCCGAGCTCTGAACCAGACGGCCGACCTCTGGCCTTCCGCCTTGCCCTGAAAAGCAAACAATTGATCAGTGTCAACGTCAATTTTCAATCGTTCATTCAGATAGCGCAGGTCTTGTTAATTAAAAGTTCATTCATTGTTCGGACCGAGCGAACAAACAAGTCCGAAAAAAGCAGCGACGTCTTAATCAGTGGCATTAAATTTCAATTCGATTTTTTGCGTGTAAAATAAAGCAATTTGAGATGGTCTGATTTTTTTTCGCGATGAAAAAAAATGGAAGAAAAACACGAGTTGTGCAGGCCAAGATAATTGTAAAATATATAGTGAGCTTTGAGGGAAGAAGGAAGAAAGAGTCGGAGAGAGGAGGCTATAAGAGAGAGGCAGAGAGAGTGGAAGAAAGGCAACATTGCGAGCGGCAACGTTGCGCACTACCTGGTGGTCACTCTGACAATGTGCTCCGTGGACCACCCGCAACAATACCTATCCCTCCTGTCCTAAGAGAGGATCGGCCGAGATATGTACGTGGCGCGCGCGAGTGCGACGAAGAGAGGTATTTATTAAAAGTACGCTACTCCTACGTACTTAGAGATATGAAAAGCCATTTACAGGCATGTCGAGAATCAAAGCACATTCGCCTCTGCGATGATACAATATGCAGCCGCAGGGAGGGGGGCATGTGCATTGTAACGTCGTCGTAAACGCGATTTGCATTAAACGCGCATTGTCGAAATATATATGTAACATCTGCTGCGATGCCGAAACACACTCGGCCCGATCGCCGGTGCGTTTCATGTGCATGTAAATTATGCCGAACCGCGATACTCCGCAAGCACCCTGCACCAACCCAAATTACATCGATTACCGTTAGTACAAAATCACAAATAAGAAAATTGCCCTTGCTCGCTCAATTTATTACAAGCATCATGACTTCATTTAAAAACACCGCCGCGAAATCTTTATCTTTTATCAATTAAGGCAAGTTTTACTTTTCATGAATTGCAACGGGAATGAAACAAAATTTCTCAGCCACAAGGCTGTTTTTGCGATTTTAACATTTTGATCATGCGCCTTGAATTTGAGGGACACGGAGCTTGAATTTTCTCCTCCTCTGTTATCATTCGTAACACGATGTTTTAAATTGCTACGTCCGAGTACATATTGAAGTGCACAGTCTCGGAACAGAAACAATTGTAACTTGTTGTCGGCCGTTATTTGCACAAATTTGCACAAACGGGAGAAACGTCGACTTAACTCCTCGGCTTGACAAGTAGAAGCGACTAACTAAACTCTCGAATTGATTTGAACAGAAGTTATAGACATTTGGTATTCCAAACTTGTTAACCATACGATTGTAATTAAAATGGTAAACGGAAATTTTAGTAAGTGAAAGTTAGAGACTGTATTAATTGACATGATGGCTGAATATCAAAGTGAAATTTGCAGTGCACTAAATTAAACAAAACTGCATAGATGTTGTTTACAGATGTTGAGGGGAATTGTTTCTAACGTAACTTTATTAACTTGAGACATCGTGTGGTGTTTAATGAGAATTTTTACAGTGGCACGGACGTGATAGACGAAAACAAATTAGCGAGTGTTGGAAGCATCCAAAAACAGACAGCGCGAAAGGTGCTGTGACGCGGAAGGGAATTCAATACTCGACGACTAACTTTATTGTACAGTTAGTTCACTGGATATCGGTGAGATGTGCAGATGAAATCTGGATTACGCGCGCACGTATTGCCAAGCGGTAACGGAATATCGAATGGCTGAAGTTTTCCAGCCAATTAACTCAGCACTGGCACGAGATTCGAGGCAGCTCGGGTAATCTTAAACGGATAGGCCCGACGCCGGTGACCACATGGCACATTCGATCGGCTTTTCTTGCACACGATCGGCGAGCACCCTTTTTCCGTAAACAAGCGACTCGCCGCACAATTTGTCGGTTAATTTGCAATCTACGCTCACGGACTAATGGCAACGCTCAATAACAAAGACATCTCACACTTTCTGCGCTTGACAGATGAAAGTTTACGTTTTACGATCAGCGCGATCGTGCAATTTATGGCTCGAGAGGATAATCCCCGACGCCCACGCAATCCCTTTTCTCGCGGCGAAATAACGCCGGCCTATACCCCAAATGATGTATCTAAACTATTTCGACGTAATATTTTACATAAATATGTATGGCTGAGTTATTAAGACTGCTCGTAAAGATGCTGGCATTAAGGAGTCTTCCTGGTACTATCAGTTCTGGAGTAAAAAGTAAAACAGCCGAAAAAATTTTTCAAACCGCTCTCCCGCGTGTCAGACTTGGTTTGTAAAAGATTTGTGGTTACGAATTAATAAGCATATAGACGATGAATGGAAAAATGTGTCCTACTTAAATGAAATTTTTTTCGACTCTGTTTTTTATGACACTGCTCATTCTTTGCACAAAATATATTTCATCGATTCGGAGAAACCGAGTTATTATATTTGCATGCAAAGAGACTTTTTTGAGGATTGCGTTGATTCGTCGGCAGGAAAAAGTCGTTCCAATTAATGACTCTCGGTTTTCTTTTTAAATCCAAGTGTCCTTCCACAAAAAAGGATAATTGATCCAACACGGTCACACCTGTGTGCCAGCGTAATCGGTACATCTAAAATGTAAATCATTGTGTAACCAAGTTTATAGTAAAATCATTTTAATTAGCAAAATTCTTAATTCCGATTTGCAAAAAAATTTTTTCATGGTGTCAAAGGAATTCATCCCTAATCGGTTTGATATTGGCACGAAAGTGTGAAATGTTGCGTGAGAGGTAAAAGCAAAATTCGAGCACAAGGACGTTCTGACTTTGTCAAGGGGAAGGATGAAACACGCGACGACGACCTTCAGATTGTCTTTGATGGACGAAACAAAATGTGCAAAATAAAGGGGTCCTCAAACCTCTACAGAAATCCCTTTTTCCGACAGACTGCGCACAAAATTCGACTTCCAGCGAGCTTTTCCTTTCGCAAGATTTCACGCTACATTTTAAATGTACACGGTATTTATGAGTCTCATGTTAGAGTCGTAAAGTTTCACGTGCGTCGGTATACTCGCGCGGGTGGTCCGACAGTTGATCGCATATTCCTCTCTTCGAAGAAAAAATACCGCTCGGAAATTCGACGTTGCATTTATTTTCTTTTTAACATTCTTCGTGCTTTTTTTGTTTTCGTATTTCATCGTTTATTGACGCACGGAAATTTTGATTCGTACAACCGATCGTGGAATGTAAATCGTTCAGACGATTTTTACAATCGGACCTTTTTCTCCCATTTCCTGGTTTCTCACGTCTTCCAATCTATGAATGAAAATGTTCGTGATGTGAGGTGTTTACGATCATTTCATGCATGATTGAAAAAACTTGATCCCTCGTGAATATTCCGAGTTTGAAATTTATAACGCAATCAAGTTTCGCAAATATTCATAAAACTCATAAATTATTTAAAACAAACATGCAAATTGTTTCAGTTGAATTGATCTTGTATCGAATTGCAAGTTTGCAAGAAGACGGTTAATATTAAGCGAACGAATTGTGGTATAATGACACAAAAAGTTGAGTTTGAAGCTTATAGTTATCATCGTCAAATATCAATAATTTTCGTCAAACGTATCGTCGTTCAAAAGCGGAATATTTATAATTGACGCTTTGCAGATATGAGATCAGCATTACATCACATTCTGGCTGGTACTTTCGAACGAGCCATTAAAGTTACTTGTGCCGCGATACCTGACACGAGGCTACTTCGGACACGTTGTGGTAAATCACTTGTCCGGTCGGAAGATACGGGATAATGTACTCGCGTTCATACGAAAACATTCTCGCTTAGAAAATATGCGACAAAAAATTGTCCGTACGAGCATATTGGGAATGCTCACGCGCAATTCTCGGTTTTACTTATCGAGCTTGCTGATCGAAGGGATAGAGTTTCGCAATTCAGAAACGATTTAGTCCTTGGCATGAACGTTTTAATTTCCACTTGCTTTTGAAACTTACCGCAAACAAGATTTTACATAAAATTAATTGGAAGACATTATGAAACTGAAACCAAGCTGTGGTTGAAAAAAAAACGAATTACTAAATTCAAAATGCATTGTTGGTATTGCAAGTATACTTTTGTATATAAAAAAATAAAATAATGTAGACATTAATTTAATGTTGTTGGATTTCTTCAATGCGGACAAGCCGCATTTTCTCACGATATAAAGAATTGTTACCACGAAGTAGTCGAAAATAGTTAACGACTATCATGTTTCCTCGACTTCCCACAAAAGCCACCCTGTATAATGGACCGAAATTAATTTTAACACTCGGCGGAAACCGTCCGAGATTAATTTAGTTACGAATGCCAAAATATAAGGGTCTTGATGATTTGACCGTTAGATGAAAGTACCTTAAAATCTAAAAAAAGGTAAAAAAAAGTTTATTCTAAATTCGCTGCAAAAAGCCTGTCGTCAAAAAAGATATATATCATTGCGGTGAGTGTCAAAGTTATTTCGTCCGTAAAAAAAGTTACGCGCGGCGTCACGTGTTTTCCTTATGGATAGTCAAAATACCAGAGCTTCGTTGGCGGGATCTGCGGCGTTCTCTTCTCGCTTTCGTTTCAGTCTGAACCCCTTTTTTACCAGTTTTTTTCCGTCCATAGATCGGGTTGAGGTAATTCGAACAATGAAATGAAATTGAAAAAATTTTAACATCAAACAATTTTCACAGTTACAAAGCAGCGAACTTTTTTAATGCAAAAAGGACACATCTAAATTTTTACATTTTTGCATTGTAAACAAAAGTCAAAATCAAAATAAACCCATGACTTGCAAAATCTTTATTTTCTCAGACTAAAAAGTATGACAAATCGTAGGACGAAAAAAAAAGTCGAGAAAAAGATGTCATTTTGCTGTGAAAATAATAAATTTCATAATCGTGGGTTAATTTCCAGCAGCTGCGTCGAGGGGTACGACAATGGTCGTCATTCAGCATCGAGTTGGTACGGTAAGGCGCCTGAGAAAGCGAGATTAAAGAACGCCGACTTCGTGCGAGGCTTCCGTACTAATAATACTAGTCGAGAAAGAAAAAGTGCTAAGCGACGTAGTCTTTGGGAGGCGATGCACCCTGCGTACATGCCTGTGTGCCCACGTTCCGTAGGAATAAAAAGGTCCGGCGGAAAACATCAATACAAATATGTGTATAAAGTTATTGCAACGATTTTGATATTTTAATTTTCTTCTATTTGCGTCTCAATTGAGTTACGAAGGCATGATGTTCTTGTCCATCCACTTGTCTTATATTATTACCCGTGTTTACATTGTTTTCTTTTTCTTATTCTTCTTTCATTGAATCGCAAAATGATTAATTCAATTGTCATAGTTGTCTTTGATTGGACTTTCGAAAATTTTTTCGTTCGACTAGTAATGTCAGGACAAGAAAAATTGCTGGCACAATTGAAACTTTGTCGAGCGATTAAACAACTGAAACGAGATGAACACAAGACGAAGAAGAAAATTGAGAATGAAAGAAAAATATGAGTTTGTTTTTTGCCGAGACAGAAAATTTCGCATTGAGATGATTTGTCCTGCTGGAACAACTACAGTGGTGTTTGAGAAAGCAAGTCAAAGTGTCGTCTCATCAAGAAATTAACCGCTAGGAGAAGAAACGCCGTCTTCATAGCCAGGGACAGGTGAAAAAATTCTAGCGCACGGTCCAGCTCACCGGAGATAATGTCCGAGACGAATATTTTACCGGGCGTGCACATTAATTACGATTCATAATTCACGTTCCTAAGTTTACATAGACAAGGTTGAAAACACGAACGAAACGAATAGACTCGTCAGTTGAGAGCTACTCAATGCAAATCATTTTCTTGCTGAGGTTTAAAGTGTTCAGTCGCATTATGGACGTGCGCGATTGACATATTACTGTCGTGACGGTTGGATGTCTCGATTATATCAGCGGTTTAAAATTACAATATCATAAAGATTTAGTGCGCCACCAAATATATTATGTAATGATTGAACATATGATGTTTGCAGACTCCATAACGGTACTGCGGTGTCAGACGAAATGTACGAGCCTATTTCGCGCTGCTGCGATCGCTGGAGGAAGATCGAGACCTGATGATTACCATACTACTACTTGATTGCTTTTGAAACGAACCCTAATTAAATGTCTCATTGCTTCCTACTGTAAATGCACATTTCATCCGGAATTCATTTTTCATCATTTTTCAAAACAATCACTGCTCGCACGTAATCTGGCGTTGACGCGAAACTCATTCTGTATTCATCAGACAATTCAGTTTTTGCAAAACTCGATTATCAAGTTGGAACGACCAATAACGATAATTGAGCACTAATTGAGATGAAATAATGTTAACGAACAAACTTTGTTTACTTTCAGACCGTAACTGACAGGGACAATCTTGGGTAAAGAAACAAACTCATTTTGTTCGATTGAGACCTTCAGTTCTAATTGTTTCATCATCGCAGTTGTATCGAGCGTTTATGTCATTTCAAGGCGTAGAGTAAATTTCGAACGGAGCGATGTAAATACGTCCAACGTTGGGCGAGTTAAAAAAGAAAGTTGCTGGCAGACAGAATACCAAGAACTGCTCTACAATCACAAGCACACGTTGGCGATAAACGCGAGCGCTTAATCAGCGTCGAATAGTGTGAAGTTAAATTTGATGCGAAGTGTGACACTAATCGAAAGGATTGCACGCGGTTGTTTGGCGCGAAAAATGTGGCCGGGATTTGTGCGCTGGTGCAGCGGCTGTGCACTGGGTTGACACTCGCGGGCAATTCTCGCTGACGGCTCGCTAGCTGGAGATAAATTAGGCTCTCGGGTGCTTTGTGTCGAATCGCAGAAACGTGGTCGTTGGAGCAGCGAAATGGCAAAGAGCGAAGAACTCTCGGAATCCGCGCGAGCAAAAAGGAGTCGTAGGTGGGAGGGGAGGAGCCGAGACGAGAAGAGTTGAGTGTCGGAGAAACCGTGTGACGAGAAAGAGCGCGACTGCTGGTGGACGTCTGGTGCAAAAGAAGGAGAGCAGCAGATCGCCCAGCGAGAAAGAGAGAGAGAAAGAGAGAGGTAGCACTCGCATGAGGAAGAGGGCAATAGGATGGTACCTTCTCGAGCTGGTCGAGGGCGATAGCGGCATCGGTCCAGCTGGGCCTGACGTAAAGGTCCGACTCGTGCCTGGCGGCGGCGGCGGCGTCCTTGCGCTCGTCGAAGACGCCGTGGTTTGCGGCATTGCGCGGCGAGGACGATCCGCGCGGTGCCGCAGTCTGGCTCGGCGACTCGGAAGGGCGTCCCGCTAGGATCCCCGTTGGGCCGGACGCGGCGACCATGATCCGTCATGCATCTGCGCCGCGGCAGCGCTAAAACGATCGTCCGAGAAAAGGAGCAGACCGTCCGATCAACGACGACCCACGTCACGCAGCACCCATCATCAATCACACTTATGGATCGCGCAAAATTATATCACTGCCAAGATGATTATGCACCACTACCACCAGAAGAAAGAGAGCCTCTTTCAAAATGCGCGCCCTCAGCCACCGCGCAAGCGCGCGCTTTTCGAATTCTCCAGTCGCGCGACGATCACACTCGAACCTCGACAACACTTCACGCTCCCGGCCGGATGTCGACCACTGCTCGCAGCAGTCCAAGTACTAACTAAAGCCAAACGCTGCCACATTTCTTTCCCTGGCTGGCCTACCTTCCACGCCGGCCATAGCCGTTGCTGCGATCCCCACCGCAACGAACCGTGCCTTCGCTCGCGACCAGGGATGTGCCCTCACACACTGACCCCCCCTACAATAACAACCCACCGCTTTTTGCTCACCCAATTGAGATCTCAATCGCGCCTTCGCACAACCGTCGAACTATCTCGACTCTTCCGTTCTTTCTGCATCTGCATCTGTATTCCAATCTCGCTTCCTATTTCTCTTCCAACTCTCTTCAAGACTAATCAACCTTTTTTTTGCCCACTACCAAATTCGTCGGTCGAACGTTTATTTTAAACAGTTGCTACTTCTTTAGTTTTCAAGCAAAATCCCAACCTGAACTGTTTTTGCAAAAAAGAAATTCGCGAAAAAAATTTTGCACGAATTTCGGTTGGAAAGTTTACGAACTGTTACAGATTGATTTGCATCTTTCCGAGTCATAAAGTCTTGGAAATCTTTGTCTTTTGAAGGCCTTTTTTTTGAACATTTCAGGATTTAATTTTTTTATCGAATGCAAATTTGCGAAACCTACCGTGGAATGGGCGATAAATCATACTGAGGTTGCGGTTCGCTGCACAAACGTGAAACGTCGATCTTCGTCATGGATTAACATTGATTCAATTTAATTTCAAATCTCTTTTAGCGAACAACCGCAAGGCATTAATCAAACGTTACAAAACGGGCTGTGTATTGAAAGTGAATCCGCCTGGACATTTTTATGTAAGTTTTACAGTAAGGAGTGTAAACTTTCGGTGTTTTGCTTGATCGCTTTATTTATGGTGCGAAATAAAATGAAGCGAAACATCGGCATCGAAAGCTCATCCAGTCCCATAAATTGCAAATTATTTTCCAACTTGAGAAATCGCCTTCGAACATTGCGAAATAGAACCGGCAAGAAACCTTTTTTTTTGCTAACCATGAACATTTCTGTCTGATTACACTTTTATGGGCAAAAATGTTTTTAATTAATAAGATTTGTATTTGTTCGTCAAATTTTTGTTTGCATTTTTTTTTTTTGCGAAAAAACGATAAAATGTCTGATACGAGATGTGAGCAAATCCCGGCATGTAATAATGACATCTTATTTGACGTTGAATTTCAAAAATCTTCGCAAAAAGTTATTTGATAGCGAGTTATTCTCACTTGGTCAGACCGGCACCTAGGATGAAAACGTGTTTGCACAGCTATTATTATAATGACAAAACTTGTCCATATTTAATGCAAATTATACATCTATATAAACTTAAGATTTGCATCCAGCATCCAGTAGTGATTGCATGGTCAAGATTGTCATCTTGTTCTTTATCTATTTAAAATATTTCGTGCGCTAATAATGACTTCTGTGACACTTGCAACATATATCACATGTCAGGTAAAAAAACCATATCTTCATTACAAAATACTTAATTGCGAAAAAATCAAGTTGCTTGAAAAATCTAAAATCAAACAGTAATCCTAAAAGTGGTTATTGCAGAAAAAGAATATCAAAGCAATAAATTAGCAAGATCTGAAAAATTATCCTAATGCCGATCGGACGTGCAATTTGCAAGGATTTATTGTCGGATGAAAATTGTTTTTTTTGGTGAAAAAATTTATGACTGTAGGATTGAAGTCTCCGGTGGTACTGAAAGTTAGCGAAATAATAAGCGGGTGCAGGGTGGTTGTTGGGCCGGACCTGTGTGCACCGGTGACGTCAGAACCGACGACACTCGAAGGCTGCCGAGCGCGTGTGATGCGGGCGCGTTGATTGGGCGCTCGGGCGCGGCGTCTAACGTTGCTAGGATACAGCGGTAGGTCGGCAGCGGCAACGACGGCGGCCCCGGCGGAAAGGGCGAGGGGACCACGTTGGACCACACACGCGGTACCACTTCCCCTCGAGCAAAAACATCAGTCGCACACAGACGTACGCGCGCACACACACGCAGCGCTATGCGGACACGACGTGCGTCTTCGATCTCTCCAAGTGGATGCACCCTCGACAATGTCGAAGAAGATAGCGCGGTCAAATGTCTCTGGCGTAGCATGCGATTCGACGCCTGCTCAAATCGCGCGATAGCGCCGCGCGGAACAACCAAGCCAATCCGCAGATAAGCATCTTGCGCGCTCACAAGCCGGCAAAAAATTGACTCATTAATGACCGGCCGGCGTAGCTATCAATAATCCGGGATTAGCGTTGATCGAGTTATGCCATTGCGCAATCATTAATTATTTATTATATGCGCGCGCTACCATCTCGTTCTTATCAGCAATGCCGCAGTGCATGTGTATGGTTAGCGGTAATTGCAGATTAGCGATGCTCCAGCCTTTCGTGCAGCAACCTCTTCGGCATTACCTTTTCGCAAATCGTCCGTGGAAACAACCCCCAAAAATTGATTCATAGCTCTTTCGACCCAACGACTGGTCTGCATCTCGTGATGCACTCAAATTTGATAGATGATGATAAATAACGGCTAATCAATAATGAACAACTTTTTGCGAATGCCTTCCAGAATCAGAGCTCGTGAGAAATGAATTGAAAAAATTGTTTTTCAGCAGAATCAGTGGTTCGGAGATGATATTACCATTTTAATTAACGGCTTCGTATCCAACTTTGTTGTTAATAAATAATTATTGCCTATTATACATGATGAAAATGAGTCTTATCAATTACGCAAATTGAAACTCCGTTGGTTGTTATTAACTTTAGTGCGCTGGTACTTTTCAAGTGCGCTCAATTATATCGGTTGACCAATTATTTAAAATTATATTTGATTGGATTTTGTAAATAAAAGAGTTCGTATATAATCTCATAGGAAGTCTTCAAACCGAATCGGTCTTTTTCTATAACAAAAATTGACAGTCGATACGTATCGTGAGGAAGAGCTTCGCGAACATACTCTTCGGTTATTGACGCAAATAATTATGTTATGCAAGTGAATACCACAGCTTATTTTGCATCTTGCGTTTGCACAGACAAATTACATATTCCAATAAACGATTTGTTCTGCTGTTATTTTATAATACATATAATCTTCTTCTTAATGATGTTAAAAATATTTTTAACATTTTTTTTTCGTTTTGTATGCCTACGAATCAATTATTTATAACATAGATTAAAGTCAATATAGCATAACTACTTATGAAAATTATGCAGTCAAAGTGTTCAAGTTCTTCACGACTGGATAGATTATGTTTATAAAATATTTAGAAAAGATCATACGAGAAAAAACGAAAACGTATTGACATGCAAAAATTGGGTACTGCCACGCATCAATAATTTCGAAAGTTGATAATTAGTCGCAAGTAATTATATAGTCGGTGGTTCGAAATATTTTTGTCCAATCACAAAGCGATCGATCGCAGTGAGCGAATGCGAAATGACAGAAGCCCGAATATAACGAGGGCTAACAAACAATTAAGCGAAGGAGAGAGTACGGGCGAGCAAGATAAAGAACGTGTTATCTTTCGGCTGTCTAAACATGTCAGAAAATGAGGAGGAAATGGAAGGGTAAAAACAAAAGTCGAGGTCGGAGCAATTTGACGCGGAGCTGGGCGGAGAGGCTGGACGTCGTTCTGACTCAACGATATAAGCAATAGGCAATGTTCTTTCTCCCCACTGATGCATATTAATGCGATGGCTGACAGTCGCATAAGATAAGTCGCTCGGACCGCTCACTGTACGCGAAAGGAGAGGAAGAATCGGGAAATATGGGAAGTTGTTTTTTGGCCGCAACGAGGCGGGAGAAAGAGCCGGGCCGACGGCGCCGCGCGGCCTCACGAAGACGCAACGATTGAAAGTAGTAAGATACGGACACGGGGCCACCCACCTCGACGCCTCCTCCCCGATATCGCCAATGATTTCACGCGTGAAATTGCAAAAAAAAATGCACCGCTGCTACCTATCCCGCGCGCTGCCCCAAAACGATGATGCAAACAACGGGACCACCAAGCTCGTTCGCCAGAATGAATCAGGAACGCCAGGGTGTGCGCTGGCGCGCACTAAGAATAGCACGCCCGACGGAAATATGAGCCAGAGGAAGTCGTGGGCCAATTACTCTCCGGCAATGAAAATTAGCGACCTGCAGTTGCGAAGCCCAGTCAATGGGTCTTCTTTGATCTGCTCACATCGCATAGTGGACGTTTGTCGCCGCGCGGCTACTGCAGCTTTTAAATACGCCTGCAGGACCGGTACTTCTGCGCTTGGCAATTTAGCTCTCTCGGATGTCTTGTGTATTTGACTTGCCCGACGACGGACCAACCGTACTCGTGTTTGAATTATACGACGCTGCGTTGACGAGTTTGTTTTCACAGTCAAATGATTTTTTTTTCGTGCATTTAAACAATTCATAAAACAAAATTAAAAATGAAACAAAGTTTGGGATCTGATTTGACAGTAATTTTTTTGCGATCACAAATCGTACTAGAAATTATTAATTGTTGTATTAAAAATGTCAATACATTATCGACAGGAATTGTTGAAATTAATTTCGTCCAACTTTTCAGAGAAAATTAACACGGGATACAAAAGCAATCTGTGTCAAAGAAAACTACCGAAAATTTGAATGAAAATAGCGTCTATTCAGCGCAAAGTCAAGTTTGAATGTCTATACATGTCTTGGCGAAAAAGGAGTCTGTTTGAATAATGACATTCAAATGCTTAACATACGAATTAGTAACTTTGTTGAATAAATTTAAATGTGAAATGATTTTTGGTTGATTGTAATAAAAAAAATCAAATTAACAAGGTTGGTTTATAAATTAAATTGTCCCGCTCAAATTGGCCTATCAAACTGTCAGGTCAATTTATCCGCCGAAGAAATTGAGGCTCGATTGAATGCACACGTATTTTAAGACGATATTTCGATTAAACGTCGGAAAGCCGGCGGTTCGCGCGGTACCCAATGAGTAAATAAAGAAGGCGCAGCGAAAACATAAAGAAGCCAATGGGAAGAAAAAATAAGCAGCCGGCGCGCGCTTGCAATGGGTATTAATGTTCGCATTAATGCACCGGCTACTGAATGTTTGCTTTGGCGCCCACGCAATTTGATTACGTCTCCCTAATGTTTCGGAAATGTAAGTCGTTGTGAAACATCGTATTTAAAATTCACGTAGTCCATCGGCGTGTTCTTTTTTTCGTTCCAAATCCGGTGCAATCCGGAAAATTGGTTTTTGCGTTTACATTTTCACGAACGCTCTACTAGACACGAAATTAAATTGCAACTGAAATAATGCAATTGCATTTTCATTTCAATTAAATTGCAATTTCCACCGTTTTCAGTAAATTTGGGAAATGAAAAATGTGACAAACAGAGGACAGAGGTTTTGGGATTGCTGCCAGATTAATATAGTAATAAGAAATTTGCGCTACACAAGCCACTTTATTGCACCAACTGGAACGACATGTGCGCGCCATAATATATGACGCGAAGTTAGGCATGTTGTTAAAAATGTTGTTAGTTACTACCGGTAACGTATACGGCGATATTAGCCGTACAGGGACAGCAATTTGTATCGCTGTTTAATGCGATTTCTAGGTTGGAGGGATTAGTATTGCAAACCGAGTTTATACTGCGCCGGCATTCAGAGCGGCTATAATGCAATAAAGTTACGATTGAGATTTATGAGTCGACTAAAAGGACTATTTTTTAACAATTATGACCTTCGTGAGAAACGTTCGAAACTTTCGTGGCATGGTATAGTTTAATTTTCGATAATCTTGTCATGATCTTTTAGAGTTTAAAGTTTTCAAATAAATGTTTTGGTCAAAAATATTGATACCTTGCCAGAGGAAAATCGGAAACTCAAAATTTCAAGGTTGAACGAATACATTGTCAAAACTTTTTCGAACATTTGGTAACGTTTTACCAAAACTGGTACAGTATTTCAAAGGACAAAACTTTGTCTGCAAAATCCTCCACGGTGTGTATCACTGAAAAGGTCGTTGTAACGCGCAAGCTAGGACCGTTACATCGAACGGTTGTAAGAGAACTCCCGTCGTTCATGCTTTGTTCGATCGTTATTATATCAAACTATTTAAACCAAATCATAACCTTTTGTTTCTCCACATCATTCACTAAACCCTTACTAAGAATAAAAAATGCATCTTTTCTCAAACATGATTCTAACAAAAAAAAGACTATAAAAAAATCTTAATCGTACGTGTATTTCTTAAATCTTGAAATCTTGATGAAGAACTTTCAGCGATGAGTATCGATGAAGATGTATAAGAAATCTCCATCAATATATTTTCCAGCAAGAGTGCTTGGACGTTTACAGCTTCATTAAGACTTTACTTGGTCTGTAAGGGCATTAGAATGAACTCGGCGAATTATAATAATACGTGTGTGCGGCCTTTCATTGGCGCATGAAAAGCCGCTTACTGATAAGCAGCCGGACGATGATCTTCACGAAATTCTTGGCTTGTCAGTTGGTACTACCGGCGTTTTCATAAGACGAGCTTTGATCTTTGCCGACTCCGACGTGCGTACTTGTGCGCTCTTCTGTGAGCAAACTGAAGAATGGACGAAGAACGAACAGAACGAATTGCGCCACTGACAAGGATGAGAGATGTTTTGACTGCCCAGTCATCTGTCCAGCGCCTGAGAATACGCAAAAGAATAACAGCTAACATAAAGGGTTGCATAACAAAAGGAGCAGTGTTCAACACTAACTATATTTGCAACCAACGAATTTCGCACTTTTCAAGTACGCGAAATCAAAAAACAAGTTTTAAATCGAATAATTGAATTGAAACTTTTTTTGAAGACAATATGTGGAAAGAAAAAAGGAAAGGAATTGATATTGCGATGAATGTTACAAATAAAGCGATAGTATTTTTTGAGCCAGCATTGAGTCACGATCCTTCAACCTTAATTGATACATCAGAAAGTGAAAACGCAGAATTGAAAATGAAACAAAAATGAATAGAATCAGAAAGAGAGCAATCGGTCCGAGTGACCGCGAAGGCCCAGAAATAATTGCGGCAGTGGTTAATACGGTTTGTGACATGTGCCAGAAGGCATTGGGAACAAAGAAAAAAAAGGGAAAATGAACGATTGTGGAATTCTCAGTGATTATATGTACTGCGGGATCGGAACTTTAATGAGTCGGAAGCCAATATAATGGAGTAGACAGAACCTTGTTGAGTGGGTATATATATTCGCGTATTATTTGTTCTGTTTGTTCAGTATATTAATATGTGTGTACATCTCGGTTTCACAACCACCGCAGCGAAGGAGGGGCAGGGTGGGGGACTGAATTTCGCAATCACAGACAAATCGGTCATTTCCGAGGCTGAAACGTTTAATTGGCTAATTGATTAAATCGAACGTCGCTAAATGGTTGATAATTAATCATTAAAACGTACGCGCGTCGTATATTTCAGAAACGCGGCAAGGAGTCGTTTTAATTGATTAATTTAATTGGTTAATTCAACGGGAGATTTTTTTGTCGATACCGCGGCTGATTAAATTAGAATGTAATGTAAATATGCGTGGCCGAGACAGCAAGTGTTTGGCCGGGACGTATTCGGCACACGCATTGTATCACTAAATTGATCTTTGTTTTTGCATGGGACTACTTTCTTACGCAATGTAAGAAATCTCATCAGAGATGCCTCTCGCGACGCCACGGCTAGCGATGCGTGCAAGACGCGAGATGTTATCGAGTAACAAGTCGACCGCTTGACTTACCGGTCCACTGCGGAGACCACCCACCGACAAAATAGCATAATAAGCACGCTGTATGCGATACGTACACGTTATATGCGCGCCAAATAAATTTCCGCTTTATGAATGTTCCTCGGACCTTTGGACATTTATACCAGAACCTTTCATTAAAGTGCCATTTATTTCAATGATTTCATTAAATAACCGGGCTCGTCTCTTTATTCATCCTCGTATACGACTTAACACCCCGTCGTCCTTCTGAACCGACGCGGCGCGCTCAAAAATGTTCGACCAATCGTTTAATTGAATTTTCATAATTACTCCAACCGCCGTTACTGAAACAGTATAATCCACCATTATTTATTACGGGTCAAGGTTTAAAACTTATTTACAACGTGATTGCTATTCTTTACGACGCATTTACTTGTCTTCACTTGGAACACAAAATTTCAGATTTGTCTTGAATGTTTCTGCTTTAATGCTTTTTGTAAATTCGTCTCGAAATTATTTTCAAATGGGTTTTTAATTGAACAAGTCTTACGCTGGTGGATCGCAAAAATTTCGAACGTGATATTTGTTTTTTTTTACGAATGATGATGAAAGTAACAAAAAAAGCTGATTCGCTGAACAAATATTAAAGCGGAGTTTGTTTAATTTATTAAATTTGGTAAATGTGTTCCTGTCAATAAAGAAATGTCAGGGATATGAGTGAAGTTGGTTACAAAGTAACAATATCAATCAAACGAATCGCTGCGAAACTCAAAATTCAAGTTCATCAATGAAACATCATTTGTACGTTGAATTGAATGTTGCGAGACTGAAGAGTACAAATGTTCATTTCTCAGAAAGACTTTCGTGGATGAAAAGGCTTAGGTGAGAATCAAGTGATGAAATATCTGTAAAGTTGATTAAACTTTAGTGAGCCATATATTTTTCCGATTTTTTTATGCCTCTGAGAATCTCCTTTTGACGATCAGTCATAAATTGAACAAATAAAGCTTGCTAGACGTCTATAATTTTTCTAACGTGTTACTGGCGACTTTATGTCCAGCACTAAACAACAGTTGGAATTTTTATTTGCGAAATAAATTAATTCACCCATGAAAAAAAAAATGTTAACAAAGTGTACAAACTCGTTCGCGAACAGTATGAATCAACGGTTATAACTCAATTTATTTATTGACGCATGCTTTTGCAACCTCGCGTCAGTTTCTTTTATTCGTTTGGCATACTTTTTGTGCGATAAAATTTTTATATTCCATCGGAATGAAATGAATTCGCACAATCGTTTTATTATTGGGTTGAAAAAAAGGAAAAATCATCGAATTGTAATTCCATACCCATCAAGAGCCAAGTCGAGGAGGATCTTAAGTTGGACAAAAAATATTAGTAGCGAAATCAACAAACCAAGCGTGAATGCACAATCAAAAAAATCGACGACAAGCGATCATTATGGTATTAGTTACCAGGGTAAAAAACTGGTGTCAAGTAACAAAGCCCGAGGCTCTCAAATTGGCAGCGACACTTTTTGCATTGTAAAATAATTCTGGCCATTGAAGCGTATGACCATTACCTGTGCGGAAGAAATAGCCATCAGGCAACAGTTTAAAAGGCCGTCTCGCGAGCGGCCGAGGACCGAGGGGGTTAATTCATTTCAATTGTTGGAGCATTTCTGCAGTTATGTGTACGCGTATTTACTTGATGATGCCGTTGGACGTTTCACGCATATCGGATACTCGTAGTATGTAATCAGCGACTCGGATAGTTTTCAACGTGTACTGTCGAGAGGAGCGCGTGCGGTCGTTACCGCAGCGTTTCTTTATAGATCATTAATTCTAAAACAGTCTCTTTGACGGCCAACATACACGTGAAGGCAGATCCGCCTTACTAATTGCAACGACGTCGGTGGTCTCGCTGCTCGAGACCATAATGAAAAGCAATATGAACAGCCGACAATGCTTGTCCGACCGATACGCTCCTTCAAATCGTATCGTCAGATCATAATTCTCACCCTTTCGTTTTCGACATTCGCGACCAGCCTCTGCATCCTCCGGATTGTTGCGTAACCACTCGGGAATTCGCTTTCAAAAACCAACCTCGACGCTAAACATTTTGATAGTTTGTTGCGAATTTTTGAGTGTTTAACTGAAACAGCTGTGAGAGAGCGTTCGCTGTGTGTGGTGTTATTAGCTGCAGAAGGCGTAATGCATTTTATGGCACTTGCAGCTGTCCTGCGTAAGTCAACGCAAACTTACTCTCGCGCAAACCTCGAAATTCTGGCAAACATATGTTAGACGAGATGTTGGCAACTCGAAGTTGCAGCAGCGAGCTTAAACTCCTCGCTTTTAGTGTCGCTACTAAATCGTCCTAGTTGCGAAAACTGTTTATGCGTCTTTCAGAAATGTTCAAAACAAAAGTATTCGTATTTTCTCGTCACTATTGAACGCTCATAAACGTCCAAAAATTTCCAGTAAAACAATTTTTTTTTCTATAAACACGAGTAAATGCGAAATGAACATTTGTCATGGTGAGCTGTCAAAGTGGGCATTCTGCGTTAAGATTGAAGTTCCCACACGACACAATGCATCGAAAAAGCGCCCACGCATCTCGAGTCGCACGAGAGAAAGGGACCGGGAAATAAATCATTTTGTGTCGTTTCCATGAAAATTTCGTTGCGAGCTGTTTAGCATTGACGTGACAATCGGTGCCGGGTTCGAATTCGAATAACTTGATATCGCAGGGCCCGTATAGATGCGGGCCATCGGTCCGGTGTCCGTGGGTTACGTCTTGTTTACGACGGGCTTTTTTGCCGATCGGTTCAGAAAAGTCGTGACGCAAGGATTCTTGACGGGCCGCTGCGGTTGGACGTATCTATCCGTTTGGATATAAATATGGGCAAGAAGGCGAGGGCGAGTGTGCCATTGGTATTGTTGACGACGGCCGTTTTCTGTTTCCGTGCCACAATGGATCGTGCCACGCTATCCAAGAAAGTCAGTAAATTTTCAGGAACTACCTGTTCTGGCGCATTAGCTACTTTTGTTTGCGTAGGTCGGTGAGACCACCCAAGTGACGAACGCCTCCACCATGCCCTGATAGTTTCGACTTTGCGGAATCCCGGTCTTACGTTAGGTATCTGCTTAACCCGCAGCTCGCCCTCCGTGGCCTTATACTTCATCCTATTGTGCGACTTAAGTTCCCGCAGATAACGGACCCGTTCTTTCCGAAATTTGTCATCCAGTCGTTTTAATAGTCCTGCATCATGTGGAGCAGAAAATGTCACGCAAACGCCTTCAGCCGAGGTGTCCGACCGATCCCGACGTTTTCACTCAACACAAATGAATCGCCCGAATTGTCCCACCATAAGACGGCTTTTGCCTCGTGTGACTTCGAGTGGCTTAACTTTGAAGGTCCTTTCAATTGTGTATAACCGTGCTGAAATGAGAGTCACAAATGCACAGACTCGAGTATCCGTGTTTGTCAGTCAATAAGAATGCAAATTTACAAACAAGCCAATTAATATGTTTAAGAACAAACGTATCCGTGTCGGACTAATATTTACTTGCTACAGGCTTGATTCAATTACTTGAATTTCGTCGTGTAGTTGGAGTACAACATGATTATAAATTGTTTTCATTATTCACTCACAAATAAAATACAGCATTATTTGTAAACACAATTTTGAACTTATTTCAAAAAGTCAATCTTGATGAATAAATGACTAATAAAAAAATTGTTTAAAACACTACCTTGTCTGAAATCTATTAAGATGATAATTTAAAAAAAAAAGAATGTACTCGACCTGGTGATGAGTTGCCCTGGCGCCCGGTTGGCGGCATCCACAACGGTTATATGGCGAACCCCTTTTAAAATCATATTAAATTTAATAGATTCAACAACCAATACATTTTTCGTTCCGCTGATACAGAAATATTTGTCATGATAAAAAACAAATCGGTTATAAAAAAAGGATGGAAATAAAAGTTAAACTTTTTTATGTATACGCTTGACTGAATTTTTGCATAAAATCAATCAACCTGGAATCATCAGAAATAATCGTGGACAAAAAAAAACGAGAAGACAAATTTCATTCGGATGAAGGATATCTATTATGATGCATTTATGCAAATAACTTTTCACTGAAAAATAAACGAGCGCCGCTTTTATCGTAACGTCAGGAGGGATTCAAAAAACAATTAACGTGAAGTTTGAATTAATTTTCGTGCAAACTCAACGGCCAATGATGAGTCATCGGTTGCTTCCTTCATGTCAATATCGTAATTGTTAATTAATGAGTCTATTAATTTTTTTCGTTATTTCGCAAAATTATGACTTTGTCTAATTTGAAATTTAAACGAGTCCGGAATGATCTGCCCTGAATAAAACATTCTGCACAATGATTGATGCATCATCATTTGTCTGCAAACTATGTAAATTGCCGAACGACTTTCACAGCTTTGATCTTTTTGTTTGCATCTTTCACATGCCATGCATCTATATTTGCAACTTCGTTCACGAGAGGATACAAAATAAAAACCTTAATTTCGTTATACAATAATTTTCCTTCGCACTTGCGTTCGACTCGTTCGACATCAGCCGAGCGTTTAACTTAACCGCAACAAACTTTGCAATGCACAACCTATCTACCTACACTTTTGTAGATGCAATTTCATTTGTGTCAAAAAAATCAGATCAAATTACTGCCTTTAACGTTTAAACGCTCTTCAAGTTTCAAAATAATAATTATCATTAAGCAGTTCACTCGTGTAGCTCTCAAGCCCGTATTTATGTATGTTAATTGTTTCAAATTTGAGGGGTTAAGTTTATAAAATATGTACTTTATTATTCAATCCTTACAATTTTACACTCTCTGACGATGCAATTATGCATGCAACGTCTGCTCTGCGGCAACTCGCACTACATAGACGTCCTTTTTTTTATCCAACCCGCTTGCACATGCGCAAAAAATTTTGTTAAGTGCATGATTAACCTGTCAAGAAATAAAACGGTATTGAATAACTTAACAATACAACCAGCAAGTATTTCTTTCTTAGTCGTAACTTAGTAGAGCTCAATTTTTGTATTTTTTTTTACGATTTAAAAATATGTGTAGGAACAAAAGTTCTGACCGTGCGTTTAATAAATCCTCCACAACTGGAATCGCCGTTCGAGACGAAAAAATGCTGAGCATTTTGGGCTGATATCTCGCACTCAACCGAGGACGAACATTGTTTCGGTTATCGTGCGCCAGAAAAGTCGAACCATTATACAAGTGACGCATTTGATAACTCACTCGAGATTGCGTGTGGTCCCGAAGCGAATCGCGTCGAGAGACAAAAATCAAAAGTCTCTCGCATAATGGCGTTGCATTGTCATGCGACGTTTGTTACCGGACGGCTAACTTAAATGATATACTGTCACGAAACTTCCGTTCTCGTTGCGCGCGTGTAATATTACGTGGTCGCGAGGACCCGTCGCTGAACTTACGTACAGCTCCAGGGACCCGTAAGGGGCACTCGTTTAATATCAAAATGGTGCTAGTGAGCGACCACCCACGGGCAAAGCAAGACCACCCAACGCGTAGCGCTGCTTAAGGGTCGTCTCCACTTCACAGCTTACTTTACGCGCAATTACATTAACCGTTTGTGTCACGCACCCTTGCGCTCTCGCAGTCGACGCGTCTCTTTTACCCCTGACTTTTGAAGTCAGCGAAACAAACCGTTTTGTCCCTCTAGCGCGATGCACTTTTCTGCACTCCTGGAATCAAGTGCCGTTTTTTCTCTCTCGCTACAGCGTTCCGATCGCTCGACGGATTTCTCCTCTACCGGAGATCGTTATTTCAAATTGGGGCGCGTTTATTAAATGAAAATACGATTTCAGAAGGAATGGCATCGCGTGAAGAGGATGACCTATTACGTTCAGAAAAATGCTGCAAATTACAGTCGTTATGTGGCATTCTGGTTAAGTAATTATGCCCCCAGTTAGTTTGCTAGAAAACTTGTTAAAAATCGAATTCAACGACGTGGATAATATCGAGGGCCGCGAAATTGAGCTATTTGGAAGCCAATTTTTTGTCCATCTAATGGTTTTATAAAAAAGTCGAAACCAATCCTTTGTGTCAATGACATTGAAATTGAACGTGATTTATATTGGACAGAAATTTAAATACTGTTTCTTCCCATTTTCAATATAACTATCATTCAAATGTTAAGGATTGACAATAATTTAGAGGAATAAATTTCCACGTTTCGATAAATCAAAAGCCGAACGGATGCGAAGGCGATCGAGCTTCTTAAATCACTGTAATAATTGCGCCGGAGAAGAAGTTGGAACAATTTTTCTAAATTTGATTAATCGTCTGTTTATACAGACCGATGATTCCGCTCTTGGTTCTCTTGAGAAATTTCAAGAAGAAGCACGAATAATTGTTAGTAATTATTCCGCATTGATGGAAATATCGTTGCATTTTTCTGCAGGCCCCTGGTAATACCCAAGTTAAGTCTGAAAACGTAGTTGGTAATATAAGTACATACCTGGCTCCGCGAATGAATTCCCCCAGAGATAATAATGGCTGAAAAATTGTGTCCAACATGATAGTGGTGCCTGCAACAACCCCCTTTCTTTTGCTCTTTACGCAAGATGTTCAATTATGAATAATGACCAGTCTGGATAAAAATCGTCGACGATATGCCCTTGCGAATGTTTCTTATCTGCTGACTAACATTCGGATATGTAGGTATTTTTAATTTGCCGTATCAATTTTGCAGCACGCTGACAAGGTGGCGCGTTGTGTTTGCGAGTCGCGGATAAATGGACGGTGCGAACGTGGGCCGATATATATTTGTTAAGTATAATGTAAGCGGTACAAGTTACACGAGTTTGATGAATAATTTTCATTGTGGGTGTTCGGTTTCGAGGGAGGCATAAGGTTGTAAAAGTCCGTCTCGAGCATACTTTTGTATGACTTGATGCTGATTCGAGAGTGGATGTTCATGAAATTCAAATGGTCCGTACGATTTCAATAAATTCTTATCAAACAGGCCATTGTGTCATTCTTATTCAAATTTTATTGCGACTTTATTAATCGAATTTGTCGAGGTAGAGAGCAAGGCGAAAAAACGCGTTTGCGCTTCGCAGCCTGATTGAGTATAATTTCGGAGTCGTTCGACTGGACCACGCGTCTTGTTGTCCTATCTGCACAAGATAGGGCAATAAGGGCCCTTATCTTTTCTTGAAAGCACTTTTTTTTTCCACGCGAACAACTTGGTCCGACAGCATAACAGCAATAATAATGCAGGATTCTTATAAAACTGTCCGGGCATGGAAATAATGGCACTGTCCGGCGGAGTGCACATGCGTGGGCCGGCACGATCATTTCCAAACGCGACCAGTCAGCCCAGTCAATCGGAATTGAAAGTTCACGAGAGATGAAACGAATTGATATCAGCAACATCCTGGATCACTCGATTATCCCCGCTAAAAAAGAAGCACCGAGCAATAAGACGCTACAAATTCACAGAATACGAACGGACTAATGGCCTAAACGTTTTGTTGGGCTGTAAAGATGCAATTTGCAAAGGAGTGTTCAAAAAACGAAACACACAAGTCAGTCTTTAGAATGATTCAATTCAAGAAAAAAACATTTAGATTCAATTCCTAATCGCTTTCTGCAGACTATAATACATTACTATCCATAACATTCAAAGTACATAAATTGATAAGGAGCTATAAAAGTTATCTTATCAGATTTTCTCGAAGGAACTTTTATAATCGATTGAGAGTGCAATTCAACTTGACTGCTCTTTAAAATTGTTTGATAGATAACCGGAGTCATTTTAAATGTCAAACATGTTGCGCGCGAAAGCCAAGCGGCAAATAAGTTAAGAAATAGAATCGAATGCAATGAAAGATTCGAAACGATACTTACTCATGCGATCGTATTAACAGTTATTTTATTCCGCCACTCTCGCTAATTATGCCTTTCACAGCCCTATTTTCCGTTTTATAGTCACTTCGTCGGCACAGCTGCAGCAGCCAAAGGAACGCGATCAAAAGAAACCAGCAGGTATCATTTTAATTTACACGAATCAAGAATTTAAATTGTCGTCGAAAATAATTCGCAATCATTCCAGCGAAATAAAAAAAAAACAATTGATTACGAGCGTAATTTTTTTCTCATTTTCATTAAGTAATTTTCATTTCACGTTTACTGGGTTGTAACGAAACGGTTATAAGAAATCAAAGGAAACGAAAAAAAAAAATATAAAAAAAAGAACAAAGAGGAGCATCGCTAATTCCATCGTGTAATCAGTTCGCTGAAGTCATAGGCGAGCGTGACGAAGAAACGATGCCGGCGAAAGTGCACGAAATTGACGAGTGTTATGATAAGTGTGCGCAGCGCATACGACATAGTATGGAGCGACACGGTTCGCGCACCATGAAATAAGGTAGCCAGGGTGCTGGCAAACGAGGCCTGCTCAACGTGGGTGGCCACATAGAGATTTGCCTTCCGCTAAATATCGCCTTTGCGCCCTCAACGTGGGTGGTCCTTACGAGTTGGAATTCTCTTTTTCTTGTCTCGTTGCCTGATATGCCCCCTCTTTCTCCTTCTCCTTCTCACTTTCTCTGTTTATGGACGTGCTCATCGCGTTGGTATAGCCCGACCCCTCAGCCTTTCTCTCTTTGTCCATCGCTCTTTCGCGCTGTCCCCTGCCTCGCTTCACTTATATCTACACATCTATCTATTTCATATCGTAACGCGCGATTATAGATATGTGCCAAGCTGCACGTGCCATCCGAGAAGCATACCGCTCGATGCACTGCGGCTCACGCGATCATGCCACGATCTTTCGCGCTGTCACATCTCCCGTGATAAAGTGTCGTTGAGCACTCATTAAAAGCCGTCCCGCTTATTGTGCTGATCAAACCTTTTAAAGAATCGTTCATTCGGCCAAAATTGTGCAGCACTTTTTTGCGAGAAATAAAAGTTTAATGCGATGCACTGACTGATACATCACGATGAGGTTTAATTAAAAATGCGTGTACCTGCGGAAAAAAATGAGTTGCTGTTATAGCCATCATCATCAGCTACCGAACTGCGCACTGTTAGACGACTTTGCTAACCACAGCGCAACCGGTTAGCTACTGCAGCACGTGTTGCTACTGAACAACGAAATTCGTTTTTTTTTCTCGTTTCTTTTTTTGCGAAAATTAACATTTAATTCGAAGATGAAATTTTTGAGCTTGAGTTTATAAATATTCGAGATATTTTGTTTGACTTTTTAGTTTATTTATTAACCTCGACCGTACAACTGTTATATTATTAACATTCCTTGAACTTTTTACAAGGGTAGCCATTTGAAAATTAGTTGGTAAGAGGTTGTTTGATTAATTGCAAAAAATTACTGTAATATTCAAGGTACGAAAAAATTAAACGCGATTCAAACTATTCATCCGCAATTCATTAGCGTAATAATAATTAGCGTAATAATGATAAACACTAAATTTATACGTTGGAATACCTTCCTATCAGTTCGACCCGTATGTATTTGAATGAAAAAAGGAAGAAAAGTAATAAATAGTCAATGATATATAATTTTGGTATTTCATCTGAAAGGTACTTTGAAATTATTAATACAACTTTTCCGTTGCGTTTCAATCATCCTAATGATAATTATTAGACGAAAGATATTGCGTAATAACAAGTCATTTGTATTACGCAGGTCGTCGTGCGATTTTCTAACATTAATTCAGAAAGAGAGGAGCAAAATGAATGTGTAATTACGTGCGGATATCATGCATCAGCAGTCGCACTGCTGTAGGTTTTATTTTGCGAGGTGCGTTTGGAAAAAGACTGTCGGATCGTAAAAAAATAGCGAAGAAAAAGTAGAAAATGACGAATCCAAGAGACCGACTTGTGTGGTCCGCGCGAACCGACGAATACGACAACGTGGAATAAATTAAATGATAACGTGCACGGGCGTCTTAACTTGATGTAACATAAAATTATCTGTATTCGTACATCAGATACCTATTAGAAATTTATTATGCAGGCACTGTTTTTTTAGCTAACAATCCGTGCCAATCAGTAAATTAAATTCACATTATACGTTATTTTAGCATATACCGGCGAGTCGAATTTGTGTCGCGTCGTAAATTCGGTAGCAAAATTATCGGTTAATTAATGATAATGATGGGTAGGTTTGATTAACTCTGATATTTATGAAGATATTAATTTGACATCGAACCAAGATATCAATCGAAAATGTCTTCACTACCGGCACAGTTCGTGAACAAAAGCTTAGGTACATTAAATTTTTTGAATTGCCCGATTCAGTTTTAATTTGAAAAAAAAATTTATAGATATTTAATTTTTTTTCAATTTTTGTTCTTAAATTTATTTTCGTTTGTTGATTGTAATGTAAATCTATCGTTAAAATGTTTCCAACGAATTTTGACGATTTTTAGAAACACAGTTATTTTTTGTAATTTAAAAGTGACACGGATATCAAATTGAAAGGTTGAGTTTTCCATTAACGTTAAATTTCAAACGGCGCCAAACAGTTTGTTCGAGTTTGTTTTTTATATGCTCGGTTTCGCTGAACTTAATGTGCGTCTCAAAAACGTTGATGAATTATTTTCATTTCAGAACGAAATCTTCCAGATAATGAAATAATAGGTCTGGTTCTTCTTGGCTCAAAAATGCCAGAACACTCGGCGACTAACTTCCTGTCGCCAAACAATATCATGATGCGTTGTTTTGGAATCTTCCCATTTCCTACTATAAATAATTGTTTCTCATTTCATTGCTTTTTTATGGTTCGTAATTTGTAATCAAGAGTAATTCCAAAAGATTGGCGTGCCAAAAAAAAATCTCATTAAGACATCACGATTTGACATTTATAAATATGACATTTCGAGTTTGAAACCCGAACCGTAATATTTCTTCCGAGACAAAAATTAAAACTTGCAATTTAAATTATATTATACATTTCGGAATACCTGAAGCCATTCCTGCAATATATCCCAAAACTTGATAACAAAGTTGGTCTCGTCAACTTTATACGAGCCCGAAAAAAGAAACGAAACGAAATAGAGGCAAAATCATGCCGATCAAACGAAAAATTCCTTCTGCTAATTTTAAACCCCGAAATTGAATTCCTCTTATACTTAATTCCTTCCAATTATTTATCATCGTAACATCGCGATGACGATTTCTACGTCATCTCGAGTCGCAAGATGTCTGAAATGTAATAAATTTGTTTCGCCGGAACTCTTTTTTTCTCGACGATCCCCGAAATTGTATTAATTAAACAGTCAACTTAAATTATTTTCTTCGCGTCCAAATTCAAGAATCGAGGCTCGTCTCGATGGCGGCTTATAAATGACGACTTGATTCGTGAACGAGGGAATGAAACAAAAAGAAGAAGACAACAACACTAAACATAAGCACCGTGAAACGAAAAACGGCGGATGAAATACATAATTCGATTGCGCGTAAAAAACAAAATGAGCGTAATATATTCCGGCTGGGTTTCTAACGTAAGTTTGACAGTCGCGTGTCGGTGTTCTAATGTCGCTGTAACTGATTACACTTGTAGCGACCATTCACAGTACCATTAGGGAGTAGCGCATCGAATGAAAGACTCATTGGACATAAGGCATAGAAGAGACCACACAGCTCGATTTCATTGGACATCGCGTTGTGTGGCGCGTATACATATGTGCACGAATACAGTCGTGTCACACTTACACAAAAGCGAACGCGGTTGCCGTAAACATCGGATGGACCACCCAGGTCGCTCTGCTCTGCTCTTTCCTTTCCTCAATAATCCTCTATCCGTCGCAGAACGCATTTCAAATGTACACGTAGCGCAGAATTCTTGATCTTGCACACCACCGATTGACATGTTTCATGATCAAGGTGTGTCAACTTTTCATAGATAACGCCCTCGATAAATTGCCCGATTACTGTCCGGATAATATTCTTCCAACTTACATTTTACACTCAGCAGATTACTTTTAAACGTCCAAGGATAATATACTACTTTTAAATGACAAGTCTTTGAACATTTTTTATGTTTTTATCAGTTATCTTTTTTTTGGACATTTTTTGTTGCAATTGTTATCTGGCTTTTTTGTAAAGTGTTAAATGTAAGTGTCCTCGGGTGTCTTGGAGAATGAAACTGAAAAATAGAGCTGCAAAAATTCTCTATCAAAGGTGAAATTAGTTTCATTCAGAGAACAGGACTTCTGTGTGCAATTTATGCAACGAAATATACCTGATAGAGGCTTAGAAGGGCTTAAATGCAACCACAAAAAAGTAATTAGCTGTGACAGCAGAGTCTGCCTTACTCCAGAATAAGGTTTTGGAAAGATTAATTCGAATTTTGTCATCCTAACGTTAATCCGAGATCTAATAAAATTTGATGATCAAGAAGGTTTCACTGATTGTCGAAGATAAGTTGTTATTGAAATTGCAAAAACTAAAATCTCCCAAAATGAAAACTGGAAGCCAATTAAACCGAAATTGCTAGTCATTTATTTTTGAAATGTGATGAAAAAATGTTTCTGACAAGTTCAGCCATCCATTTTGTCTGGTGCTAATTAAAATGATCTTAATACCGGATTGCTTCTTTCTTCTTCTAGGCCACTGTTTAGCATTGCGGATACTGTTTTCTAACCACGCTTGACTGGCCACATTGCAGTCCGAGAACTTCTGTATGGTATCGGCCACAATCGTCGATGAAATTCAGATAAGATTTGTCTTGTTGACATTTAGTTTGATATATGATAATTAAAATATAGATCCAAGAAGTTATTTTCGATACCCACATAATTAATTGTTTTGAGACGAGGTATTCGATGAATGCAGATAATTAGATGATATTTGTTCGAAAAATTCTTCATTGACTTGGTTGATGAATTGTCTTTACAAAGTTTGCATCAAAGTTAACGGAAAAGTGGCTTAACAAATCTCAATTCGATCAACGAATAATTTGAAGAATTTTGTCACCGGTCGTGGTTTCAGAGAAAACTGTTCGATAAATCAGCGCATAAATTACAAAATTATGTCTGCTTCAAATACGGTAAAGTGCGAAGCTGCTATCGCGATATTACGAGCTGTCCCTAGTGATTTGAATTTACGTCGTTTCATGGCCAGTCAGCGAAGATGTTGCACATACACAATTCGTGAACGTGTATGCCGATGTACAATAGTGTATGTGTAAGCATATGTACGTATTGGACATCTTTTCCCTTTGGAACTTCGAAGAACACGACAAGAGATATCTCGACTTCTTTTGGGCCACCCACGTCAAGTTAGAACTTACAATCAAGCTCTAAGGATATGGGATATTATGAGTAACCCTAAACCCCATACACGTAGGGTTCTGTTCTACAAAAAGCTGTTCTTTGACAACTCATAAATACCAGTTTATTTATTCGAAAGTCTATTATGAGTGCTACGGTATTGATTACAGTGCTCAATTATGCTCTTACAGGCTCTTACACATCCGAAGGTGTTGAAATGAAAAACGACAATGATCATTTGTAACTTATTGTCAGCTTAACAAAAATCAAAATAATTGTAACTCAAAATTGTCAGGATGTTTCATTTAATTCATATTGATAATGCAGAATAAAATGAATTTATTATTTAATGATATTGTTCAAGAAGAACTGAGGTACTATTTTTAATTTTGAAGTTTGCAAAAGTAGAAACTGTTTAAATGTTTCAGATATCGTTAAGGTAGACACCTGTTTTTCAATAACTGAATGATTTTCTGCTTCATATCACATCATCAGCTGAGCCGATACTGAGAGACAGTTACTGCATAGGTATAGTCACTGTTGAGAAAGGATAACCGTTCCTTTAATCGAAAAGATAGATTCCTATACTTAGTCTGTACCTTTTGCAAATTTATAATTCGCAGTTTATATCAATCGTACCATCAATTTGTTCAAAAAATGTAACATGTAAATAAATGCAGAGGAATTTATTACTATCCAGCGTTAAAAACCATAAAGTTATCATGTCAATTGTTTATTTTTATACTGATACGTCAGTTTTCAAAATATGGACTTAAGTAGTTGTATGTGACCATTAAATTAACATCATCCCAGACATTTTATTCCTCGTCCGGTTCGTCGTCATCAGATTCATCTTCAGCATCGATTTTACTTTCCAGGTACTTTTCTCGATAGGTTCCTGTGCTATCATACCGTTCCTCCAAAAGGTCCCAGTCATCAGGTCTGTGATCAATCAAATGCTGTACAAGTTTATCAGATATCATTTTTTGTCTTTCGCTACAGAGAGAGCAGTCATTTTCCAATGCATCTGGCAAATTTTCTAAAACAAAAAAAAAGGAAACAAATGTACAAAAAAAAACATTTAAAATAAAACATCTCTGAACGCCATTTGAATACACGATCAAAAAATCGTTTCAGAGACGAAGTTTATATTTTCAATGACAAAGTCAATTCAAAACGAAAAAGGAAAGAATAAATGATAATCTGACATACTTTTAAGTTCCTCCGCGTCCGGCGTGCAAGGATTCAGATCCAGAAGGCATCCCACGTAGTTATTTAGAAGCCGATCATTTTTAATAACACTGTCTATATCGATGTCGTCGTACTTGGTGGTATACGTATGGTCATCAGCGCGAGTCACAATTACAGCGCACAAGATCACTAGCAAGGTAACAGCCATATTTTCAGCTTTCATCTTCATCGAGCTCGACGTCCTCGGGTGCTCTCGTTATCGCGTATTGTTTCCTCTGTCCCGAGGCGTTATTCTTTTATAACATCTCCATCCTCGTATCACGGTTAATAAGTGCACGAAATTCGTCCAGCACAGAAATTGCATTTGATGATGCTTTTACATGCAACGCAATTTTGTCATGACAAATCGCCAACGATTGATGCGAGGTCGTTGCCAACCCGACTTGTTCCGTGACTACATAATCATTACATTAAACAAACTCGGCCAATTGTTATTCCTCATAACGACAACACAAATCAAACAAAAAATCACAACAATTAATCACACGACCATCTCTATCCCTGACGAAAAGAAAAAAACATCTCGTTCCTGCTAAGGTCACTCTCTTATATAAATAAAACGACAAGCTCCAAATGCAAATTGCAATTGCTCGATGAAACGATTCCAAGAGTTGCCGCCTGTTTTGAAACTTATTTATTTGTTTGAAATCAGGAACAAAAAACGTGATCCGCACCGGTGGCTTTGTGTCAAAAGCCACAATCCAATAATGACTATAATTTGACGCAGTAAAGATTCGTTCTGTCATTCAGATTTGTTCCCTGAACTCTGCGTCATAGTCATCGACGTCGCTTTCCGAAAAGTAAGAGCAGGCGAGGCAGATCTGGCCGACGTCCCTCCAGCAGTCGTCGCAGTGCACAGCCGGACATCCGGCCGTCGCGCATTCCACGTAGCGGCTCTTTTTTCTCGGCTCCACCTCCTCGCAGATCAGGCACTTTCTGCGAGCAAACTCGAAAAAGGCCAACCAACCGAAGTACTTGGGCCAGCGTGCTTTCAATGCCATCCAAAAATTTTCCTGCAGTTCCAAGTGTCGGGCTCGCGTCAGAGCAACCACCTTGGCTCGCATGAATCGGAAAAAACCGATCCGACGTCGCAGAGTCTCATTGTACAGATACAAAATACGACGCTTCTCGCGTCGACGATAGAAGAAGGCGCAGATCGCCCGACGAACCCTTTGTGTGTACGCGGTGACTAGGATCATTAGCCACAGCATGGCGTAAGTTCCGTACATCTTCGCGAGGACGTAATTAGAGAGCTTACTAGGTTGGGGCAGGCAGGCTTCATTAGAGACAATCATTCTGACGCGACGCTTTATGTTGAAGCCACGAACAACGCTTCGCAACAAAGAAGCTATTACACCCGTGCCGTGGATTTCCAGCGTTACGTCATGGTGACCTGTCTTTGTCGAAAAAGTCACAAGTTAGACAGGTCTCAGAAAATGGAGTTATTCCGATTAGATCGTCTTGTTTTTTTTTTTTTCGTATCGTTTCGGAGGCTTTTCAAAGAACCCTAATGTGGTCATTATTATGGTCATTGTAAAGAAACGAGACGACTTTTATGAGCGTGAAAAATCGTCGATCCTAAAACTGACTTTTTCAAAATACCAATCCAAAGGATGAAATAAAAATGTCTCCTTCTCGTTTCTTGTACATCGTTTGAATGAGATCGCATGATAATTTACTTGACTGTATTCCATGCGAGCGTGTCTTCTGATCAAATGGAGGGTTTCGTAAAACAGTCGATCCAGCAGGACAAAAGACGTGACGGTCAATAGCTCAAAAATGAGCTTCATCATTTGTCTGATCAGATTTCGTCGTTCCATTTTGCTCTGTTTGATGCCATACGGGTCGACGAATTTCAGGCCCTCGACTTTCTTCAGAGGCAGAATCGACATACTTCCACGCAACTTCCGTCTCAGGTCTATCCGTCGAAAGTACATGCTCACGTAGATGTTATCGAATTCTATGTCAGTCAGGTACTTTTCATGGTAATTCTGGGCGTCCAATATGATTCTGATGAAGATGAAGGACAGGCACCTTTTGATAAACGTAATAACGTCGTCGATCAATCTCTTTCGCACTTCAAAATCGTGCACGATCGCCATAGCCACGTCAGCCGCTGTGTACGTGTCCAAAACTATTGGAGCTTCTATCACCTTATACTGCAGTCTCACATTTTGCATACTCTCGTTCACTTTCTTCTGAGTGTCTGCAAATTGTAACCACAGTTAACCATTTTTTTTAACTTCTCTTTTTCTTATAAAACAGTTTGTCATTGGTGTACAAAAATGTAATCTCAAGTCGGATGATAAGCGAGTGTATTTTGGCATTTATTAAAAGCGTTATCTCGCGTCATACCTTTTAAAGACACGTAACCTTCTCCAAAGCCAGTGTCCACCTTGCCTACTGGATCGCAAACACTTCGGCCACCCAAAGCTTGGACAATGTTGCATACGAAGGTCAGTTTCATGGGCCAGCATAGCAACCAGGCTAAGTACGGTGAAACTTTTTCATAACACTTATCATATGCTCCGGCAAACATATCTCTGGAATGTATCATAATTTAACATTCATCCTTGTTCAAATTTGTAAGCGAAAAAATGACCAATAAAAAAGGAATATTCAAAAAAAAGGTGTTAGGTGATTTTTGTGAACCTGCATCTGTCAGAACCTCGATTCAGTTGTGTCTCACAGCGGGCTTGGATTTTTGCACGATAGAGTGCTTCGTAGTACTCTGCCGATTTTGTTTCGGTTTCTTCTGTTACGACTTTTTGTTTTGGTTTGTTTGTTGTCGTTGGTCTGAAAAGTTCTGATTCGTTGTGGATTTTCGTGTCCCCAGAAAATTCATCTTCCGAATCAATGTCTTCTCCAAAAGGTTCCATTTCCTCCTCGCCTTCGATCTCCTTGGCGATCGGATTTATTAAATCGTTTATAGATGCAAGAGTATTTTTTATTTCGTCCTCGTCGGCCCTCATTTCCATAAGAGCCTGTAATCAAATTATGGATATTGTAAAGCTTTTACTTTTTGTGAGGCAAAATGTCTCGCAAGAAGCGGATATTAAATTTGATTTACATTCCAGTGTCTGAATCTAACACTGAATGGAAGTCGGATCAGACTTGTAATCAGATACGTATCCAATTACCGATCGCAAAACAAAAGGAGAATACTAAACGATGCTATATTAACAGACTGTTCATTCACAAAAAATAAACGTCCAGGACTGTACTTTAAATATCATGTTTTTTTGTAATCAATATCGTTGTTTTAATTTAACACATTAAAGTTGTATCAATTACTTGTTCATTCAAATAACACATCTTCCACTTGTTACAACGTTGAGTTTTTTTTTTTTAATTAAATTGTATTACTTAATAACCACTTGTTACAAAATAAAACTTGAATTTTACACAAATTAACGACTCATCGTATTGACTTTTACTTTCATTGCTTTTCACATTGCAAGATAGTTTTATTGATAATCAATTAATGAAAAATGTTTTGAATTCGAAGACTTAAAGGTGAACAATTTTTAATTTGTTTTAAGATTGAACTTAAAACGTTTTATGATTTACAGGCCAGGCTGAAAATTTACTGACGGTTCGAAAGAAATGAGTGATAAATAAAAAAACATTATTCAATCAACTATAAATGGAATTCACACCTGTTGGAATGGCTTGAACATGAGATCAATTCGCGTCTTCGTCAGGTTGTAAGTCAATTCGGTGGAGCAGACAAAAGTCCTCACAACTTCTTTTCCATTAAATGTCAGATTAAAAATTGGTCCGGTAATTACGTATCCGAGAACCAAAGCCTTCAAAAAACCACGTCCTGAACGTCCAAAGAAGGCTGGCACTGTGAGTAGAGTGACGCATCTTATCTATTACATTTGCATACAACATACATCATATTTTTTGACAATATTTTTCCACTTCAATAAATAATAATGTACCAATTAGCTCTTCACTGTTTACTTTTTGTCAGCTCGATGAAGAAAGAGCGACGAAAAATAGTTATAAAACAATGCCTCGTCAAAAATGTACGATCAGTTTTTTGTTACTGATAATTATAATCAATCATCAAGTCAAACTTTCATAACTCTATAATTACGATAATTTTCAATCTGCACTTTATAAATCGTTCAAGAGAAGAACCCGAAACATTAATCACGCACGAAATCTTGACTGAAGTAAAAAGACAATTATAATTTGAAACTCTGGCAATAAAAAGGTTCACCTGTATAGAAAATGCGCATCCAAGTGACATCATTATAATAATCATAGTCCCTAAAGCTAAGCTTGTATAAGTGTCAAATTGTAGGTCTGCGATGATTATGAAGTAGAAACAAATTGCCATAAAAAATCCAAGACAAAAGCCTATGGCTGTTCGAGCCCTTTTGTGAGTGCCTATGGGGTCGTAACACAAATGAAATAACGTCGGGCATTTCTTGAGGTAAGATTTCAGTAACTTTGCTGAATAATATTCCAAGTAAAATCCCGTCCAGTTTAAGCGTTCCATAACAACAGATTTTAACCTTATACATTTTCAAAGTTGGTTTTTTGTTCAAAGAGAGAGTTGCAAACTTCAGATCAGCCTCTTGTGAACTGTCAACAAAATTAACTCTCAATTGTTAATGTGTGTTAATGTTTGACTTGAGAATTTGTAATGCAGGTTTTTTTAGCAGAAAGCAGTTTTAGTGTCAATGCAAACTGAACGGTGATAATTTTTTGCAAACAAATCGAACACTTTATTTTTTTGTTTCATTAATATTCCGAAACAGATGTACTTTTTTGTAAACATTCCAGCAGAATGTCACACTTTTAAATGAGCTGCTAATTACTAATATTTACTAGAAACTATGAATTAATGTCAATTTCAGATGTTTGAGTGACAGTTTAATATCTGGAATTCATGAGAAATTAATGCTCCAACTATCGTGACAAATATTTTAATTATTATTCACTAGAACTGTTACGTATCGAATGTAATAATAAGTGTAAACAAGTGAGATGTTGAATAACAATCAAATATTTTTAATCAACTTTCTTTATTTTTAATCAAACCTTTAAATATGTTCAACGTACAGTAGTCATGATATAATTTAATTGTAATCTTAATTATGGTCGTAGTCACGTATAAAACAGTCGGTTCACAGCACGCAATTATGTCGAGATTCCAATCTTCTTCGCACGCTCTTCATATTTGGTTCTATATTTGTTTTCCGGGTCGAATTTGGCAAGGATCTTAGTCCATACTTCCGGTTTGTTTTCCGACAAATATTTGATCACTTTCTCAGATCCCTGCTTCTGTTTCTCACTGCATTTTGCACACTCAGTTGCTAATGCATCAGGTAATGCACCTGCAATAATCAAAAACATTATTAGAATTATTTTTTACATCTAAATTTTACAAATAATCAAGAAAAGCGATTAACATTAATTGATTTGAAAACAATACTAAATTTCACTATTCAAAATGTACAAACAATCACAATCGTCGATGCAAAAGAAAACGAAAATAACAACTGCAGAATCCTTTATTTTAAGTTAATAAATAGAGTTAGTTAAACGAAAAATTGAATTGTAAAATTACCTTTGAGTTCTCTGGCATCAGCTGTACAAGGTCCATCATGAAGAAGACAGTTGATGTATGGTTTGAGCAGTCGTTCGTTGCGGAGAATTTGGTCCAAGTCGATGTTATCGTACTTGGTCGTGTATTGTGGTCCAGCCGAAACAGCCACGACCGCAAAGGCAAGCAAACAAATCACTGCGCTTTTCATGGCTGTTGACAAAAATGGACAAACTCAGTTCCTGCACGTTTCACCTTACCATTAAAGAGCAAATTTGCAAAGCAATGATTCGAAACTCATCCTTCAATCAACAAACATTCAAAACAATGCAACGCGTATTACGTTTCCATTACATTTTACCCTTCTCTCATGCATAACTCTGACTTTAACTAGTCACGGAAAATGCAAATAATTGGAAAACACGTTTTTGTTACAGCATCAATTGATAACCGTCGATTGAATTATTATAATTGGCCTTCTGTAAATTAATTAACATTTCGTCGCTTCGGTTGTGAATTTATTACAATCCCAGTCAGAGGTAAACAATAATTGTAATTACAGAATTTACAAAAAGAAGTTGAACACTGCACTTTGATTGGAGAATCGTTGGAAAACAAATCAAAGATATTGTTTGAAATTAAAAGTCACTTTTCTGGTCAACCAAAACTGTTGTAACTGAACTGACATCGCACGAAATGTTAACAGAAAGAGTTTCTATTGAAGAGTAAAAGAAGGATATTGAAAGTGAGATATTGAAACCGAAACTTTGATAGTCCCTACCTCCTGAGTATTAGCGATAATCAGGTGCAAGTGCGTCGATTCATTCTGCATCCTCAGCTTTTATACATACGTCTGGTCCCTGACGGCTTATTACGCAAATGGCCCGCTGAGCCCGTCGAGTGGGAAAATGTGCGAAGTCTAACACGTGCGATGATGGTGTCAACAAAACAGTGTCAATGCGTTAGCTTTTTTGGCAAAGTTTTTCACGTTCGTTCCTGACATTATGACACGCAAATGAGGTTTTGGATGCACAATTCGCAGAAGATCAGTACAGGAGACCTTAGGAAAGATCGAAAAAAATGTTTGTCATTTGTTTGACGAGCTTGTGAATAGAAATTGCTTTTGAATGAAAAATAAGTTGACAGATGAGTTATCACAACAAAAAAGAGCAATGTCGAAAGGTTGAAGATGCAAAGTTGAAAATTTCGACTCATAATAACAATTCTTGTTCAAGGAAAACATTATATGCTGTCGATCATGTACAAGATTTTATAACAAGAAAATTTCGTTTTTTTTTGGTACTTGAACATTTAACTTTAACGTTATTTTTGAGGTTGAAAGAGTGGAAACTTTTACTTTGCCATTTTTACAACTGACTATAGGTACTTACTAATAATAAAACCAATTACCCTAAAGCATCATCTTTTCCATGCATCAACTTTTTCCATGGTATTGAGAAATTTGATTCAACCATGACATATATTTTAATGTTAACGAGCTTATTCACTTTGTTTGCAAGTCGGGTATACTTCAAAAACAAAACAGTCTAGCTGCGAAAAACATAAAACAAAAAGAATGGAAAAAAGTATTTTAAAATAACGTCAATGATAACAAGGTAATTTTTTATGCTGTTTGAGCAAAATAAATTGGAGTTTTTAGCTGACTTTAAACATTTATAAACTGTCCTGTATCAAATCTTCCATCTAAATTTCCATATGACTCAACTGTAATATTTTATTAGTATCACGTACAAGTGGCTACTTAAATTTTCCAGCAAATATATGAATGTGAATATCTAACTTTTTTCAGATTCCAAACGAAACAACGAAGTACAATATTTTTCTTTGTTTTGTTTCAGCAAACAATATGATGTTTCTTGTCATCAATCATTTTTTGCAATAATAAAATTTGTGCATGTAGTAGTGTTAATGAAATAATTTTGCATAACATTAAGACTAAAAAATGAGAATCGAATGAGTGATTGTATTTTTATTTTTTAATCTCGAAACGTCCCCTTGGCCGTTAGAAAAAAATTGTACGCACCATTCATAAACTGAATCGTTAGAAGAATCGAGATTGTACGACTTTCAAACGTCCGGCAATTCAATTTCTTTTTCGTTCTGACGCAGAGACTGTTCTTTTTTCAGAAAGTCCTTGCTTATTTAAGAACACTAAAACGTTTATTGTAGAGAGACGAAGTTAATAATTTCATCCTAATCAGTGATGACAAAAAAGCAAGGACAAGCATGATTGTTCAACTTCAACACTTAAGCATGTCCAGGGTACTCGTCATTTTTAAACGCGTATCATGTTCGACATCAAACTCTAGACATGAGTTGATTAACACCTGAACTTTTTCCGCAAGTGACATTTGAATGCAAATTTATCTTGTCAACGAAAAAAAGCAAACGCTGCAGAATTAACAAGTTCGCAGAAATTAAATGACCAATAAGTGAAAAGTGGAAATTTTTCCACTTCTAATTGTTTGTTCCATTTTAATTTTACGATAATTTTTGATAACATTTCGATATTATTTTGATCTAAATGTGAAAAAATAAAATGAAACAATAAAGTTTCTATTTTTAGCTACTGTTTTTGTTACAAGAAATCGGTGTTTTTGTTGTTTTGCAAATTTTTTCTTTATTCTGAAAATTCATTAAGTGAATCATTAATCATCGCATGCTGAATGTTTGTAAAATGAAAAAAAGGTCTCCAGACATGAAGTAATCGTAAAGCGAATAATTAGTCATGCAAAATTGGTTTAGGAGAGTTGAATGCCTGAACAAAGTATGATATTATGCAGTAGCTGGATATCATACTTGGTTTGTTATAACAAGCATTTTTGGTATCAGAGATTGAATAATGGTCTCTTCCCTCGGAACTAGTTTTGACCCACGTACGACGATAACCGTCTGGTTTTTGTGATACTCGCGGTTTGCCTCGTTGCCCGAAAAGGATTATGTCAAACTGGGTCACATGAAGCTATTGTTTTTTTAATTTTATCTCAGCCGTAAAACACTTTGACGTTAATCAATTTGTGATATCAAGTTTTACTAAAAAAGTTTGTAACCAAACTGTTGTGCTAATTGTTTTACATGTTTCCTGTATCATTGAATTGCATAAAGCGGTCTTAAGCATCAGGAATTTCATTAAAGTTTGGTATACTAATATGAGTATGGTAGAATTTTCGAGACCATTATAAATTCCATGATTGAACGTTAAAAAGTTGTCATAGTCTCCTGTTTAAAGATATAAATTAGCTTTTTTTGCAGAAGCTGTAAAATTACTAGTGAAAGTGGGAATCACCTTCATTTCATGATTGTGCAATCACTTTCGTTACCTACACGTAGTTTGTTCGACTGCTTTTCAACCCCGAACTTAGTATCTTGCCATACTTGACTGACGTCAATGAATGGAAAATTTTATGAATATAAACTTTGCAGAAATTAAGCGATTTAGAAAGAAAAACCACGTGTAAACTTTGCACTGAAAAGTGATGAGAACAAAAAGAAGACTGGTATCACATTTTCAAATACATCTTTATTGTTTCAACTATTCAGCCGTAAAGCCTCTTTTATACATAACTTTCTTTATACATCACGATTTTATTTCTTCGCTTAACACTGAATAATCACATTGGTCATACTCGTCCCACACCGTATTTAATATATACAATTACATTACATACAGCCACTATTTTTCATACCATCTCGTTCAGTCTGATTTCGTAATTATTACACGCAAGTTGCTGCCTGATCGCAGCGGCTGACTATCTCACGAAGACATTTCTTCAATCTAAGTAATGAATTTCATTAATAATTCAAATTTCACAATCTTGTTTAAGGAACTACCAAAAGCACTCAAAAGCACTTCATTGTTGTGAAATCATTTAAAATTCGTTATTCGCATGGTCTGATTTATTTGGAAATTACATATTTTATTAAAAAAAGGATTGAGAGAACTACATGTGTTCCAAAAATAAGTGTACCCTTAAATTTAAAATGGATTGGAGAAGTATGTAAGAGTTCAAAGCTATTATAGGAAAAACGTTCATTGGCCAAACATTTCCAGTATTTTTTCTACAGTGAAATTCATCTATGGCAGTTTCCACGCATGTCTTAGCCGTGAAAAGTATCATTAACAAAATTGTGTCATATGATAACAATGGAGTTTTTAATAAAATTATGGTTTTCAAACGGCCATCAATAAGTGATCGTTCGATTGCGTTTAGACGACAAAATGTTCACAAACTTTCGTAGTCCAATTTAAAAATGTAAGACAAGACAAAAACATGAACGCAATCAAACAAACGAAACATGAAAACAAATCGTAGATTCAACAAAAAATATAATATATTCAAGAGCATGATGTATTTATACAATATTATCAGTACGTTTTTTCACCTGAATTTTACGACTCGTTCTGCAATATGCAGAAAATGTCTTGGACATGAAATACATGCAACAGTAGAAATATATATTAGTTGGCTGCAATCCATCCATTAGATACGAGGTAGTTAAGAATTTTACTTTCGGGCTCCGACTGGGGAACAACGGCGTTTCTTCGGTTCCCGTTTAAATATTCCTGAAACAATCAAATCAACAGTCAATCAATAAAATGATTCAATACCACGTCTTCCTAGAAATTAGATTTATTTAGTAATCTAAATTGAACATCACAATTTTATTCTTTAAAAAAATAAACGATAAAAAATGTTGAATTGAGCTGGACTATAGTCAAGCAATTGTACAAATTATTCCAAATTGCTAGGCACAAGTTATCGTAATAAAATTTACATATAGCTGATCTTCTGATGATTATATAACAAAAACAATCAAATTACCTGCAGAAGTAATGCTTTCTGGGTCAGATACTGTCTCGGTTTCAGGTCCAGTTGTAGGCATAAAGTTTTTTCCTGTTTCGTAAGTAGATGTGCTGCAGCTTCGATTTCTATGTCCCTCATCTTCGTCTCCCCCTGCGACATGGAAGACACTTTCATGGTCCCGTTGTTCTTCTCCATGGTCGTTGCATTGGAACTGGCGGGCATTTGATTTGTCGTCTCTGTTATGCTATCTGGCTCTTGATAGCATTGACTGGCTGGAGTCATCGTCTGACTGTGAGAGGAATTGTTGCTGCCCAAATCTTTTGATGTGAACTTTCGGTCGGTGGAAGAGCAATTTTTTTCTTCTTCTCTGTAATTTTTATAAACATCATTAAAATTTTGGATACAGATTATTTTATTTTACGTTTCAACTTATTAATTTCCATCCTTTTATAGAAATTTAAGAAAACATAAATAATTAATGAATGAATACTAGATTATATGTTTAAGCAGAACTTTTGAAACTTCAGTTGAATTAAGATCGTACAAAAATTAATATTTACAATGATAAACGACTGTTAAAATTATAATTATATTACAAATATTAACATTAACGAATGAATGAATGTTTACGTGAAAACAAACGGAACATCTGACAACTTATTAATGAAATTGTTCATTCAAACCTTTTCACGTCGGTAGTAATCACTCGCTTGATTCGAACTTTTCATAATACTGAACGCTAAAGAACATGCTAAATAATTCCTTTAATTGTTTGTTTAAGCAATTAACAATCGTTGAACAAAAACGTGCAATGAATATGCAATGAATTAACCATTGAACGAATGTTATGTATTATCTTTGTGTTAATATGTTGAATTGAATCCAACTTAGTTTATCATGCATTTAAACATTAATTATATAGTTTCAAAAGTGTTCATACCTTTTTCTTGAGGTTTGACGATGCATTGGAGTGAACAACCCACTGCTGCCCTAAGTGAAATGCAAACTGATACAATCTGTTCACAAATGCCTGGCAACACGCATCACAAATGATGGAATTAGTTCAATGATAAAAAGCAAAAGCTATAACAATTTTCATTATCGTTTGATCTATTTAATTGAAAATAATTTTAAACATATCAAAATCAAATCTACTGAAAAACAGTTAAAGCAAACATTCGAAGTCATTTGAGACAAAACTTCTATGAACAAAAACAGAAAATAAAATCATGCAATTTCAACGAAATAAAAAGTAATGCAAAAAGTGCAGTACGTCATCAAGTGATCAGTTTGATGATCAACGAAGAGAACAAATTTGTAATTGATTGTTAAAAGTTTTTGCTTTTTCATAAACTTTGATACGTGTTACCGAATGGATGAGATGAAAAAGATAACTTTGATGTCATGTCTGATAATGTATGTTCTTTTTGCATTATTATTAAAACGTTCGTTTGCACTTAAACAATTTTAAAACAACAAAAAACATTAAAAAAAACGCTACAAACAGAATTTCGTTTGATGTAATATTTTTGTATGTTTGTGTTGTAATTAAAAATCTACATGTATGTGCAATTCACTAAATGACTTTGGCAGTGTGATTAAAAAAAATTAAGATAAAAAATATATAAAATAAATAGCATTATAATGTCTGTTTAGATGATGAACAGTGCTATCAGAAACAAAAATACTAATGAACATCAAAAAATACTTACAGATTTCTTTTCGGTCCATGGATCGACTTCTTTATCAGATTGATCCTGAGTTTGGAACATGACTTGTTCAAAATGCGCACATTCTTCGTGCTTGGTAATACCGTTTTCACGGTAACGGTATAATTCTGATAGCCGCAGTCTTAGTTGTCGCTCCTTTTCCAAATTTGTTAAAAATTGTTCGTACTCTTGAGACGTATAAAACTGTGCAAATACTCGCATCCTCTCACGAAAATCTCTGCAATAATTAATCAATCAAGTTAATTTCAAAAGTACTGTTATTGTACTTTCAATGAAAACGAATCTTATCATCAACTCACTTTTCTTCTTTAGTTTGTTTCTTTTTAACAACTTTGTCTTTTCTGTTTGCAGAAAAAAACGAGGATACCAGTTGGTAATCTCGGATAACCCTTTTTCGTCTTGCCCTTTCTCTTAAATTATTCGTATACATATCAACTTGAGCTAGCTTCATTGCAATATCGAGATCATCATCTTCAGCTGGGTTGAGAAACAATGACGAAACCAGAGACTCTGCTTCATGATTGTAATCCTAAAATGAAAATTCATGAACGAATAAGAATGCATCAAAATGTAAATCAATTTTAAACGTGTCACATCATTTATAACTGATTTAATGTCACCTACAATTTCAAAATCGTCTCGTTGTGGCATGTAACCTAGTTCAGTTGCTTCATCTGGAGTAATATCTAAGGGAGGAAGTCTTGACGTTAAATCAGGCGACAGTGGGCCGTGATCTGAACATGTATGGTCTGTAATATTTGGTTTGTAGTTCTCAGCTGGAGGCCATGTAAATTTGCCAATGTTCCCCTCTAGATACCTTGCAATGTATTCTTCTTTGGCTTCTGCAATGTTGAAATAATTTTTTCTTTTAGAAAATTGAAAATAATGCATAATTTCATTCAGTAATAACAAAAAGTACAAACCTTCAGGCGTTCTCGTTTTAATATGTTTACTAATATCTTCCCAGTTTCCATATCCGAATTGTTCAATTGCATCGAGTAATCGGAGATGTTCTCTCGCTGTCCAGTTTCCTCTTCCATTGAAAATACTGATAGTGTCGGAATCCTGGGAAATTAACTATATATGAAGGTGGTTTACGCCACGCAAAAAATTATTTAATATTGTGTTCCAGAGTTTTCTTCTTCATTAAAAATCTATGTTAGCAAAACAATTAAAAATGCTCCAATTTAATTTTACATTTTAACAAAATTTTGAACTTCAAACCAATCCAATCTCTTCGATGGAACATTTTTTTATGAAATTCTATATGTTAGCTTCATGAAACATAAAATGGACTTTTAAACAATGAACATCAAATGACGAACGTTAATTCACAAATGTTACGAAGTTTTTAAGAATTAAATAATTAGTGATTAAACTCAAATTGATTTCAAGATTTGTTATTATGATATGACTGGAAATTTGGTGATAAATGACAATTTTCCCGTGGAACGTATTGATGGAACTTATTCTAATGACATAAAAAAAAAACAAAATGATTCTTTAATTTTAATACGATAGTTTACAAATAAATTGAACTCTCTCAACAGTTAATCAAGTTAACTCTCGTTCAAATCATATCAATTGAAAAGAATCATTTTATTTTAAAAATTAATACACAGAATCAATAAATTGCTTTTCATTCAACTTACCATGAACTGATAAGGGTGATCGTTTTTATGTGGACCTATTTCAGCACCAGCCGAAAAGCACTAAAAGTCAAAATCTTTTTAATAAATTTAAATAAAACTTAAGAACATACCAAATAGCATTTAAAGAAAAATCAGAATAATCATTGGTTGAAATTTGAAAGTTTAAATCTAATATAAAATAATCCATACATTAATTTAAATTTGAATGCAATTGAATTACCCGCCAAAAAGTTTTGAATTTTTTTGAATTCATATTATTTGAAATAAAAAAAAACATATTTGAATTTGCCGCCAAATAAGGATTCGATTTTGTTTACATTTTAATTGTTTTCGTTTGCATTTGTTTCGACGCCTAACCTCAAATTTTACGTTAGATTATTCAAGTAGGAGGGTCACGTGACATTGATTATCGCAACTCATCATAATGAATACCTGTAGGCAAAGGTCGAAATCGGGACATTCTGCGCATTTGACGCGTAAACCCGTAATATCTTCTTGGCAGTATGTGCAAGCGTAATTTGTGTACAAATCTGAAACCAAGAAACAATGCTTAGAATCAATACAAGCTCCGAATTTGCTGAAAATGTTTAGTAAAATTGTACGACGATACGTACCCGCCATTGTTGCGAAGCTGCGGCGTTCTTCCAGAATGGTCTGGATGACGTCACCGCACGCACCCAAAACTAAAACATTGAAGCGTCACGTCTAACGGACATGATCGATCTATGGATTACAGTAGCTTTTAAGAGCAAAGCTATCGTTTAAGCCACTATTTGACAAATCAACGATAACGAAAAACGGAAAAATGTCGCTTGGAAAAATAGATTATTTATGGCCAACCGAGGCGTTCGGCAGCAATGCGCATGCGCGCCAACGTATCCCGGGACGACTCACAGTACGCAGGCGACGCTGCACGCTGCCAAACACAAATGCACTATTGCAATTCACAAGCTACCATTTATATGCGGCCGGATGTGCGTTAAAGGTTCGTTTTCAAGTCCGGTAAAGGTCAGTGACACTCAATTGTTTGGGTGTCCGGTCATTTGAATTGCAAACAAAAAGAAAGATAAACAAAATGCAACGTTAAGTTACTCTAGACTTTTTAGATCTTGAAAAACGATTGAGGTATTAACTGAAATTTGTTTTTACAGATCGATTGCAAAATCATTGTTTATTTCTTTGTTTAATGTAATGTAAACAAACGATTTCTTTTTTTGTTAAAAATTGTGAATTGTTTAATGCAATAAGTATCAACAGATTGGAGATGATTGGAAAATAGAGATGATTGTTGACAAACATTGAAAATAATCAAAATTTAATAATCATCTGCATATAAACAATTGGCATTCTTTTTTCCAGGGTGAAAAGAAAACGTCAGTCAAAAGAAGAACAATCAAAACAGCCTTGTTTTTGTTGAGCTTGCCTGTCCCTGATTTCCCGCCAATTCTGCCGAAAGGACGCTGCTGAACTCCTCAAGCATAAATTCCCGCCTCTTCCCGAAATCCAGAGAACTTTTGGTAAATAATCAACGAACTTTATTTTACAAACAACAAAGGTTATTTCCGAACGAATTTTTGGTGATTTAGTTTGTTTATAAGAACAAGGTCGGTGAACTTGAAAAATATAAACAAACGAGTTATTGTGGTCACAAAATATTTTTCCTAAAAGAAACACCAAAACAATAACAAAACATCTTAAAAAATAGTTGGAACTGTTATCAGAAAGAACAACAGTTTTTATTTTCGTAAAATAGTAGTTGTATTCATAGAATTTATACAGTTTTATTCTACAACAATTTAATTACAATATATTACAGCACAAATAAAAAAATTATCTCGATAAATAATAAGCTCAGACACCATTTGTCAGGTAATTTTTGTTTGCATGTTAACGCCGATTTAAATGCATGTTTAATAACAAAGTCAGACTCGTAATTCGCATATATCAAATAGCATCAAATCTTTGACTTTGTTTACAACCTAAAAACATATATACAAACTCGTGCATGTACCAATAAATAAAACTTCTTTGATGTTTCATTTGTGATTGTCTCAAGATTTTTCATATGTCGTTGCAGTTTTCATTCTGCTTCAGCAAAATACTTTAACTTATAACAAAAAAATGTCAAGACGCAAGAACCAAAATGTTTTTGTTGATGTAAATTCTTTTTAATGCAAAAATTAGTTATCAATAGTAACAACCTTGTAAATTTCAATCAATATATGGGGGTAAATTTGAATACAATTTAACAATATTGAACTAAGATGATAAAGTCATGAAAATCAACTTATTAGAATTTGTTTACGTACAAATGTATGTATATCATCTATACACATTCGTATAAGATAAACGACGTATCGTATGAACTTTTGCTCTCGAGTCTTTTGGTATCACAGTATTGGAATTCTTTGAGAAAACTGGGGAAGTCAACAAAATAAGCATACCTAAAAGCGCTCACAATTCGTTGTTGTCTCGCGGCGTTCTGTCTCTTTCGCCGTTTGAAGTATCTAGACTTTCCCGCGACAAGTGAACATCGTTAACCGTCATTTTGTTTCTTAATTTTCGTTTCCTCTCGCCACCATTATCGTTATCATTTCCATTCGTTTTTCTACGCTGTACCAACTTTTTCAGCGCCTCACTAAACTGCATCAGTGTCTCTGCAATTGGCTTCTCCTTGTAAGACTTCTCGATATCGTTAATAACTTTGTCCTCCTCAGAAGTCAGTTCCTCCATCAAGTGCTTGAATTGACCAATAATTTCTTTCAGACTTTCCTTAGCGTCAACTTCATCCGAAGCAACTGTCCCAACTTCTGTACTGCCTTTACTCTCCGTCTGATCTTTCTCAAAGTCTTTCTCTAATTCGTTAAATTGGCTAATGAGGTTTCTTATACTCTCACGCACACGGACGTTGGAATTTTTTTCCCGCGAGTTGTCATTTGTTTTTCGTTTCAGAGTCACCGTCTCGGTGCTCTCGCCACTTGCTCTTTTTGCCACTGGAATGTCTTTCTTCACTTTGTTACCAATCGACGCTTCTGACCTCTTAGATCGGATCTCTTCCATTTTTTCTTGGATGAGTTTCTTCACGGATTCTTTTATACTTTCCTTCGGTCGACGTTTTTCAGCGCTTAGCGTTGAGCCCTCAACATTTGACATGTCACCAGAATCTTCATCTTCAAATTCTTCATTGTCAGCGCTTTTTGTATCTTCATCATTATTGTCTGTAATATCGTCAATTTCATTTGAAAATTGTAATTTCTTAGCTTCTGAATTTGAAACAGGAGCTGAAAGATCATTATCGTTATTACCTTCATCATCAGTTTCATATGAGTTATTACTTTCAGCGGGTTCAGTTTCTGGGACAGAGTCGCCTTGAGCCAGAATTTCATCGTCATTACTCTTTACATCGTCGCACTCATCGTCATCAAAGTTATCCTCAAACACGCTTTTTGACTCCATGGAAAACTCAATGACATTCGGTTCGTTTGTGTTTTCTTCGTCAGGTGGTATCGTTGATTGAATTGAAAGATAATCAGTCTCCGGAGACATCGGTTCCGAGTCTGGATTTTCTATAGATCTCATAAGATCGTCAATCATTCGTTCCTTTGATCGAAGTGAATCATACAAAAAGTCCGGAGTCTCTTCGTTCACAGCCCCAGCAAATGGTTCATCAGGTTCGTCTTTTATAACTCTGTGGAACGGCACATCAGATTTTCGCTTCATCACAAAGACAACTGGTTTGGTTTTTATCCTAATCGGTGGTATCGTGTTGTAATTTATTGCGATGTGAGAAAATCCATCGACAGAATCCAAGATGTCGTGAGTTTTCAAGTACGGTTTTATGTTTGGGGAGTATTTGCTCCTTGCCTCGATGAGAAGGTGGGTATACTTCATAATCTCCGGGTCGTCAAAAGTCAGATTCTCTTTTTTGGAATACCTGAAAAAAAATGTTTCAACTGTTTGATCTGAGTTAGCAAACATGAAAATTTGTTATTCAACCATCTACCTCCAATGTGAATTCACTTGCGTGAATCTGGAGACTCCAGTCTGGGCGCTGAGATTGTCAATATGAACGAACGCGGTAGTATCTTTTTCAATTCGGTGTAGTCTCGTTATGGCAACACCCCCTGGATAGTTGGATTTGGCAACACAAAGTAGGAACAGAGAAAATAGAGTATTAAAAAGTAGGTGACCAAGAATGCCTAGTGCAAGTAAGTTGTAGAGCTTTGATTTCTTTCTATTCTCCCATCTGGAATTCAAAGAAGAATTTTAGTATAATGGCTGGTTTAGTTTAGTTGAAGTAATATGAAAAAGTGTATTTCAAGAAAAAAAATTGCTTACATTCGGTAGCAGGCTGCTGCAGCAGCTACGTTCAACAAAGGGAAGACATAGATAATGAATCGAAGCTCCTTGTGTGGCAGGAACGAAAACAACAGGATAAACGTGATTGCTGGTACTGTCAGGGCACGAACTCGAGCGTCCCAAAACAGTCCTAATGGTATTAGAAAGTACGATAAACCGAGCCCTCTTGGCAATGCCGAATAAAAGTACCACCAAAAAGGAGATACACCCCAGTCGCTACTCTTGTTGAGAATTGCATTAAAGTAGAAGACTTCTCCTTCAGGCCACAGTAGTCTTTTCCAAAAAAACGAGTCGACTATCAGAGTCAGTGATAAGAAAAATATCCCTGCTGGGATCGCTATTCTGAATAATCTGGAACAAAAACAAAATCAACTTTTCAAATCTTCTAATGACTATCTTGTTAGATAAGTCGCAAGTTTAAACTTACCTTTGGATTGAAATTTTTGAATTCGCAACATCGTACAAAAGAAATAAACCCAACAGTAGAGCCAACTCGGTTCGAAATATAATTATGGCTGCGGCGGACAAATAGATGAATATTATGTGATTTTGCTTCAACCATCCGTAAAGTGCGATCAACACTGAAATTGAGTTTCAAATTGTATAGTCAATTGCAATCTGAATTGGAGATTTTTTAAACTATATAATAAGCTATATGTGGCAAGTGAGAGAATTTCATTCTATGACTTCATTTCTTATTTGTTACGAATTTGTAATTTATCTTTAGAAGTTTATAATAATATACAATACCTAGAGGCATAGTCATTATGTTTGGAAGCGGCCTGCTGAGATAATACATGAAATGATACTGGGTTATCGTTATGGCTACAAACCAGTTAACAAACTTAGCCCCGAAAATGGATTTCAATCCTTCTCTGTACAACTTGAGACCAAAAATAACAACTAATGCTAACGTTGCTCTAACTGAAACAAAAAATTTCATTTAAAGTTCACAATTCGACAATTCAAATTTGATAACTAACATTTTTCAAGAAGTTTGACAAATTAGATATTGTTTGCGATGGTTGGAAAAATAAAAGTACATACCCACCTACATATTGTGAGCAAAATTTATTGAGCTTAAGATATTTGACTGTTTCCACAAATGGAGAAGCAATTCCTGATATGATTAAAGGTCCCAAAAAGGATCTTGGCACGACCCCAGGGAATTCATGGTGGTCATACTAAAAATAAAAAAGTCCTTGTTATTCAATTCCAATTTAACTTATAAACTCTCAAGCAGAAAAGAAACGGTAAAAAAATTTTAAAAATAATATAAAATCAATAAACTTAAGTCGACTTAGTTATTTTAAATTAGAAAAAAGAATGTAACATTATATCAGATGTAACTTATTGTTTTTCCCGACCCAAGTTTATATCACAGATATAAATACGATAAAAGCTAACTTCCAAAATTAAACATTTTGGATGCCTCCCCCGCGGCATTAAGACGTTTAACGAAGCCTAATAAAAATAAATCATTGACAAATTGACGTCAAGTAAAAACGTTGCACGAAAGAGAAAATTGCAATCGCCCAATAAACAAAATGTCACCGATTCATGAATTTATTAATCAGTTAAGTGAAGTCGGGACGGTTATGCCAAAAGTTATTTTCGTGTATTCTAAGTTTGTACACGAACACATAGTAAATGGGTAGATATGGCATAGTTATGACTCTAATTTTAAATTACGCTCAACAAATGTTATCCATTGACTGTCGAAAGCACGTCGTTCGACTGTCAATAAAAGCCGCACCAACAAAAGCGTCCAATTATAAACAAATTGCGAATAATTACCTCGTTTAGGTTATAACCGTGGTACAAAATATCGTGCATTGCCTGCAAATTGAAACTTTCCTCGACTTTGGTGAATGGGCAGAACAGCAGGTGAACTGCCGCCACTGACGTGATTAGATAGTCGATCATTTTGCAATTGATTATCACTGATTTTCGTCCATTATTTCATTCAACTCGGCTCATTTCATTTAACTTGACGAAACCGCACATTCGCTCTTACTTTTCCCAAGACCTCAAGCAACCTCAAGGCACTGCGGCAAATGACACGTGATATCGTCGTCTGCTTTTCAGTGACGTTTACACAGCTCCTAGTTTACAATGTGTTGTTTGAAAGAAGGTGGCGCTTGCTAGTAGTACTGCAGTTGGTAAAAACGAAAAGACGTGCTTTTTCAAAATCAATGAATTTGAGTTTTGCTAATTATTGCAAAAAATGATAACTTTTCAAGTTTTATTTGTTTGGAATACAAAATTAGGGGAAAAATAATTGAAAAAGCAGTTTTCAATAACTTTAAAAGTAAATATAGACAGAAACTGTTTTTTATGCAAAAAATTTTTATTTCTATCAGTAATAACATAATTGCAAAGGTTTATATATATAAAACAGACGGTAGAATAATTATAAAAACAATTTTTCAACAAGAAGAACTTGGAAAAATTTGTTCGATCCATTATATATTTCATTTGCAGATTATTTATAATGTAACGCGCGGGGAACTTACAGAGCAGTGCATCCGCGAGAGACTTTTTAAACATGCTAAATTCAGACGAATGGCGAACAATGCATCACTCAAGTGCAGAACAGCTGGTGCAATGTATCAAAAAATTTGTTCCTGTCCAAGCTCGGTATATGAATATCAAATAACTCTAACAAGCAAACAGTACACACACACAAACACGCGATGTAATTTCATATAAACGTTTGGGTTGAATTAACAATTTACAAACATTCCTTATCTCAACATTCTCAGTTTTTCATCAGCGTACAAAAATAATTAAGTCGGGTCTGAGGTGTATACGAGTAGTTTTCATAGAATTCTTTATTCAAAAATTAACGTCGCAGTCAAAGGCGCGCTTTAGCGTCGCGGTTTTGGCGCAGCACGAGTTTTATTATGTTTCATGCGCTCGCAAACAGGAATGTGCCTTTCCGCGGCCGCCTCGTTGAATTTCCGATTGCAATGTGGACATTGGATGTAGTGGCTGTTGTCACTCACTGGAGGAGGTGGCAGATCGCTCAGTTTGCCACCGGCAGCTAGATGAGCTTGCACTTGTTTCGCTGACCGGATAGTCGCTATGAATTCCTCGTGCATTTTACGCCAGTCCGATGACTTTTTCACTTTGGACTGAAATTCAAAATAGACATTCATATTCCAATCGAAGAGATTTATCTAAGAGATCGTTTGATCAGTCTTTTGACAATTTTGTAGAGGTGAAATTTGTTGAAATAATTGAAGTTTTTTGTACTACTTGAAGTAGGCCTCCTGAAATCTATGAAATCTGTTTCAACATGTTGTATGATACTATTATGATTGAAACGCTCCTAGTAACTGCAAGCAGACTTAGAAAATGTTGAAGTATTTGAAATACCTTTGTGAACTGACGATTCATTAATCTTATCGACAATTTCAGAATGTCCTTGACATTAATTATAAGTTTCGAAATATTCAAAGTACTACATTTAGTGATTGAAATCTTTGAAGTCATTGAAGTCAAGAAAATAGGCATTGTAAAAGTATTTCACTTAAAGTCAAAAAACTTCAATAGTGTTCAACCCCTTGCATTTATCAATCAAAACTGGCACAGCTCAAACATAAATAAAGGTATAAAAATGGGTCTTAGAGATCCAGAAAAAGTTTTTATCCTTACAAAATTATACTCATTCATTATTTTTTTGGATTACCAATTACTTTTTTACATTCAGCATCAAAATTGCCTGTTTTCAATGGTACAGTCAGAGTAGAAATACTTAAAATTTTCAGATAGCAACAAAACCACATTTTATCGACGAATGTTGGAAAATTGTTGGTGATGAATGTGGAGAACTCAGACTATTCATTTTAGCATAAATATTTCTATGGAACGTAATTATTGTATGTTTCTTTGAAAGCGTTTTTTAATTGAAGTACTGTATAATTAATTTGAGCTTAGATTGATGAAAAATCGTGTTTTTTGATTGATAATTAATTTGCAAAGCTGATGAGCGTTTAATTAAACTTAAAATAATAGACAAAAGAAATGTTGCGACCAACCTCTTTTTTGGTTTCCTTCTTTCTAACAAAAGACTCCAATTCGGTACCTTTAACGCGGCACATTACTGAATCGAATTGCCGCCTCTTCTTTTGAGCGGATTTCTCGCAAATCTGCTCGTGACGGGCCACACGTTCTTGCGCAAAGTTGCGACCGCATATTTTGCATTTGGCGAAAATGACACTATAAATAACGACAAAAAGCTGAATGAGACTTTATTGTTGACTTTTAGTATCGTGTTCTTACTAAATTTCAGTATACTGCCCCTTTACGTTTATCCTCATAAAAAAACCCGCGCAGCCAATTATCCTGATATTTTTACAACCTTTTTTTTATAAATAAATAAATTTGAGAGTCAAGTTGAAAGTTCAATTGGTTCAATTATTTAAATTGCATTTAAGGTTATTCTTTCAAGTAGGAGAAATTTGTCAAATCGCCTATAGCATTAGAGAATTTGCCTCAAATTAATTTACTTTTGATTTGACTTACTCGCTGTTATTTGCAGGGGTTGAGTTTTGAGGTTTCAAACTTGAAGAATTTGCTTTTGGTGTTGTGACTGGTTTCTTTGTGACAGTTGTTTGATAATTTCCTCGTGATGCAATGCTGTCGGACGAAAGTGATGATGTCGATCGAACTTCATCTCTGCTGCTATAAAATGGCTGCAAAAAATCAAATTCTGTTGATGAATATACTTTTTAGAATTATTGAAAAGAAAAGTGTTGTTTTATCGTTCATGATTTATATTTGAAATTTTAATAAACATATCTCAGATATGATTTATGATTCAGAAACATTTATTTTAAGTTCGGGCTTATATTAATGTTGGTTCGCTCGAATAGGTCGAGATTTTTTGGCCATTTGCAAGAGATTTATGTTCTATCAAGTGTACGGAGGAGTCTGCAGGTAGTTTGTTGTTAAAGGCTGCGTTTATTCTTGAAAGAATAAACAGTCGTGGAAGTTAAATTTTTATTTTCAGTTGCTTTCGTTGTTATTTATCGCACAGTTTGTCTATTTTTCGTTTCAAATATTCATACCATTTTTTTTCAAGTCCATAGACTGAAATTATAAAAAAAGTAGAAAAAAAGTTTGGTTTATGAACTTTTGAGCTGCCGAAATGCCTTTCATTGTTATCACTTACATTTACCGAATCGCTGGACTTCCTTGGCGACCCGTTAAACATATTTTTTTTCTCGCTTGATAAAAAATTTCGTTGAATTTTATTCTGCACCGCATCCTCGAAAAACAAATCTTCGCTAATTTTCTTATATTTCTTCTCCGGCAGCAATTTATTTGAACGAGGAACCGCTCGTCCTAAAGATTTTACTTCCTTTGAAACAGAGGATTAAAGGATTACGTTTCAATGTTTGTCCTATATAAGTATTCGTAGAATATGAAAACTTTTCATCATACCACAACTAAACACAGTTTTTTGCAATGAAAAACACAAAAAATAATAAGAACATAAGATAAAAATTATGATAGTTATTGAGCATAAAATACTGTAAAATTGGGGTTTAAATTATAGGCAGAAAATGAGATCTGTGTAAAAAAACAAATCTGCTTTTTGGATCGTTTAAAAAATTTCAACATCTGGACAGTTTGAAACTCGTACTTATAAACAGTTGTTATTTTTTTGTATTATGTAGTTTTATTTTATAACTTTGAAGTAGTTGTCAAAAACTTTAAAATGTTGAATTCCAATCTCTGTCAATACACTAAGAAAAATTGATTTTATGTCTTCTTCGTGGGCAATTTCAATTTTCAAGATTTCGTATTAAAAGTTCTGGCTTCGATACGAGTTTTAAACTGCACTGATTATATACTTTTATAAGTTCAAAAATTATTCACAATTTCATGAAGTGAATGTCTCAGTGGCAATAATTTCGTTTCTTTACCGAAATCGCGACCGGCTGAAATATTCATACATTAATTCAGAACAGAAGAAGTGGGTCACTGCGACGCATTTTTAGTGACCACATTCAACATTTAGCATTCTAAAAAGAATTTGAACAAATCAGAGTAATCTCTAATAAGATGTAAACCAAACTGAACTTAGTTTTTGAAAATGTTTGAACAAGAAATTAGACTTTTGTATACTAACTTTTGTCTTAATTTCCGGGCTTTTCTTCTGAACAACAGCCTTCTTTGTAGATATTCCTGGAGGTTTATTAGTTTCTGTACTTCCTCGTCTTGGTGATTGTTGAACAGGGCTCGACGAATTAGTACTTCTGAAAATTTGCAATTTCATTTTCGACTGTTAATTCAATTTCCAATAATATCATAATTAGTTTAAATTGCGGTAAAAAATCACGTCAAAAAAGAAACTGCAGAAATAATTTGATCTGAGCATAATTGACGATTCAAAATCCAATATGCATGCAAATTCAAATATCACGACGAAGAAATGAAACAGGACAGTGAGAGATGACATGCAGTGTAAAGAGCCGTGTGATTTTCAATAGAAGGTTATTAGGTTTGCCAATGAGATTTCACCTGTAACTGACACTTGGCACCTCCGGTTGCTTTTTCGTAAAAGTGGTTTTTGCGGCGACGCCGTCTCCTTTTACGTTCGAGACTCTGGATCGTTCAGGCTTCGTCTCGGCTGCTGATGACTTGTTTGCGGCGGATCTGGTTATAGGAAGTTTGTTGGAAGCCAAGTTTGTTGGGACCTGTTCGGTTCCTTTGCTCTCTAGGTCATTGGTCACTCGTTTTCCGCCTCTGCCGTGATCCATCAGCTGCACTTTTGCCAGCGCCTCGGTTCTTTTGTTCCCAAAGGTTTGCTGTAATTCAAAACAAATAAGTTTTGCAGTGTCAAATCGCAAAGTTCCCACCGATCTTCGTCACTTTTCTATTTCTTACTCAAGAACAAAAGACACAAACTATTAATCCACTATTGAACTCCAAACTTTGTTATTTTTTTATTGAATACTTGTTATTATGAAACTCTGGACAAATCGAAATGACAAATTGATATTCTATCAGATATTGACAATTGAAGCTCCATCTTCCGTGCGATTAAACCTCTAATGATCGACAGACCTTGTTTTCATATCCGTTTCGATTAATAGGAAGACAAGCATTGTTTCCGTTTCCGAGATCGCTGATTGTTTGGTTGTATTGTAAACTGTAGGATTTGTTAGATGAGTCGGTTTGTTCTGCGCCTTCGGCGTTGCTGTTGTGATCTGCACGTACAACTCGTTTGACAGTGACCGCCTGACGAGTTGCAGCCGTGGATCTGTTACCAGTCACGTATGAGGGTGTCGTAACGCTGTTCGTTATACGTTTCCTGTTGTTCGACTTGTTATCCAGCGGCTCGAGTGGATGACTCCTGTCGATACCCTTCACCGTGGCTTGACGTCGATCGTCGAACATCTGCCGCACCTGCAAATGCGCAAAAGTGTTTCCCATCATTTGTCTCCACTAACGAGCCCAAATCACTTGTCAAAGTTTGTCCAAGTTTTTTTTCTCGAACCAATCCATTCCAATCTATCTCTTCCTCTTAAATAACAATAAAACAAAATCGATTTCGTTCAGTTGTAGATTATTTTTTATTTGAGTCATAACTTACTGTACAAGTTGGACTTTAAAAGTAAACTCACTAATGAGTTTATTTACGTTTTAATTCAAACTTCATGCCTATAATAACCTTGACTGAAAAGTATTCCTGGACTCAAGTAAACGAGTACTTGAGAAAAAAGTCAGGCCAAAGTTTGCAAAGGAGCGTCGAGTGTGTTTGTTAAACAAATCTTTCTCATGGTGCAGCACGAGTGTGCGCTACAATAAGCGGCAAAGTTAATTACCAATTAAAGATAAAACGTGTAACGATCCCATTGATGTTAAGCGGTTTTGCAGCCGCGCTTGGCAATAGTTCAAGGTTTTGTTAGATCGTTAATTAGAGGCGATGGCCAAAAAGCGCCCGCACAATTGAATTCGTGTGGATTTATTGTCGCAAATAATGGACACGATTCAAGGACATGGTGGAGCTGATGACAGGTTGTCACTGCCGTCAAATCAACGCCAACACTAACGCGCTAGTGGTTCATTATTGTTAGGCATAATTGGAAGATGCATATGATCAAAGCAATATCGATTTCGCAGTCGTTTCAAGTCGTTTATAATTTAATTTGTTTCCTGTCTTTGCTGTGGGCTTTGAAACAATGGACTCACAGCTTTGTTTTTCTTATCGTTGCTCAATGTTTGAATAGATACGATCTTCTATGCAAAAAATAACAAAAAATTTGACGTTAAAAACGTAAAAGTAGTCGTAAAATGAATTTAAGTTATTTAATTAGCTGAACCAAACCAGGAAATCATTTTTTTGAGGTTGTCAAATTAGACTGTGTTTCATCTGAAGAATGACAATAATTTTTAAATCACAATTTTTTGCTTCGATGCTCTTTAAGTTAAAATGTAGTTACTAAATTGAAAAATATTCTATGTGAAATATTGCTACTAAAAATAGAATTCAGTTTGTTGAATGCTTTTTAGAATTTCATCATTTTGTGTCGAGCAGTTTTTGAGAAAATTGAGAAAATCTTTAACAACATTTGTTAATAAACCAAACTTATTTGAAATTATTAAAAAACCTGTTCAAAACATGTACCAGACTTTTTTATTTCAAAGAACTCAGTGAGTTTTCGAATGTCCATTCATTATTTGTTATTTTTTCAGAGACACAAATAATGGACAGAAGAGGAAAAGAAGAGAAATGGTACCTTGCCATTGGACGAAGTTTCACGCATGATTGTAGTGGTTCTGGAAGCAGTTTGGCGTTCCATTGCCGGATCTTTTGGCTTATTCAAGCCGTTGATGGAGCCGGCGCTACCTTTGCTGGCGATATGGTAAGCCCTTTGTTGACGTTGATCGTAGAGTTCAAGCAGGCGCTGTTCTTTTTCCCGCAAATGCCTCTGTTGAAAGCGAGCCTGCAATAGTGAAAACAGAGGGCAATTATCGTTATGCGCTTATTTGATCTTGCGCGCTTTGCACAGCTACATCAAAGCGTGTAGACATAAACAATCTCTGTTTGACTTGATTCAGAATTAAATTTGAGGAGCGACATGTCGCCCCAGCCGTTCGCCCGATGTTCAACATTCTGATGTCATGGCTCTATTTGACTGCGTGCATATGTGTTTGACTAAGTGCACATGTGTGGTGTGCCCTGAACTACATTCGTCTCCGATTCGCAAGTATGCAATCTGTGACTTATCGATTCAGCTGTAACCCTAGGCACATCAAGGGCCGGGATAAACTAATCGAAATGTTACTGCTTTGTTGTACGCCTGTATGTACCGGCTCGGCAATATCAATTACAGACAAAGATTAGATTGTCCTCAAAAGGAAGCCAATTTGCAGGAAATCATCATTTGTTTGCCTTGCCATTCACAAGGTTGAACGTCAGAGGCCGCGGCTCATTCTCGTATGCTATAAAAAAAAAGACTGCCATTGAATGAGAAAAAAGCATCGTTTCCTTGATACGCAATTTGGAAATGGTCTCTGAATGCCATACGTGAATTTAAATCGAGAAAGCAGCATGAAAACGGGTATCAAAGTCTTTGAACGTTACGTATTTTATTTGGATTTGAGAATCTGACGAGTGTATCAATATTTCGATTCCCTTTGGGATGAGGCTGCTATCGAACGATATCGAATGTGTCCATTGTGTGCCTCATTGGAAAATGAATTAGCATACGTACTTTTCGGATCCGCGAGTTTCAGAGATTTTTTTTCTCCCTCCTCGTGCAGATATTACAATGATAAATTATTTCCATCTAAGAGGTTATCCGACGTTGGAGAGATTTTATTTTAAGTGGATGAATTATGCATCCTCGCGAACAATTCAGACAGGCGATTTTTTATGATTGAAAAACAAAATAACATAATAATCAATAACTCGAGAGTAAACAAGTTTGTTGTCGGCTTACTTTTAGCAAGTTGTAACAGTGATTGGAACTGTAATCAGTGCCATTTTATAGGTTGACAGGTAATCGAATACTTTGTTGATTTGAATTTTGTTGCCTCGTTAGCGCAAATTCTATTCCGCCGCAAAAGTCGAGTCTACAGACTGTCGCTGTGTGTGCAACGAAATAACGTTTCACTCGAGCTAATAATTTGAATGCTTTAAAATACGTTTGACAGGAATTTCGAAATTGGCTAACTTCATCCAGTCGTTGTGATTTGAATTGTTGACATTTTTTAACGTACCAAATCGACCGAAAAATTTGATTCAAATTTCAATCGCTGGATTGTAAAGGCAATGTCTTTTGTTTCGTTGAGTTTTTTAAATTCATGGAACCCGAAGTCGTACAATTATCAGCGACAATTACAGTTTTCAATTTCGCATTAAATGATAAATGAGGATTCAGTCGGTGCAAGAGAAGAAACCAAATCCCAGAGCAACTTTTTGTGCGGTGAAAATTCACATTGATGAAAATTAATAATTTATATTAAGAATAGTTATGACCCCGGCGAGAGAAGAGGGTTCATGTAATATGCATTGTTCGAATGATAATAATGCGCGAGTGCACAGCTTGTCATAGCAAGCTTATCATCGATTTCATCCCAATTTTTTTTCCGCGTCATATAAAATGGGCGCAGCTCGTAATCCTGGGCTCAGCCGTTCAAGTTAGAATTCCAGTCTAAAACCTTACTTGAATAAATTTGAATCGTTCAAGATACGTTCTACTTTTTCCTTATCGATATTGAAACGCTGAAAGTGACGTATGGCCCTAGTTAATATATGGATAGGTCGAAGAGCACCGGGCGAAGGAGAACTCCGCGAGAAAAAGTCATTCTCCTTTTATTATCTCGTCTCTCATATAATCCGCACAATAAAGTGCCCGATTCCTTTTTTTTATGAATACTTTGAATATATATATATAGTTGAAATTTGCGTTCGACTCATCCGAGCAACATTTACGATCGTGTTGTCTTCGATTCGAGATCACCTGGTGAAACACGAGGTGTAATTTCATTTTTTGTATTCTTATTTTTGCCGCGCTTTCATTGTCTTTGTGTCAACGAATAATAGCACTGAGAAGTGATAAAGTCTGGCTCGCTTTTTTCGTCGCGATAAGTCGAATAATGTTTTTCGTCGCCGCAATATAACGCGCGGCCCTTTTTTTCATCAGCCAAAAGAAACGGTTTGTGAATAAAAATCGTCGCGGTGAAATTTATTCAATTTACTGTAAAATTGCTTTTGTATGATTTTTATCGCTACAACGTCTCAGCAAATTATCTTTTGCTATTTGCGAGAGAGAGCTTTTTTGTGAAAATTATCGGTGGATATTTCAAGGAGATAATCCGAAACATTGAAGTTGACTTTGTGTAAAGTGGAAGGTAGAAAATTGCATCACACCGATATTGGACTGGCCGCCTTAGTCGCCAGATGCTAATCCAATCGAAATTGTTTAGACCATCATGAAGTAAAAGCTGTTCTTAGACGAAAAAAAAGTGGATTGTGACTTTTCGCACGAATGCTTTTGCGACATTCTTTATTCGCACGCCAATTGTTTTGATCACCACTCGATAAATGCACTCTTGTGGACTCTCTAGTCTTTTACAAGTTTAGAGAGAAAAAAAAGAAAGTTGTTATTTTTCTCAAATTTCATTTAGTTTTTCTAATTTTCTTATTATTGATATCAACTGGAAATAAATCACGTTTCAATACTTCCAGCTTAAGTTTTAGATGCTTATAAAGAATCGGGAAAAAATGTTTTCAAGCAGAAAAAAAAATATAAAGAGAGTCCACGTAACTGGTTGGCGTTCGAAGCACGAACCAAATGTAGTCTCCGTGGTCAGCCTTGTCTTTTTTTTATGCACTTGTAACCAAAGTTGAAAAGGAACCACGAAGTGAGAGATATCTCGTGACTATAAATGGTCATGAATGTCGCGGGCATTAACTTTCAGACGACGTGCATGTGCTTGGCAGGATTCAGCCAGACTTTATGTAATGCAATTAAAGATAGCACGTTGCTCGATATTTCAACGTCACCAATCATCTTATTTGAGTCACTTATGATTATTCTTCGTGTCCAGAAATCACGTTTTCATTTTTAATCAGATTCTTAACCTGGTTTCAGATTAAAATTAGCTACCTCGGTTGTATGAATTTGCTTAACATTTGTTTGATAAAAAGTGAATGAAAACTTATAATTTTCGTTTGCTAAATATTCAGAATTGAAATACAACGTTTTTGCTCTGATTTAAAAAATCTTGACTAAGGATCTGACGACTACATAATTCTTAAAGTTAAGTATGACTGATTTTCACGGAACAACTGATTGAAAAACAATAACAATTTTTTGTTGTTATACAAAATTCGTTAAACAGTTAATCAAATATTTACTGCGATCCAACGATCTCTATTGTTAAAAAGGATGCTTGTCAGATATTTCAATTAATATCTTGTTGATGTTTCGACGTTGCATTGTTCATGGTAAAGTTATCAGTTACTAGTAAATTACTAGTAACTGATGGGACACTGCGAATCAAGAAAAAAAGGCAAATATCAATACTCCAATTATCAGAAACAAGCAAATTTGTTAACGATGCTTTTGCAACTCAAGTTCCGTAACAACTTTGATTATTAAATTACAATACCTTTGAATGATATTTTCAGAATCATTTAACAAAATATTTGCTAGAAAGGAAACTTTTTTGACATCGATACCAGACTTTTTAAACGAAAGTGTTCTTGTAAAAATTGCTAGCTTTTGTATCAAATGGTACGTTTGACGCGAGTCTAGATAAACAGCGCTGAGTGTTCGGTGTCTTCTTTTCGGATACACTCAAGTTGATTCAGGAGTGGTCATTTAATATATAATAGCTCGTCACTTAGTGGGAGTGTCACTCGAGTATCCATTTTTTTTTGTAAAAGCAGTCTGTACTCATGTATCAACTAACTACGTTGATGCTATTTGCTGTCAAACTATTCGCGTGTGTAATGCACAGTAACTGATGTGCATTGCTTCATTAATTATAATGAGGTGTCCAAGTTATTAGACATTGTAGACACATGCATTGATACTAGCCTAACTACCCTGTTTGTATGTAAATAGCCCTGTATAATTATCACAAAAGTGGAGATTTCTTGAAAGCCCAAGGTGCGGTAGTGATTGTGGCTCGTATTATTTTTATTTTTATTGAACGCATAAAATAATGAGAATGTTGCAGTTGCCCAGTAGAGTGTATGGTGAATCAGATAAAAGAAAAGGTGTTAAGCGTTAATGGTTATCCATGTTAATGCACTGAGTTAAAATAAAATAATGTGAAATCAATAATGATGCCTCAGTTTGAGCTCTGTAAAGTAATTCTCTCATTTTTCCTTTCTCGCTATTAAATCCAAACTGGAGTGCAATTTAGTTTATTGTAATGAAACACGTGCTGCTCTTTATTTTACAACCCATTGTTTTTATCTGCGCGGCTTTCTTTAATTCAGATTGGAATTGAGTAATTAGAATTTATAATGATTCCAAAGGTTCGAAATGCAACGAGTAAGCACGGTTAATTAAATTATCAAACTCTCACGGTTACTGGAATTACGTCGCCTCGGGCGCGTTTGTCATGTTTATCATACTTTGATGCAATAGTTACATTCTTATCATTTGATTTATACTCCCATTTCGCGTTGAATATTTTTAATTGAATAAAATTCGTTGTTCAAAGTAATCAATGAAATATAGACGAGTTTGAATATAAATTAATTGATTTAATTCAATCTCTTTGAGTTATTATTGTGAAAGGAGATTATAAATCTTTCATCATTTATGGTAAAATTAATAAAATACTCGAGAGCGGAATTTCACTTTGTTGATAAAGGTTGCAAGTCAAATATCGTGAAGCACATAGAAGAAGACAGAGAAAAGTTGGCTTTTAAACTGTTTCAATTTATAAGTTACCATATAATCGAATCCATAAGAGGGTTTGAAGTCTTGAGCCGCCCAAGAAGATGTTCCGTTTGCAACGACCCCTCGCGTTTCTAAGATTTCTCGATCGTTGGCCATTTTCTACCTTTTAAGCTTTTTTTTCATCGATGCCATAAAATTTTCATTTCTTTTACCGAGGGAAGTTTAAATGCTGCATTGCGATATAAATGGCTTCCGATTGGCATGACTGCGATGCTCAAAGCTGAAGCTTAATTAGCTGACGAATATTGCCAGATATCTGGTCATCTTGTCGCACATCGTTTCGATTACCAAAACGAGATTAAACGCTGCAAAATAATATCAAAGATATCAAAATCGATTTTCAGTTCCATTTTTTTAACGACCAATCAAATTTTATAGAAAAGATTGGCTTTGAAGTTTGAATTACTGAAACTATTGAATTACCAATAAAATAGAGCAGACATTTATAATTCGATGGAATATATTTATTGAAAAATTACTAAAGAATTGAAATTTTGAAAATTTAACAAATATTTGAAATATGAAACTTTAATTCAGTTACAGTTGAAATTTCCATTTTTAATTTAAAAAATTTGAAACATATCATAAGACCTCTGGCAAAATGGTATAGAGAATATTGTATTTTCTCAATTTCTTCCCACGTAATATTTACAATAGAAGAACCTGCGAAACGATTGCAGCATGTACAATTCAAATATGCAATAAAAGTGGATACCTAGTTAGAGGATATCTTTTTCAATATTGAAAAATCGATTACAATAAATTTAAATTACGTGCAAGTGAGAGTTGTTAAAGATTTCTTTTAAAGTTAACATTGCTGTAGGCTTTAAATTATTAGTCACAGCGTGTTAACTTAAAACATTTATAATAATTCTAAACTTGAGTGTTCAACGTAACAGTTGAAATAAGTATTCAAACATTAATTATGCAAGCAACATGTGCGAGCGACGGAAAACAACGATTTCACTCGCATCGCACGCAAACCTCATTGTATTTAAAAATCTGTTGAATGCTTGTAATTATTATTAATTAAAATAATACGTCGGTCACTAACAAAAGGAATTTTTGCTTTTGCACTTTGTAATAATTCTAACTTTTGAATTTTTGTGTGTAGGAGGTCTCTCTTTTAATTTTTATATCATTCAACACAGTCAATTCAAACGACAAAGTTTTTTTTTATAGCATAGTATTATAGACAGCGCTGGACTAGTGTTTATAAACTGTAATGACAGAACTAGTTATACTTATTTATAGACTAGAGTTGAATGTTCCTCAACCATTAGGAAACGTCAGCGAATCTTCAGTCTTTACTAACAGTAACAATACAAAACCAATGCTTTTCATTCGGGACAAATAAAATTTTCAATAAACTAGAATACATTCCAAAATTAGACTGTCATATACAGTTGGTTGTTTGAAAGCATTCTTATACTCATACAAATAAATATTCGAACGAAAACTTTTTGTATGCTTCCAGTGCTATGCATTGTTCCAATTGTTAGCATCGCTAATACAAAAAATATTGGCAGGAAATTTCATTTTTAATTAGTGTTCAAACTCGTCGAAACAAAGTTTTGAATCAAAACAAATAACTATCTAAAAAAAGACCTAAAAACAAAACTTCTAATTAAAAGAAATAATTACACCGATTGTGGGCGTGTGAATTATACCGTGTAAAAAATGTACGTGCATTTAAAAGTAACAATTAAATCTGACTTTCGAATCTTACTCTTAATAGGTTGATTCATTAATGCAAGTTGCTAAATAGGCATAAGCAAAATGGTGAGCGATCGGTATGGCTGAAATGAAAAGCGAGTCTCGCATCATTATAAGATCGAACAGGAAGTAACAGCTACGAATCTGTGCGGCAAAGTAAACCAAACAGAAACCGGCGGTGTTTATGCATTAATTCGAGTCACACAGCGACTTGTCAACATAGGAGACGCTGAGGTATAATGAAGATTGAGCGACGGCCGCAGGTGATGAACGAGTTTGTGTGGCGTTAATAAGCACGCTGACTGTACGTTATTGCGCCCTATGGCCCAGTCGCATTTCCGCGTGCGAAATTACGAGCCGCCGTTGGGGGCCTTTGAGAAGCACGTCTAGCTAAAAGCCGCGTTCGACACGATACTGATGTCTGTTCTTTGTGCCGTCCACAAACCGCCTACGCTATGAAAGCTAGCGTACCGGTTGCCATCGCAACTGCTATACCGATTCCAAATGTCGCGTACACTCTTTTGATCGATACGCTTGCGCGCAGCTATTAGCAACCTTTGCTCATCGTTGTAAACCCCCTTACAGGTCTGCCAGCTAATTGATGTACCAAAGATTCGAATCGCTCGGCTCTCCTCTATTATGCAAAATGTTTACTTCCATCGATTGCCTCTTGCAACGACCCAGAAAAAGAATTTCATTTCAAATCAAGAAATTTGCATCGGGCGAAACACAAGAGCCCACAGAAATGTTCATTATCGGTGAAATTATGCGCGTTGAACGAAACGCTTTTCGGCGATCGAACAATTGTCTGTTTGTTTTGGCAATGGAACCAACTCGCTCCGAAGCATGCAAATTTCGCGAATGAAAATTTTGTTTTGCTCCGTTCTCATCTTTGCCACGAACGCTCCTTAATCTTTCATGTTATATAATTTATATCTGCGTTTGTAAGCATTTCGGTAATTGTGATAGTCGCGCGATATCGCAATGTTAGTCATTGCGCCGTGCGGTGAAATTAACGATTATATATTGTTCGCTAAATTTGATAAATTACGTCACATTTGCGTTGGTTATAATTTTGCACTGTCGCGATAAATTCGGCTTGAATTAATACGCTGAGTTATGATTTTTTCATGTTGCACTTTTGAATTTAAATTTTGATCACGCCTTTTTTTTATTCAAAAGAAACACTGCCAGTTTACATGCTAAATTGAAACGATGGATGTGAACTTAAAACGACACTGCGGGTTCTTAACCATTTGAATAAATTGCCATTCAAATTTATTTTCACCCAGCGTGGAATTGCAACGATAAATAATCATTCAACACTCTATTAACACCGCGGACGCATCTAAGCAGCTTACAAGTCAAATCTATTCCCTGAGACATGACACACACGTGTTCAGCCGAGCGCGACCAACAGCTGATTACTCATTTCAGATAATTGGCAAAACTGTCGATGTATTTTAATTAATTTCGTCTTGTTACCGCTAGGCGTCCATTAATGTTTCCAAGTATCAGGGCCAATCCTACACCTCGGGGCTTTCGAATTAATTATCATGAGAAATATGACAGCAAAAGTTCAACCACAAACCGCGGTGACATTTTTTTCAACGTACCTCGCGAGCAAAACTATTTCAAAGAAAAGTAATTGAAGTAAAAGAAAACATCTCATTGACAATCGTTTTACTAGAAACGAGACTGTTAGAAAACATAAATGGGGAAAAAGGGTAATTAAAAATTTTCTGCACAAGGGCTTTCCCGAGTTAGGTGCGTTTTAAGGTGGGACGTCGGGTACAATCAAAACAAAAGTTAAACAAACTTTTTTAACGTTAAATTATTATATTAGTTTTAACATTTCATGGCTGATTTTGCAACAAGTTATCAATAATGGTGTTATCAATCACCCGATACTGATTTTGAAATTGTTTTTGACTTTGTATGTAAGTTTGAAGGTTAAAAATAAATTTTTTTTAGAAAAGTCAGAATAAGTTTATAATTTGATCACGTATTCTTCTTGTTGTTATGAGTAGTCTGGCCAAATTTGAAAAAGTTTCCCTCAACCGAACTCGAGATATTCAATTCCAAACTTTCAGAAAAACTCATGCCTTCTATAGCTATATATATCATTTTGCCGTATTTCTACATTAAATATCTCAGCTCATAGTCAGTGGATCACATTGAAAATTTAACTATAAATATTTTTGCACTACTAGATTCTAAATTCGAAATTTAAAAACAATCTGACTGTTTAGTCGATACCTATGTCCCACCTTAAGTGTGCATTGCGGAGGGTCGGATCGAAATGATGCGCGTTATATAAGTTTTCGGTCCGTGGTGAATTATGCGAAATTAATTCATTTAATTTGAACGGGCTGGATCGCGTGATGGCAAAACCGATGATAATGCGTGTAATACTACGAGTGTGCAATACTGCGGATAGCGTTAAATAGAACGTCGTTATGGCGAATTGAATCGATCTTTCGTGTAACAATCAATGTTCCGTGCCTACTGCATACGAATTCGCAGTTTAAACTCGGGGGATAATATTATTGTGCGACGGTAATTGATTACATTGAGTTCATTGTAACTATGCTCAATTAAGCCTTGGATAGTAACACGACGATGAAAGTTCGAACAAAATCGGTAATCGATCGCCATCGATCGATGATTCAACCAAGGATACAGTTTTAATGACTGTTTATTGTTGTCAAAATTTGCTTGGTTGGATGACTAAGTGGTAATTTATATTATACAAGTTTGAAATGAGTTTGACATTTAAATCCAGTCTCGACCATCATCGAGTTATTATCACGTGGGTGTTTCTGGATAACGAAAATTTTCAAGCCCACACCTTTTCTGTCAATACTCTGATTTGTATTAGAACTCTAGTATATTAGTCTCTTGTTTTACTGTTCACACTTGCGAGAGAATTTAAATTTATTTTAATTCAACTAATTCCCCGACTTTTTCCTCATTTTTTTTAGGTTTAACAAAAGAATGATTTAATTTTTAATTTGTAAACTGTAAAGGAACTGGTGGCTGTTTTGTTGGCACTTTTTGCAACGTATTTTTTTGTTGAAATAAATTTGGTGATTCATTTTGTATGTTTAGCGGAAATCTAAATCATTGATATCTTGTTTTTCAGATTCGTTTGAGACACAGGATAAGAGAAACGAAAAGGAAATGACGTCAGGACATTTCGCGGTTACCGATTTCTTGAGGAAGGTCTCGGTTGGCAGGCCAAGCGTCTCCGTTGTACGTTTCGATTTATCGTCGCTTCATTAACTATTTCAAGCGGACAAAAATCAGTTCAGCGAGCAAAAGTAAGTACTCATCATTTTTGCAAGACCAATCCCACCAAAACCATTATTTTCGTTCGTTCAAAATAGGTCATCACATGAAACTCAGTTTTAAAAATTACACAAAGAAGTCGAAACGAGCTGAACAATTTCAAACAAATTATTTATCTTTTTCACAAGCTTCAGGCAAAAAGTTGTTTGCAAGAATTTGAAACAGTTACTGGAAGTAAAAACGAACTTTTTTAACATCAACAATGCACGTTATTATCATTTCTAAAAACTTGCATTTCAATCAGTAGAGGCCACTTGAATTGGCAAACAAATTTAGGTTTGAGACTTTTTTTTTAAATAAAAATAATCGTTAGGGATTGACAGCTAACATAATTGCAATAATCCGATTGGATGAATATGATTTTGCAAAATTCATTGGTAAAAGCGCGCTCGTAGGCAATTCAGTCCTTAGAAACTAAAGCACCTGCGACAGTAGTTGTGAATCCTCGATGCACAGATTGCCAAACTTTAGTAGTCGCTATCAAGTAGGACACAAGATCGGAGCTTTGCAAACGTGGCGAACAAACTGACTGCGAGCACGACCGACACAGATCGTGAAGTTACTGTGACCGAAGAGGAGGAAAGCATTGCAACGAGCAGAAATTCAAAAAAAAAAGACCAACTACCACCTACGAGGAAAGCTTTCTCCGTAAACCCGTCCCTGCGTTTACAGAATAATGTAATCCTGCTGATACGCTTATAAATTTGGGTACAAATTCTGTCAAACTGTAGTTTATAAATCGAAACTGAAATTGTATTTGATCAAAACTAAATTGCACCGCAGAGAAATAGTAAACAGAGTAAGTTTGACTGAATGTTGTATTAAAAAATATTTTGAAAAGTTATTTACCTGAAAATACAAGTTTCCTTGGAGAGAAACTTCATTTAACGAACAAGAAATGGGAAACAGTATGCGGGATGTATTTTTTTTTTTTTTTGGTTAATTAGCCTTAAGTGTGCTACGAAGGAGTAAAAAAGTTGGAGTATGGGTTTTTACACTCACGTGTATTAATTCTAGACGAGAAGTCGCCTGTGGTGATGCCATATTTCTCCATCCAGTGTGATGTTATCAAATGATTTAATCGGCCTTTTAGACCCTGAAATTAAAAGAAAAGAAAGTACATTTTTAATTCGTTTATTCAAATTAACACGTTGCTTTCGTTTCTGCACTGCAGCTCAACGTTTTAACATTTCATGCAAATTTCAAACGCGGCTATAACTTTCGTTTATTAGCGAGAGGCCAAATTTAATTTTAATTACCGCCTACGTTTCAAAATGAATGACCCAACCCCCTCGAATTTGTTGAAAGGTGGTAAGATTCAAATTAAAAAATGTTTTTAAATATTCTACCCAGTTTTGTAAGGTGTAACAATTTTTTTTTCGTTTTTTTGTCCCATTGTTTATCGTTGTTAATAACTCTTTGTTTTCACTGGACACATGTTGACATGAAAAATTAAACAATGTTGTTTCAAAAGATAAACTGCAATTGTAGCTATTTAACTTTGTTTTTTTTTCTCTGTGTTTAGGTTTTTCATTACAAATGTAAAATAAACACAACTGATCACTCTACCGTGCATGATTCTGTTTCGCAATACTTCATTTTATGAAACATGGATTTGACATTGTCCTATAAATTTTCTTGAGGGTAATTACCAGGATCAAACAATTTTTATTCAGACGTCTCACTACGAAAGCGCCTAGATTAAAGCTATAACGTTTCCAACGAACTGCGCTATCCAGGGCGATCTGACTCTGAAACCTGAAGTGATCATTAATCATTTGAGTTTTTACGTTTTTTTTTCACACTCATCCGATCAAGTTTCTTCAGTGCGACCAGCTTGTCGAGTCTTGCAAACAATTAAAGTTGCGTTTACATTCACAAATTAATCACCTTGATTACTCAATTATCTTCTAAAATTACCGACTTTCAAGCTTGATGACAAGTATTATAATTTTTTTTCGCTATCCACTTGAGAACATAACAGGCGAGTTCGTTTCAATAACAAATGCCTCAGAGCCGTACGAAAGTCGCACTTCCGTTCTCTGTCCGTTTTTGGAGAACCGGTAAGACGACTACCTTGCGCACACGTGCACCAGCGTCTCAACATACAAGTGCACATACGCGTGTAATCGCAGCAGTTTTTTTTTTTCATAAGACGTTTATCTGAATATAAAAATTACTTTAACGATATGTTATTCGAATAATGCATAATGTAAACAATGATAAGTAATGGAGCTGTGCTAGTTAGTAGAGCATTCCATGCACTTAATTCATTGGTTTATTATATCAATTACAGTTTACCTCCTCGATGGACTATCATTTAGTTCAGCGAAAAAGTCACTGTTTACAAAAATTGAACAATTTACGAACTTGACAAATTAAACGAACAGAAAAATGTTTTTCAATTTCACTTCATGATGAATAAATTAGACTTTGGTTGAAATTCGATAAAAGTCCATACTTTATCGTCAAATGAGTCGCGAGCAAGTTCGTGGCCGAGGCAGTTTTGTTGACATCTCAATTTCAGCCAAGAGAAGTATTTGTCGAGGAGCAAGTTTAATTTAGATCAAAAACTTTTTCGGTCGTCCCACAATTCTAACAGTGCCTGCAAAATGTTCCAGATGAAAAATATGTTTACGACTTGAAAGTTATAGAACTTGCAATACCGCGGCGCAGTTATGTACAATATTTTCGCGGGATTGGCGGTAAATTATAAAGCTGACTTAGATCCTATCGATAAACGGTGTTGTGAGTCAGTGTCACGTGACGTGAGCGGTCCCAGACCGTTATGGTCAACTTTTAAAACGCACCAAGTGCAGACGGTCGCGTGTGGGAAGCTGGCTCGATTCTTACCTTTTTGGCAATCAAATTGAACCGGCGAAAGGTACACTGACGACATTATAAGTCACGCGATTCGATTGGCTGCTCCGGACAAACGTAATCTTTTTGCGGATGAATATAAACGTCGCACCAATCTTGACTCGAGGAAAATAACAATCGGGTTTGATCTCGATTTTAATAATTGAACTATACCTTTTCTTAGAGCTGTCTATAATCTGTCATCTGTTTATATGGAACTAATTTGAGACATGCATCCATTGTGCAGAATGACAATTCGAGTTATACTTCTTACTGTCAATTAGAAATCATTTCAAGACGAAATGGCAGTGTTTAAATAATTGACCGGAAGTAAAAATGTTAGAATGTTTTATGCAGTGCACGAATGTATACTTAGAGCATTTGAAAATATCGATTTTCAATGCCATTTTCATATCGGAATCTACTTGCTCGACAAAGTAAAAGGAGAGAAAAGAAAAATGATCTGAGTGATGTTATTGCAATTGCAATGAAAAAAAAGTGCAGCGTAACTTATGCACGATCAATAGAAAAATCTCAACTGCAAATGTGAGTCAAATCGATGCGACGAAGAATTGTCTGATGATTGATGGGATTAAGGCAAGCGATCAGAAATGAATTCAATTCTCCTTTGCGCTAGGTTTTTGCACGGCGTGTTTTTTTTCGGACGATATCTAAGAAGTGCAACGTGCCAGCAGTGACTCCTCGCTAACTAACCTGTTTGCAAGAACTAAGTGAAAAACCCGCTTATCGAATGCTTCTCACGAAGAGAGGATCAAAGATGTACTGCCATTCTTCGCTTCAAAGTTTCGTTTTCCTATGTACGCCCCCGTCCTTTGTCTCTCCCCTCTCTGACTTTAGAGGTTTACTCATTCTTTTCGTCCAGTGGTTATGGAAAAAAATATATAGACTTAAAGTAACACCTTGAGACAGACCCTGATCTCATCCGGAGGTAACTTTTTTTTGCTCAAGTTCAATTTATCATTGGCTTTGAGTTGTTCAGTTTGCCTGATTTTTTTATCTTTCCGAATTAGGACATGGTGATTAATCATGAATTAGACAAAATAGTATCAGAAAGTATAGTGATCTGGGATTAGAAATAGCATGAGTAGATGAAAAAATAATTATATTCAAAATTTAGTGATGATGATTAGAAATAAGAAACTTGAATTTAGAGACAGTGTAATTTAATAATTAACAAGGTCGATCGATTGTGGTCACGCAGTAAAAATTAATGTCCCAATTTTTATAGTTTCATTTAAATATTGAAAAATTGTTTTTCGTTACTAATACCCTTGAGAACATGAATCAAAGAAACGTTACTTTTTGTAAATTAACGTCAGGTAACGTTATTATACAAAATTACTTATTTGATTAACGTTAATTTTAGGTTCTTCGAATTTGTTGGTTAGAAAACTGTAAAAAGGCACCTATGAAGTTACTCAAAATTAAACTGTAGCGTGTATGTAACGTGTTACAGTGACGTTGAATAACGTTACTATAAATTATTAACCATGAAGAACTATTTAAAGACTCCTCTCAATAGTATAACTACAATGATTCTCTACTTAGAATTTTATAGTTATGAAAACACTATAAAATTTTATATGATAAGTATTTTGATCGAAATATTTATTTATATATAGGTCACTTACATACGTTTTCGATATCATTTCCATGAAACGATGTTTGACATCAAAGAAATAAATATAATCAGAAAAATTGTTGATAATTGAACGTTATAGGGTCAGGCTTGGAAGATTACAAAGTGGACCATGCCCTGGTATTTCTTTTGCAATATTTTGGTCCTTAAAGTTATACGAGTACGCTCAGAAGCGATCTACAAACTTTGCACACAACGTCTCATCCAGGGGAGATGTTTGCCAAGTTATTTCGAATATTTCCGTGCAGTGCACATCGACGCCATTCCAACGACTACAGCGAATTGAAGTTTTTCTTGAACGAAATGCGCTGGTAATAATGCCTATGCAAAACTTTTGTAGAAACACATAGCGCAACCCTCGAGCCTAGTTACCATTATGGCTTGAATGCCAACGGTCTCATAATCAGCAAACAAATCCCTGTGACAAAACTTTGTAAATTTGAAAAATTGCGAAATTTGTCGAGTAACTTTATTGCCTCTTTGAAAATTGCGTTCAAAAAGTATACCATTGTTTGTAATTGTCATTTCTTCGAACGCGAAACTTTTTCTTTCAGTTTTTGCGTTCGTTTTGAGAGATTTAAAAATCACAGTGTGTAATTTAAGTGTTTTAATTTTGTGAACAAAATCTACATTAGATTCGACTATTGGTTTTTATTAGTTTTTATGTCAGGTGTGCATGCAGGTAACGTCGGTAGGGCAGGATTAAACCATTTTCTGTAATTCGATCCCAGATGGCGCGAGCGTATGTACGATCTCTGACGACGTTAAAAACTACCTACTATCTTCACGGGCCGTGTCGTCACACAGCTACGTTACTCCACTTGGCGACCTTTTCTGTGGCCTTTGTATTTTCTCATAGAGGGTCGTGGTTTCAATGAAGTTTCGCCAATATTGAATTTATGCACATCGATGCACTGAGCTCTAATATTCAACGCCTCGAATTGGCCATTCGAGAATCATGTATACCGGCTTAAGTATATCAAACATACAAATTCTCAAAAAAATTACACTCCCTTTTCTTTTTTGACATTTAAATTCTAATCTCACAGACGACAAAAATACGACTGTCGCATGAAAAAATAATCAGCAAAAATTATATCGACACAAATACTGTTCTACTGAAATTCATACACTTTTTTGAATTTCATTTTTCGTCTCTACAAATCAACTTTGCTGGTTATTTCCGGTTCTTAAAGTTTTGTCTATAAATTACAAGCAATCTTGTAATTTCGTTTAATAGTTTATCGAGAATAACGAATCCCCTTGTTGTTGCTGAAAAATCTAAAACCAATAATGCGCTGCACTAACGAATATCTATTTATTCCTGGCGTTAACGTTCGACCTTTAATTGCAGCACGTCTGAACAAAGCCGCTCTAATTGGAAAACTAGTTTCACGGCCTGTTGGCTGTATAGTAGTGCGTGAACTTTTCCCACAAGTTCCGCGTCCGCAAAAGTTTAAGTCTTTTTTAACTTATTCTCGGCGCATAATTCCCGTCGTAATTCAAATTGGAAGCCAATATATTGGAAGGGATAAAGCCCGTTAGCATTGTCTGGATATGTATGCCCAGCGCGTTTGTACCGACTGTGGAATCACCCTCTCGTTCTCGAATAACTCGCCGAAATTAGATTAAGGCGGTGGTAAGCCGCGAGCACGGATATTTCCCGTGACAAATGATCGGGATTCTCGAGGCTACCTTTTTGTTATCGATATATACTAAGTAGGTGGAACCAGATCGAAATATTCAATAACATTTATCGAACGTCCTTTGTTATTTTTAAGTTCAGATCGGCGATTTTCGTACGAACGAAAAGTGATTTAAGAAGGTTTAAAAACAGATACTAAATCCGAGATTAGTTTGTAATTTGTCATTATTCGAATTGAGACATTGTTGCTGTGTATTTCAATACAATAGTTACACGTTTCTTGTAAAGATCGCGGTACATTTCAATTTGTAAGTCGTTGCAAAAGCACTTGAATTTCGCGCAGGGCTGAGAGAGAGAGAAAAAAAATTGGAGTGGTAATGCTGAATAAGCTCGGCGAACGCACCGTGGTTGTTCCGATGTAAGGAAACGATACAACACGAACGGCGAAACTAACTGGTTTCGTTTTTCTTATTACTTTCATTATTCATTCTGTTCGCAAGTTTTTTCACTTATAATGTTTTTTGCCCTTTACGGTAAAGGGAGGTGAAAAAAGAACAAGCGCAGGGTCTGGATGTTCATTATTCAGCCGAACTGCGTCGAGTTTCAGCTACAGCGAAACATGCAAAAAGTCAAAAACTCCGCTGTCGGTTAATTGACTTCGTTCTAATTTACAGACGAATTGTTTCTGTCGTTCATATAACAAAAAAACAAAAACGTACGCTACGTTTCTGGCGCATTTGCGGGAAACGCTTTTCCCTACGAATGCCGAAATTCGTACTTCAATGTATGAATTGTATGGAATCAACATAATTTTATAATTCTACAGGAGTAATTACGTGGCAAACAGAGTGCTAATTTGGTTTGATTATGTTTTTTTTTTCGGTCGCTTGCGACGTAGCGCGACTCGCTGGCGTTGCGCGAATCATCGCGGGATATTTTTGTTTGCCAAAGCGGACTTTTTGAACACGCGCTTCGCTGAATTAAACAAAGCGTGTTTTTTACCTCCCATCCAAACGCTCATGATTGTTTCAAGCCGTAAGTCACGGCGTACGTTATAACAATAAAATTAACGGTCGAGAGCACACGCAGCTTCCAGGGCGGTGCACTCGTTTTGTCGAAAGAACACTCACTTTTCCCTAGACTCGCGAAAAAAAAAAACGTGGCGTGAAACGATCTCGTTCTAAAATTGACGCGATATGCTTGCATGAGAAATTGCTCGTCAGTCTGCAAAAATATTATTACAAACTGCATCTCACGCGACTCGCATTCAAAGATGCAAAAACCGAGCTTTCACAAAAACTGAAAAAAGTCAGCGAAATAGTTCGCCCTCTCTCGTTCTCTCTCTTGCTCACTCTTCATATTTTTTTTCGTGGATATTTTAATGAAGCCGTATTGATTTAATGTTGAGTTTCAGATGGTGGGTTTGAATTAATAGAACGGAAAAATTGAAATTATCTACTTTTTACTTTTCTCTCGTCTGATTGTATTTTTACTTTTTACTCCAATCATAATTTAATGAATCACAGATAAAAAAGTGTACAGAAAAAAAAACGTTAAAATCAATGGACCAATTTGTATTTTCGTGTGTGTAATTCGGTTTAAGCGTATATTGAGGTCGTGCTTTTTTTTTGCCTCGAGTGTGTACTCGACGTATATATGAGTGTAGGCATTGCCAAGTCATATAGACGTTCATTCAGCAGTGCGTATACTTACGATGGCATAAATGTACGAGTCACTTGAGTAAACGATGCGACCCTCGTGCGTTTACTCAATGGATGCCTCGACGTCATTCTCAGCAGCGTTATATCAGGAACAATAAAAGTTCGCGATGAAATGCCAGCTGATTTGTCGTTGTTGAGATCGCGCAAATAACAACGAATTCAAGTGGCTGCCGGCGTAACGACAAGTGTCTGTTATTTGCACGAGCATTTTCGTGCTCGTCACTTTGGTTTTGGTTATTGAAATTGTATTATAAATGTCTTCGTGCAATATCGCGAGTCGAAGGGCTCTGAAAGATGCATCTCAGACGCTCATTCGCGCATGTAAACTTGAAAGATGATTGTTTCGTGCACATTGATACTCGAACTCAACAAAATGCTTTGCGAAACATTTATTGCGTGCTTCGCTTGGGTTCGAATCTACCAAGACATTCGTGAGATTATTTCAGCAAAAGTCGTTTCGCAGTGAAATACAAACGTTTGATTCCGCGGTGATGGAACGGACAAAACCTCCATTAGAAACTCGTTGCTATAGTGCTTCTTCGAATGAAAACCAACTTCTGACTGTGGCTTGTATTTGTCGTTCATTTATGATCACATTTTTATACCTCTGTCTACTTTTAATTGCGCTGGTTATGAAAATAGTCGTTTCATTTAATCACGAAGAGTTTGGACGTTTAATTATGTACAGTACTCTCTAACTATAATCTCATTTGTTTTGCAAAAATAAGGCTTCCAGAACAAACTTGTTGAAACAATATTAATTACATGACTGACATACAAAACTTTTAAGTTTAAAATGTTGTGGAGAAAAGTAAAACGTATTTTGTCTTTAGATTTTTAACTGTTGAAATAATCTTACTTTAAATTCAGTTTAGTGATGGCTATTGATTGACTATTTATAACAAGCTATTGTATAAAAGTGCAAAGTTTATAATAGTTGGACGCTTGTTGAAAAGGATAGGACAAATACGAAGTACACGATAAGATTTAATAACAATTAATGCACACGATATGAAGCATATTAAAGCGCTGCTCGATAAGCGAACGAAATCAAAACAGCGAGAGCCAATTTTGTGGACGATAGAGTTAGTTCGGCAATTTTCAGTTGAAAGTCGACAAAAAGCGGATAAAGTCCTGAGAGGGTTGCTAAAATAAGCGCTATTTTTGTTCGCACAATCGAACGTAACAATTTGTACTTTTGAACGATTTTTTTAACCTAGTTTGTTGTATTGAAGATTTGAGAAATGTTGTTACACCGTATCCTGTGCATGAAGTTGTGCAAATGTCAGCGGGTATTTCAGGGCGAAACTTTATACGATGCGGATAAATGCATCACATAAAACTAGTTACTTTTGACACAATTCATGATAATGCGTTAATATTATAGTCACGCTTTAAATGGCTCAGTATATGAGACGCGACTGTCTGTGGTAACTAAACCATAAAGCTTCTGACTTTGACTATCATTCAGTTTAGAAACATGGACCTTGTTACGTGTTCAGAGGGGTGTAACCCTTAGCCTGGCTCTGGACCATATGTAGTTGGATTAACGTACTGCCGTACGTCCCAACAAAATAGCATTATGTCACCGTTGTCAGGAAGTTTTCCTGAAATGGACATAACTTATAGTCACGTTGCAAACTTGTTGAGATTCGTGCAATATCTTTTGGAAATTGAAAATTGCCATCCCAAGTGTTTATTACGCTTACCAAAATTTAATCCATGATGTTAAAACGTTAACTCGAAAACTACAAACTGTTATTTTTGATAAAAAAGATTAGAATGATTTTGTTCAATATCAAATCATAAAGTATGAATTGTTCTACTAAAACAACAAAGTGAAATATCAATCGATCGACGAAAACAGAAAAAAAGTTAATCCTACACGCTGAATAATTTACCAATAAAACATTCAAAATCTCGAAGGAAAAGTGAATTCCCCGACGACTTTATTACGACGCTGAAATTCATCAAATTTCATCAATAACTCGCAACCGATTGAATCGACGAGCGACCATCATAAAATCAATACAAACACCATGAAGCCAAAATTCGTGGCCCGACTTAACCATCCGAAACATATTTATTATAAAGCCCTAGCGCCGAAAGCTTAATCAATACTTCGTTAGGCGGTCATAAAAGCATTGATAAATAATTATCAATAAAGGCTTTACGAGTGTGTAGAATACATTAGCCTCGAAGCGAGTAAGAGTTGGAGTAGAGTAAAAAAAAAAAAAAAGCACCAGCCGATGAAAGAGTGTGATAAAATTGTTGACCCCGCGGCTCGTAAGACGTCCGGCTCGTCATCGGGATTACGTAATCGCGACGTCACATGGACGACGTATAGGTGGTTGCGCTGGCGTCGCGACGCTCCGGCTCGTCGCAGCGCGGAGCGTGCGTCCTAGAAAAGAACCCCTGAATGGGCGCGTGCGCGCTCAAACTATTTCGTAGGGTCGACGTCGGGGGCGTCGTTCCGCGTCGTCCACCACGTCTCCAGTGCGGGCCTGCAGTATCATCGTGAATTGTGGACGGTGGTGAGCCGTTGTCGCGCAGCGGCTTGACGACGCATCGCACGTAATTGGCGGACAATGTGCATTGCAGCAGAGCGCGTTCAACTGTGGCCGGCGAGGTCGCGTGCTCGAACTCGTGGCCTGGTTGCGCCTTAGACGAGCGGCAAAGGGCAAAACACAAAGTGAGAGTAAAAATGGGGCGTACGCGAGTAGCCGGCAAGGTAGCCGTGGATCGATTGTGAAATAACCGAGCGCACGGTCAAGTCATAGCATTTGGGCTGCGGAGTTTTTGGGCGCCGAGAGTTGCGGTTGTTGGGCTCGGCATTGGACCAGGAGCGCGTGTGTCAGTGATGGTGATGTGTTGACGGATGAGTCGGTTGGGCTCGGTGTCGGGGCGATGGATGGCCCCGTGCTGACGAGACTGTCTTGAGTCGTCGCAGTCAGAGAGAACTCGCGAGAACATGTGGGTCGCGGGCCAGACGATCCTGCTGGCGCTCTCGCTCGGCAGCGCGCTCTCCTTCGTCCTCGAAGGCACCTCCACGAGTTACGCGCAATTCCGCAAGTGGAACGCCGCGCTCAACGGCACCCTCGAGTTCGAGTTCAAGACCGAGCAGGGCAACGGATTGTTGCTCTACACAGACGACGGCGGCACCTACGACTTCTTCGAGCTCAAGTTGGTCGAGAGCGCGCTCAGACTGCGCTACAACTTGGGTGGCGGCGCACAAATCGTCACCGTCGGCCGCGAACTCGGCGACGCCCGCTGGCACAAGGTCCAGATCACCAGGAACCTCGAGAACACCAGCTTGGCGGTGGACGACCTCGCTGCGACCTCCACGTCACGCGGCAAGGAGTTCGAGTTCGGCAAACTCGCCGCCAATTCCGACGTTTACGTCGGCGGCATGCCCAGCTGGTACAACAGCAAGCTCACGTTGCTTGCGCTGCCAAGCGTTATCTTTGAACCACGTTTTAATGGTTTCATCAGGAATATCGTGTACGCTGATGATGAGAGTGACCTTCCTAGGAGACAGGAGATGAAGAATAAGGACAGAGAGGTACCATAACCATTTAGAACTGTTCGCACTTGTACCGGCTTTTGCCCTTAACAAACACATTAACCTTACTTTCTTTGAAATAATGTTAAGTAACGCTTACTTATTGAAAATATCTTCCAAATAACATTAGTTTGAGGTTACTAGAATTTGGATGGTTGAAAGAAGTCTCGTTTGCTAAAGGTTAGCTGTCAAGACAAATGCGAGTCAGTTACTAACAAGGTACTAACAATTAGTAACCGTTACTTAACGTTATTTTTGAAAAAGTCACTTTGTTCTGTTTCACGAGAGTGGTTGTTAATAGACAATTGTTTGGTGGGTTTTGTATGACCTCGAAATAGTTCAGATCGGTGTTGAAAAAATAAAGAAAAGCTGGAATTTTAAAGTGATTAATGAATTGAAGAACGTTGATGGAATTTAGTAATGAGATGTTAATTTCATGAATGAAATGAAAAATTAGTTTGAAAAGTTTGTTCGAATGCTTTGCATGCTGATTTGACATTGAAACCGTTGCAATAGAGAAGGACTTTTAATTTGTAGAATTTATCGTGCATGTTTCTGTAACTCGTAAATAGTGCAAACGCTGATCATTGATATGTATCGGGTGTAATTGAAACGTTTAGGTTTTACAAGTGATGGTTTTATTTAAATAAAAGTAACTAATAATAGTTTAACGTGATTGTTCAACTATTTGTTTAGATTTGGAAGGAAAGTTCGTAAATAATGAGCCAGTTTTGTTTTAGACGAAAGAGTAATTAAAATTATTGAACATGCTACGTAGAGACAATTATGCTAAAAGAGGCAAAGAGGAAAATTATTCTATATTTTCTATACTTTAAATTTTGAACAACTGAACAGGGAGGAAGATTGATACCAAACAAGAAAAAAAACTATATTCGTAAATGTTCAAGAAAATCATTGTAATGAGTAAAAGTAACTTTACAGTTTCATTTTCAGATTATTGCGAAAATTAGATGTTTGCATGAACAAATTTATTTCAAAGAGTGAAAGATGATATGCACTGAATTGGAGAGGGATTGTCTTTCAAATATTTAAACTACTCTCGACTCCTTGACAATTAGCATGTAAATCAATTTTAAAACTCACTGAACTACACATTTGGTACTGATTCAAGACTTGTGTACAACTTTGAAGGTCAGATTATTGTAATCAAAGTTAGTCAGATCAAGCTTTAGGCGAATAAAAACGATCTACATTTATGTTGAAATTATTATTGTACAAATTGTTATTATTAAAGTACATGAGAAAATGAAGAACGAATCAACAAAGTGAGCACTCATCATTGAAAATAAAAAATATAAACAGAAACAAAACATTCTATAAGATGGGTGAATCGATTATAGTAGTGAATATTTTCTTAGCCGAAGTAGTTTCGCAACTTGTACATCTGTGCAGCGCATAAGGACACTCTTATAATACATTTTTCGACGACTACTCAAAACATTTTTACATGAAAATAAGTTGCTGTACTTTAGCACTGCTTCGAATTTGCATAGTTTGTTTTAAGGAAGGATACAAGTTTTCGCAAGTTCGAATATGAGAATTGTGAACGAACGCTTCAAGTGTATGTTTGAAGTTAAAGTATGGACGCGAGGTGACTATAAGAGTGACGGTTCGAGAATAAAAAGAGGTAAAGTAAGGTAGAAAGGGTAAAATGTGGGAGGCATGTATGACACGATACTTGAACGTAACGTTACGTTACTTTTCTTATGTTTGCTATTGTCCTTATAAAGAGTAAGAGGAGTAAAATAACAAAAATAACACAGGAACATAACAAAAATAACAAAAATACACATAATAAATATCAAAAATAACAAACATTGTTATTTTCGTTGTTATTTAGGTTATTTTTGTTGTTTTCTTTCTTTCAACTAACCGTTCTTATCCTTTGACGTTGTTTCACATCTTGCCATGTACTTAAATTTAGTGTGGATTGAAGTTACTTTTGTCGAAGTTATTGTGTCCAAGTTATTATGTACGTAAGTTGTATCGCCCATAAGTTATTATTGTCTATAAGTTATTATGTCTAAAGTTATTATGTCCCAAGTTATTTTGTCCACAAGTTGATTTGACATATCAATATGTAAACACACTGAACAACTTTTCAGTCAAAATTATTGTAAAAGCATTTTTAAAAAGTCTAAGTAGATGTTGAAAACAAAAATAGAGGTTTTTATGTAATTATCTGGTTAATTATGAAAATGTGACGGTTAGGTGATTGATCAAGATAACGAAATGGACCAATTAAGAAAATAATGGATCGTTGCAGTGGCAATTACCAATTATCTAGACAAAAGCGAATAAATAATCAAATTATGACACTTTATTGAGGAATTATGTATACTTATCGATTCGAAACCGTGAACAATATGCCTGCATGTTGAATTACAGTTTCAGATTTAAATCACGTAATACTTCTAGTTGTTAGTGGCCTATTTCCCATAATTGACTCTTGACTTATTATCACGTTTCTGTGTAACAAAATAGTTTGTTCTTCTCATAATCAATGTCTCAATTCAATCTACAAAGTTGTATGTTTTATTTTGTCCAGAATTCAGTTTTGCTACTCAAATCTGATTATTTAACCTTCTCTTTTACTTCATCCGTGTATGTTATTTTGCATTTTTCTAGTTTAAATAAAGCGTTACTATTGATTCAACATTTGTTGTAGTTTTTCATTCAATAAATGTTAAAGAAAATTCAGTTAAAAAATCATATCAAAGTTTGCAAATCATATTGTCTGATAAAGTCCGAATCGACAGACTGGTATGAGTCGCTGTACAACAAATATTGTAAATGTCAATTTTAGAGAACAGTAAAATAGCGTGAATAAATGATGTTAAGTCCGTGAATATGCGAAACGGCAATCGTTATCTTGTAGTCTTTTGAACCCAAATTAAAAATACTTACTAATCTAGTATCTCGTAATAGTTCAAATATCGAATCGCAACAGTTAACAACTATGATAACATACACGATCTACATGTTACGTAATTTATTCCAAATGTTAATCATTATTTCAAGCATTACAACGCCTCATCAACGATGTAACATATTATTTGTGTGATGATTTGGCGTAAATCAACGCGACTTTTTTTGTCCAACAAATATTTTTAATTTTAATCGCAATTTGATATCTCTTCTAACTATTCCAGACTAAGATTTAGAACTTAATCAATATTTTAATCTTTTCAAGAGTCTTTTAATTGGTTCGGTAACTTTATTCTCGATTCACGATTACAACCCTCAGAACTTCTTTCCTATTAAACGATCTCATTAAAGTTAAACCATTCGAAGTCGCAATGTATTTAGATTATGAAAAAACACAATTATTTTTTATTCACTCAATAAAAAAATGAATTGAAACGAAACTTAAGGGTTGTATTTGACAACTGTGAATTGATTACAGGTTTACAGTTTTAAAATTTCATCTCCGAGGCACAATGTCTATTAAGTGCACAGAAATTCACAAACATTTAATTTAAAATAACGAACATCATTGTTGAAACATTTGAGTTCTAATTACGTAGCAAAATGCGTGAAATTATTTGTGTAAACTGATTTGCTAATGTTCAACTGATGAATGTGCTGCATGATTGAATAACCACTAGGATTTCAGGTTTAATACTGAAATTCAACACATGTGTAAAACAAGTTGGACGTTGATTTGTATTTTTGCGTCATAAAATATTAATAAGCTTAAAAATAACGCGTCGATTAACTTTTACAGTTACACGATAATAGCTAGTGCATTTTTTATAAGTTTCCCGGGAACGGCACAATATAACAATTATGAAAAGGTCATTGACAAAGGATTTCATGACGCATGAGTTTGGCTGTTTACATTGATGCTAAAAGAACGTTTCATCGCACGCATAAAAGGATAAAAGACTTTTCGCATTACATGACTGTACAACTACATCAAAGTCCATTAACAATGGACATTGAGATTACAATTTTTACATGGAATTTCTTACGTATCATAATCTCGTTTATTACAAGAGCATAAAAAAGTTTATGTGACTTTTTTTCATAACAAAGCTTAAAGTGCTTTTGTTGTTCGTTCATTAGTAGATTACCGACTACGTTCAAAAAGTGAGATAGGTCAAACTGATAAGTGAAAATTTTATTTTTTGATTGAAGTGAAATCAGATCGAAATTTTAATTGATGAAAAAGATATAACAATTGTTAATCAACTTTGGTTGAAAAACTTTCTTTTCATCGCGTCATAATAACGCCAAATTTTCAGCAACATCGAAATTACAAATGCATCATGTTTGATCATGCAAAAAGGCGATTAATATGATGAAAGGGCAGTGTTTTAGTGTGCCATGTTGGACGATCATGGTGCTTTATTTATTAACCATGAGAATTATCCAGTTACGTAAGATCTGTGTAACTATGGATTATGATTGATCCCAGCGTTCTCTTTACACTTAGGAAATCGATGAGTTCCAGTTAGATAAGTACACAAACAACAAAGCCATTTGTTTGTGAATTATTGGCAACGTAAAATTATTCAATCCGGCTGATCTATAGTATCAGTTCAACTCGTTCAGATGTATTTTTGATCCCATTTTTTTCTAAACCGACGTGTATCGAGTTATTTTCTCAATGATCTAAAAGAATGCAGCTGGCATGTCACACGCAAACCAGTAAAAGACAATCAATATCAAGTTGCATGCTTTTCTGGTATCGTGCGAATCGCGCGTGAAAACTGAAATGTGTCTGTTGTGTGCATTATATATGCATAACTATTTTTTACATTATATTGTATTTCGCGAAAAACGGAATCGCTCCAAGTTTCAATTTGCAATTGAAAATAAACCCCAGTTGAGTTTTCGTCGCTGACGCTTGTTTATATTTCGATTGGAATTATGGCAGCAGAAAATATTTGCTCTGTGAATTGAACGCGCAAACGTCATCTTTACATTATCAAGATTGCACTCGTATATAATTGTCCTTGTTCGTGCTTTTGTAAAAAATTATCGACTCGTGCGAACATTTCCGAAACAACACGTTTCTCCATTGTACTTGCAGTTGAAAGTATTTTTATCGCAGATTTTGATCGCATGGATGTAGCTGTTTTGTCGGATGGTACATATGAAAAACTGTTACGTCAAATTGGTTTCAAAGTAATTGAAAATTTGCTTTGAAATTTGAAATTCGTATTCCATCCGTGACGTTTGGTTCTTGTTTTTTGGAATGCTAATATATTGTTGGTTATCTTTTTGACGCTCAGTCCGTGACCGATTTTTGGTGGTTCGTTGCACTGAAATCATGGAAATGTAATGACAGAATGGCATGCTTCGCATGCGCGTGATAAATATTGTATGTAACTCAGAGAGTAGCGGCCACTTGTGTATTAGATTATTTCGACTGTTCATTTTTTCCTCATTCAATGAAACGAAATCGTGCCAGATCATCAGGTATCATTTCAGTTCGAAAATTCGTCTCAATGAGTTTTTTTGAAAATAATATCATCAAATAAATCTTTTATTTCCGAAAAAAGTTCAACAATCAAGATGCATTTAAGAACCACACGTTACAGCCAAAGAATGAAAGGATTACGTCTAAGTTAGTTCGCAGTTTTGCTTACAAGGGAGGTTATCTGTATGCAAATTTTATTAGAACTCTGAGTAATTATTCCATGAAATGTGAGAAAACGCAAAAAGCTTCCTACTTGAGGAAAATAGTGAGCGTGGGAAACAAAATTAAGCATATTTTCAGAGTATGTACTTACGAATTTCGTTGTACTACTTGACCAAAGACACTACTTTATTCTTTGTCTTATATTAAGTATACCGATTTTTGTTTCGTTTCAAAAAATATAGGTCATGGTGAGATGAAATTTTAATTCATAATCTCTTTTGAAATTATTGTCTTCTACGTCAATTTCTTAATGTTGGATTTTAAGAAATATTGATTAAAACGTAATTTTTAACTTGAACAATTGTAAAAACAAGCGATTTGAGAAAAAAATTTAATCTTGGTTGAAATGATGAGGAATGATAAATGCCTCTTGAAAGTAGCAATTAAAACGTGAGAATTGAAAGAGAAAAAATGTTAAATGAACGATTCTCTGGCCACCTAATAAAGTAAGTGTAAAATCGAGCGCGACTAGGAGCAAATTTGAAATCATGGCCGGGGAAAATTCATTTTCATTAAGTCAGAGCTTATCAGAATAAGAAAACCGCCTATTTATTAGCTCAAAGTGATTCCAGTCTTTTCAAGCTGAGAAATGAATGACGCTCTTTGATCGGTCAAGAATATGATTGAGAGCAATAATTTTCCATTGGGCAATTCGCTCCTCATAATTACCGTAATTGTCTTACTCGGTGCTTTATTCACGCCGTAGAGTGCTGCGGAGTAACCTCTCTGGTTACATTTTAACGAGTTGTTCATACATTTGAGCTTTTAATATATGACACTTACGTTATAACGTGTACATACTCCAGCTTGCAAATAATATGCAGATTATCGCCATAATGTCTCTTAAAATTTCCGACCTACGTTTTATCATGTACCTTCCGAAATGTTTTACAACAAATTCAAGTTTACAATGCTTATAAATATATTTTGCTGAGTTCTTTGTGCTATCTATTAAGTGTTTCTACTTTTTGTTTTAGTGCGGCGGTCAACCATGTGTCGTGAGCGTCGGTCAACGAAAATCTCCAAGGGTATGTACACATTTCTACCATCTCAACTTATTGAGCGATTTTGTTCATCCCTCAAAATTGCGATCTGCGTAAAAGAAACAGGAAATTGAACAATCTTTTGAAATTGAAAAAATGCCGAACGATGAAATTTCATTTTCAAAGTTTTTCATATTTAATCGAATTTTTGATTGAGCTAAAAGATACAAAAGTACAAATCATTTTCTCATGAAAAACTTATTTATGGAAACTTTTTGTGTCTGGCACTGACTCGGAATACGTGGGCGATGCTTGTATATTATTATTTTTTACCCTCAAAAAGTAGGACCATCGCGTGAGCAGCAAAATTTTTGCACCGTATCGATCTGTTTTGACCTGCGTACGGAATTATTGCTTTTTTTATTTAACGTTTTTAGTTTTACTGGTTTCATGTAGGAAATAGGAAAATAATATATGAGAAAGGTACACATGTTAATATATATAGGCTGTAAAACTGCAATAACATTTTGCGTTGCACTTTTGCTGTGATAAAAGCCTAGTAGACGTGTCTGAAATTATATTCCATTTTGTGTTTATTTCTCATTTTATAGTTAGCTCTGATTATAAGATATTTTTTATTACCTTTGTTTTAAAAACTAAAAGTTATTATTACGAGATGAACTAAAACTTTGTTTTCGACTTCAACAATGATTAAAAGTGAAGTCATATAAAATACAAAATCAATTCTGTTATTTTTTTTATCGTTTGAGGTTTATATTTGGCGAGACGTGATAGGAACACCTCATAATTTATTTTTCTGTTTTGTTTCGACTGATTTCTGATTTCATTGACTTATCATTCTCATTGAACTCGCCTAACATAATCTTATTAACAAAAAGCCCCTTAATGAGCTTTCGATATGTCTGCAAATACGATTAAATCTCCTTATCGCCACGGGATTGATGTTGAGTCCTTAAGACCCGTATTCAAAATTGTCTAAGAACTACGAAATTCACATTCGCTGTTAAAAATTAAAAACAAAAAATAAAAATCTAGTTTCTCTTCTTCGAACTGTAAAAATTGGGTGCATGTTATCGTTAGCTCCGGCAAAAATTAATTTCAACAAACTAGAGTAACTGGATTGATTTTTCAATGAAGCCCATGATTAAGTAAATAAAAAAATCCGTTTTTTCATAAGATTAATGGTCTCGACTGTGATCAGAGCATGAAAACCGCGACTGTAATCTGTGAACGATCTTTATGTACTTGGTTATATATGATTATGACATGACTTGTCGTACAGTTGATTAGCAACATTTTTAACAAACTTATTCGTTCTTGTATGTACGACTTGACTGTCTTTTTCATGTTTTTTGCGTTAAAATATCTGACAGAAGTATTGGCGCCACGAAATTGTCTCGAAGAGATGGAAACAAATTGCCTGCGGGCGAAGATTGAGCTCGCCCCTAGATGGGCGTTCAACTTTTCTTATAAAAAATTGGCTCGAAAAACACGGTCGTCATAAATATGGGACCGTGAAGTCCCATACGTTTCTTTGAGCTTTTGATTTTTTATGTTGCTTCGATTTAAACGTGATTCCGTGTCGATCATTTCTTTGATCCTATTAAAATGTCAATCCAAAACGAATTCAGCTTCATTGTAATTTAAAAATACAAAACCTTTTTCAAAAGAACTTTATCAAAATGTTAACTTTGATTAGCAAGATTGATATTCGATCGAAACTAGATTAAAAAAGTCTACGAAGTTAATTAAAAAAAATAATTTAATTAGAGTCAGTTAATTACAAAACAGTTTAATTAACGTTAATTGACGTATTAATTAGAAGCGATAATTGTCTGAAATAAGAAGAATTGTTAGATAACAATTATTTATCGAACGTTGGAACATCAGTAAGAATAGTTATAGAAACGCACGTACATCAGAAGTGGAATAGAGAAAATGTCACGCTCGCGTCGAACGCGTGTCGCTTGTGCGGTCGTGACACGGCCATTCGTATGCCAAGTCTGCTTCGTCTTTCTACCCCGTGTTGTCAATTTGACAATTCTGGAGAGACAGAGAATATGTGACAATCGACTTAAGCTGTGTTTCTGACTAGCGGCCAAAATAAATTGAAGGAAATATTTTGTGTCAAATGGTATAATGAAAGAAGCGCACTGCGCACTCAAAATATTGTTGAGTTTTTGTTTACCCGAAGATGTACGTGCAAATTTTTATAACGGCACAGTCTGCGCGGATGCGATGAGTAATTAAATTCGCCAGTGAAGCTGTGCAAACAAACAAAAGATTCGCGATAACATGTATGCCTAGCATTTAATATATATCTCTCTTTTCACATTTCAGTTGAAAAATCAGATTATGAACTTATGGTAATGCAAAGTCAGCAAACATTTTCTGCACGATGTGTGCGATGCAAAATGTTGGTTGGCTGTTTTTTTCTCTGAAGTAAATTCCAACCATATAAATCCAAACAAGATAGCGACAAATAAAATTCAACTGTTTTAAACAATATATTTTTTGAAATGCCATTAGGAGAAGCTTTTATTTCAAATATACAGTTTAGTAACATTGCAAATGATGACGATAGTCAACCTTTTTTTTTGCATGCAAAAATTTCCATAATAAGGATCAAACGCTAACTTTAGCTGCAATCAATAAATTGCATCAGGAAATTTATGCTAATGGAAAAAAACATTTGATGCAGTTAGTCGATCACTAATATTAGTATTTTTATCCAATTATGTGAGCATGCTATTTATATAAGGGAAATACAGTTTATTGAACTGGAATTGATCAATATGTCCATATTTTCGTTTATTGAAATAATAGCGAATTCATTGTATGGAAAGTGAAAACTTGATTTTCAACTAATTTCCTTTCAAATTTCATGCATAATATTTGTTGACAAAGAGCTGAATCAATAGTGCAAATTAGCTGATTTAAAATCATTACCAGTCCTTGTAACAAATTTGAATTTTCGTAAAAAATTTATTGGTTTTTAAGCAAATTCTCTTTGATAGGAATATCATTACAAACGAAAATAGTAAGATTTTTAGTAGCGTATCTCTTCAATTCTGTTTCTTGATTTATCTCCTTTGTAATGCCTTTTGACAGCATTACGAAAACAGTTGAAGTACTATCGGATTCAAAACAAGCATCGAGCTCTACAAGCAGCGCCCCAGATAGTACGCACAAATTGTCCCCGCCGTGTATTCACGTAACTGGGAAGTCGTTGAAATATGAGCTTTTAAATAGTTTACTAATTGCTTAAATCGTACTAATACTTAGTCAGCCACTTGGAATTTCGTATACCTGACAGGCGACTAACAAATGTTAATGCTTTATTTACGATCCCGCAGAAAACTTTTGTTTTCTCTATTTCGCTCTCGCATTCAACTTATTATTGGGTTTTGCACCTCTAGAAGCGGGTATATTGATAACTCGTTATCAATCTTATCAAGTTTCACAGTTGGATCCTCGGAACAATTATTATCGAAAATTTATTGTTGTTCAATGGTTTACATTGTGTTTCGTGTTTTTCCCTCAAATATTATTGCGCTGAGATTTACTACTATTGTTAGAACAAAATTGCAAACTTGAAAACAAACTGACTCGATTTTCGCTGATTAAAGCGAGTTAGTAATTAGATAAAATAATAGCAGTGAGAATGATCTGGCCCATTACACAATTAAGACATCTATCTAAAATAATAGATCCGAGTGTAATTAATTCACCAGAGACGCTAGTTGTCATTGAGACCCTTCGCAGTGAAGCTCTCAGTGCAACTTTATTACGGATGAGTGAATCGATTACTAATTCAAGTTTTTTCGCGCCTTTCTTTTAGTTGCTTTGTTATTGTGTGTGTAAAGTTATGAGTGTGTTTCATAATTTTCTTAAAACCTAGTTTTCGAGTGGTTTTAATCATGTATGGTCAGACTAGTATGAAATGAGTGACATTTATCCTGAAAAGAATTAGTTTTCACATAAATCCTTTTTTTCCTTGAATTAGTGTTGACAAGGTTGTTTTTAGTGAACTGGTCGTGTTGAAGGTTTCCAAATAATCAAGGCTGTTCAAAACAAATGCACGTTTTCCACTCTAGCTGGACAAAATAAGATGGGTTGATAAAAATGAAAAATGAGACGGTGCTCAAAAGTTGTCAAAATGACGCGTCCCTGAATTTGAATTTCGACGGTCATTAAGCGAACACCGACCCAGTCTTAGGCCGGAAGTGGCGCATCTTGGAGCATTACAACACTGCAGTTATACCGCTTTTATAATTTCCCTCGACCCTCGCTGGTGCAAATAAATTTTATTAATGTTGCGCAGCTAACATTTCATCCTGAGATACGGTTATAAATGGCGGTTATTTTGGTTTTATTTTTGCTTGATAGTGCAACAAAAAGTGTCACCCTGAAAATGTTCTTTCATAATTTATATGATTTTAGTCCTTTGAAGAATATATAAAAAGGACGGGAGTTCTTCTTTTTTCAATTTTTTTTTCATTTGTAGAACTTGAATTAATTGATACGGTTTCCCATAACTTACTTCGTTGGAATTCGTTTGAAGTGCAATATTGAAGTTGGTATTTAATTACACACCTTGTTTTTGATACAAACGCGTTCGTTCATAAAATTTTAATTGAATTTGATTACCGACGTCGCAATTATACGGCAGCTTTCCGGAGGACATTGTGCTTGTTTCGTGACATCCAATATTTCAATTGAGTCAACAAGACGTAATTAAAATATGACAATCTTCAACAGTCGATAGTACGGCGTTAACGTATATAACTCCAACAACTAATATTATGACAATCAGTATAGTACAATACTCATTGAATTTACTTGGATTCGGAATTGAGTTTCAAAACTTTAGTTTTGATTAAATATATTGATTCAATGTTGAATTGTCAGCGTCGCAAGAAATGAAGGTACGACGTTATATTACACAGCACATTCACACTGAAAACTTGTCACACAAAGAACTATTACCTTTCAAAGTGTAATTTCTACGTTTTCATAGCCTATGAATCTCATCAATGTGTTTCAAAGCTTAGTTTCACATTATCGATAACGTTTACGGTTATTGTTCGTTGTTTTGTAGATGTAATTCTCTTCTGTTATTGACGTTTTGAGACAAGAACTTTTGTTAAAGAAAGTGAACGAATTTTAAGATTTGAAGTAGATACAACAGTTAAAGATTTCACCTAATCGCATGATTGCCACGCGATGTCTCTAAAATGTGGTTCTAACGACTCTACAGATACACTTTGAATATACTCAAGCGTGAGAGTCTTTCGCGTCACAGTTCACTTGCACCGAAAGAGAGATAATGTGACAGGATTCACTGATTCAGGAGAGAAGAAGAAAATGTTGCTCTTTTATGAAATGTTCTTATATCAAATTTTCGTCTGACAGAAAAGTTGATTGTTTCAAAGGATTTCCTTCATTGGCTCATTCGTGCTGTTATTGCATTTTTGAGTTTTTCATTCTAATTATCTAGATGTGATTGAATATGATGCGTCGTGTTTGTTTATTTCAATGAATTGAAGGGAAGAGCAGCGAAATAATTTAATATCAGAGAATATTTTAAAAAGCACTCATTTTCACTCTTCAATTCGACTGAAATTTACGTTGAAAGAACATTTTCACGCTTTTATCAACTCACACAGCTGTAACGAACTTATCGGAACGCGAATTGCTCGAAAGAAACGACTGATATATAGCTTGCTATCAAACCAGATGCATTGTTTTACAACCAAAGAACTTTGACATTTCATTTTTGCACATATGAATTTGGCAACAAAATCTTCGCTTGTTTCTCGCTCGGATTATTCAGGAAATATTATATAGTTTTTATCCGAGCAACGTATCGTTTTGATATTTAAATTTTCGTTTCAGTTTACTCGGTATTGAATTCGATTTCTAATTTGGATGGATGCAAATGTCATTCTAACAGAATTTGAAGTAGGCTTTGTTTCAAAGAATTATTTATTCATAGAGAGATCACTAGCTAAATTGAGACCATCTTGTTTGCTTGGTAAAAAATAATATCGGTTTTATATCAAGCTCAAACGGACGTCTTATTCGTCGAGAAGAATTCACTGGATTTTCGCAGTGCCGGGATTTTAGTACGACTTTTAATGACGCGACCGCTTCAGCAGCATTGTTTACAAAATTCTATCCCGCGACGCTCGTGAAAGGCAAGATTTCTTCGCAGATTCTTAATAAATGATGTTATTTCTCGCGCTTCGCGGGCAAAATTTTCTGAAACGATTCGACGGCGCTTTGTTTTCCGAACGTGACGGGGCGTCTTTTTTTGCCCGAATATTGCTGGTGCGGCCTTGCTACTGCGCCCGTGAAGCTCGAGAGAACGCTGATTTGAATACACTCCGTCAAACTCGCAGTCGGCGAGCCAGACAAAACGCTATTTTCACTTTTATCAACTCGTCACCAGAGCGACTTCGAATTTCAGCCGAGACTAGCACGAAACGTACGAAATTTCTTTCTCGATAACTGTGTACATGGCTTCGTGAATTATTTAGTCTCATGCCTGCTAAATAAATTTCACGCTCACCTTCCGACCTTCATCGAGAACTCCACTGGTTCGAACATCCAGTGTTTAATTTACTTTCGCGATCTCAACATCTGGAACGATTAAAAAACAACTGTTTCAACTACCAAAATTGATTAGAAGATAAAGATGAAATGTTTAGAAAAATCGAATAATTTCACCTAATATTGTTTCTCATCTTCTTCAAACGTGTGCAATCATTGCGGAAAGTATTGGACAAATAAAATTGGATTTGACAAAAGGAGAAAAGTGTGCCTCATTGAATGTGCTTATTGATTTCTTAGCAATTTCTGACAAGAGGTTCTTTCGAGAATACAATTCGCATTAGCAGCTGAACTGCTCAAAAGAGTGTACTTGTAATTTCGAACGCTGCGTGACCTTCCAACGAACTCTTGCACAAGCAGCGTCGTAATAAAATTTTCAACTTTTAATGATGGGTCTTCGCGTACAATTATGACTTACATCAGTTCTCAACTAATGAATGAAACGAAATGTTTTCATTAAACGTTATCTACGTCAAAAAGTAAACAACGCGCATAAACCCTAGAATTCGCTTTTTAATTGGAAATGGAAAAGTTGTTCACATCAACTGCTTGAAATTAAATCCACGTTTTAATTAAATTCATTCCAGTCGGATGTGCAAGCGACACGATAGAAATCTTTTAAAAATATTATTTAAGTACTTATTAACTGCCTGCTGCGGGACGAAAAATGGTAAATCTTCTTATTGAAGAATATTTGTAGAAGTGGCTTTATTTTATAAACGAAAATCGTACACCAGCTTGTACAAAGTAAGTTTGATGGAAGTATCGTACTTATGTAAATAAGTAAGGCCTTATCAAATAGTGGTTCATTTCGGTCAAATGCACTTTGAGGTGATCTTCAATGGACTTCTAAAACGCCGAACTTTTAGCACATACTTGAAAGTTACGTTAGTTTTAATCGCGAACGTAAAGGTATACACGTTGAAGTTGACGAGAACCATTGAAATAATGCGACTGTGATTTTAGTAACTATAATATATATTCCCTGTTCGCCGAACTTTCTTTCCAAAATTGGTGCTTCGTTGCCGACTATGAAAAGTAATTTAACGCGATCCCTTGCCTCCCCCCCCTTTTTGTTCACTCTTTTTCACTTAACAAACACAAAGTAAGCCCGCTTTCGGAACTTCATATAACCCGCGTCGCTTGAATTCTGCGTACTCTTGTCAAATTTTAATTTACCGAGAAGTGTAATATTCTTCGTAGTTCTGTGTACACAAAATTGAATCTTCGCATGAGTGGTTATGTAAATTCAAATTAAAGGACGGTGTCATTTTTCAAAAAGAATTTCAGGAAAGTGGATTCCACGAGACAAAATATAATTGAGATCAAACTTCTTGGAACTTCAAAACAGATGCGATATTAATATATGACAAAATTTGAATTGTTATTATAATTTTCGTTCGTTTTGTTTGCCTCTAATCGTATGCTTCCATCTATTTTAAATCAATCAGATGATGGAAAACAATTTATTATTTGTCGATTATTACAGACGTTGTTATCTTTCAAGTGTCATCATGATAGATGGATTTTTGCACTTCAATCAACAAACTTAACAGAAACACATTTTTCAATGGAAACTCAAGTTTTTATAATTTTTTTTTTCTAAAATTATCATCATTTGTCTCTTGAAACAAAGTTACAAGAGTTCACATTATTAGAGAACTCTTTTCACTGAACATATTTTATGTTTGTTCATTCACTTCAAGTACTAAAGAAAGGCCTAATTCTCAGACAGCAAGTGTTTTTTTTATTTTAACGGAAAAAAAAGAAAGAAGAAGCAGTCTTAGAATAAGCAAAGTTTGATTCACAGAGAAACTTGCGGAAATGCGATGAATGCGCCGTACGCCAAGCTCGTGAGTTTGTAAGAGAAAAAGAAAGAGAAAAAAATCGTCATTTTTTGAACGGCGAACACTTGTGTTACGCTTTATATACATCGTCTATACATACAAGTTACATACATCTTTCATCAAATTGACGTCGCCGTCTGCAATCCGCGAATTGCCCTCCTTCTTCACCCCGAGTTCTTGGGCCTCGACCTACATATTCGCGACGTCTTGGATATTTTACTGAGACGCTTAGAGTAGATGGTGGCCGGATTACAAACCCTTCCCGTTCACACAATGATAAGAAATGCACAAAGTGTGTTTGCCATTTTCATATCTTTATGTCTTATATTGCCTTGTTTCCTACTTTAAATTTTCTTCACCTTTATAAAAAACAAAAGGATGCTTCTCCCTTTCAGGATTTTCATTATTAATATCTTTTCATTTAATATCTTTTTCATCACACGTGCATTCAAAACAGCTACATTCTTTCTGATTTCGTAGGAAGAGAAACATTGTTTTATTCCCTTTGTACGGAACAATGTTAGCGTAGAACTGAAACGCGTTTTCTGACCTACAAATCAAAGACAGTTGCCGTTTTTGAAGAACTTTATCAAGTTTCAAAAAATTGCCGTCTTTAGAAACAATGCAACTGCAAAATTTCTTTCTTTAAAAGTTTTGACCTTTTGTATGTTGTTTATTACATATCGTTCTTTTACAACACCTCTTTTGCAATATTAAAAATAAACGATTTTTTGACGTTGAACATAAAACCAATTTTTGAACAATTTTCACTGTTTCATGTCATAAAGTGACTGACATTTTTATTCGCGTCAACTGCAAGAAAATGTCATCTGTGACTTTACCATGGCATCATTAATAATTTTCGAAATATTTCTTAATACAATTCTGAAAACGTCACTATGAAGGGAACAAAAAACATGACTACATTTTCTATTCAAAGAATTGGTTGAACAACAATAATGTAATCAAGCTGAATCTTGTGAACGGAATTTGCGATTGATTTTGATACATTTAACACCAATCTACTAATGATCTCCTTCAATAGAAAACGTTACTGGAAATTCAACGTGACCCGATTTAAGGTATCAGAGATTCGATTGTTACTTGATCACACAACATGATAAGAACCCAATCAGATTTGTATGGATTACAGTTTGATTGTATACCTTGATGAAGCGATTAAATTTCTCAACGAGCGTAAATCTGAATCTCCAATAATTCTGGGATATTTTCGTTTTATTTTGTTTTTTATTTCGGTACGCTGGTCTCAATTGCCACTTTATCATTTACGTTTGACTGGCCTGTTATTCTTAGACAAATGCAATTTTTATCAGCACTTTTATTACCTTGTTCTGAGTGCTGACATTGTACATTGAAGCAGATCGGAAATTTGTGGAATGTTTTGCATTAAAGTTGTAAAAAAGTTGACAAAATCGGGAAAGCTCGCGTTTGAAAAAAAGGGCTATTCATTTACAAAGCCAAAGCGTAAAAAAACTCCCCTTCTAGGGCGCGGTCTTGTTTTTATAGCAACAAAAGTTTTCCGCTGTTATTCGCTTTTCAATCATCGTCATTTAGATTTTGTCGCACAAAATCTTTGACGCATCCCTTTGACCTGTCTCACTCTCTCTTTCTCGTTCATATTGTGCTTTTTTCTCGTTCGTATATTGGTTAGTGTTGCATTTGAAAAGCCCGCCCTTGGTGCGCGGAAAACGTTCAGAAATAACATAACAGCTGCAACAATGCAATTTCGCAAGCTCTAATTTCGTAATGAAATCAAACAATGACGAACGAGACCTGCACTTGTTTACCCCATGAAGAAAAAAATACAATTGAGAATTGTTACCCAATTCACCCGTATGAAAGAAGGGTAAAAACTTTTATGAAATGTTGTTATTGGTTTATTAAGTTGCATTTTTTAATGAGTAAATAACAAATAATTTAAATAATAAATCAGACCGCTTGAATTGTAGTTAAAAATATAGATTCACTGGTCGGACCAAAGACTGATATTATCACTTAAAATTGAACCGATCTTTCTGTTTTTTGTACTACGAATGTAAAAAATGAAAAATTTAGTTTGAATACGTCAGTATGTTTGATCTTAAATTGATTGTTAAAGTTTTAAGTAAATTATTTGGAGTTTATCAGTACTTAAATTTGAGTACCGTTGCCACAAAGACCACATCGCCACATCAACCGAAAGATGAGATCTAACAGTTTTCCGCTTTGATCGACAGAGTTACATACACTCCATATATACACTGTTTCGCGCATTAAAGCGTTATAACATCAACCAAATCGCTTATTCTGATACAAAGTATTTAAATGGATGAAAGTAACTCTTTTATGTTTCAACTGAAACGAGCATTCACTGCAATTCAGTTTTGTTCTACCTTTGGCGTTACTAGCATGTTCATCACTAATGTTAGTAAAACAGTCCATACAAACGTTCATCAACATTTCATCCATTTACGTTAATCTTGTTTATCATTTTGAGTCTGCACTATCATTCAGATATGATGAGATTCGCAAATGATTCCAATATTAAATTGCAAAATTTGTTTACATTTAAATTTCAAACTTTAACTAGTTTGTCCATTTTCACCGTAATTTTTGATTCGATTTCATCTGGTAATTCTAGATGAATTCGAATTTCAATCTGTTTCATTTGATCAAGTAAAATCACAGCCAGTTTTCCTTTGTAATTAAAGAGGTTTACTGCATTAATTAAGTTTGAAACATCAAGTTTTATAATACAATTATTGTTATAAAAAGTGATTAAGAGCTTAATGAGTGCGAAGCTGATCCCACAATTGACGCATGAAAACAAAGCGTGTTTATATTTCATACGAGGTGCATATGAACAGTTAATGCAATCATAAATTCGTCTTATGAAAGGGCATTCACGACGGCGTTAGTAGCAACGTGCCGTTTATGTGATTAATATCTACAATGGAGAACAATATTGACTCTCATCTGAGGAGCTTTGCGTTCACCATAAGTAAGAAACAAAACGTGCATTATAATTCATGCGCGACTTTTATATAGGTCAACGCTTTTACGTCTGCCACTTTTTTTTGAACCTTAATCATTTTAATTGTGACGTGAATATATAGGTGTTCTAATAGGCGCTATATTTAATGGATTTTTAAAATCCACTGTAGTGGAAAGGTGATGATAGGATTCTAGAATTTCTCATCTAGAACTGAATCATACAAATTGTTGTCTTTCAAATATTATAAGTTAGAATAATAAAATAACAAAATGTTCAAAAAACATGTTATTCATTTTGACTTTTTTCTGTTACAGGTGAGTGTCTCGTAATGTGCTTACATAATTCTTTCGAATGAACACTCGTAAGTAAAGCATAACTTACATCTTCTGACGCTTGACTTATGAATGTTTAATGCACAACTGTCTAATATCTCGTTTACATATATTTCTGCACAAATTTTCGTCGACGTGAAAAACATTGAAGTGCAAATGTTAGATCAACTTTTTTTCTGCAATGAAAACACCTAGTTGTAAAACAAACTTTCTGATTAATTTCAACTCATGTGGAACTTTATAAAAGTTTTATGCAAAAGGGTTAAATTTATACTGGCTATTATGATAGTCATTTGATTTAAACCTGAAACTCGTCATATTCGAGTTGATCATTTGAGTGACAATCAAGTTTTGCCATTACCCTTACATGACTTACTCGTGCAAGAGAATCAATTATTATTAAATCGGGAAAATTTTTAGTTTGAAAGTCATTCTGATTTGTTTTAGCGAGAAAGTATAATGAAAGTGATTCCTTCATGCATAGGTAATGTGATTCTAGATTTGGCACTCGTCTAAGCTGCATAATTTAAAGACGTCTCATAGCTGAAAAGTAACACTTTTTCGGATAGGGGGAACGCGAGCGAAATGTGCTCAAGCATGCATGACACTTAGTCGTTGGGGCGATCGATAATGTTAAGCGGTTGCCGAAAATCGAACGTCGCGATAAATTTATTCCACAGGTAATGCTCGCGAGTTCATTAACAATGAAGCTACGGATGTGTATATACGAGTCTGGTGGCTGCGACAATCGATAATAATATCAGCGTTAATTAAAGCGAGACCGACGTGTTGTGTTACTTTGACATCAAACTCGTCGATATTCTGATGACTTTGCGCGTTGCATCTTGCCGCGCGGCAAAGCAAAGTCGAGCGTTGCGGTTCGATTAACGTGACTTGCGTAACCGGTGTCTCTCTCTTTATCGCTTGATCGTTGGTTCGTCTCCGATGTGCGCGGGCATGTAAAATACGTACACCTACGAGACAGCACGTAGCCGCATTACATTAACGTCCTGGGCACACGAGAACGCTCGACAGACGCTCGGCATTGATCGACGACAACAAAATTCTCCACCGGGTCATAACCAGACGACACTCTAACAATATACGTACACTCTATCTCCTAGTTTTTTCCTTGTTGTTGTTGGAAATTTTCGTTCGATTTTTATTTATCATTTGTCAACAAACTAGAGAACAATTTCATTCAAAAATTTCTGATTCTTAAAATATTAAAAGTAATTTTTTATTGTTTTGCAAAACTGGGTTGATCATACAAAATGTTGAAAAAGTTGTTTAATTTATATTTTATACAGAATGAAAGTTTGTATGTTATTTTCTCGACACTAAATGAAACATTTTCGGTAAAAATGTTTCAATTAACGTGAAACATTTTTGATGGATCTATCGAGTTTCATAAGCTATTGATTATTCATTATTCGTTTCATTATGAGTTTCTATAACGTATGTCATTCTATGAGAACATTTGGACAGATTGTTTGGAATTTGATTTATCCACGTCAGTTACAAATGTAATAACAAAATTAGTTCAAATGTATTGCTTTCATTTGTTTTGATTCAATTTACTTGGGTTCTATTTTTCGAATCGGTTTTGAAAATACGAACAATCGAATTAATTATTCATTACAACTTTTGCATTCCGAAAAGAATAAAAAAAATGTATAATTACATTATTATCTAATTTTGCAGAAATACAAGATCGATTAATTTCTTTTGCTTTATTTTAACGAAATGCAGGGATTAACCATTGTAAGACCCGATTTTCATTATTCAGCCAATTGTTCATGTCGCCTATTCTGCATTGTCTTAACGAATTTACAAAGACACTTACTTTAAACGCATTAATTGCAAATATTTTATTCCTGTTGAAAATGGATACTAAATCTCTAAGCGTAATTCGAATTAGACTCTTAAAACTATTCTAATGAGTGCCTCTGCCATTTTGCAAACTCAGATCGCTTCTTGAGCCGTTCTAATTCAATTATTCGCCGAATAATGATTAGTGCAACATGAAAATATTCGTATTTGAACCTAATAATGATCAGCTGACCTAATTTCCGCTCTGACCTGAATGGCGTAGTACGAAAGGGAGTCTCGTACGCTCCATTTTACTCGTACAAACTCGAGGCCAACGAAATTATATTAAAGCAACAAAAATATTATCACAACGATCTGGCTATTTAAACTTTTAATAAAAAACACGATCTGGATATTTCATTTGTCATTAGCTTCTCACTCGTATTTTAATATTTCATCTCACTTATCAAATATTCAACGAAACAGAAATCCCAGAAGGAAAAAAATGTTGAGTTTTTTTTTCATCTTCCATAACTTGCTCTTCGATTCAGCTGCGATCACGTTAAAAACTGCAATTAATAGCACAAGCTGGCAGAAAAATCGTTAAAAAAAAGCCGTAAACGAGGTGCAAACAAATAGTCGCGTCATTAACAAAGCTCTCGTCTCATCGACGATAGAAGTGTTACTCGTGTTGTAGAACACCGCAACCTTTTTATCGACAAGATTTTCATCGACTAATGTTTGCACTGCAAGAGCGCTTGACCTATCATCAGATCACTCTAAATCGAACATTTCGAGGACGTTGCTGTTATTATGGCCCGACAAATATGTCGAGATGATTAATGATGAGAGTGATTGCCTGCCGATAAAGTTGGTTCTTCACTTTTGTGTGGATTATTATTATTCATGTTGTGAGGCAGAAAGAAAAAGCGAGACTACAAAGTTTTGCCAACTTTTTTGCTCCATCGAGTTTAACCTACGACGCCATACGCCGTAATGAGTCCGTGTATTTCGCGCGGGGTGTGGCGTGTAATTCTTTGAGCGAACTTTGAGCCAACGAATGTTAGTTACTTTCGGTAAACACTCCTGGGAAAATGCAGACCGAATTTCTACACAATCGTGAATAAATACTCACGCTCAACTTGAACGCAATATTTAGAAAATATTTCTCCGTCAAGTTCAATTGAATCGGGCGATCTGTATCGGAACGACAGAGTTTCCCAATTAAATAAAAATTCGTCAAACCAAAAAATTGACACAAATTTCAATCTCACAATGGATCTACGCTTGTTCTGAATGGTACTCTAAAACTTTTTGAAACCATGTATTGCAAAATTTATTTTCCCGATTCAAAAGTGAAGAGTACAGGATGTAAAAACAAACACACATTTCAGAACTAAGTGGAATGGAAAATATTATCTACCGCAGTGATAAATATAGCAACGAAATACGAACGGGATGTAATGCGAGAGTTTTGTGTGAGCGTAAATAAAGAAAAATATGGTCTCTAAAACCGATGACAGTGTAGGTACGTTGGCAAACTATACAAAATTACAATAAATCGGAGTGCATTCAGAAGATTGTACGGCACCGTGCATGGCAAACGTCAGCAGTTTGGCGAAAAGAAATTTTATATTGAATCGCGGCAGTATAATTGGAAGCGGGATGTAGAGCACGAAAATAATTGGTTTCCTCTACGCCACTTGGTTCTGTGTCTGCGGTTATATTCGCTGGTTCCAGTGTCTGACTGTCATTTAACCTAGACCTATCGTCGTCAAGCCCACGGCGAAATTTCGCATCCCAACAAAAAAGAAACTTGTTAAACCTTGGACTTGAAATGGATGAGCAATTCGGATGTAATCCGGGTGTTAAAAAGTTTGGGCTTCTGCGTTGCTCGATGATTCGTGTGAGAGTGTTAACAAGCCGTGTGCGAGGGCGGTATCCTCTACAGGCGCTGGCGCGCGATCCGAACAAAAATGACGTGCAAGTTATTCGATCGCGGTCGTTGGTCGGAACAAAGGCTCTGTTCGAGGGGGAGAACAATACTTTTTGATTTCAATAAAGTAGGCCAAGAAAAACATTATCATAGTAACACGCTTCGATGGAAAGATTCTCGGCTTTGTACAACTTTTTTTGTAACGCGAATCCCAACTTTTACAACTGTAGAGAACAAATTGAACATTTTCTTTGTAACACAGACGTAATTTACCGTCAAAAGTTGCTCATCCAATCTAGGACGAAACTTCTTTTGCATCATTCATCCGAAAACGTTTCTCTAATTGTTGAACTCAAATGAATTTTGTATTGAAAAGACCTGATTTAATTCTGCAATTAGGAAATGATTTTCGGAAGTTTGTTTTTCATACAAAAACTTATTTGGTTCTTTGAATGTACAGAAACGACAATTAATGATAACAAAAAACAGCGATAAATTTTAATCTACTTATCGCGTGGCTGATGAATAGTTCTCAACAAGTGTCGAGATACTTTTTGAATTGTAAGCGAAATGTAATCTTTTGGGATGCAGCTGACACAAGTTTACGACGTGGCATTTGCATTTGTGAACATTATCACGTCTGACTAAAAACTTGGAGGCTTTTGATTCTACTTTTTAGTGTTCGCGTCTAACAACACTTTCGCGAAGAAAAAAACTTAATTGCCAAGAAATTCATCTTCCGGTAGCTTCTTCTAGGCTGAAAGAGAAGGATGTAGTTTTGGCTTGATTGATTGGTCGAAACAAATTATGAAGCGGACCGAAAACGTGCCACGGAGAAGTCGTAATGTAATCGAGAAGAAGGATAAGCGTAATTTGCATTTCGCCGAGCCATAATAGCTCGAGCCAGACCATTGTTAGAACAATGTGAGCTTTGATATAGATATATGTATTGAATGCACATATAAAGATATAGTAGTTCGTGTTGGGCGCTATTGAGTCGCTGAGCTTTCCCGACAAAAGAACCAATTCACTGAAACTGACGCAAAAAAGCGCCAAGGAGGCGCCTTGTATAGTCGATTCTTCTTACACTTTCTACAAAGAGATGTCATAATAAGATCGTGACGTGTATTCTATATTTCTTTTGATCTCGACATCCCGGCAAAACTCCAGGCCAATTTCAAGTTTACTCCACTTAGGAAGTTGAGTATAAGACGAAACTGATCGCTTAGTCGAGAATTCGTTATGGAAATGTAGTTCATTTCGCTATCATCGAACCTCAAACATTATATGAAAAATCATTCAGAGCTTTTTCACTCTTACGTATCAAAAAGTTTTTTTGCACAGAACGTGGAAACTGTTTCGAACATCCTGTGCAGAGGATAATCTTTTAAAAAGTACCCGGAATATTACAACTTCTACAGAATGTTTGAAAACTTTTTACCTTGCATTTTTTGTGATGGTCAATTTTCGGATAGGATTTATTTCAATGGGAATGATTTAAAAATCACAGTAGCACAGATGTAACGTAAGCTTCGGCAGATTATCGTCGTTTTGAAACAACTTCTAATTAGAGAGAACTGGAACAAGAAATTAATTACAGTTTATTTCAGAACCAATTCGGATTATCGGATTAAAGGAAGACCAGTAGACATAAATTTATAGAAACTTAAGATCCGAGGCAGATTTTCAAAGACCCCTTTACATCATCGCCGCGAATAGAAAAATTGTAATCAAGATTGCACTAGCTCGATTGAGAGTTACGTTTGTATTATAAACGACCGCTTGGTTATAACACTTTGCATGTGAATTTCGTAGCTGTCTGAGTGGAATCAAAACAAACAAAACTCGCAGATTTATTCAGTCGATCACCAACTCTAAAATATTCCGGAGCATTCCTCACCTTTTGTTATAATTCGGTTTGCTGAACCGTTATATTTCGCTGCATACCAAATCGCAAAGTCAAATAATCCGAAACGCGGCCCTGAAACCTCGCAAGGTCAGTTCCCCTGACGTTTTCTAGGTGAATCCGATAAAGTTATCTCTCTGGCTGTATGCAAATTCCCAATTTTCAATCTCGCTTTTTCTCTGTAGTCATTTTTTTTTGTTACACACAAAAAAGCTTTTCGTTTAATACAAAAAAGTCTGATTAAAATTTGTCAGCCCTCTTTCGCACTATCCATTGAGCCTCCTGTAGATAAAAAAAAGGATAATACGCTTTACAATCGGAATCCTTATGTTATATTTCATAACTTGGACAGAGCGAAATTACAGGCGGGTTTGCAAAATCCCAAAACAATGATTCCAACTCGGCCGAATTATTCGGCAGGATGGATTGGAAAATAACGTTTGGTCATTTTGTTCGGGACGGGATTAAGCCATCATATTTTATGCTTCCCAAAAGCACGCTTGAAATATTCGCTAAGATAAATCTCATAATGAAGGTAACATTTTGACGTAGATGAATAATTTCACCGGTTTTTTTTGTTTTTTTCTACAGTTTTCTCTTAATTCAATTTTTATTTCTGTTGACACTGCGGTGACAAACTCGATAAATAATTGTTTGCATGGTCAGGATTTGAAACGGTTTGCGGGCCAATATGGAGCGCGTCGGACTCGGAAATGCAATATCCCATAGCGGGCAGACGGGGAACGGGCTCAGAGGCAACACGCCTATATTAGTACGCCCAGCATCGCGACGCCTTTCTACCAGGCAATATTAAACTTTGAACAAGAATCCTCGCGAATAAGTTTTGGGTGGCTCGCCCGGGTCAAGGAGAAATAATCTGCGCTCTTTTCCTTATTTCTTTGACTTCTCATTTGATACTGTATAAAATTGTTTGATCTCGATTCCCCTTCGATGCGGATCCTTTTAACATCAGTTCTACGGAATCGCTCAAAGGTGCTCTCTTTCGCAATATTTGCATGCTTCTTCTTATTTCATATTATGATGGTCTATAAAGAGTATTAGCGGACACTTAAAGGTGCACTTGGGTCGACGAATTTGCAACCGTCGCCTGGTTTCTCTTCAGTTCAAAGATTTTTCACTGCGACCTTAAGTTGTGATGCGTAGGGAGTTTTAATTTACATGAAAGCAGCCTGACGTTTCTTTACATTTTGGAAATTCGACTGAAAAGAATGCTGGCACAATTTCATTGTGCTGAATTTGACGTTGGAAATGCAGGAAGCCAGATTGCTTTAATTGGTTCATTGAAAGGAACCAATTCTGATGCGAAGCCGTCTTTATACGAAAGCAATTGAAAAGCTGCAGGACCCGTGATGATGAAAAATTAAGTAGCTGGCCGTTGAAAAATAGAGTTGGCACGGGAGTCATTTTGCCTCGGCTCATCGGCGCGTGATAAAGAGGAATTGATTTTCGAGCGGTGCATTAATTAAATTATGATAACCTCCTTGATAAATTGGTCGGCCGGAATGGTCGGAAACCTCGCAGAGATGTGATCGCGTTTTTCAGTTCGTTCGTTTCGAATGAATGAAACAATGACGAGATATAATCGGCCGTTAACTCGAATCGAGCGTGCTCATTCGCGGAAGCTGCAGATTATTCCGGACACAGCGCTGAATTGGAAACTGAGCAAACTGTGCATTAATAAGAGCACAATAATTTTAAGCGCTCTTACCGTGTGCAGCTCGCGTGGCGTTTGTACGTTTGACGGAACATGTACACGTAACATCAATGCGTCGGCAAAGGAAATCGATGGAGCTCGGTTTGGAAGAATCGAATATACTAAAATGCAAATTTCGACTGCAACAAAAAAGGTGAGGCGTGGAAGGATATACGTAGAATGACAAATGCATTGCCACTAAAGCGAACGGACAAGCTAGATTATCCTCCTTCACCCTTTGCCTTATGCTCAAATTCACGTACAAGGGCTTCGTTTACAATGTTTACTCTCAACTTGTAACAATTTTTATTGGTTTGTCATTTGAAAAACAGAAAAATGATGCTCAAATAATGAGGTCAAAAGTCGCGCAATCACTGTTCATTTATTTTTCGTATGGATATTTCATGATAGTGAGTCATGTATTAATCACTTAAAGTTAAATCAGGTTTTGGAATTCTAATCGATATTTTGGTAAAATGCACATAGTTGTATCGAAAGGTTTTGTTTACGGGCTATGAATACATGTTGAGCGAATTTAGAGCTACGCTCGTCAGAAGTTTCAACTTAATGACGTTCGATTAAAGTTAGAAACATATTTTCAAATACTTTTAAATCAGTAATTTTAATGAGATCTTTTGAAAAATGTCATTGTTACAAAAAGTATTCTGCAGTTTCTCTAATCTTAAAAATCATGTTTGTACTTGAATGCATTGAAATAGCATCGAAAAATTTTGAAAATGGAACTCATGTTTTCAAATTGAAATTAATTCAAAAAATGTGAACAGAGTTAAATTTCCATGCATTATCATACCATGCCACGGAAATAGGTCGAGTCCGTTTTCTTATCACCGTCTCTTATCGTTCGAATAAAGGAACAAGTCAACTCATAAGTTCATTAGATTTCGGCTCGTTTCCGGCATCGAATTCCGCTGTCGGCAAAACTCGACTTGCAGTTCCTGATGGACGTATCGCATTTAGTCGAACAGGCACGATCTCCATCGACGTGTTTATTTCACGCGTGTTTTCAACTGAATCGCAGCGTAATTTTTTTCAGTAACCACTGCCCCTCATCCTCCTCGAACTTGTTAGAACTCATTTCGGTTTTTTTTTCGCGTCCGTTGTTCCATCTCAACGAATCACTCGCAAGTATAATTCGCTCCGGCTGGAATGATATCGCAATTGGATCACGTGAAAAGTTACAAAATCGCGTGAGCCGCGCACCTTTAGCATTTACACCTATTTTGACTTACAGAATAGCTTCCTGGGCGATGCCGTCCGAAAATTGCAATATCCGTAGACACGCTGCGTGTTATGAATAAGCACTTCTTGGCTCGCAAAAAGTGTCGCGTATTAATAATTACGTAACACGGGGTGTGTTGTGAAATTCCATTTCATGCCGGTCTTCGTGCACTCTTGATACGGAAATTCACAAATCGTGTAACTTCTTTGACGGCTTCGAAAATTTCAATGCAACGTGCTGCGCAGGAATGATTTTGAATGTGCAAGTCGAACATTTGTTACGTCCGCAGTTTTATCCAAATGAGAATTGGAATAAAATATTTTGCAGCCTACTAATGACGTTTCTCATTTCCGATGGAAAAGTACTTCAACTTATTTAGAGTAGTTAACTCTTTTCAACCTTGACAAGGTTTTCAGTCGAATTGGAATGAAATTTAATGTCTGCGATTGATTACATTAAGGAGCGGTGAAATTTAGCCGCGAATCGATTAGTAATACGAAACCCACTTTTCCCCAAGGTGCTTTTTCATTTGTTCGCCGTGACTCGGCAGAAATGGCCCCTCTGCAATTGATTTTCTTTATTTCGCATACAGTCGTGTGATGGAAAAAAAAATCATCCTCGAGGACAGTTAAATGGTACAAACGGCCTTATTCTTCCAAGCCATGCGTGTCTAAAAGCGTCGCGTTTCGTACAATCTCACGGAACGATCGGACAAGAACGATTGTGTTAAAAGCATAATAAAACGCCCGTGTAATAAATTTCGATACAAAGAATTTCAAGGATCTGCTCATTAGCATAAAAATACACACGGTTTACAATAATGAGCGAATGCTTCGGAGTTGATAACAAAAGGGTTAATGTTCGTTTTCCATTTGTACAGTGCTCTTTCAATTAGCGACAAAATATTCGAGCTGTTTTCTCAATTTGTGGCACGTCCGAGCTGAATTAATACGCCAATTAAAATTAATCCCGCCGTACAACTGAATTTTTCCTGAGCCAAAATTAGCACGACGAACAGAGCGGATGAATGAATTATGTGACGAGAATGTAAAAATATATAGAGCAAAGCGAGATAAGTTGAAGAAAAGAAGCGTCGGACAAAATGCTTGAATATTAACGGACGTGTGCCAAACTTAAAATCACTCTTGGCCACGAACCAGATGAATAAAGTATCGGACAATTAATATTACATCCGCGTGAACTAATTTCGTGCCAAGACTTGTGGATTTTAATTTCATCAACGAATTATCATAATTAGCAATCAGTTATTTATTGATTCGATTAACAAAGTTTTCCATTTTCACGTTGGACGAAAAAGCGACATGGCCGGCGGAAGTTTGAAATATACAAACTTTTTGACTCAAAAGAGAATAAAAGTAAAACCAAAAAACCTTTTCGAGACCTGGAGAGTTGCAAAAAGTTCTTAGCATTATATCCACGTCACGTATTCGTTCTTGATAATATTTGCACCGTGCAGCTACGTTGGCGACAGGAATCGCGTGTACCGCGCGGTAACAGGTGGGACCCGGACATCGAAAGCTCTGGCAAACGTCCAGTTTCCGTTTTTGTTACTCTTATTTTGACTATTTCGTTTTTTTTTCTTTGCCCTCTTCCTTTCTTCGTTCGCTTCTTTTTTTAATTTGTCCGCCATCGTATACGTTGCCAAAAACGATAACGCCCGTGTTCGCGTCTCAAATATAGTCCGTATCGCACTGTGTGGTTTTTCGTGGTTCTTCTTGTTGTTTTCGATTATCAAGCCTGGTGGAAAATTTATCGGCCAATTCACATATTGGTCAATACTTGCACTGTACGTCCGACCGCATTCGAGCACTTTGGTTCACCCTGTGAACATCCCAACTACAAGCAAAATATCATAAAGAGCGATTGTGCGGTAATAACATTTTTTTCAACTACCCAAAGTTCATTCAATTTGAATTTACTCTGATTGGACGAAAATAAGTTTCCAATCTTTTGACTGTTAACAATTTTTTTTGCAATGAAAAAGAGGAACCAAAACAACATTTCAAACATTGAGTATCAGAATTTCAAGGACTGCAATTATTTTTCTGGCGAATGCGTTTCGTTCCGAAGCATTGATTGCATTTTATTTACAGGAGAAAAGTAAACAGTATTGCGCAAATGCATCTTTAGAAATGCTCTGGAGCGATATTTTCAATGCCACAAAGTACGCAAAATATCACTCGTTGGCATTTCGCAATTTTTTTTAATGTTCGCAGTTTGTTAGCAACGCTCTTCAGGATCGATTTTCAAAAAAGGCACAAAGTTTTAAAAACAAATTATTTAATGTTTGTGTCAATAGATCTGTTATGATGAAGATATTTCATAACGTATATGTCTAAAAAGGAAACAGTGCCCAAGCTTTTGATAACTGTTCGACAGTGGGTGACTAACGACTTAACCCATATTGAACAAAGTATGTCGATGATTGATTTTGTGCCACAAAGAATGGAAAAACTTCATACAGATTTATGTTGCAGTCTCGGAGAACTGCGTTATAAAATGACTCGTTTACGAAGTTGGCGCAGTTGCATTGCTGTTAATGCCATAGTAAAACTAACTTCAAGTGCAAGAAAAATAGTGTTTCGACAACATAGTCAGTCACTGTGAAATATCGCGCTCGTGTCAAATGTCGAGGGTCCATTAATTAGATTCCTTGATTACTCGGGCAAATTTTCAGTCCAGTGTGTACCTTGTGGGGCTAATTCAATTTTTGTACTTAGTCATCTGGACTCACAAATTATGACAATATTTCAATTCAATTTTGCTTTGATATTTTTTAAGAAGGCTTTTTGCAAAAAACCGCAAACCGCAATTAAATCTTAGCAGTTTCCTATTTTGAATTGAAATTTAGAATTATAGAAATGCACTCACCCGAGGGTGCGGATTTTTGTTCTTCATAAAACGAATCTGATTCCAAGCTCTTCGAATGACAGATTCTAAAGTCATTTTTTGCTCTATAGGTCGCGAACAAAGCTGTAGTCGAGTGTGTGGCCGCCCACGTTAGTCTACCCCAAAGTGCACCACGAGGAGGTGTCGGTCGAACTTTTGCGCTCCAAGAAAATGTGCCACACACCCGACAATAGCTTTCCGGGTCAAACTTGAAAAGAAACAGCAGCCCCGTCTGACGGACTGCTAACAAGGTAGACAGACTGCGTTGCATGTAAAACCCCCGCGACTCACCATCGTCAGTGCATCCGTGGCGGGTACAAGAGGCATGGAAACACTTTATTTCCGGAGGTGCACCCCAGACAACAGTTGCAAAATCCAACGATTTAACTTAAAAAACAACAAAAACAACCTTAGAAAAGATTGTAAACCTGAATCATAGATGCACAAACTATGCCTTCCCACGAGGCTGATGATTTTTTCACTTTATGATTGGATTTAATCGCTAGTTGTTTAAAAGTTCATGTTCAATTTTTACTCAGGAAGAATAAAGAACTTTTGTTTCGTTTGTAAAATAAAAACATTACTTTTTGTCTCTTGTATTGTTTTTATAACTAGTTTCTAAATTAACAAGCAGATGAATTTTTAATAGGCACGTATTAAAAATGGATCAATGATCAGATATTTTTTTAATAAATGCTTCAAAGAGTTTCGAGAGTAGTTGATTTTATTGAAGCGGATCTCATTAGGAGTCAATTCGAGAAATAGTCGATAATTGATATGAAAAGTTAATAATGATTACCGCAATTCTAAACTTTTTTGGAACCTTCTTGAGTAAATCTGATTTAAAAAAAAGACAAGGTAACAAAAGAGAAGAAGGACGAAGAAATAGCCCATTGTGAAGTTCAGAGAATTTATTCAAACAACAAAGTTTCTACTCGTCTTTTGGATTTTAAGAATCTACATTGTAATGACACAGCGAGGGAAATATTTTAAAATGTGAGAAGAGATTCTTGAAAAAAATGTCATAATTCATTTTCTCTTCCCTTCGTGCGAACAAATTCATACACTAAAACTACGCTCTATTTCCATTGTACATGGAGAAGAAAGGAGAATTAAAAAATTTCTGTTTTTGAGTTTCATTCTGTTCAAAAAAGAGAATTATTTTGAATTATTGATTTAAGAAAATGTATGAAAATATATTCTATTTCAAATGTCGATACTACTGATTACTACTGTTGGAAAATTATTCATTCTCATCATGGAACGTTTCAAATGGTTTCGTAAATAGCTGCATCAGTTATTTTAAAATTTGCTAAATCGCACTTGTTTGTATTAACTAATACTTTCTACCGGGTCATTAAAAGAATGTAGGTCAGAGAGCGCGTTAATCCCCACATAGTACAAGACACACACTTGATTACCGGGGGTAGGCTCAGTAGTAAAGTTAAAGGTAAAGGTCGACTGCACAATGAGTCACTCTCAGTGCCTTTGAATTCAATTCTGTACGTACGCTAATATTCTGATTTATTATTTTTTTTTCTATTTTTGCAACAGCTTCATGATTCAATTTTAAAACGCGTGATTCCAATAAACTTTAAACGAAGCTTTTTTTATCGTAAAAAGCTGTTAATGTCAGTAAGTTCTATATTAGTTCAAAAAAAGTTTTGCAGAGAGTTGAATATCGTTGTTAGACTTTTTTGTACTCGATAATTGTTCGATTGTAAAAAACTAACTGGCATTCAGAAGCGAATGAGCTATTTAATTGAACAGCGATCCAATTTTTTACGAACAAATAGATAACAAATAGAAAACTTGAAAGTTAATTTAAATTGCGATGACACTTATAATTCTCCTCATCCTAGCACCACAAAAAGGTGTGTCAATGTGGAACAGATTGAAAAACTTTTGTTACAAAGTAAGGAATAAAAAACCCATCCTGGATGATCAGACGAAAAAGGTCGGCAAAAGTTCGCGAAAGGTGAAACGTCGTTAGAATTTTTTTTTAAATGTTCGCTTACAAAGTCATAATAAGATACGATTTTTTTAGGTTGTATTTGAAAATAAATTACATCTTCTTAGATCAATTCATTTTTAGTAACAAAACACTGCATTAAAAAAGGAGAATAAATAGATTTGTATATATTTTAGAAATGAAGTTCATAGATATTTAATAAGTAACATTCAATAAATAACAACAAAGATGGTTTCGATATAAATAAATACTATGAGAGGGTTCGTTTTTCAACAAAGAAACGGAATTATTACTGTATAAATTAATGAAATGACACTAAACTTCGCTGAATTGAACCAACAAAGCATTTTAGTAGTCCCTTGAAATGACTTTTGGAGAAAAATGTTTGATGGAAAATGAACTTTGTTCGAGTCAGATTACATTATGGACACTGAAGATATTAAAGGATATCTCAAAACCCTCCTCAAAGAGCCAAGAGTCAGATTGCTATATCGATTTCTTGTTAATCTCAGAAAATATATCTGACAATGAATACATACAAAGAATAGATACGTTAAATTGTAAATTTCCTGTTGTGGCAAAGGAACATTATTCAACATTTCGTTCTTTTATTAATTTCCATTCGCAATGTTATGATTGAAGTAGAATTCATTATCCATCAGACGTATTTATTATTTACGTAAAATTGAACTCAGTATGAAATATTAATACCGCTGTTGTGTTACAATCACGATGTTTGTCAGAAATTGGCTTCACCGAATCGCTTACCGCGCACCTTTCTTGTAAAACACTGAAATGAAAATTTGCGTCAACAAATAACCGGTACATGAGTTGTGAAATGCAATAGCGATCGGCAGTCACGCGACATGATGAGACGCGATTTGTTATTGTAACTATAAATAACACGCCGTTACGCATAATAACGCGATCTGACTTGAAAATTGAATGTTCCCGAGAATGTAAAAAAATATTAAGTTATTCACGCGATAAAACAATCAGAGTCACGAGACATCTGTTTTATTCCATACATTTTTATCGGTACATGCTCTTCGCTGCGACATGAGATGTGAGATGATAGGGCTTAAAGGATGAGCAACTGTGACAGACGCAGCGAACAAAATCTCATCCTCTATTTTCCTTCCAAAGCCGACATGATTATTCCATGTCTGCTATCATATACGTAAAAACCAATGACCTCACATCGCTTCATATCTAGCATCTTGGCACGCATTAATGATCATTGCCGCAAACGTCAAATGACACGAGAGACAGCAAATAGCAAATACTTCTGCTCACTTTCGATAATCCATCAATGCTTTATAAGCGTTTTTTTACAAAAAGTCAGAAACTCGCAATCCTGCTTAAAAAACTTATCTGGACTATGACGTCTACAAAAATAATCTCATTGCTTAAGTTGCAAATGCGGAATTTGATTGGGTATTAATTTCCGTTCGAATTTATGATTCAGTTGCTTGATTGTAGAATCTCATGGAGTTAATTAATCATGAACGCTAGATAATTCATTGTGTCTCGTAATTTACCTTTTTTCATCTCTTTTTGAAGTGTATATCATTTGAAAATCTCTGTGGAACTATTTTAGTCCGCACACACATTGTAGAGCTAATAAAAATAAATCGTATTTTTTACCCCGTTAAAAGTTCACTTAACTTCGTTAAATACTACATTCTTTACCACGAAAGAGTTGGAAACATATGAATGAAAAACAAACTTATGTCGAGGGAACAATACGGACGCAAGTTTTTGCTTCGAATATTATGAAATCTTGTTTAAACCTCCATTGTAAAAAGGACTCTAAAATCAAGCTGATTCATAAGTATAAACAGAAATTAATTTTCAGGTTAAGCTCGAATCGCAGGTAAATATAAATATCATATTTAGATACGGTTGAAACGAAAATACACTGGGGTGTAAGAATCGATAAAATAAAATGATATTTGTACAGATGATGTGAATAGATGAGTGAGCAGAAATTCGAATGCTAGTTGCGGGAATATGAATATGTCATCTTTCCCTTGTCACGTGAACCTTACTTTAAGTTTTCGATTTAGTTTAAAAGCTTGAGGGAGCCTGAATGTTAATACCTCGCACTACATCGTTTTTGGACGCGTAGGAAAAAGGCACTTTTTCATTCTATGTAAAAGATCAGTCTTCTGCTGGTATTCCTCTTAAGAAAAATACCAGATCTCTTGAACTGTGAAAACTGCTGACAGTCAAAAATGACCCTGATGAACTCCCTAAGAATACACTGCTGATTGATTTTGAAAGAACGAGTACATACGTATAAAAAAGAATATAGAAATTTATACTAACGACTAAAAAAATTGCGATAAAAAAGTTGCACTTTTCTGAACTTATTCAACATTTAATGATATTAATGAGCGCTGAAAAGCAGTTTCCATGCTTTCATCATACTCAAAATATTTTCAAACGGAAAATTTATTTTGATGAGAAGACTTTCGAAGGTAAAATGTTTTTACAAAGTGTGCTTACAAATGTGTATGGGTTTAAAATCTAAAATTGAGCGAGTATATTCATTTCACAAATTGAAGTAGCAACGTTCACGCATTTGAATGTTGAATAGCTTCAGTTTCAGTGAATGAACGTTAACTTGATTTGTGTCTCGAATTTCAAAAACACGTTTGTTTTCCTAATCATCAAGTGGTATGCATGAATTAGTGTTTGATGTTTGAAATGACTTACAACGGGGCGATATGAAACGTTTTTGAAAATCCCACATTCATCGGTGGAACACAAAATGATGAACTGGAATGATGCTCTTTTACTCAAGAAAGACGTCGAGTTATAACAAAGGAAACGAAATCGATGAAATTGTCATTTTTGTCGAAGCAGTTGTCACCACAGCGTTCGCCGCAGAATAAACTAGAAATGTTGTTAACGTTATCGGCCTTCCAACGCGTCGTTTGATTTGCATGAAAAATGAAAGGAACGAAAATGTATCAAAGCATCAATTGAACATCACTCTTTCGTGCGACATAAGATTCTTCGACTGATATTGGAAGTGTTCCTTATTAAATTTCAATACCAATTTGATTCAAACGACTGTTAACAAACATAATCTCCTAGTTGCATAGGAAATTCCTCCACGCTCGGAAAGTACCTTTCATTATTTCATGATGAAATTGATTTCAAAGATTGGTCTATGTATTTTCACCCTTACCGTCACAACATATTACTATAATTGACAGAGAAAAATTATAAAAACAGTTTTGAAAACGTTCTTTTAAGAAATTAAATAATTATTTGTATTGAAATGATTTAACAGCTAATACAGCTATTATCGAAAAGATTATAGTTTCCTTTAGACGTTTCCATTTATGTTTAATTTTGTTCCGCTTCATAAAACACACGTGAGATTGTTTTAATGAGCGATAATTGAAGTTGAGATAAATGAATGAATTCTAACATCGAATGGGTTTGTACGTATCATGACGGGTAGTTATGAGTACCGTAGCAATGGGGAAGACATAAGTGTGACAAAAATCACGACACTATTGTCACGCCGTCGATAAATCACTGTTAATGGCTATTATGAATTACATTGCTCAGAGAAATGAGGGAAATATTTATTGATCATATTTACGACGTGCTTGCTAAAAAGAGCGTTTTAGTGTTCACGACAACGAGTGTTTTCCAAGTTGATGATGCAATTTATGAAACCGAACTTGCTGGTCGTATTTTAATCGCAAAATTCTCTTTCTGTTACAGGTGAGTTGAAACGTTAAATACAGTTAATCGGTCACCTTGGGTGAGTCTGAAAAAGTTAGCGAAGCCGAAAAATCATTCTTTGAACAAATTACAATTTGTTCACAAAATAAATCCGACGTGGATTTTGAAAATGAATGTCGAACGACGCCACTTTCTTTTATGACTGATGTAAAAAGTTGGAAAATTTCAAAACGCTGACTGAATGTCCTATATTATATCGTCAGTTTTTGCAAAGCCTCAACAAATGACTCATATTTTTAGCATGAAAAAAAAATTTGTTTCATGTCGTCGGACTCGGTGGTTAACTTAGTAAAAGTCAGATAAGAGATGAAAGAGGGATGACGGGAAACGAAACACTTCTAAATAAATGCCAACGTCAGCTGTCGTTACTTGCTTATTTTATTCGTTACACACTGAAGCATAAAAGTTTTACAAGTCAACACAACACTTGCTGCTTTCATGAATTACCGCTGAGAAATTTGCGCTGAAGTCATAAACATCACTAAAACAGTCGTTCTGGTACCCTCTTTTTAAATATTTTTTAAGCTTTAATATTAACAACGATTTACATTCTTGAAACATATTGGTTGATTGAGAATATGGTTGGAACTCCAATCTGAGCTTCGATCAATAAAATAATAGTCGGTACGCTGGAATGATGGTTTCTAGGAAGTACAACAATTACGAGTATAGAACTGAAATAGGTCTAACCAGATTAACAAAATTTAAAATGTTGGATTATAAAATTAGAATCGTATTGAACGGGTCATATAATGTTTTCCATCTAAATAAGATATATAACCAGAATCGGTAAATTTAGTACAAGTATTACTGCAAATTTTATCAATAACAATCAGAATCGTTTCTCATGTTAAGAAAGATCCAGTTTTTATTGTTGATTGTTCAACTTCAATGATTATTTTGAAATATAACAGAAAAGGTTCTCGCCAAGAAAGTTACGTGCTTAGAAAATATAATGAAAATAATACTCTATGACCTAAAAAAATTTTTCAATTGTACTTTTGTATTTTGAATCATAATGCACTTGTTATAATCAAGATGAGACACAGCTATTGTGTTTGATTGACCTGGAGTAGGAATGCTCGTTTTTTCCAAGAGTAAAATAAAAATTGTCCAACCGAAACAATTAAAACCTTATTATGGATAAATTTTTCAATGAAAGTAAATATCAGTTCTGAACTTATTTTAAATAAAAATAAAGATCTTCTGTAATTTCATTCCTTATGTTTATACAGAATGATACTGAAATTGGTGTAACATTTTGAGGTTTTTAGAAAACTTTTTTTCGTTGAATGTCAAATTGGATCTCTAGCAAAGACATTGAGCTTGTATACAACTTGGATTGACTATTGTCAGAGACACGTCTTCGCACTTCAAAGTGAAATGTAATTTGTAAATGGAACTTGAGTTTGTTCTATCAGATAATCATCATTAAATTTCAGTAGAATAACTTTGCGAACATTGTTTGAAAATATTTTAAAACAAGTTGCAATATCTTTGCTCACATCTTCAGGACACTCATCCTTCTTACAGAACTTTTTTCCTCGCTTAATTTATTAATCTCTACACAATCGAATCAATTTTTTTATATCAGCGAATCACTATTCTTAACAATATTCAAATAAACTGATATAAAAGTGTTAATAAATATTTAATTTTATACAGTAGAACCATAATGTAAAGAATATTTGAGTGTCTGCAAAAAATTGCTCTGTTCTTGTTTGTTCCATCAGCGTAAATTGACAAACACTTGATAATCGAAGTGAATGTCGACTGGTCTGGTTTCGAATCACAATCACGAAATTCCCTGATGCAATGCTGCGCAAATTTTTCACGATGCTCGACAGTCGTTTGAGCTTAACGTCAATAAGATTTTTGTTCATAAAATCTTTGATAACATGCGGCCAGCCTGCAAAGCAGAACAAGTAGAAGAAGCAAAAGACGAAAGGCTGACACTTGATAAGGTGACATCGCGGTCATTGATCGACTAAGACTGTACTTTGCACGCTATAAGGTACAGACTCGGTTCAAGTGCCTTGAGGCGCTAGACGACCGATAGCTGACGATAATATGCCCGAATCACAATTCCCTCAAGAACATCGGTAACAACGAAAGTTTTGCAAGCACTGCGCTCATCTTAAAAAGTTCCTTCGCTGAACTACCTTTTATATCCTAAAATCATTTTGTAATAAAAATTTAAGATTCTTAAATCAAAAAGTGTGATCTTAATTTAAATTAAAATGGGTAATTCCTGATTCTTGGGAACCTCTAATTTTTGATATTGAAAAAAATTAAAAAATGTTGAGGTGGACATGAAAAGTCTGACGATAAAGCTCAATGAGAAGGCAAAATTTATGCGATGCAGCAGCTAATAAAGTACTTTTCCAAGAAATCATTTTTTTAAAACACTTCTAAAGTTGTAACATGAAAAATTGCTTGTGGAAGTCAGGAGACTTGAAGGTTGAATATTCCTGAGATTTTCCCATATTAATTCATACGTATTATGATTTATACATAATTTTGCAGAGTTGTTTAAATTCTAGATGTGCATCGGATAGTGCTAATATGAAATCAATAGTAAATTAATTTTGATAATAAATTGCGATGCAAGAATGGAAATGAGATCGGCGTATCTGATCAAGGTCGCATTACATTGTCGGTTAGAGTAATTCGACCACTTGTGGTCGATACATCAGTCATATATATCCTCTATTGAATTATCTCGAGAGTTAAGATACAACGTTCAATGGGTTTTGGGCAATCATTCGTAGCTTCAATGTAGCCTTCAAATTTTATAACATAGTTTTTTGATCAATGGTGCGAACAGCGATAAAATTAAGTTACGACATAAATCAACAGTAATGCTCTTAACAACTCTTCCGTCTCTTTTGTTATGGTAGTTTTTACTCGGGCTCCATATCTTTCAATTTTTGTTAATCATCAGTAACAATTTTTTGATTAATAACAGATTTATTTCGGATTGTTTTTCTAGTTTCATCTCTTCTGCTTTTGAAATCGCCGATAAGACGAGAAAAGTATCAAAAAATTAATACGTACAAAACTTGGAAACGTAGATTTGGCCGGAGTTCAAAATTTTTAATAACAAATTCGAATGCGAAATAAATAAAATCTGAAATTGTTATAGTCTTGCATGATTTATTAACTGCGGTAGTAATGTGTGGAAAGATCGATATCTGCTGAATATTTCATTTAACGCCAACGTTGCGATAGGTTCCATTATGTAGATACTATACATCGGCCGGGTCACTTTATATGCACGTGTTCACGATGAACGAATTCTTAAAATATTTGAAGTATCGCGAAAAATGGTCTCGAGGAAGATCGAGTATTTTGTTGAGGAAAAGAAACAGCAAATCCGTCGCATAAGTAGTTTACAATAAATTATCCAAAACTCTTAGAATAATTCGATTTTTTACTACCTGATTACAAATATTTTCAAGTAAAACGAGAATAAACATTTCCAATTTTTAAATCGTTGCTTAAAAACTAACTTCACAAGCGACGTGCGATATATTTGACAGGTAAAATTTACGCGACATAGATATTTTCTTTTTGAAAGGCACGGTTGCAATATTCGCAAAAATAAGTAACTCCGAATCAAGACATTTTTTGAAAAGGCCTTGCGATGTATTAAAAACTTGCAATAAAAAATTCCAACAACGCACGACTTTGATCTCTGAAATTTGCTTCTATCTCTTGCATTGTGCTTTACAAATCATTGTATGGAAGAATAAAATCTTTCACATTAACAAATATATAAAAGCGGTTACGAACAAATTTGTATTGAATTCGATTTGAACTTTCAAACACTCTCTAGATAGTAACATCTTGGACCTAGATTACTTACGCATTTGAAAAAATAAGTTACTATGAATTCAAGGTCCTTTTTGAAAAAGGCCTCTCAAAGTATTGAAAACATGCAAATTTATCTAAAATCTTCTATTTGAACAAATACAAGAGCGCTTACGAAGACATCAGTACAGATGTGTTTGATTTTAAATTTAATTCAATTAGAAAACTTTACACAGTCTAACGTATTAATCTTAGACATTGGAATATTTCAAGCCTTGAATCGAAGATTTTAAAATTATTATAAATTCGCGAAATCAAGCAATAAATTCGGTTTCACTCAAATATGTAACTACAAGTTGTGAAAGTGATAGTTGGAACGGAAATTTGTGTATTAGAAATATCAATCTATCAAAAGCTGACAAAATTGGCAACCATTCAGGATATAAATAGAAACGGCGGTACACTCGGTTATCATGTAAAGGACTATAAATCGCTCGTTCACTAACAAATTCGTGCGGTTAAAGTAGTAGCACTTTCGCACACCATCAGTCACGCAGATCAATCAGTCATAAATGCACTTACCATACGAAGCATTCGTCAATAAACTCGTTGCAATTTACGTGAATCAGCCGGTCCTACAGACAGACTGCTTAGAACACACAATTAACATCAATTATACGATTTGTAGTAGTTTCCCATGAACACGACTGTAAACAAGAAGTTCAGTTTGGTCAATGTGTAATTATACAATATCGTCTGTACGCTTCAATTGAGATGATACCCTTCTTGCGAATAATTTGGAAATTCAGGTGCTCTTTGCAAATGCACTATGCACAAAATTTAGTAAATATTCAAAATAGTTACGCGAAATGATGATTTGATCACAAAACTTGCACACGTGTCACAATAAAATCATCGTAAATTAAGCGAACAATTGTTGTGAACGTGAATTTGCGAATGAAATATAGTTTAAAAGTCAAAATAATTTCTAAGACGAAAATTTCTCGAGAAATAAAATTAAATGTTGTGTTTTTCGAATTGAATGAAATAAGATAAACGTTGATAATTGGTCGTACGGTAACTGCAAGAAGAAACGTCGTATCGATGGAAGTACGAAACTTATATTGAATTTATATGTGCGCTGTGTAAGCGCAATACAATTGCAGATTCCTCTCATCATTTAGTCGTTTCGAACATTGTAATTCCATTAATGAAATATGACCGAAAAATTTGTCCTGAATGCAAATCACACACGATTTAATGTCCAAATGCCAAAAGTGAAACAATTTAATTTGCGAAATATTTTGCAGTCGCGTACTGCATGAACATTTATCGTATAGCACTTCAGATGCGCGCGAACTCAATTCAAGTAGTTCAAGCGAATATTAATCCGACGGCGCCACAAGCACAATTAATGCCACTGTTTCGGATTAAAATGAGCCGTTAGTCAAAAATGAAATATTTTTCGCACAATCACGCCGACACGCTGACGCAATAAATTGTGTAATGTTACGTGTTAACCAAAATAAGGCCATTCGTATGCGTACGCCGACTTATGTGTGTTTCTCACGCCCCGTTCGTGTAGTGCGGAACTGAAGCATGCGTGAATGAATAGTCGCGGCCTGGAAATTGACAAAGTTTCGAGGAAATTGTACGCAAATTTATAGTCAGACTATCAAACAACTATGGTAGTCGAGTTCGAAACGTTCTGCAAAAAAAAACGTTGCGGATTTTAATTTCCGCTTAAGATTTCAGTTTCAACGCCAGAACATCTACACCTCTACAAACACCTCCGACGACGTTTGAAGATTAGGATGAAAGGAAAATTGTGTATTTTTACGAGTAATAAATAAAAATACTGTCTGTCTGCGATTTTCACTGGCATTTCAAAAATATCGTCAAGTGGACTCAAAATGAACCACAGGGCTGTGTTTCTTAGTAAATTTCCTAACCTTCTATACAATTTTGCACTTTGAAAGCGGCCCAGAACCGACTGAAAAGAACCGGAAAATATATAGGCAAAAATTTTAATAAATGGGTTGCCTCCTTTTGTCACTCGCATTTCCAAAATATCGACAAGTGCATGGACTTAGGTTGAACCACAGGGCTGTATTTCTGAGTAAATTTCCTGAAAATTTTATACAATTCTACACAGAAGTACAATTCTAATTGAAGATGCATGAAATATTGGCACTATTTTTGGACAGTCGAAAGCAGAATAACGTTTGTTAAAACATACTATTTCTGCCTTACTGGATAAAAAGATCACGCGAGTTAGTACAACTATCACGACAGAAGCTAGAACTTAGATTCGAAATCTTTCTACAGAAATTACACGCGCGCTATGGTATTTCATTGAGGATTGTACAAAATCGTCGGGCCGTTCAATAAGCTCGAAGGGACATCTTCAGCATACCTCTCAATAGCTTTTGGAAAAACGGTTGCACTATCGATTGTTCTGACGCGATGTGAATCTGAGAAAAGAAGTGATAGGTCACATGGAACTTCCAGACGAACACTTTAGCGTGCTTAGAATCTTTTATCATACAGCCAGTATATTGCCGGCATAAGCTTTCTAATGGAACTGTACCACGTAGAAAGTTCCATCTCTAGCTAATAAAATGTGCACTGGTTCGTAATATTGAAAAATCTTGTTTTCATTTTATCATTCATTCTACAGTAATGGATAAAGTAACGGCTGTATCGAAAATAGATGACTATAACAATTTTTGACTAAAAATTTTGAAAAATGCTCGTCAATAATCTATGAAATTCAAACAACAAAAATAAGTCATATTAAGTGTAACAAAACAGGTTTAAAAATTTTATTAATCAACTGAATTATACTCTTCTAATGACAGTTATCGGCTTTTTTCAAGTTGGTAGTAGTGGAAATTACCGGGGCCCAGTTTGACCAAAGTATCACTGTTCGAAACGACTGAATTGAAGCTGTCATAAACAAGTTAGCTTTAAATGAGGGTTGCCTGCATGTTACAGAGTTTGCGGAACACAATGATGACAGCGGCCAATGTAACGGACGCCTGCGAAAGCCGGGATCCCTGTCAACATGGTGGGATTTGCATTTCAACCGACAACGGACCCATCTGCGAATGTCGCTCCGGTGATTACGAAGGGATCTACTGCGAGAAAGGTATTAGAACTATAAATAACGCTTGTTCAGCATTTTCCGCCCGTGTTCTCATATTACGGCGTGCCTCGTCGAAAAGCACCGACGCGAATGACTATCTCGATAACTGCGGCAGTCAAACTACCGAGATACGAAAAAAAAAAGCCGAAACGAAAATTAGACCGATAGAATGAATTGAACTAACAATTTTTCCATGATACGAAAATAAATATCGGACAAACGATTGCTTTTAGTGTCCTGTCGCTATTGCAAATTTGTTTGCGTTTTTGTTGTACTTTAACGTGATGATATGTGGAAATCGTTTTCAACGCTTTTGTTTTGATCGCCGTATTTCACGGATTATGATGCCGCGTTACGCATATACATCACATTTTCGTTACTGATTTTCAAAATATGAATATATCAAGCTTTTTGACTCGCATATAATAGCGACATCATTCTCGAAATTCTTTGAGACAACACTTCAATGTTCGCTTATTCCAGATATGTAAATGATGAAAGTGTTTTTTGTAATTTAGTTGAAGATACTTAATAAATCATATTCTATTTATGATTCATCGGGTTACTTGAAAACATCTAAACGAAATAAAAATTCCTAGCTTAAAGTACATCAAAGTTGCTCACCATACTTTTCTTATGCAAAACATTAGCATAACACATTTTTGCATTCAAAAGCTATAAATGTATCAACGTTCATTGGTGCTAACTAATTTCACATTTCAATGTTTAAAATGAAACATATTTTTGTTGTAAAAATAATAAAGGTCATTAGAAGTCAACCAAGAACACCGAAATGAATGAGTAAGCCGATCAAACAACACGAGTAAGATGCTTTTGAATTGATCAAAGAATTTCCGTTGGCAATATATGTCGAATCTCATAACTCCGCCAATGTAGACAGCTCTTTGAATAGCGCATAAACACGGCACGCCTGATACGTTAGTCTGAATGCGCAACAACATAAAAATGAAAAATTGCGAGCAATCAGCGAAGACAACTTAACGCTTATCAAAACACAATTTTTCGTAAATAGTGCTGTAATTAGCATGGTTTTGTTTCTTTCAACATTGTTATTCTTTGTTTGTCCTTGTCGCGCGTAAAGAAGCATGGAGTACGGTTCTACCTACGGCGGGTGGCGCTGATTACTGGGCATGGGATTACAGTGAGTTACTCGTTTAAACTTTATTGAGCCTGGAATTCACATCAAGTACCCCAAGCTGCACTTTGAATAAAACCTTAGTTTTCACGTGCGCTTAGCAAAGTTTGTTTTTTTTTTCGTCGAAACAGTGATGATTATAGTGCACAATAAAATGTTCACGCGCAAATTAAACGGCGCGTCACGCTTGTTTCATGTTGCCTTTCCGGTGAGAAGTATTAATTTCTTTAATATTTCACAACTCGGAAGTTTGTCGTTGCATCTAAAGAAATGGACACCGTAGCTAGGCACCTATTAGATCTGAGTAGCAGATAAAAGGAGCTGTCCGTTATAATTCAATGTCGTCATAGAGTGTTGTCTACTTAACTCGGTATTTTATTCTCGAACCAAATTGTCGACTTGGGTACAAACTTAATTGAATAGCTTTTTCTTGCAATGTTACGGCAAATTAACATGTTAACGATTTATAATATATTCGCACTTTCAGGAAAATATATGCACTTATCCAATAGATGATCTTTGCAAACTCATTGGTATGATGCACCATGCTTGGCTTCTTCTTATATTTAGACTTAAATACCCTTAACCGCGTTAAGCTTCGACCTGAATTTCGACGTTAATGTGCGAGTAACAAGCTCGTACAACGCATCAGTCTTAGAAAAAATATGAGATCAATTTTGCGTCATGTAACTATAATCACGCTTTTTATGATCATAATTATCATATACGTAAACAACAACTATCAATGGTTTTATTATCACTTGTTCAACATTACACATTTTTTGATGCCATAAAATGTTCTCAGTTTGCGCTTAAATGTGATGTATTCGAGTTACTTTGACTTATAAATGTTCCGAAAAATCAAGCCATCGAATGAAAAATCTTTACCGCGACTTAAAGTGAAGGTCCTTCGAGCCGGACGTCCAAGCTAAAATTTTAATCAATCAGTTTGATTGATGAGCATAATCATTTGACAGTTACGCTCCGGTCGTTGCGTTCATTGAATTGTCGGTTGCACCGGGCGATGATTTCAGTTAAAAGTGAGTGTAAGTGTAATTAAAATTAATTGCATGCTATTAAGCTCGCTAACAGATTCAAAATGTATTCACATAGACGGTTCATGGTCTATCAAAGATTCGCAAGAACCGAATTGGTCGTTTGCCAAAACCATTAAGTCTCCTCGCTGCTTTTTCGTTCGAGCGGAGGTGCACCTTTGTCTCGTTGTTTGGTGACAATAGAAAAATGAAAAAGTATAACAAGAAAAGCGAGGACAAAATTATAACAATGAGTCTAATCTTAGTGAAAGATAGGACACTAGCCGGTCGACCAATTTTTTATGATAAAGAAATTTTAATATGCATCGGCAGCTGCTCGCGTCTAAGTTTTATTGATTATTCGTGTACATTGTACTGTAATGTTTACGCTTATGATTTATACAACGTGCCGCGTGTTCAGGAGATTTACGATCTGAATATTTGTATTAACTCATACCCGGGAATAAAAGTTGCTCTTTACAATTATACGATTATTCGCAATCTTCTTTGAACTGTTTTTCTAAACGTGTGAATACAGATTTTTCCGCCCACGCACACGTGTAAAGCAACTTACAGGAACATCGATTTTTCAAACATATCCAACAATCTTCTCTAATAATTTCGCTCGTACAGCGTAAAGTACTTTACACGGAAATTAATAATTTGAACTAAGTACGGATATTTCTTAATCAAACCGACGTTTTATCTCATGTTACATAATATAAAAATAAACACAGTACGTGCGTTTAAAAAAACAATACCGAATTTCATCTTAATCTTTTTTTCGTGTGAGTGTGTGTGTGTGTGTTATTATGTCAGCACGTGAATTTTTTTATCTTATCGAAACTTTACCTCTAAATAATGAATTTACTCGTAGCATTGCACAAGCAGAGTGAATGGGAAGGGACAGTTTAAAAAATTCAGTTTAATACTTTTTCGGAATCAAAGGTCAGGTGAGATACAGTAGGGACAGAAAAATTTTCTTCTCTATACATTTTTTGTCCGACTTTTGTTGACAGAATATATCACACCTTTGAAGAACGACCTGTCTTACCTTGCCTGATTCCATTGCAGTAGTGAAAATTACAGTATTGTAATAGATTGAATAAATAATGAAAAAATTTAATTCTAGCTAATAATAATAGTTGTCTCAAAATGTCAATTAGAATGTAAGCGTTATAATTCTATTAGAAGTGTGTTGAACATTAGATATGTCACAAGTAACTTTTTCATTGATGTGAATTCTGTTAAAATCTCAGAGACTATCTTTGAAGTCGAATAAATTATTTAGAATAGCATAACACTTTTAAAAAATCTTAGCGAATTTGTGTGAAAAGTTTGTAGATTGTTTCTTTGGACTTAAATCACTGATTGAATTTATAACCGAAAAAAATTAAACAAAATTTTAATATAATCACAAATCTTAAATGTTTATTATGGATCGGAACGAATGTAATTTTAAATGTGCATGGAATTAATGTGATCGAATAAAACAAATTAATTAATTCAATGTTACGATTGCACACGAATTCTTTCTTTTGAAATGAAATGTATTAATTTGTTCAGATAATCTTAAACGAAATCTTTTGATTATAAGGGTTCTTATCACCAAATTTGCAAAATTGATGAATTGTGTATAACATAGGAAAGACAGTTATGTAGCGGAGAAATTTCTTTTTCAGATAAAGCTCCGTCGGAAGCATCGTTTAGAGGAACAGAATACTTGACGATAGATTTGAGCAAAGGAGAACCAGTCTTTAGTACTCAAGAAAGTATAAGCTTGCAATTTAAAACGAGACAGTCAAATGGACTGTTATTTTATTCGGGTGAGTACAGGTTTATTTCGATTAAAAATGAAAAAATCATTCACGTTTGACTTGAACAAAACATTGATTGAAAATTTATACTTCGCAGGACAAGACGGCGACTACCTCGTTATTTCTGTGAAAGATGGAGGCGTATTTGTTGGTATGACATTAGCAAAAGGGATACTAGAATTACAAGTAAAACCAGCGAGATTACGATTCGACGACAATCAGTGGCACAAAGTTCTGGTACAAAGACAAGTCCAGGAGGTAATTATATATTTCACAATTTTATGTATCTCGTTTTCATGAAATGAATATCATGTTCAATATGATGAACTTTGACTAACTTTTTATTTATTTTTTAAATAATAATGAGATAATATTTCAAAGCATCCAAGCCATATATATATATAAAATTGCCACTAATGAACCAGTATTATCAATCAAGTTTTTTCTTTTAATAATTTTACAATCCAATTTTCCACGTGGCTTACAAAAATGAAAACCTGATAATATTCTAATTAGCTAACGTAGTCCTTTAAAATTATAAATGCATTGATAATACAATACTACTAATCAAGTAATTGCAATTGTAACCATTATAAAATTGAACTGTATTCGCGTTTTGCTACAATCAACATATTCATCTGGAAAATTAAATGGTCATCGTATTGTTCACAAAGTGTTGTAATATTGATTAAACTCAATCCGAAATCGGGTGTACTAATTATTCAACAAAGAGTTGAATCATGTGAAAGAAAATTCTATCGAATGTTGGCACATCTTTTTACATTAAGGTTCTGTATGATTGGAGCAATTTAAGTAATATTGTTTTTTTATCATGTTTGCAGATTTCTTCGATCACGTCTTTTTGTAGGGTGAGTTGGAATTTTTTTTACTTTTCACTTGAACATTAAACTTAGTATCCAGCACGTGCTTGAAAGGGTATGCGATGTTGTAAAATATACTCCAGACGGAATTCATTAACGCCAATTGCTATTCAAACAGTAACTTTAACTTTTTCCTTCTTTTCTTTATCCTTACCAATGTGTCTTAACGATACAGAGGTCTGGTTAATCAATTTGGTTCTGGCTAAACCCATGAGCCAAAGTTAAATTCAACTTGATCTTCAACTTGACATGAAAAAAATATGATCATCATTATGGAATTTTTATTGTTATCTATGACCTTGAAAATGTATTATTGCTTTCGTACGATTAAATCAATCAACAATTTGATTGTACTTTTTTAAATTTTTAAAATAACATCATCTTTGATCTCCGCGCCTAATAGTTTAGTAAACATTGATTTTAGTTTTGCAACGTCAATAAAATTCTGCCTCGATAAAAACGCTAACACAATGGTAAACATAAAAGAAGATTTACAGACACTCAACGTAAATTTTCTATAAACAAGAGACTTTGTTTCTGACAACTTTTGTTTTTGAAAGCTTTGCATGACCAACAAGGTGAAAATAATTATTTGCAGTTCAGTATTGAAATTTCTATGCGAATACTGGCATCCAATTTAACAACGATTAAAAGTAAATATTTGTCAATCAGATACAGAATTTAATTCAAATGTATGAATACAATAAGGAACGGTTTGTTCATCTTGATTCGCTATTTTTGATTGACTGTAGAATGCTGCATACTTCAGGCTTTGAAATTAATTTCTTCTATAGCAACTTCAAAACAACACCAAATAACAGTTGAATTCATATTAAATAATGAAAGTATTTAGATAAAAGTCCAGTTAAGTGAAGCTTGATAGACAGCATAAAAGTTGAGTCTAAAGAGAATATACTTATGGTAATTAAATATTAATTGGTCGTGAATTCAAACAAATCTGACAAAAGAAATTTGAAAAATTGGTAATAAAATAAGATAATGACAAAAGTTAGTAATGTCTCGAGCACGGTTATGCGAGTACCGATTCATTACTCAGATAAGTTGGAATTGTGGCAAAGACTTTTATTAGTACAAGCATCTCTTAATTTCATCGTAATAATTACTTTGCGCGATAGTTTACGGTAGGAGTGGGAACCATTTGTTCTGTAAAAACATGACTCGGGATAACGTTTGGTAAGTTGGCACTCGGCGGATAAGGTCTCCTCCATCCTATGGGATTCGCGCGCGTCGAGAGGATGAAGCGAAGAAGCTTGGAGAGGAGGATGAGCAAACGGAAGTAAGCCGAGATAACGACTATCGACGCCCTGGAAAAGACGTAATGGTCTCAACCATCGACGGTTGTCCGAATGCCGACTTACTTTATTGCTACGGTGAAACGCCTTAGCGGTTCAGAGCCAACGTAGCTATCGCGCCCGGAATTCCCGTTCCAAGAAAAACGAATCTTTTCTTAACAAAGACGCACCCCATTACACTCACGAGTTTCACTCTTCAAGCCGCTGATTAACCAAGACTAACGGCTTCGAGGATGATTGAGATGATGGCCTCAACATTTGCGCAACTTTCCGTCAAGAGCCACAATCAAACAGAATTTGCCCCGCGATTTGTTCAATTCGTTCGTTCTCATAACTTTTTTACATAATTTCTATTCTCTTCATTTTATCGATAACTGTTTTTGTTCTCTTTCATCCACCATGATTTATTGCTCGCTACTAAATCATACCCTTTTTTACGAAAGTACAACGTTCGAGAAAAAGCGTGGAACAATCTCCACTGAGATTGTTTAATGGTTGCTTTCGTGATTAATTGATGAGATTTCAAACATTGGATTGGAAATTTATTGTTGTGTAAACTAATAAAAGTATAGCAGACTGGAAATGAAATTTTTCATAACGTTTTCATAAACACAATCTCGGTTCGAGCAGCTTGCCTACTTATGAAAGTCTCTGTAATTCCGAACAATTTACAAAAGTTTGCGAACACATTCAAAGTCGTTACGCTGCCTTGCGAATACATTTTAATTAATTGCAATTGATAATGATAGACTTCAACAACTTCTGAAGTTATGATCATCCTAAATAAATATTATAGTTGTTGAATCGAAACACCAACATTAAGGGGTGTAAAGGAAAATGATGGTGACTTTACGTAATTAGATAGAAACACGAATACGCTGAAAAGATATGAAAAATTGTACGATTAAAAGTAATGATACAATGAATTCCGCCGGGATCATGAATAAATACAACAGTTGCGAAGGAACAAGTGTGCTTGAGCTCGTGAATTATTATCTGCCCAGCAATTAAGGGCACGAAATTTATGTAAAAAAATACTTCCAAATAATTTTTCCCTAGCGAGCGATGCGAATAACAGGATAAGAGTGAAAAAAAACAAGTAGGCAGAGTGGAAAAAGTAACGAAAATGGTCCATAATGTGAAGGCACCAGAAAACATTGGGTTTAGTATCACAAAAAGCCTTTTATTTGTGCACGACATTTTGCATAACTGTCGTCTTATTTTATCATCTAATGACTCAACTGAAGATGACAGAGCAGAAGATCCTAGTACAAGGTTCTTCGTCGCATCAAAGTTAGTTCACAAATAAATTCGTATGCAGTTTTTTCTATGATTAAAATTGGAGAACAAAATTTCCTTTTGTAACATTAAAAATCATCACAAAGATTTTCAATTTGAAAATGAAGAGCAATTTAAATATAAATAAACATCAAATGAGTTTTTCCTGAACTCTCTTGAAAGTCTAACATGAATTGACTAACATTGGGAGACAATATTAGCAATTCATTTTATTTCTCAAAGTTTGTCGCTTAGTATTTGGCTTTAATGTCTCTCGTAGTAGTAAAACCAATAAGCGTTATACACTTTGGAAATAATAAGTTTCGAATTTTGAAGAAACTTAATTATACTTTTACAATTGCAACTTTGACGTGGTGCTTCATTTTTATAATAAACCATTTTCACATTTGATGTCACGAGATGTCTAAATCAAATAACTTTAGCTAAAATTCCTCTCTGCTTTCAGTTACTCGCTGTTGTTGATGGGATTTACTCGGACCATGGTCACACTGCTGGATCTTTTACGCGATTGGCTAGCGATAGGCTCATTGTCGGCGGTGGTGCAGATCCTCGTGCTTTACAGGGCGCTAAGGGAATCAACAACTTCGTCGGCTGCCTTCGGAAAGTGAGTAGCTTTGAATGCAGCTTTTATTGACTGTGCAAGTTACCTAAGTGTAGCCGCAGAATACAGAAAAGTTCACTAGACAAACCAACGGTGACTATTCTTATTTTTTTGTTAAAAAAAAAGAAACTTTTGATTCTTGAAAATGTTGTTGTTATTTGTGTGAAAAATTAGATCGAGTGCTTGGTTGTACAAGTAATATTTAGCTGGACCAAAATAAAATGTCCTCCTGAGATTCGAGTTAATTAAAAAGTCGAGAATGTCGTTGTGCAAGATCAATATTAACGGTGGCAAATTTTTCAAGCACATTTCACATTAAAGCACAGACCTTGCGGCAAGGAAAAAAAGTAATTTCTACGATCGGGAAAACAATTGTGAGAAAAAATCATCTCGCTTTCAGAGTTAAACTTTTACAAATTGTGAGGATTTCCGGGACGTCGCGACGAATTTAATTGTGATTTTATGATAATCGTTATGGCAACGACGGAAATATCATGGAAATTTAGAGCACTGTTTATGGAGATAGAACTTGATGAATTAATAAACTTATGTGCAAACGCGCATTCAGCGCGTAATGAAAAGTCTGCTTCAAGAAAGTTTGACACGGAATAAATCGTTCCAAAGAATTTATCTTTGCATGAATTTTAATGTGAATGTGTAAGAATTTCATTTTGTGGTAATGAAAAGACTTGGCACAATTTTTCCAACTTTTCTTGTTTATAACGTATTATGAAACTTTCTCAATGTGTAATCATTATTTCGTGGAATAAAAGAAAAAGTATTTTTGATACGAAGAAGTCCTTTAAGTTTATAATATATTATGGTTATAGGTCTTGCAAAAGAAATTGTATCAGTAGTCTAAGTAGGATTTTGTTACTCCAAATAATTGCGATTATTCGTACATTGAACGGATTACAAGTTCCGCTACTGGACTTATGCATGAAACCCTACAACATCGACCTGAACCATTCATGCAAAAATATGTTACTGACAAGTTACGTTCTATTTCCGACCTTTGACAACAATTTATTGAAACGTTCTATTTGTTTTTACATTCTATATTTCGTACGAAAATAAACCATGTACATTTTTTATATCAAACATTTTGATTTTGACATGGAAATGTAATAAAATAAGTTTGTAAACGAATTACTTGTAAAATGAAACGAACAAAAGTATCAATTTACTTGAAATTGGTACGAAATTTCTATATTTTGAAAACTGTTAATTAAGAACGACGAAATTGAAATGTGAACATAACACGATAGATAACGAATAAAAGCGAAAAAATATGTTGCAAAAAGAACGTAACACAGTATTTGTTTCGACACAGTAATTGACTGCACAAAAACAAATGGAATAAATAACTCATATTATTCAAATGATATTTTCTTAATCACTGTGACGCATCAATTGATTGTCTTTTCAGTTTTTTTCACTCCGAGTCCTTTTATCGTACATCCACCATCGTAATTTAATTTAAAATCGTACCGTCCAATTTACATTTCAATTTTCTCGTTCATCTTTTTATTTTCACTACAAGCGATTATTCGCGTTGATAAAATATTAATAAATTTGAAATGGCATCCTTTTATCAAATTTTAAACAACTTAGATAGAGCTTCGCGTCGCTTATTCGCGAATCTTAATTTCCGCAGCGAAACGATGCTTCAATAGAAAACTAAAATTGTCATAAATTTTCATCTGCCGTTCGCTGCGCTGATCGCAAGGCAAACATTTTTGATCGATAAACATCAATATTGAGCGAGCGCTCGCAACGAACCATCACAACTGAATTTGTACAGCATCCTATAATTAATCGCAATGTTACTTGGTGCTTCGCAGGTGGAGTTCGCAGCGAAGGATGTAAAAATGGAGCTGATTGAGGCAGCGCGCAACGGTGCGACGGGCGTCTCCGCGTGGGGCAAACTCGAGTTTCATTGTCGAGAGCCCAGGGCTTCCGATCCCATCACCTTTACCACCAGAGATTCGCATCTCGTGAGTAAACCATTTCCATTCAATTCTATTTTTATCAGTTTCGGTTCCAGAGGATACATTGTCATGCATGCTATTATCAATATATTAATTTTATTAGGCAATCCAATACCCATTACGATATTTAATCAAATTATTCGATATCCAATAAAATTATGTAACACAAGGATATCCATTAGTATTTGCAATCTACAACGATTGTTTGTAACAAAAACGGTCGCACAAACGGAATAATTTTGTACGACTGTTTTGAGCTAATTGATTTTCATAACCGATGCGTATCCGCGAATTTATCGTACAATCGTGTTTAATTGAGTGATCAATTGTCACTAACAATTGATTTTCAGTAATTGTTGAGAATTCTAGAAGTCAAATTGAATAAATGAAACGTAAAGGCAAGTGTATGCAATCATGAAGCATGATTCGAGCATGTTGAGTTTACAACCGAAATCAGACGGTTTTATTAATACTATGCAAAATTGTTGCTACTTGATGGCCCGAATTTGATCGACTCAATTTTGGTTTAGAAAACTGTTTTGTCGATTCAACTATTATATTTGTATGGCCTGAAATCAGTGTTGATTGACTGTTTTGAGTAACTGTATTGATTTAGAAATTAACCCTGCTATTACTCTCAGCTAAAGTGAGCAAAAATTATTCGTTGAATAATTTTTATTCGAGACTTTTGAACAACGCTAGATGAAGAAAAGCACTTTTAACTGTGGAATTCATTGTTACAACTGTTTGGATCGTACGTTTGAATTTTTTTTTTTTCGTTTTTTTCATAAATCACACACGAGTTAATTAAAACTGCTGACAGAGAAAGTAAGGTTCCTCTGATCTCTTTTGTCCATTCAAAGACTCGCTAATTTGTTGATAAAACTATAAGTGCTTTTTATCCTTTCTCAAAGACTTAAATGTCCTGAATGTTATGATTGTGTGTGGCAATTATAATGACGCATTGTTTTTGTAAGTGGATTACAATTGCAGTCTAGCGGATTGATTTCTTCAGTTTGTCTCTGATGGAATTACTCTGCTAGATTTTTGCCCAACAGTTTTGCTACACGTAATAAAGTTTTCAGATCATCCAGATGGTTAATTGATTTTTTTAGTTCGTCATCTTTTTTTAGTTCACGTTTTGTGTAATTAAAGTTTTTCTTAAACTTCTAACTAATTTAATTTTGTCAACTAGTGGTTTATAAATTAGTAAAATTTTGTAATTTACTTTGAAACGCAGTTTGGAAAGTAATTTACAACAAACGGCTCATTTTTAAACAACTAATTGAGGTAAATTTTAAGGTGTGTATTGATTTTGTCTAATCCGGTTCCGTATTGTTTTTATCGGTAACAAACGTTACTTTTGTCTGCCAGCTAATGTTATCAACGAAAAAAAACGAAAAACATTACACACTCCTCAATTTTCCTGAAAAAGCATTTCTTCGTATCTGAATGCAAAAAAGGATAACGATAACAAATGTATACAAAAAAAATGACACAAAAAATATCGTTTTACATCTTGCTCCATACATCCTTATGCAATTCATTTTCCGAGAGTGAATTTTTTGTCACTGTATTTTTTGTCCGGCTTTTTACTCTTTCAGTCAGTTTACCATTATAAAAACAGTATCTTACAACAAATTGTAAAACTAGGATTTAAAGCGCGATAAAACGTGTTCAAACGAACTTATAAAGTCAACATTTATTTCCACAAATACCAAATATTATGAAAATACACAACCAGTTAAAATTCGATGGAATAAAAGTTCAAATCATTGATTAGATCGTGAGAAGTAATTTAAATTTGAAAAGTGAATTTTTTCATTTTATAATAAGGTTATAAAAGTACAAAAAAAGATGTTGCTACAGAAATACAGATTTACCTAGAAAATGTGTTTTCAAAATATTTTGCATCTCAATAAAGTTGAATTTCCTCAAAATTTTCATCCTAAAACGTGTGCCAGAAGTTCGTGAGAACTTTTTATTGCATTTAGAAAGTACTTCTGATGTACACATCCAGATGTGTACGATTATATGTGTATACATATTTATTTGCCTCTGCAAACTCGGTACATTTGCACACGTGTCTTCATAAACACACCTGGAACAACTTGTCTAAACATTAATTTTATCCTTGTTACACTTATTTCAACAGTACGAAACCAAAAGGTGTTTCCGATTAGAATTCCGAGTCGCAATTTTTGGAAATTACTAAAACTGTACTTGTAAAAAGTCATTTTGCTTCTTCTCAAAGTTCGAATAAAGTTCTTTTGATGTTTCGTCTAGTTTTCTTTCATTCGTTTCTATAAAATACGTGTGACGTATAAACGCAAATAAGAATTCGCATTTCGAAAGTTTGTTGCAACATTTCGAATGTTAAGTACATCTTTTGCAATGAAAAAAGTTATGATTAATTTTGGTACGTAACTGTGACTTCATAAAGAGATAACAAATTACGTAGGATTTGTACAAGCAAACACAATGAGATGAAAGAAAAAAAAGGTTGTTTCACAGGTCACCTGAGAATTTTTCTGTAACGAATCTCATTACCGACGGATTATAAAAACCGATATTATGCTACCCAACGCAGTGCACAACTATTTAACCTTTTCATTCCGTCTGTAAACATCGTTATAATTTAAATATCATCATTTGATAATGAATAAAATTGCTATTTTTTCATGTACCTAGGATTATACCTATATTTACTCCGTACCGACGTTCGAAAATATAAAATATGTTGTTTTTCCAAACTGTTTGAGTTTTCGACACTCATCCATACTTTTTTAATTTATTTATAGGAAAGAAAAATGAATGCTATAAAGCTCATCTAAATTATAATACATACAGTATAATTTCCATAATTTTATGACTGCTTGTTTCCTATCTTTGAGTTAACTTGGATTGTATCGTGAAATTATTACAGACTCAGAGAAAAAGTATTTATTATCAGATTTTGTATAGTGTCACGTGTTACTGCAATCAGAAAAAACGTACAGAAAAAAGAACAAGAATTGGAAATTCAAATTTTGCCTCAGATTTTGATGCAACAAATAATTTTTTTTTGTGACAAGATTTGAATTATATGATATGAGAAAATCATACATATTCATGACAACTTTAAATATTTGTCGTGTTGCAAAATTTCCTCGAAATATAAATAATCATCGAGGATACACGTTAAGTCTAACACGACATAAAACGAAAAATCATTTTTTCTCACAAATTCAATTCAATAACAAACAAGTTTGGCTAGAAATAAAACTCTGAATTGAATATAAAATAAGCTGTAAATCACAACCAAAATACAAGAAGAAAAATATGATACAATTACGTTCGGGATGATTCAATGTATTTTAATGTAGCAGCTTGCTCCAAGATCTTTCTCTTTTTTTATGAATACGCGAAAGTGGTCGCAGACGTGACGAGCTTTCGGATGTACAGAGTAGAGGTACATTTGGAAACATTCACGTGTTATATCATTGTGCGACATAATCTCACATAAGCCGCTATAACGGTTCGCCTCTATCTTGATTGTAATAGTTCGCGGTTGCATGTGCACGAGTCTTTCACGTCCCGATGATTTTCTCTTAATAATGACATTTAATCGCGCGTACTTCAAGCTTAATATACGCCCTCGGTGCTTGAACGGTTGAGTGTTGGGTTACGTATTTGTGCGAGTTATTTATGTATCCAGGCGTTTCGTTGTTAAATCAGCAGGCCGAGTGACAAAAGGTTGCGACAACTTCAGAAAATAGATGGATACAATTACGCGCTGTTTGGCAGGAGATTTGTTGATTCAATAACGTATTTAGAAACGTGTACAGGCGCATAAAAATTTACTGCAATTGAAGTATCGTGTGAAATGCAAATAAAGGTTTATTTCTTGTTGTTTCAATAAAGTTGGGATTTGCAAAATGATTAAGAATTCAAACTTATAAAAAAATGAAAATCTTTGTAATCATTTTTTGATGTGATCGGCCTAGATAAACTTAGTCAGTTTCGAACTTAAATGTGAGGGATGAATTAATACAGATAATGGTACACGTGCTACAGGGATTAGTTCAATTTGTTTGAGTAAGATATTCACACAAATTTGATATTCCACTTCTCGATATCCGGATGTACTAGGATTACCAATATATCTAAGACAAGATTTGAAATTGAATTTCGTTTCGAGATAGCGCATCAGGGAGGCTGAAAATGCACAGAATATTACACACCAGACAATTAGGTTCGAAAACAAGTCATTATTAACAAAAATGGATAATCCGTACTGACAGGCTTAGCTAATTAATTAAATCGGCTTTGCGATTGATTTCAGCAATTTGAAACTCTCTCATTAAATTTTTGCATTGAATACAAAACTCAATTTTGTTGCGCTGACGCGCAACGCCATTGTTAATACAAATAAATCATTCAAACTCCAGAACAATTCTTCTCCACAAATAACGCATGCGAAATATCGATCTTCGTTTGCAACTTTTGTCCCGCAAATTTGTTCATAAACGGATCATCTATTCGCATTCTACCACTCTATTTTGGCCACAAAAGCTATGTTGCTGTTAGCCTGGTTGTAGCAAAAATATTATTCTATCATATCAAACTACTCCGTTCATCATTGAAATGCAGAATCACAAATGCAGAGGCGCTTATTCTGAATCATTCGAGGAAACCGGCAGCGCCCCAATATAATAAAAATATAAACGAATATATTATGCGCTCGAGTTTTTCGTTTATATGTCAATTTATTATGCCAATTTACTTATTAATATAATTCAAAATTATTAGAACAGTCCGATAAATCTGAAAATTATTAGTGAAGGGATGTCGATAGCATAATTGTTTAAAAAATTAAATAACATTTCATTGTAATATTTTAACAGAAACATTCGCAAGTACGTTGAAAAAACAATTAAAAAAACATGAAATAAAAATTGAATTACGATGCCTTTTACATGCAAAGTTGCTGAAAAAGCGTCATTAAATTTTCAGTTCCATAACCTTCTTTCTAGTTGAGGTTTATGGTTCGTACTATGAAGTGAATTTCAAATAAACCTGTTCATATAAAAGTCGCTGAAAATTATTGCCCTGTATATTTTTGCTGAAATGCTTTCTAAAAATTGTAACGTAATCAGAGCCGATGATTCTGTCAATTTATGATTCTAAACATTGTTAGTCGAGTCAAAGTGCAAGCTCGGTCATCATTTTCGATCGCACGCACTCAAAATCAATCTATAATCGCATGTAAGCCAAGATATCATTTTCATAATAATACATAACACGATGTTGCTGCGCCAATTTGCAACGATACCCAGAAATCTAACAATTTTTTAAACCAATTTACAAAAACTTATTTTTACAATTTGTTATCGTTTTACTTTTTTTTTTAATTTTGTTATAGCCGGATTTGGATCATAAATAAAGATTCACGGTTCGTACAACAATATGAACTAAGCAACACAACTAAAACTATAATTCTCATGTTATCATTCCACGTTTCTGATTAAACGTCGACTGGAGAGTTTGCGCTAGAATAGATAGATAATAAACATAAACCATAGAAATCTTCTCATCCAGTCACTGTTTTTCCACGCATGCAAATCGACGATTTCAAATTAAAGGGACGTCAACTTCAGTTTACATAGAAATCCGATCAATCGAATCCAGTAAACCTACTTTAAATATTGCACTTCGGTAGCGAGTCCTGACATTACACGTATTCTCAATCGGAATTAGTTGCTTAATTTTGTCGCAGAAATAGCTGCCGAGTTTCGCGTCTGATAAATCATCATTTGACTAATCCAACTGCGCTTCGTCGAGAGTTCCTTTTAATGCACTCTAATTTGGTTGCGAAAAAAAAAGCGCGAATCGATATTTCATTTGCAGCGGCGTCGGAGGCTTTGATTCGTTGAATTCTGGTTCGCGCGCACATCGCGCCAGTTGTAGCGTAAAAGTGTTGCGGCAAAAGTAAGCGCATGGCACAGTTAACCCATTTTACGTACAGAGGGATACTTACATTCATCTGCAGACTTCGCGTGTTTTGATTGAGAATGCTTACTCTGCGCCTTGAACCGTAACCGCAAACGTTTTGAACGTTGCGCGCATTACATTCAGAGGCGCGGTATGGCTGCTGCGACCACACACATCGCACACTTCTTGGCCTACTTGGCGTCTGACGGATTCGCCGGGGAGCAATTAGCGTACTTCCGGATGCTGCGCCACCTGAAACCGTCGACCGCTTTGCTTTTGGGAGTGATCTTTCAAGCCTTCGGCAGTCTCGGGATTTGCCGAGAAAGCCAAGTATACACGCTAGATTACTGAATTAACGGTCAATTTAAGGTATTACGCGAAAGTTAATGGACGGCACTGATTGTGTTTGCAGAGCATCGATGGCCGATAATATGCGGAATGGACTGCAAATTTAACCACCGATAGAGGCTATTCGCGCGCGTTATTCGAAGCCCTCACGATGCGGCGCTTCATAAATACAACGCACTGCGTCAAAGCGGAAATAATTGTGTTCAAAAACAATTAAAAGCTTTCTAATGAAAATAGTTTGGCGCAACATGCAAAGTAAATTTCATTAGCACAGGTTGCACGGGATGCTACTTGCGCGTTTTCAAAATGAAATTTCGAAATGTCAATGCCGCTGACGAATGCGCCCGAGAAAGAAATCGAAATACTTGTTTTATATTCAATTAAGAAATATCATTGCGCGCGATTTATAACTCGCTGTCATGCAACAAAAACAGAAATAACATTTATCTACGGCAATAAAAACTTGAATTCGAGCCAACATTTGCTAAGGCTAATTTTACTTCGCGAACTTCGAATTGTTTCGTTGAATACTTCAAATGGAATAATTTACAATGAACGCGGTCAAAGTGGCTTGATTGTGTAGACGTGTGTTGTACACGTAACCGGCATTATAACATCCTCGTTTGTTTTGCACGGTCGACGCATGTTCGCGAATTGTTACACGAGAATCTGACGGTGACGGCTTTCGTGAGTAAACAAATCTTTGAATCATAATATCGAAGTTTTGACATGAAACTTATCGGGAAAAGAACATTATCTTATTGAAAAAGAAACTTGTAAGCCGAGTCGCTTGGATCGCACAAATTGGTTTTAGTTTTCGCTCGCGGTTATCGAAATTATTCACACACACGACAATCAGACGTAAAAACTCCGCAGAGTGTTTTTTTGATTTGATTTGTTCTCTTTCGATGAAAAGTTAATTTCAACTGTTTTTTTTTTTTCATCGAAAGAATGCTTGTGAAAAAACACATTGGAAATTGAATTGGTACAATGAATTCCTGTAGTTACAGATAATGAAATTGCAATTCCGTTGGATGGAAATTGTACGATTGACAATTGGCAGAAAATATAACTGCAAAAATTATATACAGTTTACTCAACAACAGGTCTTTTGAATTTTGATGTATTAATTTCAGTGTTCGTTGTGCGAGAGAAAAGTAATTCTTTTTTTCTATACGTGACTGAACTTTGGTATGAAAATTTTCGCCGCATTGATTTTGAAAATACTGCCGCATGCATCATATTTTATGTGTCGTTAAAAATGGTATACAAGTTATTTTTCATACACTGTAACCGCAAACAACTTTACAATAATCGAATCTATAATTTATTTGAAACATGAATGTCAAAGTGTTTGCATACATATGCCATGGCCTTTTTACAATCGTTTTCAGATCGATTTTAAATTATGATTTTCATAAGATAATCAATATATTATGCAATGATAATAATAATAATACATTTTTCGATTACATATTTCAGAAGCCCTCAAATTGAAATAGCCAACATCGCATAAATATCGCGGTTTATGATAATCCCCGTTCACTTGAACTGTGCACACGGTCACTCAGACGAAAAATGGAACCGCTGTTACGGGGACGCCCGACCGGGATCAATTTTCGTCTGTGTGGCCAACCGTTCACAGCATGTCTCAAAATTCAAATTAATCGCAATCTTATGTGTCATCACCTTACAGCACGTGTTTACATAAAAAATCAATCTCAACATAAAGTACCTTCTAAAAGTTAACGTAAAATTGACGAACCAATCACAAATCTATACTTCAATTTTTTACTCTTAACACACGTCTCACCCGTTGCTTGGTGTCTTTTATAATTCACCCAACTCCCGAAATATTTAATCTCATCTCCTCCTTCCAGTAGGACGAACTTCTGTTCGTCCTAAAAATCGTACAAGCTAAATGATTTATAACCCCGACGATTAAATAACTGATAGCAATTTCACTTTATTGCGATTGCTTCGCCATTATTCGGCGCGCCAACCTTTTTCCGACGTACAAGACTAAATTTTGCATTGACTAATTCACAATCTGTCATCCGTCCCGAGTGTAGTTGGTCTGACAAATTCAAGTCTAAAGTAGCGGTTAGATTATAATTTTGCTCCTATTAACATTAATGATATGACAAAAAATTGAAAAAAGAAACCCACTGTGCCTCATTTGCGAGTGCGTAGAAAGTGTCCACTATCTAAATGAAGATCTCAATGTTATCTGTGTGCTCGTGAATCAAATCGTCGGGCCGTTGGTACACGCACTATTGGATGCTGCTGTACATCGACGTTACTCGCAGGCGTCAGCGGCAGTGAGCTCGAGGCAACTTCACGGCGCCGTCGTCACCTTTACCAGCTCAGAGTCTCACTTGGTAAGCTCTGTATCCGAAGCTCACTCGAAGGAGCGAGAGCCTTTCTTTCGGAGGATAGCTCCAGCTGGCTCGCTGATCCGTCGGACATACTCACCGACGCGCACATAACTGCCGCTATAGTGTTACCTGTACAGAGTGTCCCAACATTTCTGTTTCTCTATTTTTTCTTCTTTTTTGATCCCCTCTTGTTTTTACTAACAGCACTGTTTATAGAATAGCTTCACTATGAAAAATTTTAGAACATAAACGTCTGGAGAAACAAAAAAACATTAAACATAATTTGTTACTTTTTGAGGTTATTATTAACGAATAGCGGGTAAACAAAATCAATTCTCGTGATTGAATACGAAACTGAACCTAGTCGTATGGCTTTACAGGTTTTAAATCAGATCGAATAGCAGTTTTGAATGCGATCAAGTTTTGCAGTAGTTTTGATGGTATATGGTCAGACGCACTAGTCGCCTTTAATCTCTTCGTTTGTTCAATTCATAATTGTATGTATTGAACAAACGCGGGCTAAAAATCATCCCATAAAGCCTTTGTCGGGTCAAAATGTAAAACATCAAACGCGCAATCGAAGTTATAATGTTGCACTGCAAGAACTGCTGTCGGCTAATTCAAATTAACCTCGTTTTCAGCTGACAACAAGTTTTAATTCTTTCGCTCGCACAACTTTAGCGCGAGATTTACATTTTACTTGTCTTTTTTATATATTTGAAAAAACGAAACGAAACTTTCGTGGACAGTTCCATTTTACATTCAGTGTAACTTTGCAGACAAGTTTAAAATTTCATGACGATCGACGTTAAAGGTGATCCTCACGTTTTACGGCAAATCAAACGTGACATATCAATTCAAAGTTTTTGTACAAAAAAAAGTTTATTACTCGTTACAAGAGAGAGTTCAAAGTGTCTGGACGTGCTGTGTTGAAAATTTTTCATACCATTTGCACACTGAGAAAAAGTTCTAGCTTGACTTACATTTCCTACCGTGGTCGTAAATTTCGGTATAATTAACATTAGCGTTAACCTTTGTTTAAACGGAAAAAAATACTTTCCTGATCACGAACACGAGAACTTTTATCGGTCAACTCGTCGGCCTAGATTCGTGCAGCGAAATTTAAATGCACGTTTGTAATTGTCGAACCGACCTGTTTTTTTTTCTCAGTGCAATTTTTTTTGTTTACAATTGTGAGGATTTGAGGTAACAGTTTACAGGATATGCTGTGCCCCAAAAATGTGTACCCAACAAACCCAACACGCGCAAATGTTGTAGGTCCACTTATGCGTGTGTTTGATAGCTTTTAGCGAGAAGCGTCGTGCACTCTGTCCGAGACCTCATCTCCTCGAGTCTACACCTGCCCGATCTCATGCGAAAGAAAGGGATGCTTACGATACGTTTGGGTTCGCCTCAGTAAAGCGCCTTTGTCTGCTTTGACGCTTCGAGTCAATGTTCCATGCCAATTCGCATAAATTTAAATCGACCAGTTTGACTGACAAAAGAATTGCCGACGGTTGAAAGTTTATCCGATCGGTTCGATTTCAATAGAATTACAATTTTTAAAACACGGCGCGTTTTTTTCAACGTAACTATTGGTTTTCCAATTTTTTTGACTTGAGATATGAATTATTGAGAAACGTGTATTTCGCGCGACAAGTTTGTTTGCTCTATCAAGACAAATCAGATAAATTTGACGCGCGACTCCGCTAATTGGCCAAAACGTATCGCAAATGACCTTTTTGCCTTTCGGCTTCTTGCAAGGCAGGAATGATTGCCCACTTATCTGATGTATGTATATACACGCGTCCAATATCACGCAAGCGTAGAAACGCCCACCGTTTTGCACATGCACCTAACCTCTTCAATACGACTGAGCCCTATATTCTCAAGGACAAGAAATAAACAATTGGTTGGAATCGATGCAATATGTCGTTTATTGTTAATTCGATGATATTAAATCTCAAATTATCTGTACTACGGTCCGTTACGTTTCCAATATAGACTTAGAATTGAATGTTTCATCTCAATTTTAAGCTGTAAGTTTCATCAAGATGAAACAAAGTTGAAACGAAAAAACTATCGAATTATTTACAGTTTTTAACTGAAAATTGATGAAATTTTTCGATAAAAAGTATTATTATGTCGTGACCTATCACTGATGTCCGACTTATAATTTATGTGGGAAAAGGGAATGATACAACTCCAGAAATTGCATCAAGTATGCGCGTTGGTTTGACTTTGTATTTTCCCTTTTTCTTTTCAAAGATTTGTCGATATGGACAGTTAACTTGTTTATTGTGGTAATCAATAACGTTGGATTAAAAATGTTGTATTCTTTGTCATTGCAGCAGTGTCATAAATTTTATTGTAAAATGTTGCCGGTTCACTGGTTGCATAGTTTTTATATAAATTTGAAAAATTTTCTGAAGTGTTTTGTTATGTGTCAAGGCGATATGTTACGGTTTCCTGTTCACGTTAGAAGCTATAACAAAGCTTAATTGGTGAAAGGAATTTTTTCTTCGCTACCAAACTGTGTTATTACATCTGTAGATTTCGCACAAAAAGCATGAATGGTTATAAAACAACGAGCACAAATTGCATGAAAAGCATATTTGCAAGAACAACTTTATTATTGCCATGCTAACACTACTCTAAATGATATTACTTTGCAGGATACTTTTAACGAATAACTAACTAACGAAAATAGATTTGCATTCTTTGCGTCGATCAACATACACACACAGAATCACTAAATTGAGTTTTATAAATTTATATTAATAAAGTTAAATTGAAAATATCAAATACAAAATGACAAGATTAAAATTGTAGTCAAGTAAAAACCAACAATCAAGTTTGAATTGGTGAGTATAAAAAATGAATGAAAATATTCGACACTGCATTGCAGTTTTACAAGAATTAGTATTTCGTACATACATTTTTGTAACGTTTATTCAATTTTATGCATGACGTAAAACTGTTGGTTCAATTGTAATGTTTGGATTTGAATTCGGTCCTGTTATTATATTGATGAACGTTGTAATTTAAAATTCATAGGTTGTTTCGTGATATCGCAGTATCAATGATTGTGAGTTTGCTTCATTTAATTATGGCGATGTTCAGTGAATTGCAACATGCAGTTTGATTTTTTCGTTTCGTATAATCAGATCATTTATCAGGATACAGAACCACCGTTTCTCCCAAAGGACCCAAAATTCAGAAGCTGAGTTACAAGTTTACGATAAGAGTTACGGTATCGAATTTAGTACTGCCAAAATCATACACATATTTCAGGTTGATCAAAAGCTTCTTATTTCGGTTTTGCATTGCCTAATTCAGCTTTAAATACTTGAATTTCGTGTACTTTATGCCGTACTTTAAGGTTCAGATAAGAATGCATTTTGAAATGTTTACATTATGAGAACTACATTTATTATCGTGATTAAATATTCATGATTTCTTATCTTGAAATTAAAATGTTCACTCATTAACTACATAATGTCTGGATCACTAATAAATAGTATGGAAACGTATTATTAAAGTTTTAAACTATTTCACATTATTGCCCGTTTGAAAACAACTTCATACCAACGTCTACTTACAACAATTATTCGCAATTATCCTAATTGAACGTGTTCTTTGCTGCACATTTTCATTGTATTGAGTATGAAAAAGAATAAATAATAGATATAATATCCTGATTAAATTACATTGAACTAGTTAGAACTGGAATTAGAAATTTTGTCTAAATAAGTGAAGAAATTAATAATCAAATACATAAATTGTTACTTTAAATGATAACTTGATCAATACTCAATTTTAGTATTCAAAATCCATAGTCAGTATTTAATTATTTAAACACTTTCTAAACTGTGAACATTTGGCTATCAGAATCGTGAAACGCGCTATCAAATCATGAATTGCGAACTAAAAATTGGGATTTGAAGAGTAATCAATAACTATCTATATTACATCTTTCAAAATACACTTTAAAAAAAAGTTGTACGCGGACATTTGAGTATAAATAGTAGTAACATTTTGAATGCACAATTTGCATTTAATTTAAAATCAAGCCAAATGCAAAGTAATCATTCAAGGTTTTAAAAACAATTTTCCACTTGAAAATCTCACTATGAACTTTGCGTTCAAGAATTATTTTGAGGAATGCGCAGATTCTAAATAACCTCAAATTTCCATCTTTGGTCTGCATTTTAGTAAGCAAAATTTTGCAGGCAAATGTGCACAATTTGGAAAATGTTTAAATAATTGTATACCGACACTATCGCCCGGAGTCAAATAGAAGAAATAAATGCGTTTTAATTAAAATACCAGTCATCAAGTTTGATTCACTCTTAGTCTGAGCTTTTGCAAACAGTGTAACTTTGTCCCCTTATAATTTACAACGGTATTTAATTTTGCAGACTAATATTATTCGCTTATCATTTTCATACATACGTGGCACAATCTTTGGCCGACATAAATGTTATGTTGAATATTTACAGTACTATTCATGTATTCCATTTCTACGAATTCAAATTACTACATACAAAATAAATTTGGTAACAACGCAGAACAAGGATCAACACAATTGATGAAAATTTAATTTTTTATAATTGATCATTACGAAACCACAGTGAGAATAGCCATAAATTTCATAATGTAATTGTAAGTATGTTGAAGGTAACAAAAGGCATACTAACTCTCATTCAAACGGCTGAAAAATTTGCGTATTTATCAATTTCAGAATTCCAATTCATCAACGTTATGTATAATTTAAGTCATGATGAAATATTCCATGACGTTTTGACGAGTGTGTGTGTATGTGGATGAAATTTTCTCCAAAGGCAAATTTTGATTCCCAAATTGGATGTAATTTCAAATAGTAAATACTTTTGAAATGTTCCATGCGAGCGTTGAAAATTGTCAAAGCTACACATTGAAACTGTATTAAGTAATACTTTCAGACCCTTCAATCGAATTGACAGCTTTCTCGGTCAAAAATCTAAAAACAAAGTTGACAGAATAGATGTGGTTAGAATGCGGTATTAAAAAAGTAAAATTATTCGCAAAACCCGTCATCCCACAAAGGATTCAAATTTGATATGAAAAATTGATGACATCGATATAGTTCGGCAGCTTTGTTTAAACTTTTTGACAAGCAACTATATTCGCGTGGTCTGAGCGTCAAAAATGCGGAAATAGTATTTCAAGGAGTTTAGTGGAAACGATAAGATTTAGAGTACAGTGGCGTGTATTCCTTGCACGAAGCACGCATACTTCTCTGCGCACTCTATTATGCACATTTCAGCTTTGGCACGTTGGAGCACCACAGTGAAAGCTTCAGTCGGTCTTCTTCCATTCTACGAATATATAACGCTTTTGTTTCACCATGCGTTTGTACCGAGGCTTTTTCTTCGATGATATTTCTATATATATTTATATATATACGTAGCTGTGTCTAATGTACGTACAAGCGCATATATTGAGGGACGTATCAAAATCGATGACGAAAATTTTTCGCCAACTAGTCGTTTGGCAAAAACCGATGAAGTTTCAGCAAATTAAACACACAGTCAAACACAAAAACAACGATAAAACAGTAAAACCTGAAAGTTTAGCGATCGTTGACAAGTACGAAAATAATACACATGTGATCAATTATTCCCGTCAAATGATAAACAGTTAACGGTTGATGCAATTGAAGCAAAAAATATGAAAAATGAGCGGATAAATGTTTGAAAAGTCGAGTTAATGAATGCTTTTTTTAGCAGTGACGATAAATTTGTACTCGCGAGAGATAATTCAATTTTATAACAAATAATCTTGATACGTTCTTTTTTATCGTGCTGTGCGAGAGCTATTTGTATATACATATATATGTGCTGCGATATCGGAATTGCGAGCGTTGGTATACGACGCGTCCGATTTGGCACGGTCGATCGCCGCTGGTCCTCGACAACGGGCTCCATTTTTCCATGCCCTTCAAAAAAAGAAAAAAAGAAAATAATACTAAAAGAACCCGTTATTGTTCGCTGCTCTGGATAGAGCGCCACTCTGCGAAGACATCGACGACGAATAATGAGTAACACGCTGCCACTTTCTTTGTTGCAGGTCTTGCCTCAGTGGAAAGCAACCGAGTCCGGTAGCATTTCCTTCAGAATTCGCACCAATGAGCCTAATGGTCTCATCATTTATAGCAAGAGTGGAGCTTCGACGCGGGTACGTCCGTTTTTTATTTCTGTTCATTTTTTATCGAAATCCTTTTATGTTTGCGAAGATTAAAAATTGCGCTTGTCAAGCACACCGATGGAGAATCATTTGTCATGACTTTTCCAGTCCGATCTGTTTGCCTTCGAAATCATGGATGGACACCTTTACGCACATATCGATTTGGGCAGTGGACCTATCAAAGTGAAGGCGTCGAAAAAACGTGTCGACGACGGCAAATGGCACGACGTGTCCCTTCAACGCGAAAGAAAGGAAGGACATGTCAAAGTCGACGACAACACCACCAAATTCATTACGCCAGGTACACTACATGAAAAAAAGGTTGTGCAAAAAATGCAATAACGCTTTCAATGACGGCAAAAGTCGAGTTGATCTGAGCAGGTGCCTTTTGATTGAATTCATTGCATTTTTGCGTCATAAACAATTTCAACGAATGGAAGTGACGAGAGTGGTTCACACAAATTCAAATTGTGCATTATTTTATTCAAAATCTTGTGAGAGGAAAATTTCCATCTTCAGTCGCAATTGCTTCCTTATAGAAATGTGGAACTGGGAAAAGGCTTTCAATTGTTATTTCCTTTTAATTTCCTTCACGCCGTTCGTCAACGCTTTCAATAGAGAGTATATATTATGGTTATCGATTCAAAATTCTTCGAACACTAAGCAACAGGTATACAATAGAACATAATTTCCTTTGGTTTAGAAATTGCCGTGGAACAAAATGTTGGCAATAACCAATGAAGTAATGCGATTAATTTAGAGACTCGTATTTGGTTTGCCGAAATCGCACACTTAATAAAATTTGTGAAACCTCCCGAATTTCCAGGAATTCCTCTCGCTAAGTTATTAGTTTAATATTAGGTTATCAACAATCTTTGTGGGACTTTTAAAGTTGGCGTAAATGGAAGACGTTGAGACAAATTTGAAAGACGTGTTTCAATTTGCGGCCGAGCGTTTATCTACGTTATTGACGATGCCCTGAGAAATTTAACACGACAAGTTGCAACTCTGTCTTCATAATTTCAACTGATTTTATCTTAAGTTGGGGATTTATTTTGTGATGTTTTGAGTTTGAAACTTATTAATCAGACATTTTTGTGTAAATTTAAAATTCAAAGTCAACGTGATTGATCTTTTATTCGAGATAAATTAAAAGCTTTTGAAAGAGAATTCCGAAGTAAATAATCAATATTATGTGAAATAGCTTGTCTACAGAAGCAAAGAGCTAATTGGCATGCTAAAATTACCTGCTCAATAATGAATATTTGCATGGACAAATAAGAATTTCAAGATTCATTCACCTGAAAACAGGTATTCTCCAACAAAGACTTGAGAGAAAAATATTTTCCTCCAAAAATAGTTTGCATTTTGATTGTACCAAAATGAAGACTGTTCGACTTTTTTATTGTTTCTTTCCTCTGGAAATTACGTTCATACCAAATTTGAGAAAGTTGATTGAAGTTACAAATTCTTCGAAGCAAATCTATTTTCACAATGAAAATCAATTTCAATGAAAAATTTCGTCCTGAGTGCATATCAAACAAGCGCTCGGAAACCTTATTGTCTGAATGAAATTCGCCGTCTGTGCAATTACGGTTGAACGGTCGGTAATTTTCACATTCAAATGACTCACAAAGTGAAATGATACTTTCGGTATACTCGAACAGCGGTTTCGAGACGGCGTGTATAATTGAACATGTGTTTTCAACAATCTTACATTTCTCGTCGGATAAGTAATTTGTTCGAACTTGTGGCTTTAGGTGATTCCACGGAGCTGGATTTAGATGGCTTGCTGTATATCGGAGGGGTTGGAGCACCGTTTGCGCCTTTAACAGTGCCAGCTGTACTTTGGACGGGCACCTTAAGACAAGGCTACGTGGGATGCTTGCGAGATCTAGTTATCAATGGCAAGCCAGTAGATATCGCTGGATATGCCCAGCAGCAAGATTCTGGTAAGTAATAATGTGATACTTGGATCATCTCTGATGTCGGCAGATTTTCTCAATTAAGATTAACTGTTTAGTCCAACATTATTCCCTCAGACTTAAAATCATATACAAAACTTGTTTGCATAAATATTTACATCCAAAGAATGGAATTATTTTAATTTCATATAACTGAGGAGTGTACATTTACAAACCAGCTAATATTATCGTTATTTCAATCAAAATCATCACAGTGATAGAATATGATTACTACATTTTTACGCAAATCTCGAACAAGAGATTTCTTTTGTTTTTATGTAACCTCAAACGGTGGAATCATCTTCGTTAAAACTTGGAAATAATGTGTAGAGAAAATATGCGAGGCAAAAAACTGTTTGAGGTCTGACGATTTCGTGTGTGACTTTTTCCGTGTAATTTTAATTAGAAATGAATTCGATAAAATGCAAAAAGTTCGACAAAGAGGAATGACAACAAGAGAGAAATTTGTGCTCTTTTTTATTTGAATTTGAACAAAGTAACGATAATGATTTGACGAATAGAAAAATCTTGAGTTTTAAGTATTAAAGTTCAATCAAATGAAAATTAAAAACAAAACTATAAGAAGCAAAACAGTTGTCGAACAATTATGAAACGAGAATAACAAGAGCGTCGCATTTTGTGACAACAAATGTTTCGCAATTGAATTCTCTCTCGTAATCGTTTTTTTTCTACAATTTCAATTCAACACTAAGGAGGAATGAAAAGCGGAAACAAGAAAATGCAAAAATTGACGTGATGTTAACCCAGTTATGAAAGTTCGCGAGACCATTATTAAAAATTAAAACAGTTTTAAACTGAATTATCTGAATTATTGTAACTTTAAGACATTAAAATAAGTGGTGAAATTTCAGTCGAACAAAGACCTGAATTGATAGCTTCAAAATGATAATAGCTTGTATTTGCATAGATCTGATTATTTATAATTATGCAAATCACAAATAACTGAAACACCGTTAAATTAATTTCCCCGGTTATTTACATTTCGAATTCAAGAGTTTTCTACACAAACAAAAATTAGGACAAGGTTTGTTCGTAACTTTTGAAACTTGTAAAAAGGTACGCTTGTGAGTGCACCTTGTGAGAGGAATATATTTTCATTCATTTCATAAACGTTCAAATGTAACAAAGGAAGATGAGAAAAACTTATCTCCGACCATCGTGGTTGGTTTTTTTATAATCAACGACGAGAGTGAAATTTATGCGTGCGGTGTATCTGCAGCGAAGCATCTTACGTGTAAAAAATAATTAAAAAGTAGCCGTATCATCATGGAGATCGTGGGGAGTTTAATCTTAAAAAATCGATATGACACCACTTGAGATTTGTATTATCATATTGCAGGAGCAGTAAGACCGGCGTGTCACGCACAACAGCCTCACTGCACTTCTCAACCTTGTATGCATGATGGCCTTTGTGTCGAGGGCTGGAATAGATTTCACTGTGATTGCACAGGAACTCCTTTCACGGGGCCGACGTGTGGAAAAGGTATCTCTAAATAAGGGCGTCGAAATATATTTCCTAATTAGACTGCAAACGTGTACAGTTAAAGATAAAACAATCAACTTTCATTCTCAACATGAGGCTTTGATATCACCGCCCTAACTGCGAGTGAAATTTCATTGATAAATTTAAAATTCAACTAAAGTGCAAACCTTTGTTCCCACAAGTTGGTTTCATTTTTTTGATATTACTTTGCAGTCAGCCCTTTGCTGTTATGCAATTATCGCTTAAATGCATTTTCATCCGGCTCGAATCGATTTTACTTTCATTCGAACAAAACAACATTATAATCAACTCCACTTTTCCACGTGCCTGTAAAATGTAGTTAATCTCTGATTGGCCCAATTACCAATCCGTTTGTCAATATTTTGTCACAGTTTAAACTCGATACTTCAACTTTTACTCGCAATTAAACATTGTGTATTCACCAACGAAATCGCGTTTCGTGAAAATATATAAATGACAGAGAGCTTCAGCGCTGAATAACGTGGATCGAATTTCGTGACTAAAGCGCTCTTCATTTTAATTCACAATTTCCTGTGACTCCGCAGACGCATCCACTTTGTACGTTAATGGATCGCAGCAGCTGACAGCCCTGATGCCGGAAGATTCGCAAACGCAAGCGGAGGAAGTCGTGGTACGTTTCAGGACAACGAGGCCGCTAGGACTCTTGTTGGCCACAGGTTTGGAGAACAGTGTCGACAAATTGCAAATTTCTCTGGAGGACGCCAAGGCGAAACTGCTGCTACGCATCGGCGACCGTGAAAAGGTAAATTTGCGCCTTCTTTCTATACGCTCGAAATTCATGCAACGTTTTCACAAAAATGCTCATCCTGAGATAGTTAAAACGTACGACGAAAATGTTAACTGGCAATTTGCAAGTTCCATGACGAAAAGGTACATGATAAAAGTCTATGCTTCCAACCTGCTTTAATCGCGCTGAGAAACGAACGTCACTTTCAACTTTAAGTAAATCATCAAGGTGAAGAAAAATGACATCGAATTAAAATGAAAATGAAGACGGTCCGATAGTGTAGGAGCTATAGCTGTACAATAGATATACTTCGAGCGTTAGTAGGATCGCAGAAGGAAATAGAGACGTTTGGAAAAATGACGTGCTTTAAGCCGGACAACTTATCGTCGTTTGTTACACGCCATTTCTAGGCGACGGAACGCCGGTAACGAACGCTCAAACAGCACAGTTTCTGTGCAGAGATATTGGTTGAATCTTATGGGATCCATCAATGTCTTCCTGTTATCGCCGTCTCGAATGTATCACAGGCAAACGAGGCAATAACTCGGTTGTTACGCGAATACTATAGAAATGCTCGACCCTCTCGTTCAATTTGAATCTCCCGAATGTTTTATTCTGTACCTTACCCTCGCCTTCGTGGTTGTTATTTATACTTCGTCTCGGCTTTCCCCTCGAGTTTAATTTCGCGTGCAAAATCTTCCGACGCGCGAATATTTATATGCTTGCATTCCTCCAAACTCGGAGCGTGCATAACAATAAGACGCCCGATGATTTCTCGACAATTCTCGAGTTTTTAATATTCCTCAATCATTTGTTCAGCTTCTGCAAGCAAATTTCAAGTACACATTTCATTGACGTGAAACCGAGTAATTCAAAAACTCTTGGACCCATCTGTTTGGTGGATTCGCGCAGAATAGGAATAAGACACATACGACCGAATGCCAATACTTAAGAAAGAATTATATCTTTTCGTGAATACAAATTTTCGGCAATGCATCACACGCCGTCGCATCATGCTGAAATGGTTGTACTATTTTACGAGACGACACTTACAACACATGATCCTAGCGAGAAGAAGTGCAGCAGATTTGCAAGATTGAAACTTTTCCTGCTCCGTGAAATGTATGGAATCACTTTTTCAACAGCTTTGAAGATGGATTTGAATTTACTCTATTTGATAAATATAGATTTTGTTTTTTTTTTATTCTTTTATCGTCGGATAAAATAAATGTACACGTTCCAGTAAAAAATGTTGAATTAGTAAGACAAATATTAATCACTATTATGGCAAGCTCGACAGCTTCACCTTTCAATATTTTTAATCCGATTTATAACGGTATCAGTTAAATGATTCAGTTCGAATCTACAAGTTAACTAACGGGTATATCAAATGTCTGATATCGTATTCATATAATGTGTTACGTGTCAAATTAAATACCAACCCGGTGAACCTAAATACGACGAGTTCTATCAGATATTTAAATTAAACTTTGACATCAATTGTTTATGTCCACAATTTTTGCATGTTCTTGCGATTCGCAAACACGATCTATCTATTTATATACTTTCAAAGAACGATGTCATCGTGCACTTATTTTGTTCAATCATGAAATGCGTTTGTAATCTAAATGAAAGTTCTTGTAATCAAATGAAATGGTCTTTAGTGTCCATTAGACTTTTTTATTTCTTTTAAACATTTAATAATGATTGGACAAATCCACAAAACGACGTCGTAAGTTGTCTGTTTTAATTTCGAAAATTGACGCATATCTCACCAATGAATCGCAAATTAAAACACATTACGCCAGAGTGAAGTTGCGTTAAGCGTATATCAATTTTTCTAACCATGGTGCTTCTTCTCAAAAGCTATATTGACTCAAGTGGGAACGTTAAATGTTATTATTCGACATATAAAGTTGAGGGTGTTAAACTTTATTTATTCAACTAAAATTTTATTAGCTCGAATAACCATGTTTTAATTAAATAACCATGTATAACACGTACAGAAAAATAATATTTTTGTTTTTTTATTCATTCCAGGTTATGTTCACTGGAAAAGGCCTCAACGACGATATGTGGCATACAGTGAAATTTTCAAGAAGATTGACATCATTGCGATTCCAAGTAGATGATGATGCGCCCAAAGAGAGTGAGTAATGAACTAATATATATTTTATATTACGATGTGACATTTCACTGTTACAAGTGAAATTACAGATCCAAGTCAAACAAGAAATTTATAATGTAAATGATGAGTACCCATTGAGCGAAACTGTGTTTCAATCTATTACACGGGAAATTCAATTACTTTCATTTACGTTTAGTTACACTTATACATGTTGTATAATATGTCGCAAAAGTAAGAATTCCTCTCATTAAGAACGGAAAAGTGTAAAAGAAAAATGTAGACTTCAACTTTAAATTGAACACAAATCGAATTTAGTTATTTTCGCTCGTGATCACAATAATGTAATAATTTGAGTCGAAAAAAGTTGAAAGCTTTAGTTTCATCTTAACCACTTTGGTACTTTAATCTTCTGTTATACAACTTGACTATATTATTAAATGTTCTGATATTCAAGTCTTCATTAGTCAGATCTATAATTTTACTTTTACCGACTAATTTATTACACTGCTAACATTAAAAATACTATCATATTTATTTGATTATAAGAATAATTATAATTGAATAATTAAATCATCTTGGTTACGAAACAAAACAGAAATCGCCAAATGTATACGTATATTTTTGCCGCAATGACGTACGCCCTTATTATCCATGTAATGAACGCCAATTCTACAGGGTCTTTGTGGAAGCCGTAATATTACACCGAGCTTAACAAATCTTCCGCAAATCAGAATGAATGTTCCCCAAATAAACCACACGGAAATTCTCCGCGCCGAATCAATAATCATTATTTTCGTATATTATTATCACGTCTTAATTGCGGAACAATACCCTAAAGAATAGACCCAGCAGACTGTGTTTAGCCTAGTGGGCTCTCATTGCTTTCTATATATAGCTATATACATCTATCTAAATGCAGCATTCGTCTTAAATTAATTGATTCAAATTCGTGTATACGCGTAAGCATAAGCATATCACGGCATCACTCTTTTGCCAGCGGTTCAATCTAAACTCGTGAGCAAATTTTGCAATTTATAGTTTCCCCGGGCTATTTCTCCGTAGACGAGTTTGCGGTAAAGTTTTGCGGAAGCGCAGTATCAGGGGTGATAGAACGTTTGGCCAAATGACGACGCGGTGCAAAAAGGGGTGGAGGCACGTGTGCCGACATTGAAAATATTTCAGTGTGTGTCGAGTACAAGCACTCTGATACACAAGTGCTATATTTCAGATACAAGACTAGAGCTGCGTTGTTTTGGTCCATGCCAAACTACTTTACCGACCCCCTCCCCTCCTTGGAAAATTCATCCTAAATAGGGATTTTAAAATATATAACAGTACTTTACATTATTCGCGAAATTACATCCGCAAAGCTTTTGACCATCGGCATTTAATTGCTTTCCGCGCCTGCTTTGCTGATTCAGCGGAATCTCAGTCTAATTTCAGAGCAAATCTTAAATTCGTTGTGATGCAATTAAGTGTTTCAAGATTTGTCAGAGAAACTTGGCACAGCATATTTTTGACGATGAATTCAGCTCGCCGTTATTGAATTAAAATGGCTTATGTGTGAGTGAGGTTGTACGATGATGGAAAAACCCTTCGTTGACTCGGATGCAAACCCATACAAAACTGTAGATTCATTTCAATCGCAGTCAAAGTTTTAAGCCCACTTATCGCGTTCGTTTTGGCGCGCCGTACAGTTCAGTTCAAGAGAAATTCGATTCAACGTGAAAGTGTCGCCATAAGTAAACTTAAACAATTCCGTTTCCTGATTAAATTTTCTAAATAATGAGATTTCACGAGGTAAATATTGTTGTAATATTTGATTTGTTTAATTGAATTTCTCTAAGAGAAAAGCAACTGAACAACTTTGCTCAAAGACAAATTTTATTTAACCCATTCAATTACAGACAAGTTTAATAACTTCTGCTAATATTCTAAGTGTTATTAAATTGAACTAAATTTTAAGAGTTTTACTAAATTTTGTTATGTTTTCAATTTTAATGAATTGGGAGAAGATTAAATTACCATCAACTCCCGGTAAGATTTGACTTCTTGAAAGGCATAAGATTAGCCTAATCGTCTGAGCTATGAACAGACGAACACAACTTCTACCATGGGCCTGATCTCCTGATCTAAAAAGTACCAAATTTCCTAAGCAGGTGCATCCAATCTTGATTCCAGCTGTTCCCATTGCAAGAATTAAAGATATTCTAAAAATCTAAATTCTCTGGAGATTAATAAACTTGGAATGAAATAAACAAGCTACGATTTGTTTAGGACGAAAGGTGAATTTTTTATTGGTCGCTTTCATTGTGGTATTCGCACACGATATTCCTTCTGGCCAGAGCTGTTATGTAAATGAGTTTCTGATGCCGTCCCATTGGATATGTAGAAACGCCGAGCACTCTTCTGACTAATAGAATCGCCCAGATACTAATTTCGATTCCTCCTATCATCCATTCGTTTTAGATCACCTGCGTGATTCTTGTGTTTTAGAAGCCTGAAAGCCAGCATTTTGAATCGATATTGGATGGTCAAATTAAAAGTTAACAAACTTGTCTGAAAGTTTGCATATACCTTCTGTGTTATAAATAACTATTACCTGCATTTTTTTCAGAAATTTTTCCTACAAACTTTTCAAGATATTTAATTGTAAAAATGGGCTATAAATATGGGGCTATATGAAACTGAAAACGCAAATTTTAAAATAACTTTAAACTTCAGTTCGGTTGAATTAATAAATTAGCTGCAAACTATTCGTACGCTGACTAACATGCACCAAACTAATTTAACTAATAGATATTCGCGTCAAAGGCAGTTGTACTCTGTTACTTAATAAAAAGAAGTTGTACTTTGTATATAAATTCCAAATGCGACAACAATAGCGAAAATAAAGGAGAATAAATCTGCAGAATGCTTGTTCCCTTGGAGCCCTTTTGCCTTTATTCGAGCAAGTTCTGTTTCGTTCTTTCCACAGCACTGCTGTGGTACAATCACCATGTAAACGAAATCCGGTGCGAAGGCTTTGCGAATATTTGCTGAAACGTTTTTTCGTCTATAATGCATCAGCTTTTTAACTCAAAAAAGAGAGAAAAGTAAAAGATGGCATAAAATATACTGCCCAGCAGCCCTGCAAAGAGTATGATATGCACAGGTATATATCAGAATACAACTGCTTTCGCGTTTGGTTCGTCGCTGACATGGGAAATATTACTTGCGTGTTTGCAACGGTAAACAAGATATGACAGAAATATAACTTTTTTATATATTCATAATCCTTGCATCTGTATCCTGTGTTTTTGTATTCGTATCAAACTATCTTCTCGGACCGTGAACATTTTTGTGAAATCATCCTAGTTCATCCAGTGTTGACATTTTGAACTCTGTCCAAATCGATGAATAAAATAAAAAACATTTCACCGAACAATTCAATGTAACAGCGAAATATTTTTTTATTGGAAAAAAATTTGCATGTATTTTGAAATAAATGAAATCGAATATTGTTATGGTTCTTTGCGAAACAGCAACAGTCAGGGAATAGAAATGTCCTTCGGTATAAAGAGACAAATACGAAGAATAATAAAATAAGATGCAACATTTTATTGTACGAGTTTTGTTGAATTTTTTGAACTCTTTTTCTCATCAGTAAAGTCTTTCTGGTCTACAAATGTTTACCCTTTTTCTGTGAGCTGGTATATTTATATAAATTGGCTTGATAAATGGTATAGTCAATATGTTTGCACGTGACGAAAATCATAAAACAGTTGTTGATCAAATAAAACAAAAATTTGCATTACACATTTTTTGTTTGATTTCCGGTGTTGAGAATCAATGCAAGTTTATTCAGAAAATCTCATGAACTTGATGTTCAAGCCCCTGGAGGCATGCAACCGTTTATTTGTATAAGAAATACTCTGATTTTCTCTCGGCTCCATATTTTGAAATCAAAATAATCGAGATCTTATTTTACTAAGCTTACATTCTAAAGTTGATAAAGATTGTAAATAACAATTTGTAATAATTTGTATTTACATGAATATAATTTATTATTAAATTAAAAACAACCAAGTACATAAACTATCGTCTAACAAGTTTCCATAGTTACTGAAGTCTTCTTTATGTTTTACATCGAAGCAGCTTACATTACAGCGTCAAACCAAGTACCAAATCACATTAATTAACATTCATAAGTACGCACGTTGTATACTCAAAGAAATAGCGCATCATTTAGATCGCGTTTAATTCAAAGCAGATTATTTATTTGTATACAAAGTTTTATTTTGCGAGGCATTTAAACATTTTATTTCAATACTTAACTAAATAGAAAACGATTCTTTTTTATCATCAGCACAATTGATTTGATACAAAAAATGACATCCAAAAAACCAGTTTCTACTATTCATATTTCATTTGTTGAAATATAAAATATAATTTACATGAAAAATGATTTCAATTTACTATCTAATTAATTTGAAAAATTGAAAATGTTTATTGATGAAAACGAATACTGAAAAACTGACATTTGTATACTGCTAATAAAACTGTTATATCAATAATTGCAAGAGATTATCAGTTTTTTTTTCGTACAAGTGAAAAAGTCATGCAAATCCAACCGAATAGCGAAAAAAATTAACGAACATAGTCTCCTGTGAGAAATCGGTGTGCGAATTTCACAAGATACACTTGCGACCTTGGACTTTTATAAGCAGAGCTCGGATTCGACGAGATTTTGTAAACAAGCGATACCCACGGCCAGCAGCGCGCGTTTAGTTGTGTTGTCATTGAATCTCTTTTTTGATATGATTGTCTGTTACAATGTTACTGAAAAATGTGTTCTTACTCGCTTCACTCTTGAAATAGATAAACGTTGCATTATCAATTCAAGTGTTTCGCAATCCGATTCCGCAGATACTTCTTCTTAACTATACTGACTTATGATTTTAATGTTAAATTACAATTTTCGAAATTGTTCAAAGTAGCTCAAAAACTATTTAAAACAATATCTTGACAAATTTTGAACGAACACATTAGATTCTAAGACTGATGAGTGACATTGACTAAAATGACAATCGATTTTTTGCTTTGAAAACATTTAAAATACATAATAATGATTAACAATTTCACGTTTTATTTGTCATTTATCATATTAGTTGAATTTGATTTACGCATTATTTTAATTAGAATTTTATCACAAGATCGTTAGATTACGAGGCAGTACTGTAACTGTTATTTGTATTAGACAAGTAAGTCCTTAATAAGAGTTGTCGATTTAGAATAGTTTTATAAGTTGACGCGATTGAAACAAAATATTTTTAAATAAAAAATCATCAAAGACGTTCGCTTAGCTTCATCGTTCACATGATTTCCTGTTATTGATCCGATCATAATTCTTTGTCACGATTGACTCGCCGAAATTTGTTTCCGCCCAAATAAACGTATTTGTTTGTTCGTTATGCTATCCTAGGAAAGTAGTCTACTGATGTCATATAATTCTTCTTTTTTTCAATTCATCGCGATTCGAAAAGTGCCATCGTTCCACATTTTCGATTTCGAATGCAAACAAAATAAGATAACAATTCCAAAACAAACATAATTTTCTGCACATTTTCAATGCAGAAGAAAAACGTCGCTCAATCATATACAATTTTTTGCCAATTCTTAACAATATATATATACATATATATACGTCAACTCCAATAATCATAACTTTGTCGCACGTAAACACATTTTTGCAAATGGTGCGGAACAATTTCACCAAGCAAAAGCGCAAGAATTTCCTAGTTTTCACAATACTTTTGAGTGGCAAATCCCGTACGATTGAATTTATTTATAGATTTCATCCGAACGTTTCCAATTGCTCGACAAAAATAACGTTTTGTTAATTTTCCATCCAATAAAAGTTGAAAAATATGTTGACATTCGTAGTGCCAAACTGTGGCCGGGCCTGAAACTCACTTCTTCATCGGCATGTCGCTCTGTTAGCCCGTATTCAAAAATCCTTTCAATATTTTGCTTGCGGCAGGTCAATACTTTTTTTCTTATCTTACCTTTGGTCTTGAAACTCTTTCTCATCTATTCGACACTCCTTCATCAGCATACGTTCTTGTTACAATGTCAGTCGTTTAACTTTTTCGCGATACGTATACGTTAGCTAAGCCATCCGCACCAAATCCCAATTGACTCAAATTCGTACAAAAAAAAATAACAATTTAAGAAGATCAAACAGTTGCAAAACGCTTGTGCCGATTGTTGAATTTCGCGAGCAGTTGAATATCCAATAATTCCTTCATTATTGCAAAGCGTCGACTGTGCAGTCGAACAGATCAACAAAATCTAAACCTTGCGCGCTTGCTCTTCAAAAACGAGCTCGCAAGTTCTTTGACGCTAAGCCGACAAGTTCGCCGGCGTTAATTGGTATCAGCGAAAATTTCTGGCGACTTGGCAGTTTGCTGCAAACATATAACCGACAAATTGCAATTTCTCGTTTCATCGGGCCGCAAGTGTACGTGCGCGACTTGCAATTTACAGATATATACGCGAGCGCGTTTATAGTTGCCAATTTATGCATGTATATCACAATCAAATGCAATTCCAACGGAGTACACGCGCATCACAATTCACCAACACCGTAAGAGATGACAACGACATTTTCAGTTCAACGCGTATCGAATAACGCAAGGTACAATATACACGCCGGCCCGACTATGTACGAAATTGGGCTACACTCCATTGGATCCGGATTAGCGTCTATCCGTCATATACATTTTGACAAATCGCGTTCGTTCGATTTCGTTGACCGATCGTTCAAAACCTGTACACCTAAAATGTTCGATTCACAAGGTGCTGTAAATGCCAGTGTGTCTAGGTGTGTATCGTGCGGTTGCATATGCATTATGCACGCTGATGGCTATTCTGCAATTTACCGCAACCAAAACGATTCCCCCGCGACATCTTATATAATACGACAGACAAAACTAATCATCCGCGCTCCACTGCAGCGATTTTCTCGCGCGCCGAAAAATTGTTTGCAGCTGATGATCGTGTACTTTTCCTCATAAAACGATTTCTTTTTTCTTGTCCAAGCTTGTTGCAATAAGAAACTCAGTCTGGTTATAAAGTGGAATCCGATTATTATAACCGGATTGTATGCAGATGCCGAAGAATGATGGAATTTGAGAGGATACTTTGAATGGATATTAGATTGGATGCATGCTGCATATTATTCTAGTTACCCTGACAAAATGTGGTAGAATATGATAAAAGGTACCGAGAATTGTGATCTTAAATTAAGCCAGAAGAGTTTTTTTAGATTTTTCATAAACTGAGAACAAGTTTTTGTGATGAATCGGTTGTGCTTGTCAGACGTGAGACTTTAATCTTCAGAATTATAACAATGGAGAACAATTGAAGAAGAAATAACGCTTTCTCGTCAGGCTCAAACAGACCTTGTGTAATCTTAATGACAGATTTCACGGACAATTGAATGACAATACAGTGAAATGATTTATCTGAACTAGATTCGTAGGATAACATAATAAATTCGAAAGTAATTTTTACGCTGACTGAAACGAAATTTACTTCATACCTGATTTCAACCAGAATTCAAACAGGGTAACATCAAAGACAAGGCGATTTTGTGAATTACGCTGCAATCAAGTTATGTTGAAATGTTGCCTGAGAATAGTGGTATGTTGAATAAAAAATTATAAAGAAAATCAAAATAGTCGAAATGTAAAAATGATATTCATTCTTTCTGCACTTAGGTTTTTTCGTTACTAAGATTTACCTAGAAATTTTGTAAATTCGAGTGTCACAAATGTTCTTTCTCAAATTATTTTATTAAATAATCAACAAATGAAAATAACCGGTGAGACAATTCATATATAAAAATAACGTCTGAATTGATATTGATATAATCACATAAGTTTACATTGGTTTCAGTCTATAATAGGATTAAGGGCCGAAATCCGTAAGTAAGCTTGCAGGTCAGTTCCTTTTCCCATTACGTGGTCAGCAAAGCCATTTCAAATTATACGGTCAATTACACCACAATGGTCTAAAATGACTTTTGTAAACAAGAATATTAGAGCCGCATGAAGAATTTGGAGGTTTCTTTTTCAAGCCAAAAGATCCTTCGAAACTTGCCTCAGTTTCACCATGCAATGTGAACATTTAGAACATTTAGAGACATTTAAATAATGCTTACGGGTTCTTTAAATTAACTCTTTCATATTTTTATGTCGATTTCTCTTACGAATTTCGTTCATTCTACAACTAGAAGAAATATTAACAAAACAAGATTAACGACAATTATAACCCTAAAATAAAAATGCAAATTAATAATGCAATAAATGAAAATTAACGTTTCACTGATATAAAAATGAAAATAATAAAAAAACCGATGTCAAAACAGCATCACTCGTTAATTAAATTCAGAATTGTTTACACATTACACTGTTTGTTGAATAATTTATTGTGAAAATGTATGAAGCAATTTTAAACATAAAAACATGTTCCAGCATTGATCGAAACTGCCTCATCCAATCTTCTATGTAAAAATCACAATAAAAACTATGAAAAGAATTTGAATTTATCATACGCTGAAATTGAATTAAAAATAAATAACTTCGTTTCTGCTTGGTTATTCTGATGGAACAAATCAAATTTTCAACAAAACAAACAATGTTACTTATATACTCAGTGAAGCAGTAATTGAATCATTTTATTTGATATCCAGTTCTTGTCAGCCGGCCAAGGAATGAAAATTAATTCCGATAATGCAGTACCGAAAGCTCGTTTCAACATTTATTGTTCTGTATCGTTGAAAATGTCCCTTGTGATGTTTGCCTCGCATTGTCATACGCTCCAGCGTATAGAAGTGCTACATGGAAATATCGATAATATAGTATAATCGATATACGGTTGGATTACCAATCCGTGTTGCAATATATTGATGCAGTGGAATGTTAGTGCTGTTCAATGAACTCCTTCGAGCGACAACTCCGAACCTCGAACATGCCATTAAACGGTTGCCTAGTATTCCTGTCGATATTGAGGGTCAGACGCCAATACACTCAATTGGCCTGTGTCCTCATCGATGGACTTAGACATTCCGCCATACTTTGACCAAAAACTCTATCAACCTCAATATCGCTATCTTTGATTCCATACACCAAACAAAATTCATTTACCGTTCTTAACGAGTTTCCTGAAATGTAATTTGTTGACTTTCTTGTTTGATTGGATGGAAGAACTACTTCAAGTAATGAACCATGGTTAATTTTTATTTGGTTTGATTTGATACGAGTAAAAGCATGGGCATTTTTGTATCTGTAATTTTATTACCACGATTTTCTACTAAAATGTTTTGACAATATTGATGTTACAGTGGAAGCTCCTTTGATGAACAGAACGTTACGGTTTCGAACGTTGCTTATCGGCGGGTACCTCCATGCCGGCGAAGACGTGCCTCATTTTGTTGGCCAACTACAGCAGGTTTGGTTTAATGGGTACCCTTACCTAGAAATTGCCCGAAGTGCCGGCTCACACCAGAGCTCACATCAAGGTGTGACCCCGATTATCAAGGTAACAGGAAAATTCGAGAAGCGAAACCATCCTGTTCATCATCCCGTTACTTTTATGTCGCAACACACCTTCGTCGGCCTACCTGTCTTAAAAGCTTACGTCGAGACCAATATTTATTTCCAGGTATGACAATCAAGATTATCCACAAAATTTATACTTTATATCAACTCAAATTACAATTACTCTAATTACAAATTACACTTTTTTAATTTTAAAATGTAACCCAACTGATTTCAAAGTTGATGTTTAACTTTCATACAACCTTTCGCCAAAAATCTTCTTGCACTCAGATTTTAAATGTTTCAATGTTGACGGAACAAATAAATAATAACAGTGTCTACCGTAATGTATGACACTGATTGATATGAACTGCGAGCCATGAAGTTTGAAATGTCTCGTCAAAGCTTTGACTGTCTAGCTCTAAAATTGGTTACTCTGTATTATTCCTTTCCAGTTCAAAACTAGAGAACCAAGCGGACTAATATTGTACAATGCTGGACGCGAACGTGATTTTATAAGTATTGAGCTAGTGAACGGGCACATCCACTACATATTTGATCTCGGTGATGGACCTGTCAAAATCAAAGATAACTTGAAGACACGCTTGAATGACGGCAAATGGCACAGCGTCGCTATTGGACGGCCCGCGCCTAAAAGGCACACCCTCGCAGTCGACGATCATTTGATATCTGTCACTAGTGCGGGCAGCAACGAAAATCTCGACCTGGATCGAATTCTTTACATAGGTAAGCCAAAAAAGCCTCAAAATTACAACCATGACAGCCAAATGGAAGCTTTTTGTAGAACGCAACGACCATTTTTTAATTGGATGCATACGTTTGAACTTCAAACCTCAGCGTTTTTCTTTATGGCATATATAGGTATTTTTGAAGTGTATGTTACCTCGTTTTCACTGCAAATATCGAATGTCAACGAGCAAAAAAACTGAATATCACGTTTTTATGAAGTAGTAAATAAAACTTTTGCAAAAGCAAATATCAGACTATGGTAAAGTTTTTGAAATGATTGAGGTTGGATAGTTTTTTTTCTGGTATCTATATGATATTATGGGCGGGGAGTGAACATTGACTGCAATAAAAAGCACTAGAACTTTTAACGAAAATCAAAATAAAATTGAATGATACCATTTCGTAAGTATTATTGAAGTAAATGTTATTTAAGAATTACTACATTTAAGTAATATCATCAATCAAGTTGAGTGTTTTGTTAAAACGTCTACTTCTCGTTTCTCTCGTGTTTGTTTTCCCAACGATTGTTCATTTTCTGGTCAATATTATGGTCTAAATATTAAACAAATACATACATACATTTTGATAACAGCGTTTATTAGATTTCCTTGCATTAAATTTATTCGTTAACTAACTAACTGTACGTTTATTTCCTGAATTTTAATCAAGAATAACTCCAATTTGATTAAATTTTGTGAAACAGTTTGCACTCTAATAAAATTCAGTTTAAAAATGAAATGTTCTACAGAATTGGCCAAATACTAATTTATTCAGAATTTCATCAAAATAGCTGAAAGATATAGCTAGATAATAAAATAGCAATGAGACATTAAATTTGAAACTTGAATTGCAAAAAAGTAAATTCATCCTAGTTATATACACAAAAAATACTCCATTAATTTAAAAATTTGTTCACATCTTTAATACTTAGAAGTGTGTATCGCAATTTTACAAATAGCCTAGAAAACCATAAATTTTGGAACGATGCCTCTTATATTGTATTGAATAAAATTGAGAATGCGCGCTTTAACCACAATAATGCCCTTAAATCACTGCATGCTGTATATATTTTAGCTTGCACCAAAGCAATAACTCTTACTTTAGCGCAAGCTAAAGGACATGCTGGTTGCAATACTTCAGGGGCATTATTTTGACAACACCACATCTTACAAACAAACTTCTCTTTTTAGAAGCCAGTATTCAACAATAAATTTATAGTTATTTATATATCTGATATGAAAAACTCCATACACATCATACTCAGAACATTAAACTACTTCAAAATTCAAGATTAGTTATTCAGAAATTGTTGTTACCCCATTGAACATGCCATTGTCATAGAACTTCAAATATAATTGCTCTGTCAGTCTCTTACGTTTTCTGATATACCAAAAGTTTAACAACTCGAGTCTATATCCACAAACTTACTTTAACATAAACCAACTGCTTGATACATGCATGTCAAAGCCTCGAACATACCGTAAGATTACTGATGTTTAATCAATCATGATTGCCACAACTACCAAACTTTTCAACTTCAAATCAACAGCGTCTAATCATTTCTTACAAGATGTATGGTTGCTTGTGTTATGATAATCTTGGAAATAATTAGAATAAAACTTTAATTTGCAAACGATTGATTGAATAAACAAACGTGAAGTGAAAAAAAAAGGAAAATCTTATTACGAAATGTCAAAAACAGTGTGCATCAAAAAGAATTCTCTTGAAAACAAGGTCGTTATGATTGATGCAGTCTATTTAAGTTAAATCTGCAACACCATCAGCGCAATTGTAATAAATTTAACAAGGAGTATATACTGCACTGCTGTATATCAGAGAGCATCATAATGAGGAATAAAATTGTTATCATCGAGGCAGCCGATTCGCAAGCTTCGTCTTATAAAATCATTATGTTTATAATGCAAGGACGAACGACCGTTTGCTACTTAGATACAACGAACCAATTCATTATTATTATCATTATTATCTTTATTATATTCATTTACTTTTGCTCTGTGCTTGTTTGTGTCTGCCAATAGAAGCGTTCAAAGTTGTTGATAAAAAATAAGTAGCAGCCAATTTGTCTTGTTGCTTGGGAAAACATGGTGCGAGACGAAAATCGCCACCAATAACAAGATTAGATTTTTATCAGTCTACTCTTTTTGAAGTGCATTTTATTGCATTGTGGCGTTCCGCATTGCAGGTGGCGTAGAGAAATCGGAGTACACTCAATTGCCGAAGCACATCCTTAGTCGACACGGTTTCGAAGGATGCTTGGCCTCCCTTGACCTCAGTGGTGAGAGTCCTGACCTTATTTCCGACGCGGTAGTTCCCAGTCGCTTAGTCAAATCAGGATGCGACACCTCAGCCAACATGCATCCTGGAAAGAAATGCACTCATGACGTATGTGCCAATCACGGCGTTTGTGTTCAGCAGTGGGACAGCTACACTTGTGACTGTGATATGACAAGTTTCGTCGGACCAACCTGCAGCGACGGTGAGCTTTATAATTACAATCTTGCATTTTTTACAGCCAATGCAAAAGTAATCAACGTTTATGTGGAACTCTGACTAAAACTCGTATTACTTTCAATAAATTGCCATGAATTTATAACGTACAACCGCTTCAAACGTGCACTACTCAAACAGTTCGGAGAGACTGTTTAGAAATTAAAAAGTCAATCATCGATTTTATACAACCTGTGACATTTATAGAAAATAAATAACTCAAATGTACATCTGACTTTCAAGTGCTTAAATTAACGAGCTGTCTTGATAAAACATCAGAAGTCGATATCAAATGAATTACTTATTCATTATTTAAACAAGTGATTAAGTTTGTTTGTTTTCACGATTGAAAATAAGATCATGAAGAAATTGTCCTAAGAAAAAGATTGATTCCATGTATTAGCCGTTTATTCGTTCGGCTCGATGCTTGTTACAGTACTAATTAATTTTGAGCCTGGACATAATTCGTCTAGAGTAGTACAGCGTGATTTGCGGCAATTTAATTAATTCAGATATGCCAGTGAATTAGATGCAATTACACGACTAAATAATCGAATCAATCGTTTAATTATCCGAATCGGCATTTGTCTCACAGAAGCCGTGTCCTACGAGTTTGGCTCCGGAAAGGGACTCATCACGTACACTTTTCCGGCGGAACGGAAGCCGGAAATGAAAAGAGACACGATAGCCATGGGCATCGTTACCGGAACCAACGACGCTGCTTTGTTGCGCATCGACTCAGCCACTACCGACGACTACCTTGAAATCGAAATCGCAAGTATCCTCTGCAAAAAAAAAGTCGAACAAATATTGACGCGCATCAAACAATCAGTGAAACTGTAATGTTACTGAAACTTCATTTTGCCGGTTATTTTTTGCCGAAAATATACATGTTTCGAATCAACGAAATGACAAACAAACGAACACAAACTTTTTCCATTTTTTCAGTCCTAAAACTGGCTTGAAAAAAACTCTTCCAACAAGATACCTCGTTGGAGTTAAAAAATGCCAATTCCAGTTTCTAAATAACGATTGTTTTATTGTTCAAAAAGCGTTCACAATTGCAACCAATTTCGTTTCTCGTCGTTTCGTTATTAATTATACAGTCAATCGTTTTCATAAAAATAGCAATATCGACTTTCGTCAAATATTTATTTCATGCGCAATATTGGTTTGCAGGTTGAAGGCAACGTATTCGCCGTTTACAATATGGGAACAAACGATCACCCCATCGGCGAAGTCGGAGTCAAAGTAAATGACAACCAATATCACGTTATAAGGTTCACAAGAACCGGAGCCAACAGCACATTGCAAATTGACGATTACAACTTGCAAGTGAATCATCCAACCGGTGAGTTTCTTGTTACAATATTAAATTCACAAGTACTTTTCTTTCCATGCGGTAACTTTTATACAAAAATTGATTCACAAAAATGAATTCTCAAAATTGAATGCTGTCAGTACACGAATTTGCACAGTTTTCACTTGAATAATGAACGCGTGTAAACAGCGTTGAAACTAGTAAAAGGAAAAGTGTAAGGGGTAACTGAAATGTAAGAGTAAGTTTGTAAACAATAAGCCAGTCAAACGCACCCTCGTGAAACAATAATCAAGTCTTTTAAGAGCATCAGGGAACGTCTGTTGCTCCGTGTTGCTCTGAGCACAAACTATCCTTGTGTCTGAACAGACTCGAACCTTTATATTATAGCCGGCGACGCTCCGGGGGATATTTACTGTGCACCTGCTACACCTGTATGGACTTCCATTCAGCGAATGAACAGCATTGCGATGTGAACAAACGTTCCTATTGGTTGATGATGCTTAAGGCACTGTAAACTTATGTAGTGTTACTCTTTCTCGACAGCAAACAATTCTTTTAGTCAGCCTCTCGGTGACATTTGTATCATGAGAAATAAAGAATCGTTTAGTTCGCATTTAACGAGCTTTGACATGACACATACAGATATACGCCTGCAGAGCGTTGCATAAACAGAGTAGAACAAAGTAGCATTATTTCTTCACGACTGCAGACGCACAACACAAATGTATTGAGTGACAACGAGTTTCACGCGCTCATTCAACGGCACTCTAGTCGATGCGATTTAAATTGTATTACATTAAAGGCGTACTTAGTTTCCACAGATATTTGATTTCAATGTTCTTACACTTTTTATTACAAAAAGTAATTATTCTAAGGTTAACGATACCAAGAATATAGAACACTCAAGGAACTATTACGTCTTTATATCAGCAGATAAGAGATTGATAATAAATCGATACGAGGTCTCACGATAATGTTGCGTGGCAAAGAAAGTTCAAGATTTTGTTATCAACAAGTTTTAAATCGTGTACTTTCGTGGAACTGTCTTGAAAAAAAATCTTTCAGACTTGCAGACCTCAATCGAAAATGTTATTCCCAGTCGGGTAAATTTGAAATTCGATGTGACAACTCGGAAGATTGGAAAATTTTGTCATCATGGAAAAGCGTATAATCAGAGAGACTTCAACGTACATTTGATGCGAAATATGAAACAAATGATGATGTACTCTTTTTCACAGTACATATATTCAGTCAAGCTTACAGCCGAGTAGACATCGTATTTTTACATATTAGTACGGAGTAGCATCGACGTGTCATGTCGTTGCGTCGTAAAGTGGGGAATGTCGGGAATGTGCTTTCCAAGCGACCAAGCGTGAGAACTCAGTCCCGTCGAGCTACAATTTCTTCCCCGAGTTATTAGGGAATCATTTGATTTTAAGAAGTTTCGAGCCAAATGTTAACAAGTTGAGTAAACTAAGCTTTTAAATTTCCGGTGTTCCTGTAAATTAGGCTTCCGCAACAACTTTCAGTACCCGCGCTCTTATCTAAATTATCACATCACATGATACAATTTAACTCCACTTAAATTCTCTCTCATCACCCCTCTTATCTTGGTATTCCAATTTTCAATTACTTTTTGTTTTACATCGCAGATTGCAAATTAGTTTTTCTCTCTCTCTTTGCAAAAGAGTCCATTGAATTAATGTCTCGCAGTCGTTGAAACATTTGGATGGAGAGAAAAAGCGAGGTTGTGAAATTTGTAATAACCGTTGGTAGTAAAGTTTGCAAATACGTATTTGTACGACCCGACGCTACTACCCCTGAAAATTTGTCTCGCCTTCTTCTTACGCGGTCTATTGCAACGATCTCTTCATACGTGCTGAGCACTTGGTATCTCTAAAAAAAGAGAGACTCCTTTCGGGCCTCGGTTCTCACGGTCGAAACTTTTAGAACTCTCCATAGTCACTCTCGACCTATCTACGTTCTCTCCTTTTCTTCTTCGTGTCTTGGATATTTTTCATTCAGTTGAGCGCCGTACACACATTTCATTTAGCAGCCTCCATACAATTCTTTAATTAATTTTTTCTCGGAAACGTTCTTTTATTCATCATCTTCGGAATAAAATTTCATGCGAGTATATCCATTCTGGAAACTAATGCAGTTAATAATGTTTGTATTAAGGTAATAATAAGAATTGTAAAAAACAGAAAAATTCCTAATGAATCACTCTTCACCTGATAATCCGGGCGTTGCATTATTATTTTCTGATAAATTTTTATCTCAGAAAAAAGTGAATGTTACGGTGAAAAAATGTTAGCAATTTTAAGTTGCACAATAATGTCTCGCAAATCTTGGAAATGATGATAAAATTGCACTCTAAAGTGATTAACCATCATTTATGAAAAAGCTAATCTTCCTAAATTGGCTGATTATGAATCATCATACAGAACTATATGAACAAACAATCTAATTGTTATACAATATTTTGCTCCATTTTAATATTTAAGAAAATATTCAGTTTATAAAGACCAAACAACGATAACAAGAACTTTTTTGGTGCAAAATTTTTTTTTCACAGCACTAAATTTGGTTGCTGAATTGCACGTATTAAAACTTAATTGAGGTTAACGCTGACAAATAGTGGCTGAAAGTGTGTTATGTATGCACTAAAATACGAGAGAATACGCACACGTGCAGAAGAAAAAACTCTTGGCTGAAAAGCTCCGCGTTTTCCCAAGGCACATACTTACAAGTTTCGTCGCATAACGAACCTCTCAAATCGACCGAGATTGCACGCTTTTGCATTCTTGCTCCGGTGCCGGCTTTGTCTATGTGTTTAACGAGGTCGTCGTGCCAGTAAACTGAAATCATCCCAAAAGAAACAACCACTTGTCTCAGTCAAATTGTGTGGACGAAAAACTTTTCGAACGTCAACGACACTTTTTCCATTTAATTCAATTACGCTCTGCCAAATTAGAATAAGTCGCCCCATGGAGCATCTACTTTGCAAACAAAAATGCACCGTCTCGCTGGAATAATCGTGCATCGCACAACTGCGACCACCTTACATCTCCAAGTCAACTTGATAAATTTGCGCATACAAAAGCAGCGGCAAATAAATTTTGTTTCCCGCGCACTCTTCCAACATGGAGATGCTTTTTGTCGAGGTCGCGTCAGTGTTCTTACTTCAGTCTCAGACGAAATTCGATTGGAAATGAAATTGGAAAGAATTCAAAACAGCCGACAGCTAATCATACTTCCAAATAAGACGGATGTCGTACCGCTGCCAATCTCAAGCGAACGTTAAATTCGCAAGATGCGGGTCGCTCGTGGGCGGAGTCTGTTCCAAAAAGCCCCGGTCAAAGATGGCTTTCGGCCGGGTCATCCAAAAGTTTCGTTCAACACCGAGCTCTTGACCGATCTTGTTCCCCTGCTGATTAATCTTTGACTAATTTGTATTCACAATTCTTTTCACACCTCGAGGCGTTTGGTTATTATGTAGTATAAAAGGAACATAGAGCCAAACAACACACGAGCTCGTTTACTATGATAAAGCCCATTATTCGTGAGTATCTTTCGAGTTCCTTGCGAGCGAGGATACGTCTGCTCTCGTTGGCCCTACTCCCCTGCTAAATCGTGGAGTAGAAAATAGCCTTACTTTCTAGGTGGCTTTTTGGGAGCATCTTTAGTTGGGGTTCGACCCGACTTCTTGTCAATTGCAAACACTGAGTGATCTGTCCTATCATCCCAATAGACTTGTTTACAGAATCGTTTCAATGAGTAGCTTTTATGAAATGAAGTGGGATCTGTGTAGCACCAAGGTGAAAATGTAAGATTTAGTGAAATGGTCTGCTATAACAGTTCCAGTTACTGAACTTCTTTGAACAACGAACAAAAAACTCTATGAACAATTGGTAATAGTTTTTAGTGTACATTCGAATCAATATCAGTTTAATGAATGAATGTTAAAGTAAATTCGAGAATAAAGAAACAATATTAAAATTTATAGAAACGTTAACGTGCTTTAAATAAAATTTTTACTTTTTTCGAAAACCTAAAATTCGTTCTAGTCAATATTTGAAATTGATCGAATTTATTTCCATCAATTAGTGTGTTATAAATAATTATACAGTTTTTCATTCTTGAAAATTGAAAGTTAAAATTGAAAATACTTTGTTCTTCTAAGTTTATTTTTGATATTTGAAATCTATGTCAAACTTCTTTATTACTTAACATTTTCTTGTTAAAATGTTGACTTTCAATACTAATCCGATAGTTTCGCAAAACCGCAAGTACAACGAATAAAACAGAAAAGTCGATATCTCTTTTAAAATTCTATACGAAAGAATCAAAAAACTTGCATTCATGTTCGAGACAGTTACCTAAGAAGGATCACCTGGTAGATTTTGCCTACTCGAATACCTGCTGCATTTTCAACCACAATGTTATTCGGACTTTGTCTTCAAGTATGTCCTTTTTGGCACAAATATTTAATGATAACGTGCTACCCTACTAACAAAACACACGCCTTTTTGGAATGTCTGTTTTGCAATGCTCTAAAAATAATTTTTTTATCTGCATTTAGTAACATTTACAAACCCGCATCTAAGCTAGATTTTTCTATCGTTGTTCTATTTTTTGTTAGCTAATTATATTTCGAAACGAAAAAAAAATCATCTACTTTTGACAACTTTTGACGTATTGTCAATATTTCACACACTGAAAATTAATCCAGAAATCTTTTTATCGTATGTGCTTGTATCATAATAAAAAAGTTGTTGCAAAAATTGTCTTCGTCGCAATAAATTCACGATGTCGATAAAAATCCTTTTCGAATTAGATAGTCCTGTTTAGTGCTTAACCACTTTTACGTCATAGTGCCTTAATACAAGACATGTCATAAGTTACTCAATACTTCATTTTGAACAGTTGGCGATAAAGATAACTGAAATTGAATGCGATGTTCGCGCAGAAAAATTATTATAAAAGCTACGATAAAAGATGATGAATTTTATTGTTACGTAAAGTATTTTGTTCGATTAAAAACAATCCTGTTGTAAAAAAAAATGATCTTCAAAAGATAAAACACTGTAACTTGTTCGAATTTATACTTTTTCAATTCAAATGTTAACAAATTTGACAGTTGCTTTGTTAAAAAAAACTCTTGTGGATTTTTGCGACAGATCTAATTTTAAAATATTGGTAAGATGAGAATTTCAGTTACAATTATCTGCTGATAATGGTAATAACAGTTTTATCTTCGAAAAGAAATTTCAGATATAATACAAAACTTGATTGATGTTTAGATATTCAAAACGAGCTTTCTGTTTATAGACGTGTCTCTAGTATAGGTTGACTAACACGTTCGACTCGTTTGGAATCGAAGGACCAGATCTTTTTCGGAGAGCAACAAAAATATATGTTGTCCTAATACAACAGGCACATATGAGATCAATTTTTTGCGAAACGAAAGCGGGCTTTTGTTTTGCTTACTCCATATGCAGAATATATTTTACTCGTTACATTATGTAGGCATTTTGTTAATGTTTTATTGAATTTATTTACATTGAAAACAAAAATTAAAAATGTGTAACATAAAACAGTAGCAATTCATTTTGAAATTGTTTATAACTATTTCTTGAATCATGATATTTTTTATTCAAGCAATTTTAATTCATTTGTCAAACGTGAGACTCTTTACATGATTGTTACAAATATTCTGAACTCCCCCAAAGGTTAAAATTATTTTGTTTGACATTTTGGAAAACTTCTACTCTGATTATGGTAGCCTAATATGAAAAACCTATAGAATATGAATATTTTGAATATGAATGGCAGGTGATGATTGATTTGTTTGTTTTCAAATCACCTCTCTAAACATTGCGGTCGAAAATAAAGCAACGTGCACTCACATTATATTCCTTTAATTAAAGGAACTACGAAAACAAATTCGAAGGTGAAGGAACTTGAGTTTGGGTGTTTCGAAAAACCTTTTTAACCTTCTGCTACCTTAATCCAAGTGATACATATAAGATTAATTTTTTGAGCATAGCCCATTAACACGTCTATTTTCATGAATGAATATTCAAATAAAAAACATTAAAAATCTTGCCGAACACATTTATCTGTCTATGATGGAATTTAATCTACGAAATTTATTTACATCGGCATGAAAAAGCCTCTTGGGTACAATTTTTGAAGACTTCTTCAAGATCTTAGTTGCTTGATACGAGCGATACACCCGATTGATTTTTCTAATAGATATGTGATTTGCTTGATCGAACATTTTTAAACCATTGAGCACGACGTCCTCGAACCATAAATCATGGTCGTTGATGATATAATAGTGAAACAGGTATCCTAGGTTTACGAATCGAAACCTTTTTGAGCACCTTTAATTAATCATGTGTCCCTGTTACTACGGAATTGACGATTTTGTCTATTTTCTAGGAAGACTTGACATAGTTCAGAATTCGATAACCCTGCTAAATTATTCCTCATCGAATGCATAGGTCAAACGTTTCAATATAATATCAAAATCGATCAAAATGTATTACATTTTTGTTTATTTAAACGTTCAATTCATTTTATAGACGTAAAACGATTCAATTTAAAGTTACTATGTTTTAATATTTTGTAAAAAATTTTCAAAATAAATTTTGATTGGTTCTGGTAAGGTCATTCAGAAATGACTGCTCTTCCTGAAGCATGTTACCCTAGTGAAAACCTGTTTAATTTAGTCATAGCGTAATTGGCCGTGAAATTGAAAACGACACGTTCCGTGAGATAATCGTAAAAATGCGATAAGTTCTTGAAAGGGACTCTTGAAATGAATATGGCACCGGAGTAATCATTTAAGTATAAACTTTCGAGGCTTGTGGTAAAGTTTCTCAGAGCAAAAGGCCCCTACAAAGATGTGGTGCGGTATAACGAAGCAGTCCTTTAAAGAGATTTAAGCTTCAGGACACGCCCCTTTCAGAGTTTTGCTCCAATGTTTACAGTCTTTGGCCAAACTCATATAACCTCAGCTTTTGTATAGGCTGGTCCTCTGTCAGTCAGATTTTACGGGCAATAGCTTCTATATGGATTAAATCACTTTCAAAGATTTATTTCTCAACATCGACTGAAAATTCGGTCAAATTCAATTTTTAGCGCATTATATTTCATATTGGAATCTTTGATTTTTTTTTAATTCTCTATATATTAAATTATATCGCTTCTAAATCATTTTATTTTTAAAAAATTTTAAATTCTGTTGTAAACTTTCACTGCGTTTATCATCATTTCCTGTGAAATCATTTTAGTATGATTATGCAGAACAAATAACGAAAAATGCAAAACTTGCATTTCACTTTTGAAGCTTCTTCTGATTGATGTTTTCTTGTTCTACTGTCACCTTAAACTTGTTTTTTGGCATGATTCGGAGTGTCTTGCTACTCAAGATTTCAAAAAAGACATTTATTTGTGGACAAAAATAAGATCTATAAATCCGGAAATACTTATCTCCGATCTAAAATTACTTCTCCCGTTGAATAAACATTGTCATTAGGAGACAACCCGATAGGATGGCAATTTTTTGATTTTAAAATAAAAATCTCGATGTAGTGCACGCTGTAATAAGCAGCTGAATTTTGATAATGAACAATTTAGCAATTATTTACGTCATACATGCACTTTTCACAACGTTTAAAATCCTATGAAATTTCGCTTTATTTTTACACAACCTGAGTTAACTTGACGAGCACAACATTCCTCAAACTCATTTCATCATATTTGATAATTAAACTATGTTTTAACAAACTTTATTTTCAAGTGAAAAGTTTTCATTTTTTGATCTACTTGATTAAAAGCCAAAACTGTGAACAAAATTTACCTTTTTGAATGAATATTATTTTTGGTAACAAATATTTCAATGATTTCGTTGGCAATAATAAAATGATATAAACGATGTAAACTCAAAAATGTTAATTATTCAAAAGTTTAGTATAGACTTGTTTAGATCATATATTACAGTTTTTATTAGACACATTCTTATATTATACATTCAACTTGAAACATATAGGTAAAATTTACAAAGTTACATCAAAATTTATACTCGAATCGGTACTGAGATCTGTTTTAAGTTATCGGTCGCCATTTTGGCAGTATAAAAAAGTCGGGCCTGCTCTTTCGTCCTTATAAAATCCGGTGAACAAGGGACACAGTGTGCTACTTTTTGAAACCAAATTTTTTAGACTACTAATGGATGTTATAACGTTAAGCTAATTCATAGATTGGTTTGATGTACTAGACCTATATAAAGAAGGGGTTAAGATGATTCGATGACTTTCATACAGTACTTTTCATCAGAGAAACATGACGCCAAAGGAGGATTTTTTGAAACCAGCACCATCTTTACGGAAGTTTTAAAAGTATTTTGAGAAAAAATCGATTAACCGTCACCTCGATCCGGAAGTGCACTGCATATTTATCAGAAATCCTAAAATTCTAGAAGTTCTAAAATTCTAAAATTTAGATATTCAAATTGTCGGAGTCGGAGACATTAAATTTTATGTACAATAAATTCACGTCATTTTTAGACAAAATAAAAAAGTAAATGTGGTCGAGCAATTACACTGGCTGAAACTTCTTATTATTTTTATTGAAAATTCATATCACACAAACTGCTTTGAATCAAACGGTACGTCAACGTTTCCTAATTGTACTCTCTCACAACAACGTTACAAATACAAAATATCAATTCCACGTATAACAATCATTTATATTGCAACATGGCTCTTTGATCAGACACAATATTGTATGATAAAACCACTTCTTCAAATCTTGCTTCACAAAGAAAATCGGAAATTGCAAGTCAAGAATTATGTGGAAAATATTTCAAAGAAATTCTGAGAACCAAATTTCGATAAACCGGAAACCTTTTCATTCCACCCTGGAGTATTGTATTTTACAATCTAAAAGATGCATGAATGCGAGAATTCATGTTCCATCGCGAAGCTTCGTCTTTTTTAAATTCTCTAAATCTTTGTTAGAATACCTTGTAACTCAAATTTTAGCCTGGGACTAAATACTTGGATGAAAGCGAACATCAAGTTGCTTTGGGAAGTTGAGTGACAAAGTTAGGAAGTGCGCAAACCAATGAAAGCAAAGAAACGTCGCTTGGTGGATCGTAAGAGGCGACTCGAAGGGTACTCGAAACTCGAAAGGGAATAACTTTGGAGGACCCATCGGTGGCCTCATGGTGTCCTGTTACGAAAGTAGAGCGCTTGCTCTGTTCGATCTTCATTTACCTTTGGCTCGCAGAAGACACTTGCCCTAAGACGCAAGTGAAAAGCACTTTCGACCCGTCAGCGACGTCGCAACCCTTTGCGTAGCCACTTCCTCGGGTGGCTTTGCCGCGGCGACCTTCTTCAAGTGCATAAAATCCTGCTGCAAATATTCACGGCGGACAACCAAAGGAATCCACGTTCTCACGCTACGATGAAATCTCCCCTTGGCTCACACGCCGCGCAATCGAATTCTCTTTTTTTCGCCGTTTTCTTTTTTCGTCGTTCCTCTTCCGAACGACCGGTCGAAGATTTAACGGCCTTCCTTTTATTTCGTCCTCGAAAAGATTATCTCAAATCTCACAGCCCGGACGCCTTTCTTAGCCGCTATGTTATGATCGTATAGTTTGACCTAACCAAGGTCGTTTGTCCTCGCCGAGATCCTCGATGACGGTTTCTTGCGTTATACGACTCACTCGCAAATGATACGTACCTCAAACGAAACGAACTCTTGAACTCATCAAGATAAACTTGATTTATGACTTTTCAATTCGTATGTATATTTTTATACCCATGTGGAAAGGGGGGAGGGTATAAACGTACTAAACAAAACAGCATTCAATTTGCTTTTCATATATTATTTCGATAAACAACAACTTCATGCTTGTTAGATTGTAAAATGTGTGGCCACAAACAGTTTCATTTCTCATTTTGAATTTGTTACTTTGAGATTTAAATTAAAATAGCTTTGATGCATAATTTTGGAATGTTTATTAAAATCCTCGCAGTAGTTATGATTAAAATAAATGGTTCATTACATTTCATCATATTTTGTCGCGATTAACACATCAGTAATTTCATTTCATTATATAACAAAATAAATCTGCCTCGTTTTAATGACGTCTACTATTTCCGTAAACATTGTTTTGCATCAGTTTGTTTAGTTCTATTGTATTCCAAAAAGCGTAGCCATTGTTGATATAAATTAATTTTTGTTGATGTAAATGGACTTTGTAATATCGAAAACCGATTTTTGAAGATTTATGCATCAACGGCAAGTAATGTTGTTTATTTGTTTAATTTATTTGTTATTTTTCAATAACATTGAAAAATATAAACACACGTCGCCGGCCAGTCTCTGGTACATCAAATCCAACTTGAATATAAATGCTCGATTAAAATTTACATAGCCATTATATGTGCAGAATCGTACAATCTGCAAACAAATAAGTTTCCATTCATCGGATCGATATCGACAGACGCACAATTTCGCCCGCAATGATCATTTTAACGAGGGAGCGAGACAAACCGCAGCGAACCATTTGTACGCAAAGCTCTATTGTAGCGAAGAGACTGACGAGAGAATACATAAGAAAACGGCGCAGACAAGCAAATAAAGTTATCGCACCGGCGGCATTGTGAGCAGTTGCGTCTCTGGTCGTGTAAGTTGGAAATGAAATGACGACTTGAAGTAGAAGTCGGTGTGTGCGTATTGGCTCGAATTCGCGCGGAGCCACGTTTTCCGGTGGGAACCGCGCGCGCGAGTTCGACCAGACCGAACTCGAGGCGCATAGCTCTTGGCCGATCGTGCGCTCCTGGTATTACAAGCGCCACGCGCTTTCGCGGTTTTCCCACGCGCCCTCGCTACGTTCTCACGCAGACGGGTGGGAAAAATGAGAACATTCGTCGAACCGCCTTTTCGTTCCTCCCTCTCCTCCCTCTCGCGTTCAACTCTCTCTTTCGTTGCCTTCTCGTCGTCGCTTTACATGTCCTCGCCGTCTCTCTTCTGTCGCCGAATCAAGCCCGACGTCGCTCTCGCTCCTTTTTTTCGTCTCATCTTAATCCCGCGCCGCCTCTCTGTCTTCTCATGCGGGCCCTCGTTCGCGTGAGAAAATACATGCAGCACAACTTTGCATAACCCCGTCTCCCCCTCCCCTCCTCCCTCCTTCAGGAATCAATCGTTTAACGGATAAGGGGTGAGAGCAATTTGTTTAATAACCGTAAAATGCCGACTCGTGCGCGAAACACCCGCTCTCAACAATTTTTCGTATTTCACCTTCTTTTTTATTGCAAAGTGTGTCGAAGCAATTACCTGAGTGCTTTTTGAGAAATGGTTAAACATCGTTGAAGCGCGCCGGGGTCGCGCTGCATAAGAAATGATAATTCTGATTACAATTTGATAACGCGATCCCCGCTAAATTGGTTCTGTTAAGTAGTGAAAAGTCTAATTGATGCGAGTTTCAATTAAGGAAATAACGCGCGGGCTTAAAAAAATTTACCATTCTTATCAGTCGAATTAATTTGAGTATTTTTTTATAGGTACTCATAGAAATTGGGTTTTTCGGTTGGAAAAAGTGAAGATGGTTATTAAAGTTGGAATTATGGATAATTTAATTATGCAAGTGGCTGGACTGACGTAATTGATTAGTTCAATACTTTATGAAACCGTTCTCAAAACCATGGAAAAATGGTCTTTTTTTAGGCTAATAATTATATTCAAATTACGACGATAACGATAAATCTGCAAAATCTACAACAATATATAAACGCATAATTCTCTCACAAACCGTCATCACGATAAATCTTATACCGTCAGCCGCAAATAGAATTATCTTAACTTATGTACCGCGTGAACACACCAAATGTGGGAAGCCTGATGATCAATAACATTTCCGACCTGCAGTTTCCCATAACTTCTTATACTATAATGTATATTCAGCATTCTTGCCTTTTTTTTTTTATTTTATTGGATATCAAAATCACAACCTTCATAATTTTGGATACGTAACATTCTCTTAAAATGCAAAACAAAATGACAGTCAAATTTGCATACGTTAACTGAAATTTTTACAGGTCTCAGCTGCTATGTGCGAGTTTTGCATTATCAAAGCGTACTATCACGAAAAATTGAGTCAGCTAATCGCACGCCACAATGCTGCTTGACCGTTCAATGTACACTGAGGCGATCATTTCTAATATCGCTTATATGCCACAGTTCACTTTTTAAATGGCATAAATTCCTAGTCGGGCCGGGTATCGATTTCTCTTGAGTCATACAGCAAACCAATACGTCGACTGCGATCCCGTGGGAAGCGTGTAATTAGCCATAGAAGCTGTGCATTCGGTTCTGCTGGGCATTACATGTTCAGATTCCATTATCTCTTTTTCCTTTCCTTCTTGTTCGCCTCGCATCGTTCTTACCTGCACTCTAGAGCCCTCACACCGCAGAGATTGGTATTGCAGATATTTCTTGACTTTTATGAAACTTTGAGTGTATTAAATATTTCGGTATTTTTTGCTCGAGCATGTTCACGAAGATAAGACCAGCCTAATCAGCCGAAATTAAAACACAATGATTGCCTAAATTGAATTTTCCTTTGTATTTGAGTTATTTCGACATTATTTCAATTCTACCGAAACATGGGAGGCTTCACGATTATCTCGTTAGTGGACTTCGTGGTTCGTATGAAATATTGATTCGTCTTGACGCTTGGCGGCCAATTGACTTCTTTTCGGCAACTCTGTGAATCTTCTCACGCATCGAAATTCCCTCCCAAGTCGCTCTCTTGCGCGCCACGAGCGTGAGAATCTTTGCAGCTTCAGGGGAAACTGATTTCCAATTCGAATAGGAGACCAGACCAGGATAGGTGGTTGTGTCTGTTTTTATTCACCCTTCGCACCTTCGACAAGTCAACCTTCGCGCACTATTCTGGAAGAATTTATTTAGGTCCATAAGCGTCTTTGCAATGTATATTTTTTATCCACGTAGTAAACAGCGGTTGAACGCAAAGATTTCACTGCAACTTTATCCGCACTCGCCTATAAAATTGTTTCGACTGAATTACACTTAAAAAGCTCTAACCGTTTACGACGAAAGAAAAATTTAAGTGTGTTCGAGTGTGTTGAACATTTGAAGATACTAATTTGAGATAAAGCAAGTTGCTTTCCTTGCGAAAAAAAAATATTCAAAAATCGTGTCCAGAAAGTTTATAGAAGTGTGTCTTTATAAACGTATAGTATCATTTGTATTAAGAAAAGTAAATTTCAAATGAAAGTTGTGAGATTGAAAGGGCCTCTTGTGACAAATAGGACAACTTAGTTCTATACCTAGATCTTTTCTAAAAATGCTACTTTCTTTTTCTTCATGTTTCTCTAGTACAAAAGTCAATTCTTAATTGATTTTGAATAGGAACATAATGAGCCGTGAAATTTGTTAGCCTATTATAGCCGGTTAGCGAGGCAAAACTGAATACAAAATACTACACGGTCTTTGAGCAAAGATTCTTCCTAGACTATGTTTACATACCAGTCCCAAATGACAACACGTTTCTTTTCATCGCCGACCGCAACTATTATGCTTCATAATGACATAGAAAAATAATGATACTTTTGGTATCAGGGCAGAAGAAATGTCAAAGAAGTCTCAAATTTGAAAATACCTGAATGAATCCAACTTTTTTTTCATTCAACATCTTTTGAAAGTCGGGAAGGATTGGGGTACATAATCGACATTATCGACATAATTCGTCGAAGATTTGCAAACAATGCTTGATTATGCGTGAAAATTTTTTGCACAATTTTTGTAATTCCAATAGCGGTAAATGAAATTTTTAAATAACTAGGTATCCGAAAATTGTGATTGCAATGACAATTTTTTTGTTCTAAAAATTATCCTCGGATGATTTTGCGAAATAATTGCAGTTATAATTTTTTTTAATAATTCATACTTTAAAACTCAGTTTTGTTGAAAAAGTTAATATCGGTAAGTGACCTTTCGTTGTTGGTCGCAAACTCAAAAAGATTTTGGCATTTTGTTAATTTAGTATGTCAGTCGAACAGGTGCAAGTTGAGGTGGCCAAGTCACGTGCGACGTCGTACGAAGCTGCAAATTGCGCAATGCATGCTCACAACACAGAGCTGGAATTTCGTCACGATTGCGGTTGCGTGTCCTTCAGCCGAACATTTTCGTGGCCAGGCTTCATGTTCTTTTGGGTCCTCGCCTCCTGATCCATTTTAACCGAATGCGCCACTTGTCCGATCTCCTTTGCCGGCTTGCCATCACATGACCCACTTCTTCACCTCAACCACCTCTGTGAAAAAGATGCTGCCCTGACAGTTTACTTATTAATTTAGATTATGCTACACAAGAGTTAATTGTTTCCAAATACCCTGCCTGTCCAACGTCGTGGACAAACCATCCCTAGAATGCTGCATTCGTATGTGCGACTATTCCACGACTCTTTTCAACGCCAGCAGCTGCCTCAACAATCTTCCCGGGCAATTTCGCTTTAAAAACTGCGTTAAAATTTCTGGAACGTTCCTTAATTTGTTCTTGCAACGAAGGCACTTGGCAAAAATAATGATCCCAACGAGTCGTATAAGTTTTGAAAATGAAAAGCAAAAACTTGAACTGATTTCTGTAGACGTCAAATGAGGGCTCTATTATAAAAGTTACCGCATATAAAATCACGTGTGTAAAGTTGGAGTTATTCTAATGGTACATTATTGAAATTTGCAGGACACCAGCTCACAGTTTTCAATCAGCAATCAACTATTCAAGTCGGTGGCCGTTGGAACGGCAGCAAAGGCAGAATAGAGAGAGCATTTCTCGGTATAATATCTGGTCTAGTGGTTAACGGAGCTCGCATTTTGGAATTGGCTGCCGCAAAGGATGGCAGAATAACAACCAGAAGTGATGTACAATTATTACCCGTCGGTAGTCTCGTCGACAAAGCAGCACCGCTACAAAAAATGCAACAAGTAAATTCCTTCATTGTGTCAATCCACTTGGATATTATTTAATTAGAGGATACAGATATTTGTTACAATTATAATATTTGTTTTGTGTCTGTGAAAATAATAGAGACATTCTGTTGTATTTGCTAAAAGATATTTCAGATTTATCACATTTTTATGTCATTAATAACGAGTTTCTCATATATTATGCATTTTTTTCAACAGACTCCAGCGTCCGGTTATCCGGGTGTTATGGACGATCTTATATTCTCTGGAGCCGGAAGTGGGTGTGCTGGAGATGACGAGGATGAGGAATGCACGCCAATATACGAAAAAACTGGTACAAAAAACTGTTATAAACTTTGTATGAACTTTGAAATACTTTCAAGATATAACACAGTTTGAAAAATGAATAATGTTTTTATAATGCGACACTTTTTCAGTTTAGAAATTCATAAATATTTTATTTTGTAACTTGTCAAGTATTTTATCAGAGTTTAGTTTGAAAGAGAGTCTTATATGAGATTGATATAATTTTCAGATGATTTGATCACGCCAGTTTATGTCGCACCAACAAGATCACCTATAACTATTAACCATAAGTCACATAAAGAAACAGTCCCTGAACGACCATCGTGTGATGATGAAGAAGAATGTTCAGAAGGGTCTGGAGATTCTGGTACTACTGACCAAATCATCGTCACGTCTTCAACAGGTAATTTGATATAAATAAGAAACAAAAAAACAACAAGACATTATCCTTCCCCTTCCATAGTTATTTAGCAAAACATTTTTGGTAATTATTTTCAATATTTCTTTCAATAGTTCAATTTAATCTATTTTTTTATCGATTTTTTGACACATTAATATGAATAATTTGAAATGAAAAGGGATAGCAAAATAATTAAAATCGTTGAAACCTTGTAATAATCTAGAGCGTGATATTTCAATAATCGTTGTATACTATTTCATCTGTGACCATTAATTTGTGCAGATTCAAGTTCAGTGACGTATACGACACAACGAGAAATATCAACTAGTCATATCAGCTCGCAAACATCGCCAGGATCAACCTCGACGCGAAGTGGAGTCGTTACGATAACCACCCCGCATAACGTGTCAACTATTGGCACAGAGTTGACGCATACACACCCACATACGTATGGCAGGTGAGATGAGAATTTGCACGATACATTGTCAGTCCGATAAACATTTATTCAGCGTATGTATGCTGCATAGAACAATGCCTTGATCATCTGTACGTACACGCGAAACGCATTGTTTATTTTCCACCACTATACCTGTCAGTGATGAGAATTCAAAAACTGGCACTCGCTCCAGCATGATGATCTAGATTTTACGTTCGTAGGCACCAATATAAACGCAGTTTCAATTATTCAATTAAATATTTGATCAGTGCTCGGGTCCCAACATTTGTCAATTATTCTGATGGATTTAATAATGTAGATGACAACTCGTCCCTCGATGAGCGTGCCCGCTAATAGTACAAACTTATAAAGGACAGTTTCCAATTTGAAATGCCCTCCAAACTGTTTGCAGTTTTCAAAGCAGTTTAAATATTTTAATTGTCCCTCGTAATGACATTTTTATTTAACTGCGTTCGATTTCAAGGTTTGCTCCTTTTATTACACTGCAATTATTTGATTGATTGAACTGATACCGAAACATATTGCAACATGCCACTTTTTAGCCCCGTTGCAAACTTTTTGTATCAATTTGATGAATCAGGGTAAAATTTAATCGCCTGACGTGAAATTTACATAAATGGTACTCTGAAATCAGCTCAAAGATTTTAACAGAGTTTTCAAAGTATAATTACAACCTGATAAACTCGAATTAAGTTGTTAGTAAGAAAAACAAGATTGAGCATTACAATACTTCTTTTTACGTCATTTCAGCACAGTGAAAGGTATCAGTTGAGCTTGAATCCTTTGAAACGTTCAAAAGAACAAAAAGTCCTATTTTCAATATTTAATTTCGTATTTTAAAATTGAATCTTAAACTTGTTCCAGCACGGATGTTACGCACGGAATATTGACAAGTGAAACGTCACACACGTCAACCACAGAGATCACGGATCCGCCGCCTCCGCCGCCGCCGCCCCCGGTTTACCCGCCGGTACCAGTGCCACCCAGAACAACCAACAACAAGAGGATAACTTCCGAGGCCTCTGAGATCGCTGCGTTGATAATTGGCATCATCTCAGCCGCGCTGATTGCCATAGTCCTAATCTCGATAATAATAATCAAGTTCAAAAACCGGCCCGAAACGAACTATAAGATCGACGAAGGTAAAACCTTCTGCCAGGATCCAAATGCAGCCCTGCTGGACTCGGCGGCAGGGCCTGGCCAGCCGTACGCCGGTACCGTTAAAAACGGCGCCAACGTCGGCAAGAATGGCAAAAAACGAGAACTCAAAGACATTAAAGAGTGGTATGTGTGAATAGTTCGTGTTTCCCAGTGACAAATCCACGCTCTTCTTGTGTAAGACAAAATAAGTCCTTGAAACTTGGACCCTTATGATTCCTGCATTATGAAAGACTTGGCGTGATGTTTAATTCAATTAAGTTAAGGAGAAATGTATCCAAGTCCACTGTATTTTGTACAAACAAAGTCGAAACGATAAAAGAGACCCTCATCCATTGGATGATAAAATTAAAGTTACCGCAACTGGTGCACAAACTTGCAATAAAATTGGATCACAAAGGATGGTCTTTTGCGATGCAGGAACGAAGTGGGATTTCGAGGACGGTCAAACGGCTTTAGGTTCCTTCGCTTCGAAGCATTACAATTATAAGAGACGCGTTGATTTGCGTTGTTAATTAAGCAGAATTTATAAACAATTTTCGTCTGTATTATGAAATAATTTTTATATGCTACCGATGTTGATTTGAATAAGGATCTCGTAAATGATATATATGAACGTTCTGAGCGTATGTAATACGCGCCTGTACAAAGCATTATGGTTAATTCTCTTTTCGGGATTGTCGAGTTGTTATTTTGTACGATGATTTTGTTTTTCCAACATTAGTGTTTAGAATTGTTACAAATTTGTATGCGCAGTTACCAATAGATAGTCGACTTTAATTCGTTGTTACGATGTAGTAGTTCTACGGTGCAATTTATCTTTTATTATCAGCACTCGACAGCCTCGAAAATAGGACACGCAATGTATAGAGATTTATTTTTTGTGTTCAAGTTTAATGTTGACGTTTGTGTAGTAACATATAGTCTATCAGGTATGAATAACGGCAAGCACATGGATTCTATTTAATGATAAATAAATAAGTTCTGTTAACAATTTAGCACCAAATGATCGTCAGGAATTGTCATTTTATTCGTAGTCTTTGTTTTACCAAAACGAAAATTACAAACAAACAGCTGTAAAAAATGACTTGCAATAAACTCAAAGTTGTTACTTGAAAATATCTCAAGCAAAGATACCACAATTCCTTATTGTAAATTCAAATGTTCACTCTGCATAAAATCGTTACACCAATTCATCAAGTGTTTACATAAGCGACCGAATTTGTTTTCCGCCCGACGAATTATGAATAATTTCGAGCTTCCATGAAATATATTGACGCTTAACAAGTAATCGATAACAAACTGCCTGATGGACTAGAGCTAGAAACCTTAATTCCAAACAAGTGAGTTCGTGTTTGTCGATGATGATGCAAAAATGTGTGTGTATTTTATCTCTTACGATAAAAACCTATACCTTTTCCAGCTATTATACATATATAAATACACTTAAATACAATTAATGCTTTATACATAAAAAAATAAAACCATGTGTTTGTAAATTACGTAAAATTATAACGTTTTACCGTCGAAGCAATCGAAAGAGCTTTCTCGTAAGAGCCGTCAGTTCCAAGTTAATCGTAATTTACACGTGAAAATGTGTGCGAAAGAGTGCATAAAAAACGAGTAAAATATAGTTGGTGAACAAAAAATAACAGAACGAACATTTTTAGCGAGCCAAGACTGACTGTGTTAACAAAAATGATATACATAAGTTATAATTATCATTATCGGATATAAGCATTCATTATTCGGGGTGAAATATAAATACTTATATGTATATTGGAGTCCAAGTGTGAGCATAAAGAAATATAGATAAACATGTGTCAGAATTGAAAAAAAGTGTATGTTGCGCGTTTGGTTCGCGCTTTTGTCGTTTTGATATTAAGTTTGCTTCGTTTCGTCTTGGATTTTGATATATTTTACTGCTGCGCTGTATGCGAAAACTGTACATAATATGCCGATATCAATTAATATTAAGCAAACACACGAAACTGATGCAGATTATTTCCAACAAGAAAACTCAAGCAAATCTGTAAAAAATTGTCCTATCAAAAACCATTCTAATCTGTGATGTATAAAGTTTGTAATTTTCCATCATGAGACTGTGAAACAAAACGAACGTTTGAAATGAAGAATAAACCCGTTTTATATGAAAACTCAAAGGAACGTTAATTCGTTTGAATCGCATTTACACTGGTCATAATATACGTTTCAGTGTAACTCTTGTCGTCAGAGTATTTACTTTGTTCTTACATAACTACATGTATAATAACATAATCGTACAAACTTATATACATCATAATGCATCAGCGATGGGCATCAACTAAGTGTTTCGTTTTGCGAGTCTGATAAAAACACAAAATATGTTCGTTTGATTGAAATTACACTGATATACAGTTAACGGAAACATTTGTGAAAGTATTAAAATTTTTATCCAATTTATCCCAACACTTTTTCACGTTTTGTAGAGCATTTTAATGAGTCCTGTACAAGCCGCCATTTGATAACATATCAACTTCGTTATTTGCACTGAACAATAATACAAATTACAAATGCACAATTTTAACTCGGAATTGTCTTTTACTTTAAAAAGAAACGAAAGAAATTGATTCAATCATTTTGTTTTTGTGATAACGATACAATTTGTTTTTAATACATTTACCGAAACAAAGTTTTTGAATAATGTACATATAAAAAAGACATAAGCTTAAACGATTATTCAAATGAAACAAATGGTGATTGCCTATTAAAAAGAATGCCCATTTACGTACACATTATACTGGATGTATTTAATAGTCGCGCAAAATCGCGTAAACAGCTCGCGATTGCAAATAAGTCCGCTGATATAATTGCCGAAAATTATTCTGGCGAAATACAGGCTACCAAAATTGAATAAAGTGTGTAAGCGTGTAATTGATATAGTCGTAATGTAATCGAAAATTTAATTGAATCGATGTAAACAAAAAAGAGCCAGTTTAATTCCAACACTCATCATGTTTTTCGAGACCAAAAGAGGTTTACAATCGAAATTAATAAGAGCATGAAAAACCCAAGAACACTTGCTCTTATAAACAAATAACAGACGTCTTCGTCAAGTCAAGATATAAAAATTCGCTCGTTTGTCAGTGCTTTTTACGCTGAATATATTTTTTATATTAAAATAAAACATCTGGTTTTCATCTAAATGCGATGCGATTCTTATGTGAAACTGAGCTTTTAATCTTCATACTGCAATCGTATTTTAAGCACCCCCGATTATCTGAAAAATGTGAATGAAATGCATTTGTAATGAATATGTCAATTTTTTACTTTATTATATTCAACGATAATGGAAAGTCACATCGTATAGATAACCGAGCTTCGAAAATATTTACAATGACCAAAATGACAGAACAGATTATCATGTGACTATATCATTATATTTTGCGGTAAAAACTATAGAAAATGGTTTTTAGTCTACAAATATTGTCGAAGCTTTGCACTGACGCATAACAAGTGCTAGAGTTGTCATAAATCACTAACTATGCAAATTTTTAGTTGCAAAAAATAGTTATAGCATTCGAATGTTGTTAGGTAATAAATATGAATCACAATTTAACAAGCAAAGTAACAGACCCGAGTGTTGCGATTAAAATGCTAAACATTTAATTTAAGTTGACAGAATTTTCTTAAGCAATATAAATAATTTGAATCTTTTACAACTTGCTTATTTCATTCATTGTCAACAATGCATCAATTTGAATAATCATTTCAGATTATAGAAACAAAATTATGTACCTAATCCTAAGATTATATATGTACCTATATATGTGAAGTATTTAACAAATATTGCTTATAGTTCATCAGTTGTACAAAATTTAGGAGGTTCGGATATTAATATAATGATCAACTGTATATCGAAATATATTTTTATTGAAAAATGATAACAATTTTCAAATTTCATTTAGAAATTGATCTACTGCCTATAAATATTAAAAATATGTTACACTTTTCATTTTATTTCAATCATCTATAATAAAATCCAAAATCTTTTAGGTATTGCAAACCACAAATTCGTGACACCATAGAAAAAATCTAAATTACTCAAATTCTTCCATTTATAATAATCTTCCATTGAACTAATTTTATAACTGTACTTCTGTACAACAAACTGAAATTGAAAGTATTGTAAATAAATTGTTAAAAAAATTGAAAGTGTTTTTTAAAAATTGTTTTCAAAGTACCGCATTCTGTATGTAGTAGAAATAACAATTCAATAACTTCTGCTGTAAGCCTTTTTCTATCGAACTTTTGTCTCTTGTTGTTCCAATTAATATTGTAAATCTCTTGTCAAACTAACATCCGAATCTCTTTAAAAAGACTTTATTATACTTTGAAGTTATCAAATGAACTTGTTCCTTGCATCTTTGAAATGTTGGCAAATTAAATTTCTTACACATATGTATGTACATTTTAGTATGAATGCGTTAAAATTTATGCGTGTGTCGTGCGTGTATTAGTTTACATACACTTATTATTATTCCTTATCCCTGTTGAGACATCTGCAAAAACTGTATTTCCTTACCCGTGTGCACAAATTCTTCGATCACAAATGCACCGTTGTGTGCCACAATATCTATACTATTTCCATATCCTTGCAGTACAACATTAAAATCGACCATTATTATGTGCAGACGTATTTTATATTCAGTCAGAACATTTTGATTTAGGGACAAAAATTCATCTCTAGAAATCAAATTTTACTTCTGCCCTTGCCTGTAAAATTTCACGAAGAATCACGTGCTTCTATTCGCTAATATTGATAAACAATTCTATAAATGAATTCAGTTTCATGTTTTGAAAATGTTGAAGTATGGATTTTTTATCTAATTTATTAGATATAGCACTTAAGCATTCAGACAACGAATAAAAAAAGACATTTTGGTATTTAAAAAATTTTTGCGATTAAGTGATAAAGAAAATCTTTTCAAAATGTTTTAAAATCAAACTAGCTTATATCTTTGACAGTTCAAGCACATCAAACTTTATACTACAATCTTCACAGCAGTGTTTCTAATATTTATCTTTGCTGAAAACTTATATTATTGAAACTGGTCCTGAATAATCGACTGTCAAATTCACTATTTGAACTCGGAACTATGAAGCACAACTTAATTAACGAATTTTTGAGAGTCTAATCGAATTTATGTAGTCATAGTTAACTTTAATTTAAATCACCTATAATGGGCCTAACAACATCTGATGGAATTGGATCTGATTCGTAAAATTTGTTCTTCTGTTCTTTTCTCTCTTTGACTGTTTTTTCCAATTCTAATCAAAACAATTAAATTTGCAGTCTGTTTTTAAAATGTCACTGCATCCACAGTATTCATTTTCACGATGCGAAATAATTACTCGGAGGCACAAAATTTGATTCATTTGATTGCAATCGAGTTGATGCTACGAAACTGCAGATAATGAAACGAATCTGATAAAATCATTCAAATTATGAGCTGCCGATGGAATTTGCTTGTAATTTGTGATCGGTGTCGTTGAAAGTTATTACTTTTACTGATAATAAATTCATTGAAACTGCCAAGAGAATAATTGAAACTCATGGTTGCTCCCTCTGTTATTGTTATTTATTCATAAAATCCGATAACAAATCACAACCAAATCTATATGTTGAAAACAATTATGTACGACAAATGACTAAAGTCTGAAATCACATTTCATCTTGCACTGAACGCATGACATTAAAAACTAATAATCAAGTGAACGCAATGTACAATATAACTGTTCCAAGTGCAAAATTATTAAATGTAAAATTACGCGGCATCTCATTACATTGCGTATGATAAGTTGTAAAAAAACTCAATCAACACAGATGATATTCTTGTACAAATTACACGCGAAAAGCTGTTTTTTTAACAATCCAATGTCATATTGGGACCTTCATGAGTTCGCCCTATGTAGTCTTGGTGAATTTTCTTTTTCCACGAAGAAAGGAACTCACAAATGTTGTATCGAACGTTTTCGCTTCAGAGAATAATTACAACTTGTATAATTATTGTGCATAGTTGCAAATAACATTGCTGACAATAGGAATTGATGACCCTGCTTATATATTAATTTTCATCGATCTGGACACGATTTTTACTGTTAAATTTATTACGCGATTTGCCAACAAAAACTGATTTAATTAAGAATGATAATTTATTGAAATACAAAGTCGACAGAGTTTTATTAATATCAGCATAAATGTATAGTAAGCAAATAAAATCATTGATAATTTTTCAGCCTGATGATAAATGATGCTTCTCTCAATACTTTTCACAATAAGACGATTTGCTCAAAGCTGTACATTGATTTTATCTTGAATTCCCCAGCTCAATGTCCAAAAATGCTTTGTTTATGTATTTGAAAAGTAGATATCCTTTATTTTAATTTTAATGGATTAAAGTGTACCCAAGCGAGTAACGCGTTGATTGTTATTTATTGACGAATGAATAAATGCAGTGTAAATAAGATAGCCTGTGTGATAAATTGTATCCGCAAAAGAGTTTCTTTCTTCGTGCAAAAACTTGACGCATGCATCTGCTCCGCCTCTGTAACTACATATCCTTTAAATGTCTAGTGGGTCTATTAATAATGTTCATACACTAAAATGTATACTCTTGCACTCTATAACACATTGAACTCTATGCCATATCTATGAATGAATTGTTATCCGTCACATGTGTGCAATATACATAAAACCCCGGTATGTACGATGAGGAATGATAATGTTATAAGCGTAAGGAAATTCAAATGCGTTTGCACTAGCTTACGCGATATGTACGCATGTATGATACACGACGACAATTACGCGTGTAATTATACTTATAATGCAATAGAGCGGACAACCGAGGTGTTAAAAACATATACAAAAATATATGCGCACCCTCATTACGGTTTATATATGAACCGGACAAAAAGAATGCTTGTGCAATGACTTTGTTATAATTTCGTCGTTAACTTGAAAAGATGGTACTTTTTCAGAAAAAAAAACAAAAAACAAAAACTAGTTTGAAATTGTAATTAGGCATTGCATAAGTTGTTCCTCATGAACGTCGGGTGGATGCATAAAACTCCCCTCGATGAATAGTTAGATGGGATATAATATAGTACATATTATATATTTTACATTGTACAGTTAATAATATTGGATGCACAATAGGAAAAAAAAACAGATTATATAATTCGTGATAAATCCGAAATTATGATAGACATTTTAGTGGCAATACATGAATGCAACTATGTCCGAATTTCGGACAAAACCGAGAAATAATGATTTTTACTAATTACCTTCCTCTTTTTTTGCATGTCAGCTTTTGTAAATGATGATAATCTTTAGTGAGTGACTTTAATTTTTTTGAAAAGAAAATAAAACTTCATGAAAAAGTAATCAGTTTTTGATTTATAGTCATTTTTAACAATGCTAACAATCTATATTGCGTTTTGGTTATTAAATTCGTGCCGATGAATAACATTTTAGTTGATTTACAAACTTAGAACACTTATATATATCTTGTTGCTTGGGTATCAAGCGTTTACATATTTTAATCATGGATAACGTAAGCAAAATAGTTGCTCTGTCTTTGGTGCTCACTGTCGTGTCAGGATTCAATCTGAAATGGCCCGGAAAAAAAGACAAGATGGATGTGACTAAATGCTCTGATATTATTCCAGTTCAAGTTGGAATGGCCTGTGGAAAAGTGATCACTGGGTCTATGAAAAAAATAATTTTGAAAGATAAAAAGTTAATGGACACTTGTTGTAAGGAAAATTGTGGACCAAAAGAATATAAAGAAATTTGTCTCAGGCTCTAAAATTAAGAAGGAACTTCATAATTAAACAGTAAGTATTGCACTTTTGTATCATACCTAATTTCGTTTTATGATAAGAAATTTTTCTTATATGCAGATTACCCCATAAGTTTTGAAGATGTAACACATGGATCTGGATTTAGTAACTATTCGCTTATTAAATACAAATAAATAATTTTCCAATTAATATTTAATGTCAATTTGAAATTATAAACTATTTACAAACTTATTTTTGAATCGTGATATTGTTGTTGGTATTCATATATATAAATAAAGCAGAGGCAGCTAATCGAGACTGTAAGTCTTGTCTGCTCAAATCATGAGACCATTCAACGGTTCCCCAATGTGACTCCTAGAAAACGAAACATAAAATAAGACAATGTAAATAAAAATTTTATTCATTCAGATACTTTCTTATTTGTGTTTATTTAATTCATACCTGAAATTCTTCTTCTAATCTTGTTATACTTATGGCTTCCTCAATTCCTAACTGTCTTTCAAAAACTGCCAACATGAGAATCATCGATTTTATTGTGTCTACGCCATACATCAAACCTTGGGACGAAAAATTACAATTTCATTGGATTTACAAATTCTGCTGATATAAATCTTAATTGATGTAAAATAGTCAAATGAAATAATTTACCAAATAGAGTTTCAAAATTATAAAATGACAGATATCTCGTCAGTTTTTCTTTTGTTTCCTCTGGCACTATTGGAGGAGTTATACTTTGGGTTTTCGTTATATCAACTTGATACCGGTCACAGAACCATTGAATTATTGGATCCCACTTGGCGACTTGAAGTTTATACAACTCTTCAGACTCCTAAAACAAACAACCCAATTATTATTTATAATAAAAATTCTTATGAGAATATAATACTTTTATGGAATAAAAATTGGTGAGTTACTCACATTTGATTGGAACAGTATAGTGTCTGTCTCTAAATAATTTACAATGTAATTGATCAAAGATTTGCTGTCAAGTTTATTTGGATTATCCAAAACTGTGTTACATAATGTAGTCTGAAAGAAGTTTTTTTATTTTTAAAAACTGCTCCACGTCAAACCAATTATTGAATGATTCATATAATAACAAAGTCAATCGTACCAGGTGCATTTGACTTCTATTGATTGTATCTTGTTGAGAATCCCATTCTGTTGCCACTGCGATTGCAAGAGGTTTACTTGGAATCTCAAGTACCTTTCCAGACGGAGTTTTTAATTTTCTTTGGTCTAACGCTACTTCAAACTTTTTGTCATTCGCTAAGATATTTGTCGACCTATAAAATTTTTTGATTGTTGCTGGAATGTAAATACGAAAACACAATTTTAATGTCATTATTTATACAAAAGATCATCTTTGGCAACTTGATCAGAAAAGTGCTCACCCATTTGTCTACTCAATGGAATACACTTTCGGACGAATCTACTAAGTTGGAACGAAGCAGTAGCCATCGTTTCTTTCAAAATGACTGCAATCAACTGTAACAATTAGTATATGTCATTAAATTATGCTTTTTTTGAATGTAAACATTGCACCACACGTGCTTGTCGACCCATTACACAAAACACAAACAAGGTGAGACGCTCCGAATGATGCGCAGTAGACTGGTAACAAGCGTGCGCATGTCCTCTGGTGCCCAGCGCGAGCGCTGATTTGTTTAAATTTCACATGCAAGGAGCGCCAAAGCGAAATCTCGTTAAAAAACTTGTATCCTCTTGTTGAAAAACCACTGTCTGTTTTGTGCTGTTTATTACCGTGTTTGACATTTATTTTTTAAGTTAAAAAAGTCAACCAATTCAAAGAATTATAACCATTGTCATATTTTTAAACTGAACATGATTTTCGTTTTATTTGATTATGTATTTTTTTCATTGATTGGTATTGATTATGTATGTTGTTTAACACTTTTGCGTTGTTTGACAGCTATATTACGGTTGCACGGCGATAGCTCCAAACACACAAGCGCAATCACGTAGTGCAAATTCGTGACATAACATGGCCTCATGAAAACTCCGTGTCACGGGCCTGGTTGAGAACTTTCCACAATTTATTGGTTATTTATAACTTAAAAATAGTATTTTCAATCAATGAACAACCATATATCATTTTAACGACAATTATTTTATTTTACAAAATTGGTCGGTATATAATACTTTCCAGAAGACATTTACATCAAAGTACATATAAGTTTTTTTGCTTTTATATCGTCAATATCCTCCAAATATCCTTCTTCTAGTGAATAGATACTAATTCTTCTGTATAGGTCACCACACTAATGGCACATTTGTGGGAAAGAGTAAAATAACATTACCTTTCCGAACTCTATTTATAATACCTTATATGCTCTGTGTTCGCGCAAAATTGAAAATTTTTCGAAAAACTGAAAAAATGTTATTGCAATTTTCTCCCCCAAAGAATTGAGAAATTGATTTCTAACGTAGCCTACGTTAATTCTGAGAGTCCAAAGAATCACCCTGATGTGTTGAAATTATTTCCGAACGCTTTGTTGAGGCGTGATATCCAGACAAACGTACAAACAAACAAACATATTCTCATTTTTATTATATTAGTAGGATAGGATTCATTATCACTTCTTATACTTGCTCACGTTTGGCTAGATACCTTTTGGTAACACTTCAGTATAGGTGGCTATGCTTGTCGCACATTGTAAAAGCGGGTTAGTTCCGCTATTAGCTCCGCACTTTTCGGTGGGATGTCTAAAAAATTCATAATCGTTGATGGCTAAGTCGTTCATTATTGGAATTACCTGTCATAGAAATCAATAATTTAACATTTTGTGAGGCAATTTTGAATGCCAACGTCAATTAAATGGGTAGGAATTTGTATACCTTGTTCGTGCATTCCTCTCCCCATAAGTTCACCGACTTTATGAGTATCTAGAGCATAATTATTGTCTTTCTGCAATTTGTACGAGGGATTGTACAAGAGTATTTTCAATCAATAAACAACTATAAATCAATTTAACAACAATAATTTTATTTTACAAAATCGGACGGCATATAATGCTTTACAGAAGACATTTACATCAAAGTACATATAAGATTTTTTGCTTTTATATCTTCGGACGGATTGATCATTTCACATTAGGATTTGATCTTTCTTAACATATATACAACAGATTTTATTATACAATTAATAAGTCAGTCATCTCAAATACAATTGTTGTAGCATAATATACTATCGTTTTTCAAAAAAAGAAATAAAAGTAAAGTAAGTGTTCGATAAATGAAAATTGAGACTAATTAATATTCAGTTAATTCAATTAATAAATCGTTATTTTACTTAAATTAACAAATGACTGATCATTTTGTTCGAAGTTTCACAACTGACATTCTTTTCTTTGAATTTAATGTTAGCTACAGTCATTGTATCACAATGCTTCTACACAGGTAAAACTATAGACATTGGTAACTTCATTAGTTCCTGCATTATTATTGTTATAAAAATAATAGCGCATAATAATAATGCATTATGATATAAAAACAACCAACATAAAAGTTGATTCAATTTGTAAACATAAAAGTGTCGCTTACATCATACAATAAACAACAGAAATTGTATAAAATTCGTATTTCGGATAGATTTTTTAAATATAGCTATGTAATTAAATTAAGGCACTCTGAACGCCTCAAGCTTGAGCTTACATTAGTCAAATGTAATTGTTCTACGTGTAGAATATAATATGAGATTCATTGGTGTAAAATCATCGATAAAAAGTATATCAAAAGCTTGTGACGTTCCTTCAAAAATTCGTACTTCATTTGTCACAGACTTTGTGTTTCTTAGAGCACAAAATCTAATGTAAAATTTATAAACAATCACTGGGATATTGAGATTCCAAAGATTCTAGATATCATCGGTTGATTATACAAACGAACGATATGCGAATACGTTTGTGCTCTAAAGTAGCGTTTATTCAAGATAGTACTCACCACCATATTTTCATCGCCAGCGACAGTGCTGTGATTGTTGCTATTGTCAACGTTCTTGGATAATTGTCGCTGGACGCAGACTGAAATACAAACAATCGGTTGATGAATGAAATCAAACAAACACACAAATTAACTGAAATCTATTACTTGATTAATTTAAATTTCAGGTAAAGTTGAGAATTACTTATTTGTACTTACAAATACGTAATAATTGCATCTATCTCCTTGACAGCATTCAGAGCACTTCCAATCCTGGTACCATATGTAAGTACAATCTGGCATATTGTTTCTCCTGGTCCTCTCGCATTCACGTTTCGTAGAGCATCTTTTTGAAACGTAATATTGTTTCTTTGCTCCTTGAGACCAATACGGTGGACCTGTCATTAAACAAATTGTTATGATTCAAATTGTTGACAGAAATAAATCGCAAGATGGAAAAATTTTAAATGAAATGAATGAACTGAAACTTTGACAATCTTGACATGAAAACCATAACAACATAACCTAAAAATTATATCAACTAAGTATCACTTACTGCCCCATTTAATTTCTGTGAGACAAGTATCCTGGTCGGGATCACAAATTCCAAAATTGTTAAGGCATTTTTCAACATTGCCTTCTTGGTTTTTGCATAAATAACACTCAAGGGCGTGGCCTGCAGTAAAACAGTTGAATGAGTATTTAGTATGTTTTAATTGTACCCTGTAAATATTAAAAAGTTAATGATATGAGATTATTACTTGCTGTCACAACAAACAACAGTACGCAGGCGATTCCGAATCGTCGTAAACTGCTCATTTTTCGTTTGTTTATGTTACTGCACCGTTGCCGTTGTTTATTATCAGCACTCAGCTTTTGGTGAACGACGCGTCACCTTCTTTGAAAGAAATACACGCTCTCACGTATAGATCATATGGATCACTTTTCTTTTATGGAAATTGGAAAAACAATTATAAATAAACCTGATAAACAGCGAGAGAGCGAAATTATATACTTTTAAAAACTTGCGATGGGGTGTCGGGAGTGGAAGGGGGGTACAAACTGCCTATCAAGTGGAAGTCAGTGGAAGTTGAAAGGGTTTTAACGCGGTTTCAAATGGTTTCAAACTTCAAAGCGCGAGCGCGACCAGCATTATCGACATGTACGTAGAATGAAAACATAAACAAATATTAATGTTAACAAGTAACAAATGTATATATTAAATATATTATAATTTTTCCTATTTTAATTTCAATCATGTACAGTTAAATTTGCAGAATTCGCAAAAGACACTGGATCTTTTTGCAACATGTTGCTGCAGCAGAGTTGTAGATAGGTTTTGGAACGTACAGAATTAACCTCAATATTATTCCAAACATTCAAACAGTCCTCGGCTTCAAACAACATTGTATACAAACAAAGTACTTGGAGATAATCAAGATAATACATTAAATTATATTTTGCAAAACTTAACTGATAAAAAAATTGATTAGCTTCAAGCTTTTACGCATTACTTTTGGAACCGTCGAAGGAAAACAAGAATCATTGCACAAGAAAAGGTAAATTAAAAATTTATTTTATAACAATTGTATAAATAATTTGAAAATACGTAAGACAAAATATTTGATTCAAAAATTAACCCATTTTCAATTTTTATTTTTTTTTAGTTTGACAGTTACACAGAGAAAAATGAATCTTTCATCAGATGATGAAAGTTCGTCGGATTCAGGAACAGAGTACATTCGACCAACTGACAAGATCGATTTGAATTCATCCCTATTTAAAACGAAACCAGTGAAAAGAAAAACGCAAGATGAACCTCAGGAACCTCCTTCAGATTCTGACGACGATGATGAAGATCTGCCAACATACACCAACACAGAACTTCTTTCGCAAATCATGAAAAATTTGGAAGAAACAAATAAAGCTCTATCAATCCCAAGTCAAACTAAAAATCAAATAAGTTCAGATTCGGGAATCGACGTAAAAGAATCTGGAGAATTTGTAGAAACTCATGATGGTATTTTTTGTCATTAAAATTTTCACATTTTCAATTTGAAAAACGCAGACGTTGAACTTAAATTAGAAAAAAATGGCTGTTTTTAGATTCTATAACAAACCTTCTGCTGCAAGGAGAAAAAAATTTAGGATCTTCAACTGTACCAGAAGCGTCATACAGACCATCACCGAAGAAGTCCCAAGAGCAACCCGTGATACAAGGCAACATCGAAGTGGTATGTCCATACACAAGCGACTTATTAAAACGTCGAGGTAACAAAAAGAAGCAAGATCTGCAGGAAGTATTGCGAGCTCGGTTGAACAAAAGGCTGCGAGCTAATCAGTTGGTTGCACACAAAGTTGGCATCGTCTGCTGGTTGTCGCACGGTTTTTATCTAAACAGACTCATGAACAAGCCGGAAATTCTTGGAACAGCCCTATCTTTGGTATCACCTAAGAGCTACCCACAAGGTACCGTGGACAAAAATTACATCATAAAGTTCACGGTTTGGTTCAAACAAAATTTCGAGCTGAAGAAAGAAATACCGCGTGAAAAGATGAATGAGTCAGCGGTGTTGGAGATTTTGAAGACCAAAAAAGCGAAAAATGAGATGGAGTTGGTTCTGGCGTACGTCGCCACTGCGAGAGCAATGGGCTTGAATAGCAGATTGGTCGTTTCTTTAAGTCCTCCGGAGAGGATTGTGAAGAAAGATAAGCTTATAGCGCCTAACGAGAATCCCGAAGAAAAGAAGACAGTCAAGACTTCTAAAGAGAGTCCCGCGAAATGTTCAAAACCGGGTAGAAAAGCAAAAAAACCTATCCTTAAGGGAGACGGCATAGCGGAGAACAGTCCGGAGGGAATTTCGCGAAAGAGAATGGAGGCGAAACTAAAAGCCGCAGAAATTCTTAAGAAAATCAATTCAGTGAAAAGTGTGGTGGACAAGAAGGAGCAAAGCACGAAACACAATGCTCGTAGTAAACTTAAGGGGTTTGAAAAGTCCAGCAAAGGTCGAATGACGTCAACGAATAATACCGTGGATACCGATCAGAGACCTTTGAAGAAGTTCAAAAAAACTGAAGACACCGAAGTGATGAAAACAGACGATGAGAGTGATGACGAAGTAGAAAAGAAGTCTGTTGCGGCTAAAACAGTTACGACGCGAAAGCATCCTCAGATTGAAAAACTTATAAGTCGAAATCGGAAGATTTTGTCTTCCGATGAAGAGGACGAACCGAAAAATGAAAAAAATGAGGCAAAAGCTGGCAACTACTGGGCAGAGATTTATGTAGAGAAAGAATCAAGTTGGATATGCGTCGATGTGTTTACGGGCAAAACAAATTGTCCGGATGAAATTCATGTAAGTTGGAAAAAGATCTTGATCAGGAATCTTGACATTTTTAAACAAGCTGAGAAAAAGATGGCATTTGTCATAAGCTTTGAAAAATTACTTTTTATTGAATTCAAAATTCAATTTCATGATTATTATTTTGTTTTTGGTTTTAGAAACGCGCAGAAAAGCCAGTATTGTATGTGATTGCCTGGAACGCAGATGGGACGATCAAGGATGTCACGAGGAGATACTGTCCTCGATGGTTGACCGTCACGAGGAAACAACGAGTGAGCGAAGAATGGTGGGACGAAGCGATTCGCTCTTATAAGGAGAAAAAAACTGCTATCTCGAAAGCCGAGGATGAGCAGCTTTTAAGGAGGTAAAATTAGCATAGCAAGCTAATTGAAATCATTTAAAGTCTAATCCGCTTTAAAATCCGACTCAATTGTGTTTTCAGAGAATTGGAACTGCCTCTACCAAAAACAATATCAGAATGCAAAGGCCATCCTTTATATGCTATTGCGAGACATCTGCTGAAATTCGAAGCATTGTATCCTCCGGATATTGTGCCTCTTGGTTATCTTCCTAATGGCGAGGCAATTTACCCTCGGTTTTGTGTGCAAACGTTAATGTCTCGACAAACTTGGCTAAAATCCGCAAGAGTCGTTAAGCCAGCTCAAGAGCCGTTCAAAATTGTTAAATCCATGCCTAAATATGACAGAGTATGTACAAGTCGTTTGGTTGTACCATCTTAAAACATATTATTTGCAGTGGAATTAATTTTAAATTTGGTTCGTTACAGATGACTGGATCAATTTGTAAAGACATGGATTTAGAACTGTTTGGAAAATGGCAAACGGATCCATATGTGCCACCGGTGGCCAAGGATGGCGTCGTTCCTAGAAATGAATATGGAAATGTAGATTTGTTCAAAAAGTGCATGCTTCCTAAAGGGACTATTCATCTTGATTGTAAATATTTTCTTTAATTTCAAATAATTTATATTAATTTTCGTTCGATTAAAACAATTCTATTAATACGAGTATATATTGTCTTTTTCAGTGCCTGGTTTGGCTCGTGTTGCACGAAAGTTGAACATCGATTGTGCACCGGCAGTTGTAGGTTTTAATTTTGGTGGCAGAGGAGCTATGCCTGCTACTCAGGGATATGTTGTCTGTGAAGAATATGAGCACGTTTTAAGAGATGCATGGAAAACCGAACAGGTAGAAGCTGAGAAACGAGCAAAACTAAAAAGAGAAAAAACGATCTATAGCAATTGGAAAAAGATTATCAAAGGCCTGCTCATACGCAAAAGACTTGCTTACAAGTACGACGTCGACGATGGCAAGGAAGAATCAGACAAAAATTCTGCTCCATCGCCAACTAAAGTGGCTAAACATTGATTTTTTTGAATGTAAAATGATTTTGTGATATGAACTGAACAATTCACATTTAATATTCATTGTTGTAAAAAAGCGTTTAGTATTTTTTGTACCTTATTTATTGAGACTGAAAGTTGAATGTTGTTTGATAATGTTTAATGTGTAAAAATAAAAGTAAGGACAGGAGAAGTCAAGATTGAAACAGTGCTTTTATTTACTAAATAACCCTTTTTATTAACGAATCCTTTGAAAACAAAATTTTACAGAACTTATTTTATTGCATTTGACGAAAAGAAAGTTTGATATAAAATTCTAAAAATCAATACAATAATTTTTTCCTACTTTCGTCCGTTATTTACAACAACAAAATGAAATTACAAATGTTTCCAACGACATATGTTTAGATGTGGAAAGGATAAAAACAGTTGAGCTAAAAAAGTTGATAGCCAAATTATAATATTACATAAAGATTACGATTACGATAACCAATAAGTCTACAGTATTGATGTTACATCGAGAGGATTACAGAATGGAAGAAACGTTTGAAATAAGTAATCAGGATATGAATTTTGTGGTAAGCTTAAGTCAACGTGATATAAATCAAGAGTGCACGTTTATAACAATCATTTTGGTATATCGCGACACATATGACATAATGCAAATATTGATCACTCGAAAAAAAAATATAAGAAAAACAGAATTTGTACTCGACGGTTCAGCGATTCAATTAGAATATAGAATTGGCGACTCATTGAAAACAATGATGGAACTAATATGTACATTTCAATCATTCATTACTAAATTTAAATAAGAAAAAAATACACAAATAAAATTCAAAATAGCTATAAGATTGATGCGAAAAAATTCAGTACTAGCAATAAAACTATATTAAGAGCTGCAGTGGCAATTCATCTTTACATACTTAAAAATAACTGGTATGACAAAGAGAATATCTATGAATTGAAAACTCTATAAAAAATATATAAATAAATAAATAATTATCACTTTCATTTTAATACTCTCAGTTGCTGCGATTTAATATAAATCATTTCGTATTGACACTTTATCATTACAGTCGCAATATTTATCGGCGAAAAAAGAAGCATTATGTAACCAAAAAAGATTTGAGCAAAGGCATATCCGTAATTTTGCGACTGTACTAAATAATGCTTTAATTTGATTACCACTAATTAGTAAAATTATCAAAGAAATATTAAACTCTACAAAAAAATGAAAATCAACGCGACAATGCATTATGTGATATGTTTCGTGATCTTTTTTATCCTTTTTTCGTAGTTTTTTGGTAAACAAAAACGAAACTGGGATGTGCACAAACTTATAAGTCGAAGTCATAATTTTGTGTCTCGACATGTAACCAACAGAAATGTGTACTAACAAGTTTTTCAATAGAAGTAAATAAAAAGTTTGAATAATGCAATGAATTATCGTCACGAAAAAGCAGCTTATTGTAAACAGAATGTATTCATTATAAAATTAATCGCAATTAATTAATACAAACTGTGATGTTCGGTAAAACAAACTTCAAGTACAAAATGTATCGGAGTTCAAAGTGGTGGTCAAATCACCGGCGAATCAAAATCCAATGTTTCTTCTTGACAATGTTTAAGACTCTTAAAGAATTATTTTTATGGTTATCACTCGTTCAACATTGATTTTCATACCCAAAAATCATTCTGATTAATTGAACAGTTTCTTTCATTATTCGATCGAAAAAAAAACCGAAACCTTTGAAATTACAAAAAGCACGAATGTGGATACCAAGAAGGATTATCGCTTTTGTTATCAAACTTTTGTTCTCTCGCACTCGTTCATTCGTCGATTGGATCCAAACTGCAATTCATTTGCATTCCAATCAAATGTACAAGCGAAAAAGTTCGCACGTTTAAAGCTGATTACTGTTTCACATCAATTACAAGATATTTGTTTTACGTGTTTATCAAGGTTTTTTCTTGTTCCATTCGATAGAAATTTGTGTTTCTGAGCTTACATCAAGTTTCCACAATTGTGATACAAAAATCTTGATCGGAAGTTATTCAGGTTCCGACAGTTTCAAAATGTTTCTCATCGCTTTGTTTTCTACCATGTTTCTTCGCTTGCAATGTACTACAATATCCACTACATGACCGTTCTTTCAAAAACAAAAGAATAAAACAATGCATCATTTGATTTGCAAAATTTATTGCGAAAAAAGCATAATATAGATTTCACGTTATAGAATGACATATCGAAAATATATAATCCAAATATTCTTTATATACATTATACAAGTATAATCATAAGAATAATTAATAATTATAAGAATCGACAAAGATGGCGGTACAAAAGGTGGTAATGACCTTAAAATCAAAAGAGGTACTCGAAGAAATTTATGACAATAACCTAGTATCACAATTTATTCAGAGGGGCAAATGGCGTCGGGATGTCCGTAAACGGAATGATCATCGATGACGATTTAAAATGTACAACGTAAAAAAAAAGTGCACACGTTATTTGCGAGGAGATATCGCGACCGCGATGTAACACAATTGTACTACTAAAAACTAATGGTAACGTGTGTTGCGTAATTGTTGTTGGTTCATAAGTTTAGACATTAAATTGATCTATAACGTGATATCTAATGGCTTGAAAGCGCCAAGTGATGCTTCTCGGCTGGTCAATGATTTCAAATCAAGTCATTCGAATAAATCATTTTGACATTGTCACGATTCATTTATCATTTGCTTAGTTTCCATTATCCTTCCTTCTTTTTTTGTTTATCCTTGTCCTTCTCTCCGTCTTAATCAGATTTTACACGAGGGTACGATACTTATTAATGTTGAAAAGATCTAATTCAAAATGGTATTACCAAGTGCATGCTACTACAAGATCAGACATTATGTCGACGGCATTAGTTGCTGTCAATTCACACTGATACCTTCATCTTCAACTGAAATGTTAACATCGATTGTTTTTTATCTCGATGTATCCCACCCTCCCTTCCCACCCTTCCCACCCGATATTCTTTTCGGCCGTTTGTTAGTTGTTTTTTTTGTTCTCTTCATAATTTGTTTATTCGTAAAGCTTTATCCTTTTTTTAATACGTCAGTTTAAGGTTGTTATTGATTTTCATTTCTTTTTTTTTGTTCTAACATCCTTGCTCCTGGTGCTCTTCGTTATACAACGACTGCCCTGGCGTTGCGCACAGCGCGCGAATCAGAAATCCCCGCGATTGTGGCTGACCTGACGGTGCCAGCAGTTACGCGATCATGACAACGAAGATGTTGATCAGAAGAGGCCGTGGTTTCACCCACCCACCCATTTCACCCATATTAGAGTTACCCGCCCGGACCCCGTACGACCTGCTTGTTCAGGAGGCCGCCTGAAACAAAGGATAATTTTGCAATTAACTTTGCTTTACAATGTATCAACTTTGTATTCATATTTATATAGAGAGGAATAAAAATGAAAAGCAAAATTAAAAAAATTAAAATAAAAAATACTTTTTATTTGAAATTTTGTTAAGGCAAGCGCAAATCGTAATACACGTGAAATTATTTTACATTTCAATATTGGAAAAAAATAACAAGATCACTGCGACTCTTTTTACACTTGAACATTACAGTTCTGTTACTAATTTTTAAAACATTTAATCATTGTAAAATGTGTTGTAAAAATTATGATACAGTGTATTACATAAGAAACTATTAAAAACATTGTAACAAAATGAATGTTCCTCGCAAGCTCTTAATTATATTTACATGTTGCTACAATGATTCTTCATTTAAAAAAAAATCAAAATCTTGATTCGGGTACAACTCATGTCATTCATTGTAATACAAAATTATTAAAACATAATTCATTCTAAAGTGAAATTGTGAGAGACGTACTTTTATAGGCGGGGTGTTCAAACGCCGTACATATTGTGTAGACGTTCACTAAGAGCCACAGGAAATTGATCTGAAAAGCTTTTCCAATTCTCCGCTCCCACTTGTGTTTTGAATCCGTGTAAGATCTATAAAAGAGCATCAAATAAATGAAAGCGCGGATTCAACCTTTTCGTTTTCCAAATGATAAATAAACATTCTAGTTACAAACCTTTTGGAACATTTCCTTGAGATCGTCACGAAGATTTACCCAGGATGCTACCGCGTCGCAGAAGAATATGAATTCGCCGACAATTCCACCGGGATTCACAGTAATCATCTGACACATACCTCTAAACGCAGAATCTTTCTCCTCATTATCTCGGATGTTGCGCAATGATGTACACCTGGTGGTAATAAAAATAAAAAATTACTCTCTGTTAACGGTCGGAGATAAAATTCTTTGTACAGTACCAAGTAATTTCACGTCACATATAAAACTGAAGATGCTCAAAAGATTGTAAAAGCTTTTTCACGTTATTCGTTATTTTTTCTCTCTGTCTACGACAATGGGTTTTGTTTTATATCTCCAATTGCGAATAAAATTAAAAATGATGTCAAGTACTGTGCAAAGAATTTGAGAACTCAGTTCGACGTAACAAGTAAGATTGAAATGTTATTTTGTCACAGAAACGACACAATATCTCAAGAATTATGGATTGCTTTTACCATGACATAACAGCTTGTGATTATTACAGATAGATCTCGAATCGTTTGGAGATTATCCATCTGTACGAATCACCGTACATCACAGAATGACTCGTTGAAGCTTTTGCGAATCGCATGTTCAATTTATTGATCAGTTAGTTGGATTTAGTTGCGATTAGAACATTCAATGCAAATGAAGCATAAGTATGGGGTGATGCCAGTTCTTTTTATAAAATTTTGTACAACTCGAATATTGTACTAGGGATTGTCTCCTTTTTGAACAAGAAAATCACTGTCTCAAACTAGTAATCGACTCCACTGTACTAAGCAAACAACCTAATAAGCAATTTTCACACTTTGTTTCGTTCATTGTTCACTCTTGTATTTTCTGACGTCGTTGTCACATTGAATACAAACCTACTTGTATAAGTTACCAGTTAAAGTATTTATGTACAATCAGATGAGAAACCAACATGCAAAATAGTAAATGTTGATTAGACATTCATTTTGTAAATTGGAAAATAATGCTGATAGCGATGAAGATAGTAAACAAAGTAGTGGTGATTTCAAAGTAATCTCAAAGTCAACTGATTGTAAAATGAAGTCAACGAACAAAATTTCAAATTACTGGCGTCACTTCAAGCTTGCGACAAATTCAAAGATTGGGCTTACAATTTTTCTTTAGTTTCTGTTAGAAATGAACACTTGAATTTTGTCAATGAAAATGAATTTGAACTCATAAAATTAAGCGAACCTGGTCGGACTTGATATCAACTTTTTCGGTAAAAATATATATTTGCAAATGTTGTAAAAAAAAGACAATTACCATGTTTCAAATTTTATACAAAATGAAACACTTGAATAAAAATAACTGAAAAACTTTGACAATATTTGCAAACGAAGAAAAATTGAAATATCAAAATCATAAGCAAAATGTTTATGTAGGCAAATTTTGCAAATAATCTAAAAGTGTCTTCAAGTGTCTACAATTTTTTTGTATGAAAATTTGCCTACACAAAAAACAAAAACCCAGCGAAAATACAATAAAACAAAACTGACAAACATTAATGTAAGAATGAAATTCTAAATACAAAAGATACAAAAGAACGTAATTAAATGTAATATAATAATTAATAATAATAAAGAAATTTACACACCACTGTCGAGCAAACTGCTGTAACATGGGGGCGACGTCGTGGGGACACACATAACCTAGGCGACCGATCGTTATGGCTAATGTTTCGTTTTCGGTTCAGTAAGTAGGCAAGTGAAGTGAAGTGAAGCAACCGGAAACATAAACAATAAGACAAACTCATAGCGAACCAACAACTAAGGCTAATTATATTGCTAATTAATAGAATCAATCGTGTAAATGTCGATAATAATTAATCACAATGTTGAAATAAACAGGATAATAAATGAGTGATAGATATATTTAATATCAATTGGAAGCGTAAGCAATACTGTGCTATTGTAGTTGCTGAAAAAAGGTTTTCATTTCATTAGATATCAGAGAACTTCTCAGTTTTCTTTTTCAGTCTCTGGAATCTTCACTTGATGATAATCACAATCTTGTAAAGAGACATGGTTTTATTATGGAAACGTTCGATGGCAAATCAGTAAAACCACTGACCTTCCAAAAAGTTTAGTGTGAAGTTAGAATTAAGAAAAAAACATCTAGAGCATCTATTTGAAACAGCTGTTCTGTGGTTTTAATGATTTTTTGAATTGTAGGATGAATATTTTTTCAAATTAAAAATCAATTAAAAAAACAATGTAGGGGAGAATGATTGACTGACGCGTTTTATGAACCGTTTGTACAGTGTCTCTTCAAGTGATGATAACATGCAGCAATTTCATCTCTAATTAATTGAACTCCCTCGCAAAAAGTTTGAAGTACACTTTCTATAATTGTTTGCTTTTTCATTATCGTTCCTGAGTTTTTATGTACACAAAAAGAAACTGAAAACTTAGCTTACACGTGTCAGAGGTACGATCATCCGTAACAAATAACATTGCATATCAACATCTAAGCAAGTTCAAAAATTTAACCAAAGTTATTTTTCTCTAATAAATAAACTAAATTAACTGTATCACAAACCAAAATAAAGTGTCTAAGTGTTAATTAAAACATTAACAAAATTCAAAACATTCTCCCCTAAAATCTTTGTTTATATCAATTTAAAATCAACGTTTAAATATCTACACAAAAATTCTAAAAGTACTCAAAATGATTATTTTTTCATTTATGAAATGATGGTTTTCATTACGTGTTTGTTAAACGATTATCAATTTCTTGATTTCAATTATCTATAGCTGAAAATTGAAAACAGTTTTGTATGCAATAGAATATATAATTTAATCAATTGATCTAATGAGCTGAATGTAAATTGAAAATTAGTATTGTATAAATTAATTAGGTACTTCATTTATAATTAAGAATGTAATAGAAAGTAATAAATTAAATTAATCAATTAAAAATCATTAAGACAAGATTCTAAAGAGAACTTTCGTACTCTTAAATAAAAAATTCTTTCAACATCATTAAAATAAAACAAAACTTGAACTAAAAATTGCATAATGCGTACCTGTATTTTCCAGTAGAGTTTTGGGAGTGTTCGGTCGATTGATAATTTCAATTAAATGTACTAAAATAAGTGGGATGTATTGACTCGTGTCAGGGCCTGTAAAACGTTTCAATAAATTAATCAACTTTATTGCGAACGTTTTATACTCAGCGCAAAATAAAATCAATAAAACAAAATTGAACTTAAGCGTACCAAGCTTGATTGCTATTTCCCCAATAGCCCACGTAGCGTTATTGCACACGGAAATGAATTCTGGATTCAAGTTTTGACCAAGAATTGTCATGAATTCACCTGAAAAAACACATTTCATTTTGAAATATTGTATTCACGCAATCGATTGCAACATTTTGCAGTTAAAAAAAAGTCAACAATCGACTTACGGATATAAGGCAACACGTGCTGGAAGCAAGCTTTAGTCAGGTCACCCAACAAAGCGAAACTGCTTTGTCTAACTTCTGGCATTGGATCCTGCATGCACTGGTACAACAATTGCATAACATTGCTGTTCATAACTAAGTGTTCCATATGACCGTTCAACCCCTCCGCCAATCCACTTAGCAGGTCCAACGCGACAATCATGAAATCTTTATCTGGAGCTTCAAATTGTTCGGGACTTTGGGTATTGGCTATGTGTTGATTCAAAGTTTGTTCCACCAACGAAACACATCGCCTGTTCGAAAGTTTTCAAAGAGCCGTTTAATTGGGTTACGAAATAAGATATGACAATCGATAAGTCGACAGTGACAATTTACCTGTAAACTGGTTCACAATAGGGCAAAAACCCAGACCGAAGTGCAGTGGCAACAGACGAGAGACACTCGAGCAGTGGGAAAAGGTCTTTGTCCTCATCTTTGAGCACGTTCCATTTGTTGATAAGAGGGGGCATCAACAAATTGATATAGTCTGGTTTGTTAAGATTGTCGCCAACCGAGTCGGCAAGGGTACCGATGGCGTCGTACAAAATCAACAAGTTTTTGTGTTGGTACTTGCCAAACGCAAATACAAGAGTTTCTAAGATGAATCCTAGATAAGGAACAAGTTCCATGCAGGCTTCTTCTTCAAGTGTAGCAAACGCCGAGCAGGCAGCTTCCTGTACACGCTTGTTACTGTCTAGAATTTTCTTCAAAAGTTCAGTCATTAGAGGTTTTAAATAGGCGTCGTGAGGCTGCAGGCACACCCAGTGAGCGTATCGACTCAGCGTCCAGCATGTAATTGCTCGCACCAGAGCTTTTTTATCGGACAGACAGTTGATCAAGTAAGGTATAAGTTCTGATAAGTGTGGGATCATGCCACTCATGCAACCTGAAACATAATTGTTCAAAAATTGAGAATAACAATCGATATAATCTTAGTGGTTCAATTTTGATGACTGAAAAATACCCTCTGCGATGGCTCCTAGTGCGAGAATGCCTGACTCTTTAATTTCCCAGTCTTGATGGAATAGGGTTTCTTTAAGGATGGGTAACAAAACTGGCAGCAAGTCTTCTCGGAAAACGTTGGCTAGCATATCCAAAGCCGCGGCCGAACATTTCCTCAAATTCCAGTCGCTCAAAGTCGAGTCGTCATCAATGCCGTCATCATCAGCGTCCTTATCGTTGTTGTCATCCGAGTATTTCGTCGAACCGTGGGCATTGTGATGTACCTTCGACTTGTGGAACCGTGGTTTAATGTCCTCCTCCTTGTCAGGGATCATTTCATCCTCCTCAATGTCGCCTTTCAGTAGTATTATGTCTAATTCCGAATACTTCATTCCTTTGACCTGAAATCACAATTACCAAATAAATATTAAACACTAGAAATAACAAAAATAACAAAGAACCTTGAAAATGTAATCAAACTTTTCTTCGGAATAAAAAGTTTTATAGTACTTTTTAACAGCAAATCACTATTTCACATTTCACCCACTTTTATTTGTATCAGCTTTTTATGACTCTTCCTTACAACGAATTAGTAGAAGATTTCAAGTTTAATCAGATTTATAGCTTTAGTAAAGTATTCCAGCCGAAAAGAAAAATTCATTTTTCACTCATTGTTTGAAAAAACAATAAGTTGTCGGAAATGAAATTGGTCCCTTGGTAGTTTTAAGTAATTGAATTTTAACTCTTAAAAAAAATCAATATTTCTTTTATAAAATTATTTGAACGTAAGTACTTCGCAAAGGAATAATTTCGATAACGTTTCAAAACGTCTCAAAAAAGGACAGTTAAATTACAACACAATTTTGAAAATAAAAATAACTTACTAAAACTGGAACAAGCCTGTATAAATGAGGTGCAAGAGCATCTCTGCAGATTGGTTGTTCTGTAAATGATAACCAAAATTCACAGGCTTCCAGAGCGACGCCCTCGTTGGAGTCTTGTGTACGCATCAGCATGTACTCGATGATGTTGTTCATGTGTGGAATCAGTCTATCGAGACGCACTTCCAGTAGCATCACAAGAGCCCTGATAACAAAATATCAATCAAATTAAATAACTGCGATAAATGAAAAAATGAAAATTTGCAACATATCTTTGTCGTTACATACCTGCAAACATTTTTGCGTACTTCTGCTTCCTCGTCAGATGCCAGGTGGAAAAGATTTTCAAGAAAGACATCTATGTGAACCATTAGAGCCTGTGTACGAGTGATCACGAATTGATTGACACACGCGATTGCATGTGACCGAATTTTCGGACTTTCGTGTCTAAAAAATTGCAGGAACTTGGGAATCATAATATTTAACGGGCGGTTCAGTGCGTCAGAATCAAGTACTTCCGACGAGTCCTCGCAGATCTTTTGCAGAGCTCCGAAAGCTCCCTCGCACACATTATAGTCCTCCGACTCCAACATTTGGCACAAAACTGGTAATAACTCTGGCCAAGATGTAAGTTCACCTAAAATCACGTCATGGTTTTAATGAAACTTGTATTCAATTATTTTTAAGTAAAACTTTTGTTTTAAAATCAAAATATGATTGAATGATTTGTACCTTTTGAGGCGAGAGTGGTGATCAAAATACCAACAGTTGCTCTGATAAGAGGCGACGGATCTCCAACGGCAGACAAACATTCTTGTTTGATGAATTCAGTCACTTCAGGTAAAAATTTATGGTAGTAAGTTTTAACGTTGTTTTTCAGAATCAATCCACTTAGAGATCTTGTAGGTTCATCTGTAGCAAACAGAAATTCAATCAAATTGAAGCGTCAATTTTTTGGATAAAATTTGATTTCATAAATTTATGAGCCATTAAAAGCCACCTACCTTCGGATGTAAGTTTAGTTAAAACAAACATGAGATAGTTATTGAAGTCTGGGAACTTATTCAATTCTTCCAATTTCTATAAAAAGTTTGGGTTAAGGAAAATAGCAGCTAGAAATGTATGTGGAATCGAAATTGTTTACAGTAAAGCTACAATTCAAGCTAGGAGGTTAAAATTCAAGGTTAAAAATGAAGGAAGAATCCAAATCAGAGTAACGTAATTACAATAACGATTAGTTTGTGTTTGTGTTTCATTTTACTCTATTTTTCCTTGTTTGGAGTTTGATATTAATATTGAGTTAAAACTCGCCAAGTTTATGGATCGGAGTAAAAAAATTCACTCGGTTCTTGAGCTGGGCAGTTTTGATGAACAGGGCGTAACACATAAGACAAATGTAAAAAAGGATACGTCGTGTACGGCACGTTGAACTTGCGGTTCGGTGCTCTGCGACTCCTTGAGCAATGCGAGAATCTGCCGAAGACCTTCCTCTTGAGGTTGCCACGCCATTTTCATCTTGTTTTTCAACAGTCAAATTCCTTTTAGAATTTCTGTATTTTCTCTCACAAACTCCGCCGACATAGACTACCCCAGGCTTGAAGGTTAAAGAATGGAAAACTGAGAAGAGGTTCGTAGTGACGCAGCAGCGCCACCTGGTCACAAGTTTTCGAGTACCCCGGTCGATTGATCTGAACGTGCCCACTTTATGAAGTTTGTGAGGGTTAGGTTACATTTCTTTGTTTTCACTTCAGTCATAGGCGTTTGAATATTATTCTTTCTACAAATTATAAACAAAGTTTAGATGTTTGTACAACAAGAAAGAAACATTTATAAATATCTTTTTATTTTTATTACATGTATCTATTCTTTTTGAAAAACGGAAAATGAATAAACGAAAATAAATGTATGAACAAAGTTTTGTTTTAAAAGAGCTCAAGTTTTCAAATGCAACTCATTTTTTTGAGTTTCAATAGAAAATTTAAAATAAAATTCAATTAAATGTAAGTTATATGTTTTTCAGATCGCATTCGATCGTTTTACTCTGTCAGATAACGACGACAATTATATGTTTGTCTTCTTCTAAGTAGTCGTTCGCTTTGTTTAGAATTCCGCTCTGAAATGTGAGAAGAAACGAGAGTTAACACTTGTCAAAGTGAGACAGACAATTGTAACCAACTTCATAGTAATGTAGTATTATCGTTTATGTACCTTGGAAAAACACGTTTCGGTCTTTCACGTGTATCTATCCGAAAGAATGGCGGTAAGCAGCTCAAAAATATCAATAAAAAATCGATCTCGATCGCAAACATCCTAATAAAAAGTGTCGAGACGGTCCATTGATAAGATGAACGAATGATCGAACAAACATTTTTTGTTTACCGTTTCATTGATTGTGATCTATTTACAGGACGCCAAAAAGAAGGTGGCAAAGAAAGATGTGGTGGTGAAAGATCCCTCGAAAAATGTGATGCGTGAAGTTCGCATTCGCAAACTCTGCCTGAACATCTGCGTCGGAGAATCAGGAGACAAACTTACCCGCGCTGCTAAGGTATAACATCTGATCGTGCATTTTACAACTGTCAAATCTTTCTGTCAAAAATACTGTTTTCAAAAAATATTTCGAACTTGAAAATATTTGAATTGTTGAACGTCAATTGCTCATACCTTATTTAATTGCACGGTGTCGGGTTCATTTTCTAACAAACATTTATTGATTGTTGAAATTACAATATCAGCATGAAACATGACCGAATTTGCATGTTGCATAGCGATAATTATGAGAAAACGCATGTTGTCTGAATATCGAACAATTACGCACTTCTGCGTCGACAACAGAAAATATATTCAATAATTTGATGATCCATTGTTGCGAATATAGTTTATTCGTGGTAATTATTTATGATAATTAAATTAAGCATTAAAATTAAACTGTCAAAATCGAGCGGACAAATAGTTTCTTTGCATTGCATATTTATTAATATGCGGCTTGAACGAACGGTTATTAGTATTACGTGCTGTATGCCGCCTACAGCAAACACTGTTTATCAATTTCGACTTTGACAAACTGACATTCACGCGGGCCACTCTAATTAAGACAGCTAAGGTTAATAGATAATTTATAATCTTATTCTTTAACAAATTGAAATTTAGTAGCAAAATATTGAACTTCAAATGCTTGCACAACAAATTATATCTCGGAATTTGTTTAATCAAACATTACATAAATTACCGAACTAAACTTTGTCAATTACAATAAAATGGTGACAGAGAAAATTTTAACTCACTAACATAATTGATTTTTGTTGCAAATTATTGACAAAAAAGTTGATAGCTATATTTCTCTTCAGCAAATTTAGTAAATTTAATCTTTTTCACAACAACTTACAGTGAAAGCTTTCAGTTCTGGGTATATCATAATTTGAGCATTGTTTTTAAGGTGTTGGAACAGCTGACCGGACAACAACCAGTTTTCTCAAAAGCCAGATACACAGTGCGATCCTTTGGTATTCGTCGTAATGAAAAGATTGCTGTCCACTGTACCGTCAGAGGAGCTAAAGCTGAAGAAATTTTGGAGCGAGGATTAAAGGTAAAAATGAGTTTTATTTGTTTAAACTTTTCGAGGTCAATTTTTTGATCTAAAGTTATATTTTCATTTAATTTCCAGGTCCGTGAATATGAACTGAGGAGAGAAAATTTCTCCGGCACTGGAAACTTTGGATTTGGTATTCAAGAGCACATCGATCTGGGTATCAAATATGATCCCTCCATTGGAATCTATGGTTTAGACTTCTACGTTGTTCTCGGACGACCAGGTAATCCCACTTGTTTAATAAATCCGGCGACATCAATCTGTATCTTTTGCATGTTTTTGTTGCATAAACTTTGAAAACGCGTTGTTTCAAAGTTCAAACAAAACGTGCAAGAACAATATCCTCTTATTTGCAACCCATACCTACGTTTTACTAGGCGTGTTACTTGATGGAGGAGACACTTCTTACATTTTCTTTTCATTGTTATTTATAAATGGAAGTTTCAATGTGCCAACAAGCAGTGTGAAAGAATTATCGATTTTTTCAGGATTCAATGTAGCACACAGGCGGAGGAAAACCGGAAAAGTTGGTTTCCAACATCGTTTAACGAAAGAAGATGCCATGAAGTGGTTCCAGACCAAATACGACGGTGTCATTCTTGCTGGCAAAAAGTAAACACCACACGAATGTATTTGCTTACATTTTTTAATAATAAAATCGTTAAAAAAATATACAACTTATTTAAAGTGTAAGTGTACTTTTATAAACATATTTTTCTTCTCAAGATCTAGTTTTTTTTCATATAATTTTTAATAGCATTTACTTTTCAAATGAAACATTCTGGGTACCACTTGAATTTTCGTTTTAATTTTTTCAAAGCATGGTCAATTGTTTGTTCAAAGTTTTTGCACAACAAGTATGAAATTTAATTTTTATCTTAAAACTGAGAACAAGTTCCACTTAACCATTGAAAACTTTTCAATCGTTTACACTTTTTGTTTCAAATAGAATAGACTTCATTTTTTACATTAATGGTTTCATAAAGTTTGTTTGTCGGGGAAAAAATTTGATTCTAACTATCTGAACTCTGAAACATTTCCTCAAAGTTCTCATTCGACTGGAATGTAAAGCTCACTTTGCATGCACAAATATATTTGATCTAACGAATAAATATGTAATATTCCTTAATGATTAAAAATGCCATTATAATTATTACGTTCAATCAATCAAAAGGATTATTTTTTAATTAATAATATCAATATTTGATATGTGTTATATTTTCACGTATGTTTTAAAATAATTGGTTTTCAGATTTGGATGCACGGTTTGATTACATTTATATTGACCTTTAGAGAATTTTCTCGGAATGAATAATTTTAGATTTGGTTAAAAAAGTGGCTTGGTTAAAGTAATTAAATTCAAAACTGATTCGTTTTTCACTAAAATAACATCTGCGTGATAAGTAAAGTTATGAATATATGAATTAAAATTTTATTGCACTCAATGAAAATGCATAATGAAATGTCAACTTTCATACTCATCTTAATTATCTCGCACTTTTTTGCGTCGACGTATACAATGAACGTGATACTATTTTAAATCAAAATTCATTCGTGTATGCAGATGCAAGCGTTACAATGTATTAAATCAGTGCACAAAACTTAATACAATTTTTTCCCTTTACAAATTTCGCTTTGCTCGCCCTAGCGCCTCGGCTTGAAAAACTTGTAAGAAACGAATATTTAAACGTTCTTCAAAATTAAACTTAGACTTTATATTTAATTACACTACTCCCACGAATGAAATGTTCAACGATAAAAAAAAATCAATTTCAGTTTAACTAGAATTTTTACGACAAATCGATATTACTTCTAGTTGAGAAGAATTCTTGAAAATTGTATGACAAGACACGTCGCAGGCACATATATATATTTTCAATAGATTTTATTATTACAAGAGGCCGACGTGAAATCCTTGATATCCAGAAGCTGTCAATTGTTGAAATGACCGTCACCTGTTCCCTGACCCACATTATATTTGAATCGACTTGTGTACTTAAAAACATGAGTATCAAAATACACGCACCAATCGAACGCTACGATATTCACGTTAATCGACCTTATAAACTCACCCGGTCGTTGATGAAGTAAAAACGATCCAAATGATCGATACACTTTATATTTGCAAATTATGGTTGATCAAACTGCACCGTTTTTGGCTGATAAAACTGGACTTGTGCATTGATCTAGTTTATTAATTAGTGGGTGGCAGAGGCTGAAACGGATACGTGAATTATCGCCGAGTTCATGTGATGCTCGCTAATTGTCATCGAGTTACATTCACGACCGCATTTTGTAATATTATATGATGATAAACAGTTGCAAAAGTTTGCACTTTCATGGAGTATCATATATAAAAATAGAGCGCCACAATTCTTCTATGTTTTCAAGTTTTGATTAAAACCGCTACTTGCAGTAACTTTTCTGATTACGTTGCATGTCACCCTTGGCGTGGAAAAGTTGGCTCCCGCGAAAAGAAAAATTTCACCGCAATTCCATAAAAAAACAATTAATATTGTTTTCTCTCCAGCGGCACCATAAAATTTTCGCATTAATTCCACGTAGGAATGCTCGATATATGTTGATGTCTTCTCTGGGTCAGGAATTCTCTCGCTCTTAATGAAATAATTTCCTTAATTACTTTTCATATCGTAAGAACTGATTATGATTGATCTAAATGCCCGCTATTATTTTCCAGCCTGTTTTTTTTTGCGTCGAAAAAGTCCATCGTTATTCCATATTACGAACACTTTGAAATCCGCCGAGAATTAATTCCAAAATTATGTTGATTTCAAGCTCAAATGGATATAAATGACAATATTTGCTCCCGGGCAAAGTCTATTTTCCATTTTTTGTTCGCTCTATAAACTTTTTTTTTTCATCAAATTTTGTGCTCGGACGGTTGTTTATGTCCGTTTGCGTTGCGCAATGTTTTTTGATTCAACAATAATCAAAGAACCTAGATTCAATATCGTTTGTTTCACGAAATTGTATTAAAGCGACTAATGCAGATAAAGCCTTTGCAATGTAAACATGCTCCACTTCGGTATTATTGCCTTCGTCGTCTCAGCTCTCGTTGTCGTTGATCTCATGTATATTAACATTCTTAAACATCTTTTGCCCACCGACTAATCCTGCCCGCTGTCAAATCAATGTCAACAATGTCAGCATCGTCACCAATATTGAAAAGCGCCTAGCAGTTAACTTGGCTCCAAAAGTTCAATCCAGTGTGCTTAAATTTGGCATCGCGCTTTTTTTTCTCTCTCTCTCCGCCAAACCTACTCGCGCATTCAATTCAATCGATTAATTGAATGCAAATAGGCTATTTCTATCCTATATATCTTCATTACAGATGCAAGACCATAAATTCACGATGTGTGATGTGCGATATTAACGATTGCTATCTCTATAAGCTTTGATTTTTTTTAATCTTTCGGCGTTTCATTTTTCATTGTCCCGACAGTTTATCGGTTACGAAAAAAAAACAGCGGTCCACTAATGACGTTACAAAATGATTGAAATTTTTTTCTTCTCCCAAACGAGGGGTGTATTTTATTCGAAAGCTGAATAAATTGAGTTTGAATATTGGCAACGAATGAATAAATTATTCCGCAGAAAGACGCATTTGCAATCAATGCCGTTCATAATTTGAGCGCGGATTTTGTAAATTTATCTACACAAAATTGACCAGATAAATGGCCGCAGACTTTTTGCGCGCAACAGTTTCTTTTAATCAAGTTTATTGATCGTGATTGGAGAGCTCGATTGATCCAAAAAAGGGGCTGGCCAACCGAAAAAAAAAAAGAAACACCATTTCGTTCTTCTACAATTTTTGTGTTATTTATTTACTCGGATACATTTCGCATTTTTTGTGTATGTTTACGAAAAAGCAATACTTCGTATCGCCAGACTTTTGCGCGCGGGATTAACATTTTTCATTGGGATTTTTCAGCGAGAGATATTTTGCTGCATATGATTGTTGCATTGGCAGAATAATATGACGCCGCACACGGCTCTCCTGGCAGCCGATAAAAACTACTTATATCCAAGATCCTGCGCGACGTTCGGAAATTTTATTTACGTCCGTTTGAATAAACGAACGGCAACTCAAATTCCGATTTTTATTGACAATTTAATTCGCCGACGTGGAAGAATATAAATTGTCGCGCGAATGTTTATATTTATTTATGATCATTCAGAACCCAATTACGTGGTAAACTTATGTACGTAGTGAAATAAAGCCGCTAAAAAAGTTGGTTACAAAGAGCAAACAAAAAAAAAAGAAGGCGAAAAAAAGGCAACGAGAGGGAGCGAAAAAAAAAACGAAAAGATGGGGCCGAGGAGAGGAGAGAAAAAAAACCAGGTGGCGAAGAAAAAGCCAGACGACGCCGTGAAAGTTTGAAGGATGAAAAATACTTTTATCAAAGTTGGTCGCGGAACAGGGTGATGAAAAAATATGCCGCTTGCGCGTTATTTTTAATGGAATCACGAAGCGGCTCGGCAGCGCTGTTTGTGTTCCATTGGTCGTGGGTAATTCGGCGAAACTAGTTTGGCCGCTGAATCTTAAGCGTTTTCCCGGGGATCGAGTGGGGTATATCGGCGGGTTAATTTGCGGCCGCAGCCGGGCATTCCTACGGCTCTATTTTCCAATAAAAACGTCTCGACGAGATCACAGAGACGTTCGCAAGCTGCACGTCCAGCCTTTTTAAGAATTTTATTACCGTCTGAATGATTTATCGGCCGGCCGCGGTCGCGGCGCAGAGCTTCGCCGTGCGTCGGGCGCGACCGCAAAACAAACATTGCAATCGAAATGAAATACACCTATATCGCGCTGGTGCGCGCAGAGTGAAACCCATTCTCCTAATTCGAGCAACCTTTTATAATTATCGATCGGGCGTTTCGCACGTGAATGATACCTCGAATAAACCAAACGCTGAATAAATCGCAGTAGTACAGGTCAAGCGAGATCCGACATCGGTTTGAACAAAAAAGGCACCACTTCATGCCCATCAATAATGTTTGCCCAACGAAACGTCGAATAAATTGCAAAGCCCGCGAGCCAAGTGCTGCGGCATCGAAACGAAAAACAACATCCCGAAAAAAAACGATAAACAAAAAAAACTAAAAAACCCGAAAAATAAGCAGCGTCCCGTGATGAAGATGAAAAATGGGGATAGTTGTTGAAGTTTAGGGTGAAGCGATTAGAATATTTGGTGTACGCGAGAGGTCTTGTTCGCAACCCAGGCAACAGACAGTGGGGTTGCAAGTTCCGAAGCGACGCGTGGTGTAAGGGATGGTGGCGATAGACGAGAGCGGAGCGACTAAGTGGTTCGCTGTACGGCCGTCGTTGGGGCGCTGCGACCGTATAACGATATCAGTAGTCAGTACGCGAGTGAACCGCAGCTGAGTAGGACGTGATTGTGAGGGCGGGTTCGGCGAGCGGGGCCCTGGGGCCGCAGCTTGAAAAATCAGTTGAAAATCCGTGGCCGTCGAGTTGGAGTGGAATCTTAGGTGTTTCGCGCGCGCCGTTCGAGTGCTAATTGTGCCAACTGAAGGGGAGGTTGGCTGAAGGCAAATAATTAGGACGAGGCAAAGTGGCACCGGAAGCAATCAATTTTTCAGTCGACTTGGCGGGTCGCGATCGGGCTCGTCGAGCAAGATGATCGTGTCAAGACTTAATCAGGCTGGCGCCCGGGTGGAACCGCGGTCGCATCTAATGGTCCGTTGCAGGTAGGCTGGGGCAGGTTAATTGGTGCACGCGATGTACGCGGGTGCGCTAGCCAAATCCGGACGTTACGTTTACGAAGACGTCGGCGCGTGTTAGAAAACTCGACGCCTGTTTACGATGAGCCTGGGTGTTGTACCCAGTGTGAGCGCACAAACTGTACCGTCGATATCTGCCCGCGGTGTGACTGCTTCCGAGACAGACATTGGCTAGGCTGGGAAGATGAGACCGAGTGTTCTGATGCAGTCGCCGTCACGTTCGTCGTTCAGTGAACGTAAACAGCGTTGAGGGGTGAGTGACGGCTGTAAATCGTCGATGTTTCGGCGAAACGAGACGAAAGGAAAACTTGAGAAAGCGAAACTCGCGCTCGAAATTGAGACGAAACGGTGTAATTCAGGATGGTAATTTGATTGAGAACGAGTTCGATCACGCAGGGGGAGGGCGGATTTATTTTCATCGGGGTTAATTATGTCACGACGTCGCAAAATTGAGAGAGTACGCTCTCAGATAAATAACTCACGGGATTAACGATCGGTGCCCGCGTGATAAGCAATTTGCGTTTCGGGGGCTCGTGACATCAGCCGAGAATCTCGTTAAAACCATTTCGCTGCATTACATCAGCCGAACGATTAATTATGATAAATAAACTATGTAGGCGTTTAATCCGATTCGTCGGGATGCTTTGAATCAATCAGGATTGCGCGATTTGTGTAAACGGTTTAATTGCGTCGTCCCGGAAATTAAGTCGAATCGGGCTGCACACTGGGTTGATTCAACTCCCCGGCACTCTTTTATGCGTGTTTATTATGGCCTGACTGGCATTCATGCTGCGCGCGAAATAAGGCTATTGATATCGCCGTGGGGTCAGGGCGGGCAACGGCTCGGTTTTTACGACAAATTTGCATTGTGCGGCTTCTCTCTTATACACGTCGACTCATGCGATGCAGATTTATCGCTCGGCTGAAAAAAAATGACGAGCAGAGCAAGTTGAACGGAACATTGAAATGTCAATCGAGGGATGCTCCTTTCCTCGGGCCGGTTAATAATAAATGGCCGGGCTCGCTACGACTGTTTGTTCGCTCCCGTTCGTGTGTCTTACTTGTGCACGGATTATCCGACGCTTTGTCACCGGAGTCCCCTTTATTTTGACGGCTTAATTGCCACGGCATGTAATATATTCCGCGGAGGCGCTAAACATTTTGACGCACGCACCGCACGCACGTATTATTTCAAGTTGGCGTCGATCATTCAATCGTCTCATTTGACGCATTCGTAGCCAATTCGCGTGTACTCATAATCAATGACGCAAAACATGAATAGAGGACTCAATTATTGTCCGCCAAGTCGGCGGGCGCGCGCCGAATAAAATGTTTCGTTCGTTTCGCGGGTGTTCGCGCGACGCCTTCTGTTTGCTAATTCAGCCGGTGTTGTTTACGAAAATGTTAAACTGCTGTGTTTTTGTAACGCGTAGAGAGGCGGCACGTTTCTTCGTGATTAGAGAGGAGCAATCAAGCGTCTCGCGTTGAATAACAGTCATTTGCTATTTAAATGCTTTTGGGTTATTATGGAATACTCGCGTGTAAATTTTTGTTCTTCATTCTTGGTCGCAAAATGGATACGCGACGCATAAAACTCGCTTTTTTTTCGAACGTCAAACCAGAGAATATGCTGTGAAAAAAAAAGAGGGCGACGAGAGAGACAGAAAGCGAGAGAGAACTCGTGTATTTTTTGTGTTCATTTATTGGATTTCATTTATTTACTGCCAGTTGTAGTGTGCACACGTCACTCGGAAATTTTACTGAAAGATCAAGTGGGAAAACTAATTTCTCGTATAATTATGCTTTTTATGGTTAGATGGTTGCAAAACGCCGGAACATTTTAAATTGTTTCCGTGATTTAAGCACCGTATTTCGCGTCCCAAAAATACGCGCCAATTTATGCACTCGAATGGGTCAGGAGTTTTATACGCTTGGAATAAAAAAAAAAGGAGCATCGAGTTTTAACCGAGTCTAATGGTTATTCTAACTTTAGTTATGTCCAGATTAGATGGTAGTAATCATGAAAACTTGGATTCTGCACGGTTTCGTTGCAACAGTTTTGGTCGTTTCTAAACCAAAATTTATGATATTTTATCACGCGGAAACGTTGGCAACCAATAAATAATGGTCTTAACTTGCGCGAAACGAAATTCCTTATATATTGTTCCATAAAAAAAGCATAATTTTGTCGACAACTTAAACTCGATATTCTTGTTGGCCGCGTCGTTAAAACAACGAGGGAACAGAGATCGAATGTGAAATTGCTAAATTGAATGAAAAATTCATATTGAATTATACGTGGGAATTCAGTTGAAAATTTGTTGAAACACATTTTGAGTATACGTGTTTCTATTGTTTGCTCCCTTTCTAGTTCGAGTTTTCTACGATATTGTTAAAAATGTGTTCTCGTAGCGAGAGGCGCTGCGCTTTTCACGCTAGATCGATATCTATCAATTATTATTTTTATGGTAAGGTTGAGAATACGAACCGGTCTCGCAATATTTAACAGGAGTGCCAACTTTTTAATTCAATTGTGAATCTATTTGCATGTTAATAACGGATTATCAACGGTTATGAAAAATAAAACACAGCCAAGATGGAAATTAACCCGTTTCATTAGCCATTGTATTTTCCGAGATGAATAGCCAAACTCGACAGCTTTTTGGATGCCAATTTTATACGTTATCTTTGATGAAGATGTTATTGCGGTTCGCTGTTCATAACATTTCATCGTTATTTCTTTAATTATTCACTGCCGATGTTATATCAGAGGTAATGCTATATCATATTTTTTCATAATTGAAGCATTATAATTTTAATAATGGATAAAAGAGGGATTTACTTTTTCGAAAATAAAAAGGCGAACATAATATCCTCACGTTTGGGATGATTAAATGAAAATGTTATAACCCAGTTTATATCTGTTGCTTTTATATAAATGATTTTTTTCCTTACTTTACACCAATTTGCAATTTGATGCGCAATGCGTAGTTTATTTTTCTTTCAGTTTGCTTGAAATGCATTTATTCCATTTTCGTTATCCGGATTTCATAAATAAAAACATTTACGTTTTCGAAAACTTGTTCGCCTCGTTCTCTCATTTTCGAAGGGTGAAATATTGTTTGATGATTATTATTTCAGTTAGATGCAAGTTGCTCGCATGTTTTGTTCATACTAATTTGTGTATGAAGGGCTTTTCAAACGGGTTCAACTCTAAAAGAAAGTTTACAAAAATTTGCTGCCATGTAGATGCGAGTGTGTGTAAATATATTGCGACTCAGCAACGACTTTTCCGTTCAAAAAGAGAGATGTGAAATTAGTAATGTTGTATTTCGAGAATTCAAGCCACACAATCCAAGTTCAAAATATTTCATCGCTCTCTCAGATTTTGAAAGTAGGTTGAACCTAAGAAAACAATACGGTAATTTGTTGCCAGAAATATAAATCCAGGGTGTCGACGTACAAGGAGTTGACGTCTGATAAAGAAATTTTGAAAACCTCAAAAAAAACTGAGAGGAAACCTGAAAATGTTTGCCACTTTGCAAAATCCTCGCACAATCACTTCATTAGTTAAGTTTTTAACTTTGTTACAGTCGAAGTTGTGAGTTGTGACTCAGATTTGTCACATTTCTGTTCTTTTTCCAAGCCGTATTATAATTTCGATTATAATCATGACTATTACAAAATTACAGCCTTTTGTAATACTTAACATAAGACTTTAATGTGCTTTGTAATACGTTCTATTCCAACAAAATCCAAATTATGGGATTTCAGTAATTAAAATGTTTCAAATAAACTTCAAAAAGACTGAAAATTATTGAAGTGTCTGAAGTACCTTTGTGAATTATTTATTCGAATTTAATTCATTAAAATTATAACACATTAGAAGCTCTTTTTAATGATATCACTACTTTAAAATGTTAAATGTTAATGTTAACTTTAAAATTAATGATGTATTTTGAAGCATTATAAACATACTTTACACGCTTTTCAAAAATATTTTGAAGTATTCCATATCCAAGCGTGGAAAAACTGCAACCCCGCGAAACCCCTTGTTTTCGACATTGAAAAACTGAAAACAAACTTTGAATTTATAATTAAGAATAACTTGGTCTGATGAACTTTTCGCGATTCTGGTTGAAATCATCAGATGGCAATGTAGTGAACATATATAGAAATCATAAATTGCAAACATAATAAGCATATATAGACGGTTACATATTTTTGACCAGGCTAATTTGTCAAGTTTTGTTGACTATGAAAGCAACATCGGTTTGGAGAAGTAAAAGCGGATAAACAGTTGTTGATATAACGTAATACGAGAAGAAGTATAAATCATTTCATGGCTGTTAAACCATCCGTTTTACTGAACGTGAGCATGTAGGGAATTAAAATACAAACAATAGAGGCATAAGTTTGAGCTTGAACTTATTTTCATTATAATTAGAGAAGCTGTCATTAAATGTTCGTGCAATATTTCCTAGTACTCGGCGAGAGGATTTTATCAGTAATACTGAATGAAGTGCAGTGTACGACAACTTGCATGCATTACTTTTAATAATTATTTTGTCAGAAAAAAAGAATAATTGAAATACTTGATTGAATTCGTCCGAGCGAGATCGCTTTAATAACGCTGAGGCAGGAATTGCTTTTTATTATAATATTAATGACATGAAGTATGTTCATTAAAATTCTGGAATATTGTTTCAGTTTTGTCTGTTTGTTCACAAAAGAAATACGTGCTTCACATTAACCAGATTAAGAAAAGCTACACACGTTTCATCTGTCGAGATTAATTCGGTTGAATTTATTGTTACATGCTACGAATACATGGCTAATTTATTGCGCATGTCGAAATAAACAATTTAAGTTTCGCCGAGATAAAAATGTAAGCAGAATTACCAAAAAGACAATTCATCAAACGATTGCATGTTTCAGTGCAAAGTTCCGTGCTCGTGTATTCTCATATTTGTAGTGTGATCATTGATTCTGGCTAGCTGACAGATGACTGTGTTTTGTTCGAAATTTCAATTAGCATCGCACAGGGAGAGCAAAATATTTTTGCGTAATCAACGTGTTCTACGTTTTCGAATTGTTTTCATGTAGTGTAATCGATGTCTATTAAAGCTCGCGGATTTTCACAAACTGATGCAGTTTGTAATTGACATTTTATTGTATTATGAATAAACATAATGTTGCAATGTTTAAAAACAAACTTTAACGGCGTGTATCCCCATGAATTGCAATAACGACCGCTTTTCTAATTTTATTCCTCTTTCTGAACTTTCAACTGAAAACAATTCACCGTATTAATAAACAACTCTCAACTGGAACTCGCAGAGCAAAGTTAACAAATCGCAAACGTGATTATTTTGTTAATTCAGCAAAAAAATAAACAAATTGAACTAACACAAAACTGAAAACAAAACAAAAACAGAGTGTTACGATTATAGCTCCACTCCAGCTCTGATCAACCCTGAATGAGTATAGAAAACATTTCATCTGTGAACTTTATTTCGAAACTTTTATTTTCGAACTTTTGAAATTGCGAACATCTATCATCCCGAATTTGACACGCCGCTGAATAACTTTATCAAGTGTAGGTTGAAATTTTGAAAGTGCAAAATCCTAGACGATCACAATGTCGAATATATAGTTATAACGTTAATATATACGTTCATAATGATATAGGATATCTTGACGAAATAAGCATACTTTGTTATTTATTTTATTGTGAGTTCAGTACATTTCATGTATTGCAGTGAAATATTCGATGGTATAATATTGAACTTTGTCGTTTCAATTAAACCGAATCCACAGAAAATACGTATATTTAGAGTTTTCGAATATGCATACATGCATTATGTTCCGTTTTTAGAAATGAAACATTGTGTGAAGTGCATTATTGTGTACTTTTACCAATAAATAATTCTGAAATCAGTTATCATTTAAATTTAAGTTCAATTATTTGCCCCGGTCAATAAGCAGTTCGTGAACTTTTTTTAAATGATTATTTTTTCTCGAAAAATTATGTCAAATTTGCCGTCGAATTAACTTTGACTTGAACTTTTGATATGACTTGTTATTAAAAATGGAGGGTCAAAGTTTTATTTTCACTTTTAAAAGTAAACTTTTTTGGATAAAAACCTGTAATATCGTGCACTCAAAGTGACCAAGTAATCCCTAAGTTATACTTCTGCTTCAATCTTGTCGAATTTGATATAAATCTGCTGATTTTTGGTGGTCAGGGGTTACCGACTGAGTATAAAAGAACTGTGGTTTTTTTGATGATACGTTTAAAGTTTCACTTAGGAAATTTTTTGCTGAAAAAATGTGATTTCCGCGCTTATCACTAATCTGCCAACCCCGGCTCATAATAATAATGACTCTAGATACTTCAAACTCTAGGAGATAAAATAAAAAAGAATATTGATTTTCTCGAAAAATTCCATTACATAAAAGTTTCGGGCGATGTTTTCTGTGAAGTGCAATTTTAAAACATTTCAAGCTATTTTGTGGAAGATAATACTTCATTATAAGTCGCACCAAATGCATTATCATTTAGAAGTGAATTCGTTAACTTTGTAAGCGAATATTTTTCAAGTAGGACAGTTGGCGTAATTATGACAGTCTGCTGTAAATGTGACACTTGAAAATACTGTACAGCAGACGACGAAATTTTCATTTCTATTATTTTTTTAATCTTTTATTCAAAAAGTTCATTTTTATTAATTGTAGCACGTAACGAAAATTGCAATTGTTAATACAACAACGTAGCTGAATTATAATTTTTTTTTACATACTTAGCACATCATTTTTCTCGGAACCTTGCAGAAATTAATAATGAGAGTATAAAATCAAGTTTACATTATTTGCCGATGAGATTTTCAAACATTTTCTGCGTTAACGTAACTTTTTAGTGTTTTCAATAATGTAGACAGGATCTTTTACTGTGATATTCTATTTAAGTCACAAATTAGTATATTTTAGAATGACAAGAAAGTCAAAACGAGTTTCAAATTACTGTTGAAAAAAGTTATACTCATTACGCCGAGTTTCTGCATTTTCATATCTCTAATTAGAGTTATTAAATTGAATCATTCCTACTGTATAAGTTCTTTAAGTTTCCAGATTAGTTTTGGCAGCAAAAACAAGCGAATAGTTCTTGCAGTCATACAAAACACAATTTCATTTTGGCGTTGCCACTAACGGAACTACGAGCAAAATTTCACTAGGGGTTTTTTAAAATATTTTTATGCAGCTCGGATAAAAAAGCTCATCTACAAAAAAATTAAAATGTTATAATTTTATGTAACAGATTCGTTTCATCCCAAAATTACCAGTCTTGGCAAATTATCGAATTAACTAATAGCATCTAAAAAACTTTAATGGATAGTGTTCTTGTACACATAATTAACATTATTTAAGGTTGTATGAAACTCAAACAAATACGACATAAACAATTACAGCGAACAATTTCCTTTGCCCGAACTCATTTTCGATACAAAATTTTCCTGGAATAAAAGGAATAAAAACTTGTTTGAAACTATATGTATTTGTAAGAGAATGTCGTGTAAACCGGAAACTGCGGGAAAACTGGGAAATTGATTTTTAAAGCTTATGTCGTTTTCAGATTAATAATATGTAGTTTTTCATTCTTATTAATAATTCATCTGTGACTTTGAAATTCGACTCGAATACAAGCATTATATATTTAGTGCGGAAGGTGGAAATTGCTACTTTTGAAAGAGTTGTTTGCTCAAATTTGTCAGTCCTCAAATCGATGGATTGTGCAGTAAAAAATGAAAGATCAACTAACGAAAACTTTTTGTTAGGTGTGAACGGATTTTATGATTAACTCGAAACAGTGGTTAACAATAGTTCATTGAAAAATGATGCGTTTCGGGTAAACTGGGTAATATTAGTTTTCCACGCCTTTTAACTTCAATTGAGATGAAAACCGTTCTAAAACAGCAAATTAAATTTCATTTTGATCAGATTTCGTTTTATATTGTTACAAATCATTTATAAAAAACGTTACAATATCTTAACGCTTCCTCCGTACATTTTTTTGAATGATTATCAAATAAATGATTTTGAAAATATCATTTTTATGCGAAGAAACATTCCTTCAAACTGAATATAAATAAGTTACATTTTTTTTAATCGATTCTAAATTGTCTTAAAATGATTGGTGTAACCAAATGGACCCACTCATAGAAATTAATAAAAAAAGCGTATATAAAAGTGTGGAATTATCGCGCTTCCTTTTTTATTTGGTTCTCTCACTTTTCTTCACTCCTGTTCTTGAAAATTCTAAAAATCGTGATTCATATAAGAAAACAAGAATTATAATTACATCGAGGAAACTGTGTTGTCAAAATGGCTAATAAATAAAATTGAGCTTTGAATGAGTAACATTTATTGTTAGTTTTTCATTGATTTTATACTTGTACTTTGTGTAGTGAAAAAATTTGCAGAATTCTGTTTACACTTCATATCAATGAAAACCAGTTAATCATCGAATTGAATGTGATTGAACCAAAAGAATCAATTTTATTCATTGAATGCATTTTTATATTATACATAAATAGAAAAACTTTTCTTTCAACATCGATCCAGTCAATCATGAGTAAATTTTTATTCTCAATATATTCAATGGGATAACAATACCTCGAGGCAATACCGAATTACCTCAAAGTTGTAATTACTCTCTTTGACTCTTTCTTTCATTGATTCCTGCACATATAGTTATATACTACAATAAGTTCGCACATATAAAGAAGAGTATATACTTTCATTTCAAATTACGTCAAACTTGTAACGCTCACAAAGTGAAATAAAACGTGTTATTTAATTACACCCATAAAGTATAGTTTCAAATGAACAGGCGTTTAATTCATGTAATTTATTTTTTCTGGAACTTAATACTTCATTACTATATTTACACAAAGCTTTGCCTTTTCTCGGTTAAAAAAGTCTGCTATTTCACCGACATTGTTGCACAGAATATGTTAAAATATACATCGCGTTTTTTTCAGACGTCAAGAAATCATCGCTTTGACTTGCCACCATAAACATAGTCTTGCGGCAAAAAATAAATAAATGAAATTTCTTTTGTCGTAAAGTTGCATTTTTGAGAATAAACTGAGATTGTAAGATATTGTTGAACATGTAGAATCTAAAATATATTTTCTTGAGAGTCTTTTCTTGACTATATTCAAGACACTCCGAGTTAGTCGACCATGTCCAACTTTTATATGAATCGTACACGTCAATTGACTTTTTCAATAAAATCTACGCGAATGTCCAAGCGAACGAAACAGACGAACACGTATATCGTAATACTTTAAAACTGTTTAAAAGTGTTTAATGCATTAAACACTTGTGAATATAAATTCCTTCTGCGTATAATAAATCAATGTTTCTTTCTCAGATATTTTTCTTGTCTATAGAATTTGTTTTCAAACTCAAATGAATTTATAACCGAAGAGAGTGCATTGTGAAAGTTCTTGTTATTTAATCATTTTGTTAGTCGTATCTGTCGATGCTGATTGTCCTCATGACAATTTTATAGCGCATTGAAAACGAAATTTTCAATGTCCTCTGATATAACTAATTTAGATCCAGATACCCTCAGACAAGTTTTCGTGACCTTCATACTGGAGCAAAACCCTTTTAAGTCTGTCTGAATAATATGAGCTGATATATATCAGGCATTACCACTTAACTTAGAGATTTAGGATCATGAAGTTTTAGTTATCAAAGTCTTGATTAATATTCATTCGGTTCATTTTTGGAGTAGAAGGAAATTTATGACAAACTATTAACAATACGAAATGAACGAAACTTTTGCCACCTTGTTTTATAACAATCATTACGCTTTTGCCCGAGTGGCTGTTATCTTATAATATAAGCGTAAACATTATATCATAAATAACACGTATGACTTTATGAATGAAAACAGTTATTTCAAGTGATTTCAAACTTTGCTCTATTCAGTGTGCGACTCATTTTCTTATCTTCTAGTACAATTTCTATATCTCTATGTTTTCAAACTATCATAATTTGTTAATGAATGGGACCATTACATTAATGAACTTAAGATTTTTCTGCGTCAAATTTAAACAATACCCTTTTTACAACAAGTTACAGAAAAAAAGTTATTCACTTGATTTAATTTTAAACAAAGCGCGAACTCGATCGATTGTACTCATTCAGATGATTTCGTAATATTAATAATGCAAAACTTTGTTGACAATTTTTCTTTTAATATTCAAGAGCGAACGCCAACGGAAATTCAAATGATTCATACTTCTTTAAACAAATTGAACATTGTAAGATAAACAGCAACGATTCATTTTCAATTAGGTTCAATCTATACTGTATTAAATTTTACAAACAAACTATATAAATTGTAACGTAGTTCGGCTAGAGGGACGAATTGTGAGTGGTTAAATAATCAAAGTTAAAGCTTAAACTGTTTGTGAAACTAGTTTGAGTTAAGTCAAGACTCGATTCTTATTCAACAGTTAATTATAGTTTGAAAATTATACTGAGGTGAATCAGAAATTACGGACTATCCACGGCGATTTGAAATCGTCTGAAAATGTTGAGTGCCGGTGATTGAAATGTAGGGTGGAGTAGAAAACGTGAAGCAAAAACGTGTGTGCCTCCTAACCGAAACGTATCGTTATTGAGATCATACATGGTGGTGTATGATTATGAATATGGTAATTTTGAGCATTCATGAGCATGCTGAACGCATCCAGGACAATCGTTGTAAATTTTGATTAACATGTTTTTACCACGTTCATGTAATTTTTATCATTGAATAAAACACAACAAGTCTATGTACAATAAGGAAGAGAGAGAGAGAGAGAGAGAGAGAGAGAGAGAGATAGAAAGTAGTGTAAAAACATTCGTACTGTACAGTGTCATCTTTTTTATGGCTTGTGGAAATATGAACAAAAGAGCTGACGTTTACGATCCACTATGCTAGCCACTACCCTTACTAATGTGACAAGACCGTTTATATCCACTTCGATAATGGCAACTGTAACAGCTAACACCAGTAGCTGAAAAAGGTGAAACAAAATACCACCGTCGGGCCTCCCAGAAGATATATACTTATTAAAAATATGCGGATTGGATACAGCCTCAGGCTTTTTCAACTCATACAAATTCCAAACAAGGGATAATTTTCGTAGAACACGTCGAGAAAAATGTTATCTCGGCTCTCATAATTTTCGTAATACTGTTGTTTACATTGCATGGGTTATGAGCACGTTGAAAACATTTCTATTTGTTTCAACATCCAAAGCAATGTATACAAAGTATTAAACAAACATCAGAGTGTTCCTAGAATAAATTCAACATCCCATTTGACCATTGTTTTATTTATTATGATTAATTTCAACTTTCAGAGTAATTTCATTGAAAGCGTGCTTTTCCATTAGTTCATAACATAGGAATGCAATTTTTTTTATTTCAGCAGAAATTATAATGCAAATAATTGTTATTCACACATTACAATTGATATAAAAACAGAGTTGGGATAATATAGGAGTGAAAATTTTGCACGCCTGTCTATATTGATAATTACTTCTACGAAATTACATTCAGGGTTAAGCTTATCTAGAATTCGGGTAGAGGCAGGCTTTAGTTTCATTAGCCAGCCTAATCAGGCCAACATGGTCATGATCGGTAACGCCCTATCGAATTTCTCTACCGAGGAAAAGGTTAGCGAAGAAAAGGCGAGCAAATTTGATAGCCATACACGTTTTATTTGCACGAGGGAGATTGCATAATCTAATTTAGCACTCTATAAGTGGGTGTTGAATATTCATCATAAGACAACGTTTTGATTCGGTTCGGGCAGGAAAAAAACCTGCGAGTCCTTTGAGGCGAGCTTTCGAATAAAGAATTTCATTTTGCTGACACTGTTCTCTGATCATGAAAGAATGTCTTTAATGAAACAAAAGTCTTGAAATGGTTATAACGAAATATTAAAGGCGCGTAGAAACTATGTCATTTGATGGTGAGAAAAAATATAGTTCGTGATTTATTCGAAAAAGCCCAGAGATAAGAAAGGATATTCTTGAAAAAGTTTCGAGGGCTTGAATTGCATTTTTTTGTACTCGAAAATCTCATTATTTTACATTCTACGACACTAAGTTTAATACAGTGTAAATGACACCAATTTACAATTTCGTCAAAGTCTACTTGTAACGTTTTCGAGTCTGCTCGGTTATTAACTCTGACAAAGAATTCAGCATCTTCGGCATAAATGAGCATCTTACAAAAGCCGAGATTGCGAAGCCCATCTTGTTGATAAACAACGTAGGATGAGTTTCTTGCTCCCGCACAACATCACAGGAACGTCACATTCATCTGATAGGTTGTCTTTAATAGTCATACGGCTTATTTACTTTTGCACAAAGATGGAATAAATGGAACGAAATGAACCTGTCCTTTGGAATGAAAATTCTCAAAAACAATTCATTTAGACGCACAAGAAAATGGAAATGCGAGGTACAAGTTTGTTATAAGTGCATAAAGAAAATAGAACGCACATAGTGGAATACATTACTGTTACTTCTGCAAACATTGTAGATTCAAACCACAAATGATAAAAAATATTGAACGACATTTATATATCGCAATAAATAGAAACAAAATACAATCGATTTAAGGTATAGTGCATGTCATAGAAAAAGAGGGACGCAAAATCATGATAGAACTCGATTGAAGTAAATTGAAGTGGAATGAAACAGCAAATTAGAATCAAACGTCGAATTAGTATTTGTGTATTTATGTATGTATATGTATGAAAAGAGCGGTGCAAAAAGAACGCCTTTTTCATGCATCATATTACTCATTGTGAACGTGCATATGGCCGAGATGATACTTGTAAAAAATATATGATAAGGAACTATTTCCCGACGAATTCATTTGCCTGATACATTCATTTCAAGTTCTCAAGAATCGACTTGAAAAATGAAAAATTTCGTCTTTACCGAAATTCCATTTAAATTTTTGTACATTTCCATCGAATGGAAAAAAAATCCGATAAGCAATTTTATCGAACAAATCGGATTTTTATAGACATTTCTGATCAAACGTTGATTAGAATTTACGTTTGAGAAAATTTGTTTCGTTTCATTATTCATTGTTTGTTTCAATTTCTGTTTGAAAGGTCAACGGTTAGTTTCAATTTTGGACGATTAGACCCGCGGGTGTTTGGAAATCACACAACTAGAAACGCACGATACTAGAACAATGTATTGATTTTTTTCACAACATATCCGCACGCGTTATTGCTCGTCCTAATTATTTCACGTAGCTTCTTTTTCTATACAACCCTACTCGTTCAAATATTCAATATTTATTCAAAGTTGTTTGAATAAAGAATGATTTTATGTTCCATAGCTAAACAAAAATTTGTTTGCCACGCAAACAAATATAAACATTCATATTTCTGAAACGTTTGTTCTTTCGTGTGTTTGGGCAACAACGTAAAAGTTGAAGCTATTACTCAATATTTACACTTTGCATATAATAAAATATTGAACGTAAAACTATATCGAGATTATGTAACAGAAAAACGCAAAATTCTGCTTTTTGCAAATAGAAATGTTAGTCGTGATACATCTATCGTTTGAGCATTCTGAAAAATTGGCTGTTTACCGAGGGAATTGTGCCGGCGTGTGACATTTTGGCACGACTTCTTAACTTCCTGAGTGAAGTATTTAAATATATATGCCGTACGTATGTGGTATATCGCAGATTATAGATATATATATGTAGGTATTACGACAACTCATTCTATATCTTACTTGACAACATAAAACCAAGAGAAAAATTACCCACGACTTTATCAAGAAATTCATCGAGATGATGAAATATTTAAATTTGGTCGAAACAAAAAATGAAACTGCACAAAAGTGGAAACAAGAATTTATCTGATAACATTTTTGTAGGAAAACGTTGTTACTTTTTGAGAGATGCAGATTTCCGAATAACGCCAATATTTGAATATTGGTTTCCTTGGCAACGCCGGATGGTTAAGTTGACTAACGATTTTTGAACGTCGACAAGGCCAGATGAACCGCTGTTTTCATTAAAACAAGGATCAAAATTAAATGGAAGCTGTTATTGTTTCACGAAAAATTGCGTTGCTCGGTTTTTCTTCGCCGCAATTTCATTTTTATGTTTTATTCACAACTTGTTGTCGAAGAAATAATTGAAAAACGATGATTCCAATATCCTCTTTTTTATGAAATATAGTTTTTGCCGGATGATAAATTCGATCCAAGGGCCGCGCAACTTGGACTAATATTATGACAAATCCTGTGCTCTGAGAATCGACCGAACTTTAATTAAGCTCGAAATTGTTATGGTAAAAAGTTTGAGATTATTTAAGTTGGATATTACGCAGTCGATATATAATGAGTATTTCGGAAATTTGAATATGTGATGCGACGTCTTTGTTGGGATATTTGCCAAGGAAAACTTTTGACGGACGCTGCCTCCCGACGATTGACATTTCACGCGTACAACTTCACAACTATAGAACCTTTCTTAACTAACCGTTTTGATTGGAACTTTTGTATAGAAATTCCAGCAAATTGTTTTCAGTTAAAATTTTTTCAGCTTTATTATCGACTGAATGGAAATATTATTTTAATGGGTACGCTACAAAAATTTGTTCCCAACAAGTTACGGATAACTTTCAATATTATGTACATTGTATTAATCAACTAAATAAAACGTGAATGCGAATTTTACATTTGAAACTAGAAGTTTATTTCTAAAGGCAGAAAGTTTAGAACAAGTGAACCGGAAAATCCGATAGTATTGGGACCGGAATTCGAACCGAACCCGAAATTTGTAAAAGCTGGACCAAATAAAAATTGGAACTGACACTTACAGAAAGTGTAGCAAAAAAGTAGAAAATATAAACTAAAACCGTTAACGCAAAATAAAATATGCCTGCTTTAACATTATAATATTATTATATTTTAATATTGAGATGCGAAATAGGCTTCATTATAAAACGCTAAATACAGTTCCTGGAAGTTCAAAATTGTTATGTTATTAACGATTTGCTCGTTAATAAATTAATTTCAGATTTACGTTCTCAAATACCTTGATTACAGCTTATACCTAATTACTTCTCGTAAACTTTTCAGTGATAATTTTTTATAATCGGATTGGTTACCTTTTATTACTGAGATTTATCTTTTTGAGTTGAAACTTGTTAAAAAAAAAGTTAATAAACCATCAATCTCCCCATTGTCCACGTTTTTTTCTTATCGATGATTATCCACTCAAAGGCGGAAAAACGATAGCTTTCATTTTTATCGATTAAAAATATGCTAATGAGGAACTTTATAATCGATCCGTAGTATAAAAGTTGGTCACATTAAAGAATGATACATTATCTTTATCCCGTGTCTTTATAAATCGTCTTCTTCGAGTCCAATTTACATAAGATAATTTAACAAAGGCAAACATTTTTTAAGATTTACTCTAGAACTTGTAATTAGACTGTGCAAAGATTTTCGATTGTTTTTTACCATCGCCATTAATTAATTTTACAATGGCATAATTCCATGAAAAAATACTTCAATCCTTTTTAGTACTGCAACAAAATTTTGTAATCTATAATTTAAATACACTTTTTGTTAAAAATAGTATTACGGAATACATTTGAAGTGAAGGTAATTATGTAGAATCTTCGTGATATTACAGTACATGGAGTTTGTTCCTGAAGAAAAATACACCCCTAAGTACAATAATTGTATTACAAGAAATAAACGAGGGAGACAATTTTCCCCTCGCTAATTTCAGAGTTGGAAAGCGTTTTGAATAGGAAATACGGTTAGAAGCGTGTACATAAATTTTGCATTTCTACATCTCGTGATAAAAAGAATTGGAAGCAATTGTCATCGCATTAATAAAAGCATGAAAGATTATTATCAGTTCAGCTGTCACAATCAGATAACCGATTTGATTAAATATAAACTCTTTTTGCAATGAACAAATCATTTGATCGAATCAGCGAATGCGGGACAGTCGTTTTATTTGATATGAAATGATGGTATAGACTGGTAATATAGAATTAAGTCCTAATCAGATTATTGTTTTGAATCGACATATGTGCAGAGGCGTAAAACTTGTGTACCTTCAATTTGACACGTGTTGAATGAGTAATTTTGCGCTGTTTTCCCATTAAAATGACACGATTATTTCTGTATACAATGCGTGTACAATCGCCCATATTTTGCTTACCGTGGCAGTTAAAACAAACGAGGCGCTTTCATTCTTCGTTCAGTACTTTTTTTTATAGTCTTTCAAATCGAATATTTCACTTTCGAAAAGAATAATCAGTTTGCGATGTGCATTTCAAAAATATAATTCACATGCTCACCTAAATGGCACACGGCCAATAACATGGTAGTTGGATGTATGATTTGATTAAATTTCAACTATAAATCTCTGTGCAGAATCGGCGCATCGAGAATTAATATAATGATAACAAACATTTTTAGGATTGAAAAGGAGATACTTGTTGCGTTGCGATTTGACTTGATATTTAATATAAGATAAGACAATTTTTTAAATGTGAAAAAGCAAGGCTTGTTTTACTTGTATGAAAATAATCAATCTCCATTCTTTTGTTTTCAGGATACGCGCCAGAAAAGTATTCAAAAGGTGCTCCAACCAAATGTGAACATGAGCGCCTTCAGATTATCTATATGGATTGGAAGTATCCTTACACTGACGTTAATCAATAATGGTAAGGCATTTTTATAACAATAAAATTTTATTAGAATAATCCTGTTGAAAAATCATCCTCATTTGATATTCCAGTTGAACAAGTGAAAAGTGAACTAAACATAGAAGGAGAAAAAAAATATCTTTATTCGAAGAAATGCAAAATTTAAGTTGAATTCTGAAAACAATATGACAAAAAAGTAAAATTAGCGCCGGTTAAACATTATTAACTCGAAATGAATAATTCCTAGTTTCATGGTATTAGTAGACAGAGTTTCCTATCGAGTTTATTTTATCTATCTGCTGTACTGAATTAGCACCAGTAGTCGTATTGATTATACATTTTATATCCTAAAAATAATACTTATCAAGTAACAGTGTGGTATATTATTCGGAGTTGTAATTGACATGCGGATTGAAATTCTGAAATTGGCCGCGTCTCGTTGAGCAAAAACAAAATTATGAAGTTCAACTTTATTTAAAATTAATATTGAAATACACGCGATTTCGCAGTTACGCTGGTTTAGTTATTTGACGTTTCTGTTAACGGTTTAATTGCACTTAAAACTTAGTGACCAACAGGTAAAAACAATCCTTAGTACAGCCGTTTATTTCCAGTGTAAGATATGGTTGGACATTGCAATCGTAGTATTTGTCTTCTAAGAACTATGAGGCTATATTTTCTAAACCATCTTGAGACCGAGGATATACACATTGGTGAACATAACTGGAAACAAAAATTGTTTGCTCTTTCAACACGTAAATACTGTTCACGAAAATGTAGATTTCAGAAATTTCGAACTCGATGACTAAACAAACGGAAATTATGATAAGATTGAAAAATAAATTACGTCAATTTTAATTAAACTTAAAGTGTTGAAAACTTGACGACGACGGTAGAAATTGTTTATTGATCCGGAAGAGAGCAGCAAACACTCTTCGACTTTACATTGAATCGACAACGACGACAGAATTCGGATTCAAAATATTTGCCCACACATTTATAGCTAATTCTAAAAAATCTAACCTTTTTTTAAAATCAGTTCAGCCATTATAATCGAATTGAAATTCCAATTGACTTAACAGGATTTTGCGAATCGCTCCCGATCAGAATAATAACTGATAACTCAGGCAATATAAAATAAATGAATGTTCAAATAACGCGAACTATAATTTATGATACCTCTGTTTGCTAAATTGATTGCATCAGACAAGAAATCGTAGTTTTTTTTATGTAAAGAAGTAAAACAATAATGCATCATTAGAAATTTCCCAACAGATAACTCACACCACAGCTTAACATGCTTTTATGTATGTATAAGGCTTGCGAGAATTGTCATGATTTATAATACATGAACTCCGACCTACAGTCCGGCTGTTTTTCGTTGAAATGCGAAAAAATGAATAAAAAGTCACAGAGAACTTCAAGTAACTTTAGTTTCTGACTCTTTTCAAATAATTATAACTGACAGGTTGATAGAACAGTTTTACAGGATAAAGCTTTGAGTAAATTTCAAAATTAACTGCTATACTAAATTCATTTGATAATTGAAAAAAAAATTAAATGAATTAAAAATAAAAACTACGGACTTTAACGAGACTCGACTTTGAACAACATTACACTGTGATATGAGATGTGTTCGTTTAATTGTAAAATAATAATCTGAGGGTGTGTTTCCGATTATTGAATCAAACGAATTTCAATAGCGATTCCGGTTTTTTGTCTTTAACAAACTCGTATTATCATTCAATGAAACGCTGCGAGTAACTAACAAAACAAAAGAAAATTGCTTTGTCCGTGGGTAACTAAATACAATGTTATTGTTCGGTTATATTCGATTACAATAGCTAAGGTCGAGCTGCATTATATTCTATCCAGAAGTCACTTTTTCTCAGTCAAATTTCGTTGCACTTGTAGCTTATTATTTACTGAAAGAAATTCTGATGTTTAATTTGAAACTTGTTAGTCGAAGTTTCTGAAGCCTGATTAAGCTTTTGCTGTTGCAAACAAGTCTAGTTTCTTATATTACATTAGTTGTGGAATATTAGTTTCGGTTCATCTGATTTGACATCTAATAAACCAGTGAACTCGGTCAAACATGAAAGCTTGTTTTACACGTTTTGAGTAATTATTTTAATGGGTTCACCACCGGTGTTAGATATACAAAAGATCTGTTTAATCTTATCAGCTTGAGTAAATTCAGTTCAACATAAAAAATCATCCAAGTCCTGGAAAGTCAAATAAGAACTTACGCCATTACTTTGAAATCAAGAGAAATCTGAAAACTGATCTAACATGATGAACATTCCTCGGAATCGCGTATGAAACTAGGAAACAATTTTATTGTGCATTGTAATACAATCAAGATTATATTAGATTTCTCGAGAAAGTTCATTCTTCTATTGCCGTTGATACGTACTACTTAAACAGTAGTTTAGGTCAATGTACGTATTAACAAACCGTCGCTAGCAAAGATGTTCTTAAAATATCGATAAGTGAAATAATCAATAAAAAAAACTACATCTTGCAATTAAAAGTTCATCTCAGTAACCTTGCCGAGAATAAATGTGTTTCCTGACTTTAATAAGATGCATCGATTGCTAGATTCAACTTTGTCAAGGAGAGGATAAAAAACTGATTGCAATTTCATTTCAATCAACTAATGTAACTTTTTAAGTTTACATTTTTTGATACTCTTTAATCTAATTTGAAATCGTTTGTTCTGTTTCAGCTATTTACTGCTATTGTATGTTGCACGGTGAAGTTGGAAAATATTCAGATGTTTATCAAAATTCATTGGATGAAGTAGTACATACGGGGCCTTATTTTGATAAATCTGCCTCCAAAAATGTCACAGCTATGCTGGGCAAGACAACATACCTAAACTGCCGTGTCAAGAATTTAGGCAACAAAACAGTAAGTTTCGTTTGATAAATTCATTATATCACGTTACATCACAATTAATCATATTTAATAATGTGTTTTTAAATTCTTTATCATGTTTCGTACAAAATTTTATATAAAATATTGCATTAAATAATTACAATAATATAAGTATAAAATTGAATCCATCATAAATGATCATAAAAACTGTCTTATTTGATGAAGCATTTCTCTTAATTTAATCGGGTCACTAATGGCAACAAAAACGGCATGTCTCATTTGATTATCGCCATTTTCAATGGATATCAGCGTTATATCGGCAAACACGATACGAACATCAGATTCATACTGTTTTTTTTTAATTTATTGATTACCCTTTAGCAGGTTACTTCACCTTGCCAATAAACTTTGAAATTAATTTCTAAGGTGGGTTTCGTCGTGCCTGATACCGTTGATTCATCACTCTGCCGAACTTTATTATTATAAATATTATTTGTCATTGAGATTTAGTGCGACTGAATACTATTAAATAACAAAAAATTTTTCCTACGTTTAAAGTTTTTGGGGCATAAAAAAACCAAATAATTCTTTGTTAGGAAAAATAAAGAGTAAAATGCATGTCATTTAGTTTTATGAAAGCTCGTTAAATGACACAGCTAATCGAGGCGCGTATCTTGCACTTTTGGCCACCATAGCCATTCATTATCATTGTACTGAAAGAAATTTGATACGGTTGAGATAGCAATTCTAATAGCATAAATATTCTGCTATTTTTTGATATGTTTAAAGGGTATTAAAATTTTCATGCATATTCAGATAGTTTTTCGTTCCATACGCCGCAGCTGGTAGCAAAAAATTGCGCAATTTATATTTTCGACTTCAAAATAAATTCATTAATTTGTTCCACCGAGACTTTGCAATTTTAATGTGCGTAGCTGCGAATGTACGATCACGCCATCAATCAAATTAATAATACACGACTGCTTTTGTATCAACGCTGGTTGACAAACTTTTTAACATCGAGATTGATCCTTTTTTTTTCTAGATGTATCATGATAATCATCAAGTGTCATGGGTCCGGCATAGAGACATACATCTACTCACGATTGGAAGCTATACGTATACGAACGACCAACGGTTTCGTGCAATTCACAATGTTCATTCAGACGACTGGACGTTACAAATAAAGTACCCGCAACATCGCGATAGTGGCATTTATGAATGTCAAGTTTCAACAACGCCACATATAAGTCATTACGTACATCTCAACGTAGTTGGTAAGAGTTTCAAATCAAAACTTTGTGTTGTCGATCAGGAAGATACAAATTTTTTGTTTTCGTTTGTTAAACATGTTATCAAGTTTCATCAAGTGAATCAACTGCTCGGTTGATTTGGCGCGACATATTTTGTACTTTTCATACGTAAACACAAATAGAAAACTAGTTCGAAATTGTAGTTGAAGAAAAATTGATCCCAATTAAAAGTAAAACTTTCATTGCCACTTGTGGACTTTCTTTTCGTTGTTGATTTATAAAGTTCGTTGATTCATTCTTACCACCAGTGCTTTCAGTTAGGTAAAAAAAAATGATTTTTTTGATTCGTCAATATCATCAAAATATATCTTTCAAAACTACTTCAGAGAAAACTGTAACAAAATTTGCAATTAGCAACGTTGGAAAGGCAAACTTTATCCAATATGAGTTGCCATAGGATTCCTTTTCAGTATTCTCTTGTGTGCATGCACATCAAAGAAATGCACGATATCCCGGTAACATTTAATTGCAAAAACTCACACGACAATTTATTCAATATTCTGCAAGAATTCAAACATTTTTCCGATTGTACAAAAAAAGATGTATGTATTTTTTTTTGTTTAGAAAAGAAAAGTTCTTTGCTATGATTCTGAGCTCGGTTCACGAGATTAAAGAATTCTGTTTGATGAGACTCGGTAGAGAATTATCGAAGCAAATTCTTTAAAATGAATCTCGTGTTCAAATACTATTTATGAAAAATTCCGGATATATATATCGACATGCAGTCATACCAAACGATTCCTTCACTCGCATTCCCTCTATACATTTTTGCACTGTACGGGAGAAGGGGGATCACTGCGCCATCTCGCCAGAAGGCTGTACCTATTAATGGAATGATAATATATTTTTAGGGTGCTCAAACATTCTCGAATATCGATCGCTTTTTTAATCATTATCGTAAAACAAATTATTTCGCAACGACTGAAAGCTCCATAAATCTTAATGTTATCTTTGTTCCAACCATATTATATGAAAACGAACGCTTTTGCACGCATTTTTTACTCATTCGTATTGTATTCGAATTATAAAGGATTATAAACAAAGTAAATTACCCGTTTGAATACAAAAATTATAGTTTCATCAAATATACGTTTGATGAATTTCACTTTGAGCAAGAATGAAGCAGCAAACAAACGATATAGTATATTAGCGTTCAATATTAAAAATGCTTGTCTTTGGCAAAAGACGGGTTGAATTTATTGCTGTACTGATATTTGGTTACTGAGGGAAAGAACATAATTAAGGTATAATGATGATTAAAATTAGAATAGAAACACAATTGAAATGTAAATCGCACGAGTCTTTTGTTTTACATAAAGTCTTTCTTTTTTCCGAAAAAAACGTAAGTGGATAAAATGTACATTTAGTTCTCCACGGGTAATTTTTTATTAAAAACTCATGAGTCGAAAAACAAACTAAGAATGTAACAGACGGCTAGAAAATTAATAAAGTCGAGCATTGTTCAAAATGCTCGCTTTAATTTTTCACGGCAGGGTATCAAAGCAAAAATTGACTTTTTTGCATGATTGAAGTGAAGTGGACACTATATATTTTTTGTGGTACTTTTTTTCTATCAAGGAGTACTTATGATGCTGACTTTTTAATTGATTCGGTAGTTTTTAGGCGACGTTTTCTAATATCAGTAGGATGAACAAAAGCGCAAAAATTTATCACAGGAGTCGAGAGATGAAATTAAAACCTATAGATATGAAGTTCTGTAGTCAATTTTTTTCGGATAACATTTTATTTTTCCGGCCACAACACGTAGTAATTACAAAAATCGTTTCAATATATCGTTTCCTTTGACAAAAGTCACTATGGAAAGTGTAAAAAATTTTCGTTGCTTCAATTATGCAAAATAAAAATTGTTGCTTTGGTGTTCTCCTTTAATCAGACAAAATTTACGAAGAGATGGATAAAATGTTTTTAAGATTATGAACAATATTAATGAACAAAAAAGACCAGCTTCTCTGAATTCAATGTCCATTCTTTCTTTCTGGTGAGAATGAATGACTTGGAACATACTTTCTCTAAACGTGTTGAGTAAGGGGTTCTGTAATTTTGAGGACTACGAAACAACACCTAATTTGCAACAATTGAAACTTCGCCGTTGTTGGAGGGTTTAAATCGTTGAAATTCTAATGAAGATAATGAAAAAGAAACAGCAATAGATGAAGACAACTAAAAGAATATAAGTGAATTAACGAAAACAAACTAACAATAAGCGTAACAGCAACCCGCATACTTTCAAACTCGACTAACTGCCGGTTGAAAACCAGCATATGAACAATAACGAAGAGACACCTAAATCAATTTGAACGTCGCAAATGACAATTATGCATTCAAGTTACTTATCAATTATTTTGACGTTTTGTTCTCGAAATTGTAAATGGTAAATTTTTCAATGAATTATTTAATCAGTACAAATGACTTCTGTCTCTTGAAATTGAATTTCAGTTGGCCGAGCAGTAGCGAGCAATTTTGTAATCCATTATTCACATTTTCAGATGTTCTCTTATTTTTCTGTTTATCTTTTTCCGTCGCAGTTAATCGATTACAACCGAGTGTATGTCTCTTTACAGAACCTATGACAGAAATTTTTGGCGAGCCCGATTTGTACATCGACCGTGGAAGTACAATCAATCTGACATGTGTTGTGTTACACAGCCCAGAGCCACCAGCGTATATATTTTGGAATCATAACAACGCGGTAAGATTTCACAAAGGACGATTCTTCAGATCCAACGTTTTTGATCCGTTAATGCACGTTCTGCGTGAGCTATCAAAAGTCACTTGTTTGACGTTTATTTTTATTTCAAAACCAAACGGGTAATTAATTGAAGCATGCTTTTATAATCTGACAATAGAGAAAAGTAGCGTGTCGCGTTACAAAAATGCCAAATACCGAGCGAACGAAAACAATTGTTCTATATAGTTGAATGATAAAACACGATCCCTGTTTTTTGCAGATCATCAGTTACGATTCTACGAGAGGTGGTGTTTCCGTTTTAACAGAAAAGGGCGACAGCACAAAAAGTTTTTTATTAGTTCAGCAAGCAAAATCATCGGATTCGGGTCAATACACGTGTAATCCTAGTAATGCTCAACCTAAATCGATAACGGTGCATGTATTAAATGGTAAGTGATCCTTTATGCGTTTGTAAATATTTTTGATCCTATGCCCGATACTTCCGACGTTAAAATCGTATTTGTCTTTTTTGCGAATCAATAGTCCTTCTATTTCTCGTAACAAAAAGGGATACTCGAACGGTCTCTCTGACTTTTACAATTTTAGTTTTGACATTTCTGACTTCAACTTTTTTGTCTTAACAAACTCCATTCTTTGGATAATGCAGTGCTATTCAAAACTTGGCACAATTCTATAACTCTGGCAGACAAAAGAGAATGAATAAACAAAAATGGATAACTTTTTTCCCGCTATTATCGAATTCATCTGTAATTTTGAGATAAACTATTGTTATATCTGGAATAAAAACATAAATTTTGTATTGTTAGTGTGGTCTGATTAGAGATTAATGTTGAATAATAATGTTCCGGTTATTACAATGAGTCAATTGGACATTAGTTTCAGAATAACAGATTAGATAAATTTGATTTACAGGTGAACATCCTGCAGCCATGCAGCATGGCGGTCAAGCAAAGCAGCCTAGAATATATTCACTTCTTCTCTGCCTGTGTCTCATACTTTGCTAACAAAGCAGACGGTAATCTTTCTATACCAATTGATCCATCATCATAAAATAATATGGTACATGCAAAAGAGATAGAAAACATAACATGATAACATTATTCGTTATTTATTCTTTTTAATGACATGATTTATTGTAATATAAAGTTATGAGACTATTTGCTTTATTAAAATATTAATTTTATACTTGAATGTATATTTAATGAACTGTTTCTCGAATATTATATTAAAGAAAATGTAGACTTATATCTATCAATGACTGTTATATAATACATTGTAATATAATATATGGATAAATTGTGATTAAGGAGAGTATATGTTATTGTGTGTGTAAGTTAATGTGTACATGACTAAAAAACTTTATTGATGAACAAAGAAAACTAACTATACGAAGAAATCATGCCACTGTAACCGTATAAAAGAATAAAATAAATGAACTGTATAAAATACTGTTTTGGGTCAATTGATTTTTTTAACCTGGAACTTGGACGGAAAAAATCAAATGTAAATCACAGGCGTATATAAATAGTCCTCTTAAAGTTCTTTTACTGTAGATTTATCTAATTCTATAGAGTATTTTAATTTATTTACTCACATTCGTACTAAACTCAAACTTAATAAATGAACTGTTAATTTTATATACTGTTAGGAAAAGCGAAAATACGGTACAAGATTTATTTTAAATCATTTTTATATTCTAAACAAAATTCATCATCTTTGGTTAGTACTAGAGAATATTATATGAAAATTGGTTTTCTAAGTGAAGTGAGGATTGACAACTAAGAGAAGCCGCAAAATTAAATTTTTAAAAAATATTTTATTTCGTTCACTCAAAAATAGTTGGCAAAATCAATAAAACTTCAACATTCTCATAGATGTAATAATATAAACAGATAAAACAGATTTTTCTTATTTTAACAACGCACTACAACTATCACACATTTTTAACCTACTTCATGTACTTCATGTGCCAGTACTTGTCATCAAAATACAAACGGTCCCATAAATCGATTCGCAAGTGTGAACAAGCAACAAATACATACATATGTAAGAAATCGTATGAGCTCATGTATAAAAGATAAACATCTTGTCAATATAATAACGGGTTTTAGACATTTCGCCAAATCAAGAATAACTTTTTTGATTCATCACTTGGTAATTGCGAAAAATAAAATGAAAAACTCATTTTTCAGACTCAGCATACAAATATAGAAATTATCTTGTTCTACACAACCTATCACATTTTTATTGATAGCCAGAGTTTTAGAGTAGAATTTGTAAATATAATTGATTGATTACTTTTCTTCAAAAATTTTTATGCAAAATGTTTGTATATTAGAATTTGTTCGCGTGTTATTTTAATAGGATGTGTAAAATTTCTTTAGATATTTTGTGAAAATATTTTCACAATAAATAATTGTTTAATAAAACCAATATTGACAATGGAAAAATACAGTTGTTGTGCAACATAAATAGCTAATGCGTTTGAGTATTTTAGTATGTATCGAACAATTCAAAACTGATACTTTTTTAGTCATATATAGAAATCTACAGACATCTCGTTAAATATATCATTTCAAAACCACCTCAGCTAATTTCGAAGTTACAAAACATGTTTCATTAATTCCGTGCTTAATAAACATGTATCAATACTGATTCACCTATTCAGGTAATGCGATAAGCCGTAGTAAGAAATGAATTACTTCATACTTAACTGACGACAATGGTGTGAAATAACATTTTTTCATGAAATTGTTTAAATTTGTTCCTGCCGCAGTAAAATCGACGAACAATTTAATCAACTTATTTTATAATTTTTAACATTTTTGTAGAGTAAGTCAGTAAGTAAAGAATTATCCGTTTTATTAAATTTTTTGTTACGGCCAAAATGAGATATCGTATAACACTAAGCGTATCACCAGATTTGTACGAGGGCGAGGAGTAAAAAAAGTAAAACGAAGAAGGAAAAATTACACGGAAGAAAAATTGTTTAGCCGAATTGATTGAAAAGTTTTGGCTCATAGCGGGGAAAACGAAAAAAGTTAGAGAATTATTTGCATAATGAAGATGTCGTTGGTGCTTGGCATAAAAGTCTAATGGATTCAATAGACTCTTCAACGACAAACGCAAACGTCTTAAGAACGTGTAAACGACTTGTTGTACAACATTCTGACTACGATAAGGTGTATATGCTTTTCAAAACTCTACAAAAGAACTGAGAGTATGAAAGTGTTCACGTAATGACCCTAAGGTTAACTGGGTTCAAAATTCAACGTACAAAAATCTCAAGAACTCAAGCTTTTGATTGGAAGCAAGTCGCGAAAATTTGCAAAGCATCCATTCAATTTCCCAAAACGAGCAGGAAAGGTGCAAGCAATGGTTTTCTTCTGTGGAATCTCGTGAAGTTGATAACTTTGATCATTGCATGTACAAAAAAATACATTGCAAGTTATTCTGGCTTGAGATAGTTGTTGAGATTTTTGTTTGTATTGATATTGAAAACAATTTTCTATCGAAAGTCTTTTCATGGTACTGTAATTTCTGATTTTAAACAAAAAAAAATACAAAAATAACTAAAAAATTAGTAAAAAATTATCATATATATAATAAATAGTGGATTAAATTACAAAAGTCTATATTAAGAGTATTTGATTTTGTGCCTCAAGCTTATAATATATTTGGTAATTAAGATCAATTCTTTTGTTTAGAAAAAAACACCACCAAGTCTCCATTCAGATAAATAATAAATATCCTTTTCATAATACTCTTTTCTGTACGGGACAATAGCTCGAGCACGAAAGGCGCCGACTACAAATATTTGAAAAGAATGTACAAAGTTGAGTTACAGTTGAACAATTAACCAATTGAAGCGTTTGCCATTCCAAACACGTGTTCAGTCCGAAACTCAAGTTTCCTTATAACTAAACTTTTCGGTTGCCACCTTTCACAACTGAGCTATCAATGACAGACAAAACCTTAAGCAAGAATAAAAAGCTATTTTCAAGTTTTACGAGTATCTATAAGAAAAATTAATATTAATTTGTACTTAATTTTCATTTTATCAGTAGAGTATCACATCATTCCAACATTTTCACTGAAAACGTTGATTCTTAGATCGCTTAGAAATGTAAAACCTAGAGCATACGAAATATTGATATCGATTCATCTCTTTTTTCGCCCATTCTTTCTACATGCATTTCATCGAAGGGTTTTGAGATTCTACAAAAATATATGCGTTTTATCTTAAAATTAAGCTTGCACCGGGATGAAACAATTTTACCTAGCAACAAATTCTATCAAATGATCACCGTCGTTTATCACTAATGTTTCGTATTCTTCAAATTTCACCTCGCGGCCATCGATTGGAACGTAACAGACTTGATGATTCGGTTGTATTTTTCCGATATAGTAAACGTCGTTCTTAAATACCCTGCCGATAAACAATGCATGATCATCTTCCGTGACGCCGCCAGGTAGTGCGTTCAGAGGAACACTCCCTTGGCAAGATTTGACCCAACTTACGTATTGCCCACATAATACTTGGAAGGTTTTCTTTTCATGTGATTCACCGCCCCAGGAAATGTCACACACTCCACCTCTGACACTTCCTGGTGTCAATGCGTCTTCGTGGTGCGCTCGACCGATAAATAGACCGTCGTCTGTGGCCATCACTGCATTCGAAGGAAATGGCATCATATCGTCGCAATCTACCCAATAATGTCTCGTATCCAACAATTGATTTCTTATTGCCAAGTATGTCAACTGGTGCGCTGCAAATATTCATAGCTCTGAAGCTTTTAAGTTGATGACGATCCGATGCATCAAAGTAATATATCAAATCATTTTTCAGTTCTTTTCATTGCCCGTTTGTAGTGCTTAGAATTTATACGTTTTTGTACAAAGCGTTTGTGATAACAAATGTGACTACTGATTCAGATATTGCGTATTTGCACATACCTCAAAGAAGTACCATATCAGTGTCTGTAAGTAATGATTACTGAGTTATACTACGAGAGAAATCTTCATCACCGTCCTATTCAGGATGATAATATTTCTAAAATAAGCAAAACAAAAGTAGTTGTGTATAATTCAAGAAATACATTTATTCATAAGTAGCTGTACTCGTCTTTTTTCGCGTGAATATTTTGCAAAGCAATTTGAAGTTCAAAATATTCAAGTTTCACTCGCGTTCAACGAGGTTTAAAGTTACAAGAAATTTTAATTGAATTTTTTTTCGAATACGTTAAATTTCAGTTATTTTTCATTCTACAAGCGAAAATGTAATTAAAAATGCTTAAAGGTTTCAAAAAGTGAGTATAACTCAGTAGTGGTTTTACATACAGACTTCAATTACACCACGAATTAGAACGGTGTGTTTATTTTGTTACACGTTAAACCTTTGATAATGCCATTACATTTTTGTCACATTTTCGTTAAAATTATTGATTATATTGATATATTGTATCTTACCTTCGACCGTCCATTGGCCTGTAGAACCATTTGCTGTTCCCAACCCCAGGAAGTTTATTATAAATGGATTATTATCTTTGTACATTAGAAAAGCACTATCTGCTTCGTATCCTATACTCAGTAAACCATCGTAACACCATCTAAAATGAAATTTGCAAGTGATAATTGCTTTCAATGAGCATTAACGAAATTCAACTATCGATGAATCCGTTTTTTACTGAATTGATGTATTTCGGAACATTAAATCAAACCTTATCCACAGGTCACATCTTTCTTCAGTCGAGAGCATGTCTTTTGTTTCCCTTTCAGCAACATTTCTTTCTCTTCTGTTACGTTTGACAATTGTCATGGTATTATTGCAAGCACCAAATACAATCTGTAAGAACACTTTCAATTATAAAAGTAAATCAAAGAGTTACTATAAATTGTTATTTTCAATGCAACCAGGTATTTGTGATACTTCAAATTACGTTATTGGAATTTGATATGCGGAATAGTGATGACATGATTTTTTAATAAAAAAATTGAGGTGTTACATTCAAACTTGTAATTTATTTACCTCATACATGTTGGAGTCATCTCCTAGGTGTGTACGAAGAGCGACCCTAGCATCATTTGTGGCAGCAACACTCAATATAACTTCTGATCTTGATATTGGGAAGTAAGAGTAATTCAGTCTGTTTGGCGTGTTGATTTTGACTGCGAAATTTTGAATAATAAATGATGAGAATTGAGCTTATCTAATCAGTGATGCATATTTTGATTATACTTTAAAAATGTTTATTCCTATGAAAAAGTAATAATTATCCACAGTTAAAAATGAATAATCCAGAATGAGGAACTTATTTTAATATCAATAGTTTCATTCCAAAACTGTCTAATTCAGAATTTCATGAATAAATAATTCTAGAAGTTTATTCCACCAGTGGTCGATCGATTTTGTATACCAATCAGATGAATTTTTATTATTAATATATTCTTCGAAAACCCGGTTCAAAAAATCGAACCATTTCTCAGATATAACGGTTGGAGTATGCATTCAAACTGTGAAAAATCCTTATTTATCGCGGATTATAAAAATTAATTAAAAATATATTCAATCGTCAAAAAGGATGAAAGTCACATAATTTAGCATCAAAAGGTTTATTACGAATATACAGTGAAGGGAATGTAACGGTACGCGCATGCGTGCAAATATTGTGTCTTCGCTATTATGTGATTTTATCACTGAACTCAGTGATTTGTTTGATAGAGATGGTTCAGTTATTGGGACATTGTGATTGTCGATATGGAAATTCGACAAATTAAATTATCTATTACTAAACGATATTTGGTGTAATTTTATTTCGATCTATTACTATTAATCATCAAGTTATTCAATTTGCCCAGAGGAAACATTTAACACGTAAGTTGGATGAATTGTATCAATTTTATCGTGTCTTTGAGAAATTAATATCCACGGTAGCAATATGTATGACAACAAACTATTGTTTACAAACACCGAATGCAATCAATGTAGATTATTGCGTCTGTCCTAAATCGAGCAGTTTGACGTTTACATCACGTCTTATTTGACCGTTAAACGGTAAATGATTTGCAAATGTCAAAATTGTTTCGTAATAAACAAATTCGTCAGGTTTTGTTATTGTCAGTTAGATTTGATAATATTGTTTCATTTACTTACTACAAGTCATGATAGCACGCGACAAACGATTATTTATCAACACAAGCCAAACAATATCAGCTGTATCGACAGCCAACACTGAACAGTGCACTCTAGCGGTTGTTTCATGAAAAACATCGAGAAAATCAATCTACAGGCGCATGACAATTGCAACTGTTTGAAATTACTAATTAATAATTTTTGTTCCATACTAAAATTTACTGTGAAAATAAAAGCTAAAACAATGATTTAAATTGACATTTAAAAAATTGGCATTTTAGCGACAAATAGATATAAATTTCAAATTCAGTGTGTATTTTGTGTATTTTATGTGTATTTAGTGTGTTGCAAAAGTAAACACATCTTCGCGAATGAAAAATTTTACAATTAAATGAAACATTTTGTTTCACGTTTTGATTTTGATGTGTATTATTATTGAATTATTGAGTTGGAAAGTTTCAAATGAATTTTAAAACAATACATTTTTTCAGAGGCTCTTATCGCTTGAACTGCACACATTTGCAAGACAACAATCATTGTAAATAAAATGACTGCAAGATAAGTTGAATTATCTCAATCCAACAGCGGTTGATAAAATAGTTTAGACGTGATATTTGCTGGCTGGTTACCTCGAGGCAGTTTGTTTTACCTGTTGAAAGGGTATCATCGGCTCTTTTCATCGATCCTTATTGAATAATCGAAACCATGAGCGAATCCTGTTTGGCGCCAAACCAAAATATGAAGCCGGACGTGGACGAAAAGACAACGAAAAAATTGATCGAGCATCTGTACGGACTTCGTGTCAACAAAATCACACGGCTCGATGGCTACGACGACAAAAATTTTCATGTCATTTGTGAACGAGACTTTGAAAATCCTCACATTCAAAAGGTCGAGAACGACGGTTACACTTTCAAGATAACTAACTCACTGCATTCAGAAAAAACGGATCTGATCCAGGCGCAGATTGACATACTATTATATCTCAACGAACAGGGAATCGAATGTCCTTTACCAGTAAAACAAAAGACCGGCTCCTATTTCTCGTTAGAAGTACTGCACAAAGAATCCGTAGGTGTTGAGAAAATGGACACCGATAAAAGACACGCTGTAAGGCTTCTGGTATTCAAACCGGGGGTTCTTCTAAGCAAAGTCCCACTAACTGAGAAACTTTTGGTTAACGTCGGTTATTTCACTGTCAAATTAGATCAGTGTCTTGCGGGATTTTCGCATCCAGCTTACGAAGAATGTTCTATCCTATGGAGTTTACAAGAAATCCCGAAACTGCGAGGGTTTGTTCATGCAGTCGAGCGCAAGGAAGATCAGGATTTAATCAACAGCGTGATAAAGAGATTTGAAGACAAAGTTATGAGTGTTTTTGATAGATTAGAAAAAAGTATAATTCATGGCGACATAAACGAACAGAATGTCATTGTAGAACCGTCTGGGAACGATGTTAACGCGATTTTAGACTTTGGCGATACTCACAAGAGTTGTTTGATTTTCGAATTGGCCATTGTTATGTGTTACATGATGATACAAGCGGGAGATCTACAAGTCGGCCGGTTCGTGCTGAGCGGGTACCAAAGGGAGAGAGTTCTTCCGGACACGGAAAAGAACGTTTTGAAGTTGTGCATTTGTGCAAGATTGTGTCAAACTTTGACAATAGGTGCTTATTCGTACAAACTAGATCCAGGAAATGAATATTTGTTAACCACGCAGAAACCGGGATGGAAAATGTTGCGAGAACTTTGGCCCATGAATGACGAGGAAGTTTGCCACATGTGGAAATTGTAATGTCAATAAAGATGATTTGCTCTTTCGAGAAAATACACACTCCCATATTGTCGGATAATTTGTGTACATTGTAAGTATCGCACTATTGAATTTGGGGAACAAGCAGTATTGATGCGGTATTCGTTGCTAATTATAAGTCTGGTTTACAATTTTGTATTGCATAGCGTATTTTGAACACTATTGCAATTATAAACAATATAAATATTAAAGCACAGTGATTGATGGAAGAATTGTTTAAATTTGCATGGAATAAAATTTTCGTGTTTAAAAATATTCGAGGACTTAAGTCAGGAATATGATAATCGTACAACTAGTAATGTAATTTGCAGTGATGTACACTTTCTCGCATTTATTTAGTTTTTACATACATCATACATATAAATGTCGCATACGTGTATGTATAAGTGTTTTTTCAGGCAGTTATGTATTTACATAGATAGAATGAACAATATTTATATATAATAACCTTCATTTCATAGTTTATATTCATGATAGTATACTAACGATTTTACATCAGTTGTTTAGCGTGTTATGTACAAAAGTGCTTCTGTTTAAATAAATTGAAAGCGTTGATCATACGTCGTTTCGTTTGTAACAAAGGCCAGGAACGTGACATATAATGAGGAGCTATTACTAAGGTATGTTGTAAAACGACTTTTACAATATATCAAATGATTTTTGTTCAAAGACACGTTCTTTGGCCCAACTATGTTTTATAATCGCAATAAATATTTGATACACTTTTTATACTTTACAGATTGAATTTGAGTGTATTTTTATATAAAATTATACTTTTAATAAATGCGGACGAATTTATGAGAAACAAACAATATATGGTATGTCTTTTCATTTTTTATACCTCTCCCATATACATAGATGTAGATAAATTTTCGCTACGTAACACAAATTTAAAAAATTGTTTTAGATTACGATGGTAATGTGAAATATTCTATAACATAATTTTATCGATATTTTATTTATATTCAACGTATGATTTTCGGATTCGAAACAACTTCTAATATAAAAGGTAAAATATAACAAATCTGACGCGAGTTTATTTAGACTAGATAAAGTTATAAATGCAAACAAAAACTTTTTCGAACCCTTCAAAATAACGGTTCGAAAAGGTTTTTTTATTTTTATCCTTACATGTTTTACATAGGCGACAAAACGTATAGTATTTCTGTTACAAGCAAAACTGTATAATATCCCAGAACAGTTTTTGTACAAATGAACGAATCGATAGTAGTTTTTCATTCTCGTCACCCATTACTGCAAAAATTTATTTCAACATTTTCAAGGCGAGGCACGCAGGTAAACTCGAGTCCATATCGTTTAACAATTGAACTTCACGGTTAACGAATTTCCGCCGAGCATTTATATTAACAAAATATTATATTACACATTACCTATACACTTTTCTTATTGCTTAGACCTATTGGCTTACAATGTACCCATGCGGTTTTCTCTTCTCTTAATAAGTTTTTTTTAGTTATATAATAAGAATTGACTCAATAAAGAATGTGGGATTGAAAAGTGAAAAAAATTCATTTATCCGTAAGTCAAACATTCTGATTGATAGTTTCAGCTTCTTCACTTGAAGATAAAAAATCGTCTTAGTCAGTGTACCAAATTGGCATAAAATGTTCTTTCATAAATTTCACATGAACATCACTTTGCGAATAGTGCTGGATCAAGAGTGAGATTATTTCAGTACAACTATTGATCAGTACTTTTATGAATAGTTTTTCAGACATTGAATTCAATTTGAAAAATTTGTTGAATGAAATTCCAAATGGAATGAAATTGACAGAATTAAATCATTATTAGTAAATTATTATTAGTCATAATAGTAAATTAGTTACAAATAGAAACAATAAATAATGCAAAATTCGCTTGTGCTGCGACCAATTGGAAAGCGCCGGAATTCTCATTTCTTGTTTGTTTCCTCGACATTATTGACTGCGATGTTTTATATATAAAAGTCAGAAATAAAACATTGGTCAGTTGGAAAAATACCAAAATTACTACCGGATATGTGAACTTTATAAATTCAAAAAGAATTTATTATTATTTTTACAACATTACTTTTGAAATTTAAGAAATGCAAGGTAGTCGTTGCCATTACATGAATTTTTATTAAACTTCATATAAAAATTTAAATTATTTCTTTGATAATATTTAATTTAACATTAAATCCGCTGTTGGGGAAAGAAACAGAAATATTTTTGATAACAAAGTAATATGAAGTGACTCAGACACTGCCTACTTAGTTAATCACGCTAAATTATTGTTAATGCATAATGAGGTAAAAGAAATTTCTCTAAATTACAGACGCAATTAAAAAGAAATTTTTTCAAAAATTAACTTTATTTCAACATTAACGATTATGTAACTTTATACAACTTACCTAAATATTACATTACATTAATTAATATATATCTACAAAGAGTTATGTTCGAAGTAATGTTCTTTAACAAAAATTCATGTAATTCGATATTCTCATATTCCGGCACTGATTGCATAGACTTTGATAATTGGCGGAGACTCGTCATTCATTTACAAATGTAAATGTAGTTTTTAATGATTGAATAGCTGTAAAAATGTTAATACAAAGAGCGGCTCAGTCTTAATAAACAATGTTTTTATACCTAAAGTACTTTTTATACAAGAAAAATAAATATGAAAAATAAATGCAAAGTCGATGAAACGTAAAAAAGCTAAATAAATATCTTAACGTGAAAATCGCACAATTATCCTGCACGAATGACAATTAATTGAGAGAATCATGTTCTTTACAAATGTCCTGCTGATGCTACATAATATTTGTTTATTTGATCTATGATTTTTGTAATAGTTTGATGCATCAATTTTTATTTAACAGAACTCAATTCGATAAGTAAATCCGAAATTGAAAATTCTAATTTTAATGAGAACACTCAATTTCGCTCTTATCATACATATTTGAATAAACATTTTAACACTGCGCAGTCAGAGTTTGGTAAACACGTTTCAAGCGCGCTTACTCGTAGCACTTCCAATCACAGTTTATAAAGATAAATTTAAATGATCAGATGGCACAATTGAAAATGTAAAACGCTTGAAAAATTGTGCAGATCCGCAAACAGTGATAAATTATTTTGTCAGCACGAATTGTTTAGTCAATCGGTTGTCAGGCTTTTTCATTTATATTTTATTCGTTTTTCGTGAAGAATTAAAAACGAATGAAATACTGACTGTCACCATTTGTAAAAGTACACTTTAACATTGGCAATATACTGAATTCATGATTGCATCTGTCACAATCGAGTGTAGTGACCAGAGATGCAGCGCGTCAAAACATAAACACCTATCTGCTATAATTTACGTTTGCGTCTCATCGTTAGTGCAAAACGTAATTGAACGAGAGGACAGAAGACTAACAATCAATTTGGATTGAATGAAACCTAAGTTTGACCGTACCGCTTTGACACAATTGTCCTTATTTCGCACGTTAATTAAATAATTTCACTAAACTTGTTCGAATCAGCTGGATGGCTGTTGAGTTTTTCCGCTTCACCTAGACGAGTGATGACAATCTGCCATGACAAGATTTGCAACATTGTTTTTGATACAGTGGCACTCGACACATGTTCATTAGTTTTACTCTACTGCATAACTTTGAGTGGTCCTTGCAGTCCTCTGAAAAAATGTCAATGAGAGCTTTATTTGCAATATTTTTTAGCACGGATTGGTTTGCAGACCGGTAATAGTCGATCATGAAAATTGAAAAAGTGATTCAGGGTAAAAGGAATAGTCGTTGAAAATTGTAAACAAGCCAAGCCAAACAGTTAGAGAATCATATGTTAAATGTTAACGAGCTAGTTTCCACAACAATGTCAACGAGATAGTACCCAGAAATTTCGACTTGCTAGGTCTACCTAGTTTGTACTAAGAAAAAATCAAGTAAATTTGACCTAGATGCTGCAAATACAAAGGATATCAAAAAAATTCTTTGTAAAAAGTGAAAATAAATTATAGGTGATGCAGTGAGCAATTCATTATTTTTAAACTCAATGCTGAATGTTGCGTGGCGAATGTGATAGAGAATGGTGAATTTATAGGGTGATTTTTCAAATCATTCATTTCTTGTTCTAAAAACTATTAACTCACCAGGGGTTCGAGGACAGGGAGTACCTCTGCAAGGTTTCATAACAGGCGGACGAGAAATGTCTCTGCACGCATTACCGGCAGGTTTTTTCGTCCCAAACCATACACATTGCAAAATCCTGTATTTTATGCCATCCTCTTCACATTGTGCAGTGCACTGTAATAATTTTAAATTGACAATTTAATTTATGCAATGGAACGAACAGTGGATATAAACTTGAAACGTGGGTTAAGTTATAGCTAGAACATTCATAAGAACGATTGGATTCTCACGTTTGTATCTATACATCAATATCTTGTTAAGTGAAAAAGGAGTATATCTTGCTATCTTATTTAACATGTAGATTTTTCTGAGTTAATAAATTTATTATTTAAAAAATCTTCACAACTTTAAAAGAATCAAAAACTTTCAACTTACTTCTGACCATTCACCCGCTCGCCAAACGCCTTTGCATGCATCGTTATAACATTCTTGCCTTTGAGGTGGTCGGGTGCTTTCGTCACACTTACTCGAGTCAATTGTTGTCTCTATTTCAGTGCCATTATCTTTTTTTTCAACTAGCCGACAAGTAATTTCTCTCCTTTGCATTGCTAAAATCATATTTCACTTTTTGTAACAAAAATGCAACAAGGCAAACTGAGAAAAATATTCTTGTCATGAAACTTTCAACCGTTAAAATCGTAGTCATTGAAAATCAATTATTATTATTCTGGTTGGTAAATGTTTTATGTAAGAAATTAACATACCAGTCTTCCAATTGAAACACCTCGATGTTTCACAAGGTGTCCAGTCGCTTGTATGCCACTGCGGACATTGGCCTGTACCGCAAAGTCTTACTTTTTGAGGTACAGGATATCCGGCGTCTTCGCAGAGTGTCGCACCTATAACCGTTCTTGGTGGAGCTCGAGTCGAATTTCCAGCCGTTGCTGGACGCACTGTACACTGGGCTCCTCGCATCTACGGGACGAATACATTTATTATAAATCCATACAAAATACCAGTGAAGGATTAAATTTGGAAATATAAATAAGTTGAAATATAACATCCTTGTACCTGAAATCCTTCTCCCCCACATGTTTGAGAACACCTTGACCACTCTGTGGTCACCCACTCAAATAGAAAATCATCTTTATCTGCGAAAAAGTGTAATTTGATTGATTGATCTACTTTTAGAAAATAAATGAAAAATCTAATATCAATGACATTTACCTTTGCTAAAGGCAATTACTGATCCTATCGTTGGACCGTCTAAATTATTATCTACTGTAGTCAAATTGGATTCATCGAGTAATTTTGACATTTTCATTGACGGTGAAGATTTGATCATCTCGAAAATAGACTTTGTGCTCTGATTGAAATCATCGAAGTTGTCATCAGTAGATAAAGTTTCATAGTTGGAGTCTGCACTTGACGAGTGTCGTAATACTTCCAGCTCTTTTTCTTTTTTGTTTCCATCAATGCTTGCTTCGCTTGTTACAGTTTCACCAGATTTCTTTGTGCTGAAATCGTCGGTTCGCAAATTATTGCTTGCCGCTTCGTCACTCTTGTCGACGCTCGATTCTGTTTCTAGTATATTTGTTGTCGTGACGTTAGCTTCCAGTTCTTTTATCTGGAAAGGATTTAAATAAATAAATAAAACATGAAATGAGTTTATTTAGCACCATTCTTAAAAAAAGTTCTCATTAAAAATAAATGAAAATGTAGTCCGTGCTATGAATTATTTTTACTTATTTAATTTTATGCCCTTCTGAAAAATTGACAAGTTCAATGTCCTTATTTTCTTCAAGTGATATATAATTCATTTTCCAATAAAATTATGTTAGACTTTTACAATAATCAATAATCCATGATCGGTTTAACGGCCCGAATACAGACAACCGTTTTGAACTTATTATTCGTGTTTTCTCGTGATATTTAGATAAGCAATTGTAGAATCAAAAGATAATGAAATAGCAATGATCCGACATCATCACTTTACCTCATCAAAATCTAAAGTAGCGGATGTAGTAGATGAAATTCCAATCGTCGATCCGAGTCCAATCTCCAGTCGTGCATCCTTCAAAGTATTTTCGCTTTTTGTTACAGTAGTCGTCGTCGTAGTCGTATCTTCTTTTTCTATTTTTCTTTCCGAGTCAGTGGCATGGTAAACATCGGCCTCTGGACGATTGGTTTTTTCATCGCTTGCTACATCTCTCGTCTCTCCAACTCCACGCTGATTTCGGTAAAAATGACGAGGATCGTGGACATGATGTCTCGTGGGTTTTCCGAGTTCGAAATCAACGACGGATATTGCAGGCGTGACAACGCCTTTCGATACCTCTGGTGTTACTTTCATATGCCTTTTATGCTCCAATGTGAAAATGACATCGTCTACATCGTAAGCATCGTCATCGATGAAAATTCTTTCTTCATCTGGACCGAAATCGTCATCTGGTATTGCGGTATTTTTTTGTTGAAAACTGTAATCCATGCTGTTTTCATAAAGAAAATCATCTTCATCTAATCGCGATTCAGTAGTCACTCTGTTATGTCGAATTCTTTCCGTAGGTGATAAAGCAGGATTTCGATGAAAATCACTCGAGGAAGATCCTCCATAAAATGGTAGATATGACTAAAATTTATGATAAGTATGAAAATGGTTAATGACATAATAATTCTTCTGATTCAAAATTTGAAACAATTATTAGAGACACGATTTTTAGAATTTAAAATTTGCTACTAATAATGATATAGAATAGAGATAATTGAAAATATTTCATGTTAACCGTATAGTTTATGATGGAAATGATAGTATGAACACTATGATAGTTAATGTGTTATAAATGAAGACATAAAGTGGACTTTATATTAGTCTGTATGAATCATGCAGTTAGTCTCACCTTGATAGTAGAGATTAATAAACTAAGATGCGGAACCAGCGTTGAAGCACTTGAGGCGGCATTCGATTCATGATACCCGGGCTGTTTAAAACCCCATCACCATTGATTATTAATGAAGACCGTTGATTATATATCCAAATCAAACAAGCGAAAAACGACCACCAAAAGATATATCAGCGTTAGAGTTATAACTTGTAGACCGCAATCGTGCACGTTATTATGAGTTATTATTTTGAAAAGATTTGGTTAATTCAATTGTTCCATTCCATTATCGTAGCAAGAATAAAGCCTTTTATGTAGTAGGACTTAATTTTTATTAATTAGTATTGGTTAAAAATATTGTTCCATACAATGGCAAGATCAAATTAACCATAACATTCGTTTCAACAGACATATAGATTTTTTTTTGTATTTTTTACGTATATAGACTTTAAATTTCACAACGAGATATCATTTGGATATGTTTAGTTTGGAAGATATGTTGAATAGATTAAACGGCCAGAACAAGCTATTCACGAGTTGCTTGTGCTTCAGCTACATCAATTAATTTTATACCTGATGGTACGACGTTATATATTCTCCACTTGGTTTTGTAGAATTCGGTGGCAAGGCGCTTGGGCGCTGCTTCTTTTTGCGCGATTTTTCTTGTCGCTTTCTGGTTTCGAAATTGTCCTGCCGATTGTGCGTCCCATCGTTCTCAAATTCATAGCTGCTATAAACGGGTGCTGAAATAAATAGAAATATATGTACATAACTACTTCCAATCATACAAATATTCACAAAGAATATGAATATACTGGGTAATTAACATAATTTACTCTTGGTATTAAAAAAAGACATCAATTTATTAAAAATTCACCTGCTTGATCAGGATGCAGATTTTCATCTGAATTAGTACGTCCAGGGTAGTTGGATCCTTGTCGATGGTGTACTGTATTGCCTGATCGTAAAACCTCCTCGTTACTCATTTGATCGATGGGTCGGGCTTTTACAATAATGTGCATTTGAGCTTGCACTTGATCCGCTGCACATTTTCAAAATATATAATAACTAAAGTATGCTCTCTCGTATTTAGGCGTATACATTGGTACATAAACATTTTTAAGAGTATTATCATACCAATGCAAGTGTATAATCCTCGATCTGGTTGTTCAATATCTCTGATCCTCAAAGCTCCTTTGCTGCTAATTTTGTATTTACGCGACTTCCTAATGTCCATGTTGTCTTTTTTCCAAATAATTTTTGACCTGAAGGAAGATGATGGTCTTCTCAATGAGAACCATTTTGTATTTTTAATTATTTTAGTGAATGACGTGTCATGATAACTATTTCAAAAGTTTAATTCTCCTGTATTATTTAGTTTGAGAGAAAAAGATTTTTTTCCATTTAAAAAAATGATTTAAAGATAGAATGATGTAATTTATTAAACATCATCAATGACGTTGGATTCGAATACTTTTAATTATTACTAGCATTGTTGCAGTCGTGTATTGATTTTTGGGACAAATAATTATTTCTGGACAGTTATTCGGGTTAACGTCCTGTGTATTTGTGAAATTTTGAATCCACAGTTTGAAAATGTTAGCAAAAAGTTGAGAATGAATTATAATCATCATGAATTTTAACGAGTAACAAGATTTAGTATTCTTACATCATCAAATCATATTAATAGACTACTGGAAACATTGATAATTGAATGATTGTGATAACTGTGAAAGTAAATTGATGAAAAATTCAATCATGGAAAACGTTAAAATAAGAAAAATGAATAACGTATGATAGCATATTTTAATCTGAATTTTCAGCGAATTTCTTTTACTTATATAGAAAATGAAGCATACGTTTTACCTCAGATATTTATAAAAAATTTTAGAATGTTTTACAACTATAGGATGAAGCATATTTTCGATCTTAGATATTTATGAAAGATTCCAGAATGTTTTACAACTCACTTGTCATAATTTTTAACCGGACATCTGATTTTGACAACTGGCGTTCCTTGGAAGATGAAAGCCGTGCCACCGATCTCCAAATCCACATTTTTGTTCGGGTTTTCTTGCGTGAAATTTGAATTTTGACTCATAATGATTGGTCGTGCGTTTGTTCCTACTTCACTGCACGGCATTGTATTGCACGCTTTCTTTGAGCTTGGTTTATGTGCTAGACAATCTCTTTCAGGACGAAGTTGCTTTCTTCCCTGAGCCATAACTTGTTCGCAAATGACGTCTCTTGTTTTAAACCCTCCACCACAAGATTTCGAGCACTGCAGCGAAAAATGATTATCGTTTATTTATCGACGATTTCATTTTACGATTTAATATTGCTATGTAAATTTATATCTCTGGTTTCACCAGAGTTTCACATCATTCTTTTATCAAGTAAAAATGTTTGAATTAAAAAGTTTAAGTTTTCATAGTTTAACAAGTTGTAACATTGTTCAGTCAATCTTAACATTGTTATATTTGTTAACAAGATTTGTTCATTTTTAATTTTTGAAGTTCACTCAAAATATGAATTTTTGTACGGAAAATAAGAAAGCAGTAAATTTTAAATGACATTTATGCCTCTATTCATTATCAAAAGATTTACACTTAAGATCACGTCAAAATATGCACATTTTCGAGAACAGTTCTGGAGTGCATCATTGACTATTCCATTAGGTACGTCATTATTAAAATAGCAGTAAAGAGAATGCACCCAAATACAACCTTTAATTACTGAAAATTGATGCAGCTATTTAATAATGTCTAGATTACGTTTAATTTTTAACATTTGTTGTAATTTTTCATTAGAACTGTAAATCTTCAACTTAGTGGTTTGTTTATCATGTTTACATCCGTTCGTTTCGCCGAGATTAAATTTTCATGATAAAAGAAATAATGTAAAAGCAATTGAAAAAAAATATTAAAAATACATGTCAACAGAATCTTCTCATCCGCGCAATATAAATGATTCTAAAAGGATGTTCAGAAACAGAAGTTACGTATTAACTTAATCACTTTTACCTTGGACCATTTTCCAGTTTGCCATTTCACAGGACAATCCCAAACGTTGCAGACTTGTCGGTCAACCGGCGGTGGTTGCGGGCACATGTGATTCGGCACGGTAACAGTATTGGTGACACCACGTGTGACCTCATGTATACAGGTGACATCTCGGGTTTGAATGCCCAATCCGCAAGGGCTCATGCAAGGTGAAAATTCACTTGTATTCCATCTGTAAAATTTCAAGTGGTTTATTTAATTTTAACAAGCTTCTTGAACAAATGCAGTAAACTTAAAAAAACGAACGCCTTAAAACGGTCGCGACATAGTACTCAGAATTTTTGCATCCACGACTAATTCATGAGATGAGACAAAACAATATCACGTCGCGTACTGAAATCTACAAACTTAAAGTTCACGTTTGCGATTGGAACCGGCTTGTGTTCACATTTACATGTATTATTAATACCTTTTGTAAGGTTCTCCAGACGTCTATTACAAAAGTGATACAATTTTTCGCATTGCACGCGAGCATTCTAGCTCGCAAGCGTAATAGCTTTCGGTTTAAGTTTTCAGAATTATGAAGAAGTGTAAAAGTGCTGTTTGCAATTGTCACGCATCCTAACAGTAAAAGCAACGCCTCGGCTGACATGAATTGAAAACGAGCCGTGAATTCAAATTTAATTGCAAATTTGTGAGCGGTGTAAATCAAATTATCGCTAACCCAATTTTCGTACACCTTTTTTTGTCACTGATGTGTACGTGGATTTGAACATATAAAATAACTGTTTTTTGAGGAAAAAAAATTTGGTTTAATGCTCTTGAAAAAATATAAATTTACCTTGGGGGACAGGGATAATCGTTACAGGTCTTTATCCTAGACTCAGGCTTAGTTTCAGCTGAACACAGATAGGGCGATGTTGGTTTTTCGGTATCATCACGAACACAAGCTATTATTAAATCCTGGATTCCTGAAATGATAATGAACACTATTGCCTCCAATACTACAACATTAGTCGCATAGATTACAGATTCCTTTTCCAACCAATTATATCAATCCCTTTAATTGTAATTTGAAATTCAATTGAACTCATTGGCAAAGTACAAATAAAAGTCAAATTAAATTTCATATAGATTTAAAAAGATTCCATCTAATTACATCAAATCTACTTCAATGTGCTCGTATTGAAACTACATGTACATAATTGAGTTTCCTAGAAGTCCAATAATTTAACCTATTTCTTGCCGAACACTGAAAAAATGATTTTTGCAATTAAAATTTTATGGATTAGTGTTCTGTAATTCAAAAAACGGAATATAATTTTATCTATAATAATTGAGTCTGAGAAATATTGAAAAGACTATTTTTTAGCGTTTACGCACAATGGCAAGAAATGGGTTAAATACAAAAAAACTTGAAGTGAATGAGCCTGCATGTTTACCTCCTAAACATGTTGCACTACAATCCGTGTAGCCCATTTCCTTCCAGGAATATGTTGTGTGGACTGCAGTTCCTGGCGCGACTTTGACACTGCTTTCAGAGTTTCCCGAGCCGGAAAAACTCGACGACGACCTGTAAGGATCAGTTAAACTGGATTCCGCATATCCGCTATCTCCAACAGTGTCGATCCTGTACGATAGACTGTTGCCAACTGCGCTGCACGGCTTCATTACACACTTCTCGGCTTCCACAGGTTTTGGACCGGAACATTGTCTATCAGGTAGATCTGCGACTGTTTTACTAAACTCCAAAAATATTTTACAACGGACTTCCCGGTGTCGTATACCTTCACCGCATGTCACACTGCATGGAGACCATTCCTCTGCAACGTACCTGAACAATCCAGATAGGAAACACAGTCTCGTATTACTATCTAACATTTCTGCATCATAAAAAACAGTTTCATATCATGTATGAAATTGTGATCTGCTTTATTGAACGGCAAAATTGAACAGCCATTAGATGTTATCTGACACTACTTACGTTGATTCGGAAGGTATCGGCTGATCTATCAGCTTTTCCGGCATCGGAGGTGCTGGATACGATTGCATCAGTGGTTGGGTCATATCTTCATCTGCGTTGACAAAATTAAATCATTACTGTTCGAAATAATAGATTATTTACATTCAACGGCTGCAAAAGCCCCAAAAAGTAAATGCATTCAATAAATTCAAAATGATTTACAAAGTTACAAAGTCCTGCTTAAAGACATCCCATTTGATATTAACAATTGACAATTTTAGAATATTGTTTCAAAACTTTTCGATCTACTGGTTATGTTAAACCTTTGGAACCGCAGTAACGGCTATACATAAAAAATGTTAACTCTCTAAACAGTCGATATCGATTTGATAAACATGTTATTGGAGTGCTATCATTCTTGATGTCAGTTTTTGGATCTAAAAAAGTTATCTAATAAATTTTGTTTCCTATCATAAAGTACGGTACAATATGTAATTACAAATTTAGACGTAAATCAGGTCAATTCATTGTGATACAATAATAATACCTGTTCTTCAAACCGGCGGATCAATAAAAGTAATGTTACATTTTATGCCACTGAATTGTTTACCAGAAACAATATTGTAAATTTTCAATATTTTTTCCTCCGTGAGTGATTATTCAACAGTAATAGATACATCATAGAAATTGCAAAACATTTTCATGAAGCTACTTAACAAATAAACTTGAAGCAAAGTTTATACAAAATTAACTGAAGCTTCAATGATCGAAAAATTGTTCACTATTATGTTTGATTTTTTGTTCAAAAATATGAAATCGAATTACAGTGATTTAAAATAACAAAAATATGATAATCAAATGTACGATCTAATTTAACACAATTTAATGGTGACTTACAATCGGAGCACGGTACATTTGTCTTGCACTCTTGCTCAGTGTGCGGTCGTTCAGCAGGGTCGCAATCATTAGACAGTTGGCCAGTACCATCACGACATTCAATTGTTCGCGTACGGATACCATTGCCACAGGAAGCCGAGCACTGTGAAAATAATGATAAATAAAAAGAATATAAGAATTACAACGTACTCTTTTATCCAACGAAAATTGACATTTATTTCTCAGATGATACACGAGCCAAATAGAACGGAAAAAAACATGACCAATAAAATTTAACGAATGATCTCGAACAGGTATGATCAATTCAGTCGTTAATCAGTTCTTGTTCAGAAACCAAATAAAAAGTGTTCGGTTTATTGTAAAATGTTGTTCAATTATTTCTGTCGGATAATTCGTTGCGAATTGTCGAACATCCACCAAATCAGTTTTTCCTCATTAGTGTCCTCATGATAACATTTCGTTGGACATATATTTGACCCAAATGACCATTTTCTAATAGTCTGGAATTGTGCATTTCTCTGAGTGTGAAATTGACCATTAGAATAATTATACCTCGCTACCATTAATTAGTAATTAACAGCGGCACAAAGTACGGAAGAACTGAATTTTTTTTGCTGTTTACTGTTTCGCTTTGCTTTGTACTTTTCATTTTGTTCTTTTTTGTCAGTAGGTTTCGTTACGGACGCAACTATTAGTAACAAAGAAGTCTGCCGCAGTGGCGTACGAATAAATTTTCAGTATACTCAATAGTCCACAACTTTATGTGTGTAGATGTTATACAAAGTAAAAATACATATGTACACATGTGAGCGGCCACGCGTCTATGCGGTTCTTGCAGAATCACGAGGATCCTTTGATTCTAAATGGCGGTTTGCCATTTGCATGTACACGTGCATGCAATACCATTCGACGGGTTTTGACATACGTCGAGGCCCCGACGATGTCTAAAACGTAGTGCCTTGATTTTCTCATGTATTATTAATTCTCTCTCGAACAAGTCGCTCACTCAATCTCAAAAAGATGATACAAAAACGTTAATTCAAATTTAATTATGATTAAATTTTAAATCAGGCAATACGTTGATCTGATGAATTTGTACTCTGAGGACAAAATAAAAACCCGAACTAAATAAAAAATGTTTGTTATAAAATAGTGTTACTTTGATTCGCTTTAAGCTGACAATTTTGAAAGTGTATTTCAGCGCCTTGGCTGAGAAGCACATAAGACCATAAGCCGTAAGTCATTCAAGAGTTATCGGACAAAACTATAAAACAACAAAGCAAATTTTTGAACAAAAAAATCTTGTTTGCGACAATGCTTGAGAAGTTTTTTCAGTTGCCTTTCTAGAGGGATCCTCACAACGTTAAACGACGACTCTTCTAGCAACTTTTTTCCCGCTCAGCGGTGATGATTTTTTTCTCGCAGGGTATGCCTCATGAATTCACGCCGACTGTGCACCTTAACGAGTGCACGCCTTAACGAATCGTGTCTTTTAAGAGGGCGTGCCTACAAAGAATTCACATCAAAAGCAACACAAAGCACCAGCGATATGTCTCGACGTTTAACAAATAACAAAACAAAGAAAAATGTTTCGCTAAATATGTTTTTTTAGTTATAGTGTTTGGCTTGTTTATGGCAAGCGAAAGTACCGTATCAAAGGGCACGCATTTCTTAAGCTTTCTGACAAAAGTCAATTGAACGGTTGAAAAAAAACTTAGTAGTCCTCGGTTTCGTCTACTTCAGTAAATGGAACATTCAAAAGTTGAGAAATTATTAATACCGATAGAATATTAATGATAGAATCGTTGCGCTTGAGTGGATGCTCAAATGTGCCTATAGATTTACTCTCTTCAATCTGCAAAAATAATATCTTTCGGCATTACTATGGCTTGCGCACTTTTGTTCAATATTTGCTCGGATTCGTTTGATAGAAGGAAGCGGAAGGAAGAAAAAAGCGGTTGTACAATAATGGAAGGGTGATCGGATTGAAGAACAATACTTTATTATGCTCCGAGTTGGTTCCTATATCGTAGCAAAATATTTATCAAGGCAATACGATGTTGAGTGTAACTCGATATTTTCTTATCATTCAATTTGTTTGATGAAATGAATTTCGCTTTCTGGACAGCGTAAAATTTTTTCACGCCAAATATCACGACAAATTTTGCAAATTTAAATTTGTCGAACTTCAGGACTTACGACAGATAGATATTTCATCTTTCATTTTCATCTAGGAGTTAACTTTAAATAAAATATTTTTGAATAAACAATTGTAATTCAATCTCGTTTCATGCTGTTTTAGTTTTGGAGTTTCGTGACGACACGTGAAGTGACAAGCGTTTGACATAACGTGGTCGGAAATATTTTATTGTAATAAATCACAGAGAATAATTCAAGCTGGTTCATTGTTACCGTGGGCGCTGCGAATACGAATAATTTAATTGCGAAAGTGACAAAAGCCGACTATCACACGTTATTAATTGTCACAGTCGCACAATAAGATTTTCATAATGTGACGAAAAATCTTGACACATTAGGGTCTGATAAATATCATCGCTCGTTCTTACATGAATACTATTTTTTGTTGTTGTAAACTGAATCACGAGGTGATAATCGAATTTATGTGACAGGCGAATCGCTGATTCCCACTCCTAATCTGTATAAATTAAACCTTTACGAGGCGGTAAAGCGAACGGCAATGCGTCGTAAATATGCGAATGATATCGACGAAATCAGACGCATTGATATTACCATAACTATATAATATAACGCACGTTGATGCACTTGACATGCTTCCGTTTCGAACTATTTGACAGGATAGTTTTACTAATTTTAGTAAAACTAAAATTAAGAATTTTAGATTCTCTGGTATTTGTTAAAATAATGAACTAGAGCTGACACAAAAGTTTATTTTTGCAGTTAAAACAAGTTTTTCATTTTTATAGTAAGTTCATGTTTCAAACAAATAAAATCACTCTCTAACGAACGTTAAACCTGTCAAAAGTTTGTTAAACGTAGCGTCTTATAACTGCTTTGACAAAGTATGTTTACGTTTTAATTAATAAACTCAGAAATTGTGAAAGAAAAATGCGATAGCAAAACTAACGAATGTTTATATAAACAACGGTATCCGAGAAGTTGAAATGTAGCGTATTCAAGTAGAGAATTTGATCCGAAGATAGACTGGTTGGTTTTTAATCGAGCATTAGTAGGTGAATTGAGATGATAGAGGGTTGAAATGGAAGGGAAGAAAAATAATATTGAAAAGAGCGATTCAGCTTGAAGATCAATTTCTGTCTTCTGGCTTTTATTCTGCCTTCAAACTTACGAAATCATTAGCCTTCTTGTGTAGTCCACACTAAAGTGCTCCATAGAAAAGATGTCGAATAAGAATGGTCCGCAATAGCTTTGTGCGTCGATCAGAAATTCGGAAACATCATAAATTACGGCCATGACGCGTTCAACCTGGCTCGCAATTTTTCACCGACTCCTCCTTTTTTGCTATTGATGCGAAAATGAATAATATTCCGTCGATTTTAAATGTAAGTCATACTTGGCACGTGATCGCACCGATAAGAAAATCGAAATGAATTTATATTCATCTTGAATTTGAATTTACATTCTGCAGGGTTCGTGTTCGACAATTGAATTCTCGTGGACTATTTGAAATAATCATATAATTATAGAACAGGGATCGACCATTTTTAGTACTATCCGACATTGCCATCTCTTAGACGGAAATAAAGTTCTAGTTCATTAGACATCGTGTTATTTTCAATTCCAACAATTTCTCACGAGAAATTACGAGAACATCAACAACTCATACATAAAAAACATGGTTCAAGAAATTATAGCGCAAATACATGAATCTAAATCTATCCAGCCGCAATAATCGATAAATTTGTTCGACTTTTTTTTTTATAATTTGACATCTAACGCTGATCAATCACTGTCATAGAGCGCTGTCGTGATTCGCAATTTAGTCACGTGTGCGAAACAGAGTCTTAAGGAGATTGTACGTCGCTACTCAACATAGTGTACATTTTTTAAATCGTAATAAATGATCCCAGATATAGCGTGCTTTGATAAAAAATTACTCTGTCCGTGTATTTTTGATTGATTTATTTCACAATTTCGGAAAGAAAAAAATATAAAACCGTTGAAACAGAGCAAAATTTAATCCAACCATTTATCAAACATGTACTCGGAGCTGTCGGACACTCTTTTAAAGAGTTGTGCTTACCGTGCCATTAAAAACTCTTTCATTTAAGTTTGTACATTTGTTAATTCCAAGTTATGTTTGATAGAATTGTCAGTACTTTCGTGTACGCTGTGTTGACATAAACGCGTCTTCAAGTTTGATCCTAATACTTGCTTATACGTTATGCGTTGAGAAAATTGAAACCCTGACAAGGCTTGTGATTGCAGTCACTGAAAACGCGACTATGTATTGGAGTTGCATGCGCGCATTAAATGTTGTATTAAACGCACGACAATGAACATTCAGCGGTAATTAAATTTCATGGTTCACACTTTAAATTGATAGAAAAGAAAAGGCGATATAATCGTGAGTTAATTCGACACGCGAGGTGATATTTTTTTCAAATAAACTTTGCGACACTTCATTATTATTTCAAATTAAAATATTGACGGTTTACACCGTATTCAAAACGCAATTTAAAGTTGCTAATTGTGCTCAAAAATTATATTTCATTATAATGTTCGTCGTATGAATAAACTGGAAGTTAGTAATAATTCTCTTTGCCTTTTAACTTTTAATTAGACACGTCGACTTCACATATGGCGAAATTACGTTTCAACGTTTTCACAGCATCGAAATAACCATTTTGAAATATTAAACATTTTCTAACAATCGCTTTTTGTGTCATTCAAAGCATATTATTATTTTTTTAACAAAAAAACTTAAAGTTAATTGTTATTATTCGCTGCATTATTTCTCTGCATTCTTAAATCACGACATGCACTATTGTCTGGCGAACAACTTTTTTTCAGTCGTTTAAATTGGATCGATTTTTCATGATTTAATTAAGCTATATCAGCATTAAACTACTCTGTACATGAAAAAACCATCTTTTGAAGATAAAAAAGAAGGTCAGCTTGAAATGATTTAATTGAATTTTCAGTTATTGTGCAAATGACTTTAATTTTGTTTGTTCATCTTCGTCATTTAAGATAAAAGAAAGGAAGTATTTCAAAGCGAAATGATAATGTCTAACTTAATCAAGCACGCCGTTTCAGTGGTGGAATTGCATTCTAGGTTAAACAAATGTAGGTACAGCCCCAGAGGGTTGCGATAATAAATAGGTTCCCAGAAACGTACACATAGGAGGACAGCTTCATATAATTATTTTCATTTGTTCACAATAGAAAGTAATATGTTCCCTAGCGACATATTGACCCGATCTGTTAGAACTGAATTGAACAAGCGAAACAATTTATCATATCAACGATACATTCTTGAATTATAATAACCCAATCTGTACGAGCAAACAAGACACATTACACATAACGGAGTTATAAATCAGGCGGTACAAAAATGTTCCAAAAATGTCATTGATTTTTTTCGCAAAAGCCATTGAGAACAGTTTAAATCACAAACTCGTGGTTTATTCAAATGTTATTAACGATAACGAGATCCAAATGAAATACAGTGTTTGATTTCAGTTCCCGAGTGGCGCAGGAAGACTAACTTCGGTGACTTGGTTTCGTTATCAAATGCGAACCCTGTTGGGTTAATTAAATGTTTCGTTATTGTTATGACGGAATTCATGTAGTTCACGTACGTACGAATCTGGCGACTTTGTTGAAACCCAAAAGTCAAAACTATCCTGTTTGTTATTACGCATGTACTTGTTCGAAAACTAAATTTGTCCCGAGTTTTTGAAACGATACTCCATAAATGTTCAGTACACTGCAAAATCCGAGGGGACAGTAGAATCGATACATTTGGTGCCCTTTCTAAATCACGTTTGCCCATTTAAGTAACACATATATTTTAAATGTAACGGTCAGCTTGCGCGAGCGTGCAAAATTCGCCGAACATTTCTCTTAAATTTGTCTACGTCCGGAGAGCGCTGGAACAATAAAATTCGTGCTTTAGTTGAATTGCTTCGACTCGACATAACTCGGCCGGCGCAAGAAAAATCGCGGGATTTTGAGTGTGTCAAGTAACATTAGTCGATTCCAGTCGACATTAGGGAGTGCGTTATATATTTAAGTGGCGCGCCGGAGCAGCGTCGTCTACTCGACACTGTTCTTTGCGCGCCCGAGCTTTCTCCTGTGCTTTCGTCGTGCAACACTTAGACGGCATTTTTATATCTCCAGCTTTTGCACGCATCATCATCCCGACGTCAACGGCTTTATTTCCCCCGAGCGCGCTGTTATCGCGAGAGTCTTGTTTCGCGGCCAGTGGCGCTTCGAATACACGCGCCACCGCTCCAAGGCACCGACTAAATTGTCCTATTTGATGTCGCTGCCTGATGCGGAGACGTTCCTTTCAGAACGCAGCCAAAGTAACTGCGAACCGCGTCGTTATTGCTCAAAAAAGCTGAACAGAGACGTCTCGTGTACTTTCTCACGTACTCGTAATGCTTTTTCTTTCTTCATCCATGCATCAAATTATTTTGCACGCTCGCAACTCGTACCGACTTTTGGATGAAAATGAATTGAATTAGCAAGGTTCTTGCGGATGAGCGAAACAATTAAATATTTTAACATGACGAATAAAAGAGTTTCCTTTTAAACGAGTCTCGCTGTAACTTGCCACGGCAGATTGCATATTTTGAGGAAGAAAAAAAAATGTTTTTATTCACCGTGAAAATTTTGGAGTTGCATTTTGCAGCTTATAATGAAAACAGATTATTTTTGTATAATTATATTTGGCTAGGATGAAAGCTGAGAATATCGCGGGATAAAAATTAATATCATGGATGAGTGTGAGCTAAAGAAGTGGGAAAAAGAAAATGAAGTAGTTTCTTAAGCATTTTTGTTGCCGGGGGTGTTTAACGTGAATTAATTATAATTACAATCTCATTATTCATTTTTCAGTTTATCATGGTATTTCATCTTCTTGAAATAATGCAGAGATGCTGACAGACTTCTTTAAATTTGTTTTTCATTTATCTTTATCATATAGTGAGAATAATTAATTTTTAAGGTTCAAAATACAACAATACTTTAATTTTGAATTGAATTCATTACAAAAAAGGGCTTTGTTGCAGGATGGAATAATTAGATCGTAAGTACGGCTTTTCTTTGAAATTACAAAGTTTCATAAATAAGAGAAACATTTTTCATTTCTTAACAAAATACATTTGAAGTATAATTTCAAACATGTTGTGAAGGTATTTTTCATTTCAAGTCCCGTTTGCTTTGTTTACCTGGATATTTCATATAAGAGTTATATAATATGTGCATGCGAAGGTAATTTGAAACGGGTGGAAGCAAGACAAGTGTTATCTGTTTATTTTCTCCATTTTACTACTTTCTGTAAAACAGATTAAAAAAGATAATTTCAAGTCGAGTACTTGTGACTATTCTGCAAAAATGGAAACCGTCAAGAAAATGAGACAACATGAAATTTGCAACTTAATTATAGAAACAATTGAAAAGCTGAATAATATTAAATTCCGCGAATCAAAGTTTCCAGCAAACGATCTAGTGAAATTGTGTCAACTTTCATCTCGCATACGATTGGGGGCAACAGTGTGATTTTCATCCTCATTTTTCACAGTCGGAAAAACTTGAATTTTCGCGAAATTCCGTTTGCTTAACGTACTTTTGCTCATCAAAAGAATGTCGTTCCCAAATGTGTACATACTAACGAATTGTTAGCAGCACGTATTGCGATTGTTTCGTCTATGTGACCCAATAATGCGAACAATGATAGATGAAAATTAAAAATGCTCAATGTCAGAAAATCATGTGAAATGGAGTGAACGTGTGTCAATTTAGTCGAACATTTTTATAAATTTATTCAAAGCGAACTAGAAAGTTGATGCAATTTACGCGATGTGAACGGTGATCGAATTTTCTGCCGAGCTGCCGAAATGTATCAATAATGCATCGAAAAACGAAAATATTTCGTTACTCCGAATTACAATAACTCAGTCTCAATATAGTAGGTACCGACGTGAACGTAAAATTACATCTGATTCAGACGTAGCAATCATGTTAATATGCAATCATTTTCCCAACAATTATATCTCAATTACTCTTCTGTGATTATATTAACTTAGATTATGATTGATATGTCGAGAGAAACAGTAGTAATAATTACTGTTTAACCACTTTTGGATTTGTTGTCAATGATGAAAATCAATGTTTAAACAAAATTATACCGTAACAAAAATACAAACTAATTCTGTGTTGCAAAATTTTCAAGATTCATTGAAATTTTACTGTAGAAAGTCAGTTTTTAGTGTTGGGCCAAAAATGGGTCGATTATTGTTTTTCTTGGGGCTCGTTATTTTTTCAATTAAGTTTCTAATCCTGTTATGTTTGATGACATGGCAGGATTCAAATGCAAGATATAGTATAGAGCAGAAGCCCGTATTCCCATGGCACTAAAGGACTACTTGTCTCAGGCTCAGATGCTTGTACTGTAGGAACTCGCGTTGTATCTGTAAGCCTGGACCATATATTATTACATCCATATGTTACCCGGGATAAAATCTTTAACGCGGCTGATAAATATAAATTTGCTGGCGAAATAAGCAGAAGATAAGCAAATACAAACACAAATTTTGACAGCTGGCGAGAAACGGCAAAGAGCAAAGGAGAAAAGCTGAGAAAAAACACAAATCAAAGAAGGCGAAGGATAAGGAAGGAGGCGCTGCGCTTGAGAGGTTCGCGAATTTCTGTGGTCTGATCACGGGGAAAGAGAAAATCGGATTTCAGCCCCATTCCGCTTGCCTAACCGTCGAAGAAAGTGCACTCTCCTTTATTGCTTAAACCTCTCTCTTCCATTTTTCCAGTCTCCGCGTACTAAGAAAGCATCCAATTCGTTCCACGATGATACACGTTTGTCCTTTTGTCTTTTGTCCCACTTCGTTGTGCTGTTTCAAGTTAACTTTTTCGGAAAAATTCACTTTTCGACACTTTAAACAAATAAGATGTGCACGAGATCAAACAACTCGACGATTTATTGGATAAGCGTAACGTCTAAAACGACTGGCAATTTTTCTATCTCTTTTGCTCTCGACCCGCTCTTCATCTCTCTTCCGCGAAGAGCCTTTGCTTTTGTCGTTATGAATTCACGATTGAATGTTTAACTCGTGCGGAATAAGGGTTGGACAAGATCTGGTGTTATTACTTACATCACTCCATTGACTAGTCTCCCACATAGGACAGGAAATAGTGTTGCAGGTCTCTTGGTAATGCGGTTTATGTGCTGCACTGCATTTGTAATCTGGTAACTGATACACAAAGATACATTCAGGTGTCAGTCTTACTTCAATCAAATATGCCTTAATGTAATTTCAAATATAAGTTTCTTGATTTTCAACCATTATCAATTTCAGATTTAGTTTTAAAACATAAATTATTCGATAGTCGATTTTCTATAGAATCTTTCAGAAGATTGAATTGAAAATAATCAATTGCTTCAAAACTAAAGTAAACGTTTTTCAAATAAGATGAATGAAAAGCTGACAAATCTAATATTTTGAATCAGAGAAAGTTCATTTAAAAAAACCAACGTTTTTGTGACCAAATTCGTGGCTTTTTTCGCAGGTTTATCACGGTTTATTAATTTTTGTTTTTTTTCCTGGTTTTCAAGATTTCATCAACGTTGCCTGGACACCCCGATATTATTATGCAAAAAACATTCTCAACTTCAGTTTAACATCAAATTTACAGTCGCTAAATTATTTTTTTATTTTAAATTTTTGGAATTAAGGTTGATTATAATGTCCCAAGTGATTTAATCTCGTCGTAGTCACATCGAATCTATTTTTCCTCGACATTGATCAAATAAAAAAAATAAAAAACCAAGCTTTTTTCCAATCGTATGACAATGCTATAACCTATCGAATCATCATTTGCATCTGCCGTCTAATCGACAGAAAACGAATTTTATTTCATGCCAAATTGTAGTCAGAGATAAAATAACGAATAGACTGCGACAGTTCAGACGATGGCGTTTAAATTTGAAAAGGATTTACCTGCGTCAGAGCCAGCAAAAAATGTACTTTGCAATTTTATAATTACGTTGATTCATTAACGACAAATATGTATAATTTGTCAAAAAATTTTCGGAAATTTTTACACTATGAACTTTCAATCTTTTGAATTTTAAATTAACTAATTTTCAACACGTTTAATTCAAGCACGATTCACTTGCAAGATTTCTTTTTTGATTAACTTTATCATTTTCTAAGTTTCTCTGAAAGTTTTTTATATAAGTGATAAATTTTGTTGAGTGATATTCTGAGAAAAATTCTACATAATTTGAGTTGTAAGTTGAAAAAAGCAATTCATCCAGGCTGGCTCTGTTAATAGCTTTGATTGTTTCACAGACACGACCTGGTTAAATCACCAAACTTAAAACTCGCTCATTATTTCAAAGAAAATATGTATGCTGTGGTGAATTGTTCTGATTATACATTTGTTGCGAAAGCTAATTATAATGTAAATATGCAATTCCTTTGAAAAGTTCCAGGAAACCGGAGCTTTTTGATAAAATGACAGTAACATAGTTTCCATTTAAACAGCAACTTTCTGAAGTCTTAATATCGAAATATTTGGAAAATCTCCGCGTGGTTCGTATATTTCATTTCATAAGCAAATTAAAAACAAAGACTAAAAAAAATAAAACAATGTACGTTACCAATTAATTCAACTCGTTTATTGTTTCATGTTTGCAACCTAATGAAAGGCTATTCATTTCTTGCAATCAATTAAAAATAATTTTCCTGAACTTTCGGATTTCAGAGTTGGAGTTCTAATGAAATGAAATGGGAAAAGAAATCGCAAAAGACGGATAAATCTTTTGATTAGTTCGTAAACCTATTACTTTCTTCTGACATATAAATTGCAAATAGTCTCTCAACTATATATCATCCCATGAATATAGAACTTCACTGTTAGCGTCCTTTCTTACCTTGGAAGTAGCGTTTCCATTTTCTTCGGTGCAAACTACCGGTCTTGTCCTAAATCCTCCGCCGCAAGTGGCGCTACACCTACTCCACTCCTCGGTTACCCATCTGCAAAAAGAACACAATGTGACTACCATGACTCGATGATGTTTTGTAAATTCATGCGTCGCGTTTTTTTCCCCTCTGTGTTACTTCTTTTGTAATTTGCGAAGCACGTCGCCAGGCTGTTTACATTGTTTTACGTTTCTTGATGAATCATCTCACTGACTATTTTTCTTAGCCGTCTGCAAAGTTTTTCTCGCACTTAAACGTCTTCTCTCGAAGAGTTAATCCCGTCATTCTTCACTTACCCCTGTCAAAAGCTAATAGTGGTCTTCCCCTCTTTGCCTTTTAACAAATTGACTCTCCGTTAAATTGATTACATTTCCACTGCGCGCTTTTCAAACCCGAGCTTGTTCGTGGAAAATATTTAAGTCGCCTCTTTCTTTGTGAATAAAAATGAAGGAGCGAAACTTTTCGCCGGTTATCAAATATCGGACCAACAAACTTTCTCCGCAGCGGTTGAAAAAAGAACCTGATAAGACAGAAATCTGCTCTAGTGTTAATTACGAGAAGCCTTTTCGAAGCTCGATAAAAAAACAACGAGGCTAATGAAATTTGTTTTGAAGCCAAAACCCAACCGGGAACAGTTGATATTGAATTTATTCGTATACTAATGTGGTAACTATACATAATAATATACTGTAATATCGTATCCTTTGTGCAAATAAATGGCCTTGTTGCGATTATAATGCAAATGTTCGCATAATAGTGGAATACGAAATATTGCCAGACATATTTCAATTACCAGAAGTATGTTTATGGGTTATCTATACAAATAGAAACAAATTTCATTTCTACATTGCGGCGACTGTGCAAACAATAACATTTTATCGTCGGAAAGTTGGAACGAAACTCCGCAGCTTGCATTTCAAAGGCTTCCATTCGCAATTATATTTGATTTTTGACACTCAAGTTGAATTAATTTTTTGTTGCATCGGTATTTATTGTTTCGAAGTTTAATTGCGCTAATTTGTGGCAATGCGTTTGTGCGGTGCAATTATTGTCTTCATCCGAAAATCGTCGTTGCAGAAAATTATGTTACCGAAAGTACAAATGCAATGGTTATAAAACTGTTAGCTCGGTGTAAACCAATTGAAAAAGGCTAAGGAGGGAAAGAAAACTGTAATCGAGTTTTTTCCACTCTCGTTGAAGTTGAGCGCAGTTATTTCACATCCATTAAGTATGTTAAATCACGAAACAGAAGGTATTCGCAGGCTTTTGAGATTGTCAAACCCTTTCTAATTGAAGTTGCAGACAAGTGTGTTTCCTAGCATTGAGAGATTATTATTAAGTTTGCCTAGTTTCGCAGTGACAACCCCGGGCAAACAATATTCTGAGTACTCCACTTGCCCAGGGATGGATGAATGGGCCCTTCACTTATCAGATACACCTCGACGCAACCTCGATTTGTTCAATTCATTTAGACGGTTAAATTCTAATTACTTTAATCGTCTGAATATTTGCAAAACGAGATGTCTAACAGTTAACGCTAAAGGTGCCCGTGCACGATGTCAGAAATGTTTTGAATGTTAATGTACTTTTCATGTACACTTGTACAAGTAATTTCGCGTGCTCTCTGTATAAGGAAAGTCGAATTAATGCAGATATGTATGAAGTTTCAAAGATTTGTGTTGGAGGATTGAGATTTCATGTTTGCGCATACGAAAATTAATGCGTTGCACTATACGCGATCTAATGTACGCGCGCGACCTTTGTTTATGAATATTTTGCTTTGTGAATATAATGTTTTTTGATCAGACGTCAAGGTGTTAAGGGCTGAATAAACAAAGCAAATTGAGCGCCTACATCACTTAGAATTACTTACTAGCGATTAGCCCTTTAAACTGATGTACAATGCGATGAAAACTGTTGTGTGCCATTATTTCAACGCGTATAATAATTTTACGGGATTACTTCTGATTGTTTGTACATTTGGACTTGCACAATGCATTTCACCTCTAATGCTATAATCACAGCTTTTGATTTATAATCCGGTCTTTCGGCTAAGCAGAATAATGAAAATCACTGCGATAGTTTAAATTAATCGATAGTAATAGTCAGAGAAAGACGATTTTCATAATACCGTTACCCTCCAGAAAGACTTGATGAAACTCAATTCTTATGATTTCATTCGGTAATAAAATGTCTTCAAAAAATTAATCAGTGTAAATGAGCTTTCGTTTGATAGTTAGGCATTAAGCAGCTTTTATCATTAACCTGACTCGCTTGTTACCAGGGTAACTAAATGTTACCTATTTCAAGGGAGATTATAATTAACCTAATTCAATTTTCGCTCTGAATTCGAAATCTGTTGTCACTAATATATGTTCATGATTCGTGCAATTGTTGTTCACAACTTTCATTTTCTGTTAACAATAATCTGATGCTTTTCGAGGTAAACCCAGAAACGTCTATTTTCTCCGTGGTATAGATATTTCACTGTAACCGTATCTTAGGGCATAATATGTTTGTTTGCAACAAATTACGCAGCTTGAATATAATGATGCGTACAAGTTATTGCGCATTCAAATGAAAAGCGGCAACGATTTCAGTCAGATTTACTAACCGTTGTTTTCACTATACTTGCCATAACAAATATATTGCGCAATTCCGTATACTGCCGGTTGTACAGTACGATTCGGTAATGCTATCTTCCATGAAGTTTACAAAGCAGTGACTGCAGAAACAAATAGACAAGCGTTGTACAAATGTAAACCATATAATGAGGGGCATCAACTTCGTTCGACATTTTCTCTTAAAATGGTCTTTAACTCTCGCCATTTGCATGCTGCAAGATTTATTTTACATTTCACGAATCAGACCCCCGAGCCAATTTGGCGGCAATCTTTTGAACTTCCATCAAACGAACTGCAGTTTCAGCGTTGTTCAGTTGTAATTATAATTTTTTGTCATTCCTTTTTCACTTTGCAGAACAGAATTTTATAATAACGAGCGAATCGATTTTCATCGACACACACTTTGTAATTGATAGGATAAATTGTGACCTTTCGGCGTGATGAGTGTACATAAAAAATAACTCTTTTATGAGCAAACTCAAAGTTCTCAACAAAGGCTTGTGTTTTGCCATCGGTCTAATTGAAAATGTTGATTAAAATACAAACAAAAACGGTCGAATGATAGAACGCACGGTATTCTAAATACTACAAACTCAAAATACCGAATTTAATTTCATATTAGTTTACTTATACGCCCATTGTATACCCATTTTGAAAAACTACTATTGTTCAGTTTTTTCATTTGTCATTTCATTTCAATAAAATATTTGGCAACAAAAACAAAGCCCTCTAATAAATGCATTGTCCATTTTCGAAAAATAAAAACTTTAAAAGAAACCAGTAACAAATGCGAAAATCATACAACGCATAAAAGACAGGTACAAGCATACTCGTGTGCGTCGTTATGTTGCGGAGTATAGTTATATAGTTAAAGCAGCGAACTACCGGAAAGTACCTGGGATACGTCGTCCCCAGCGTATGAAATTGAATTAAACTAAATTCGCGAGTAAAGCTATTAGCGCGATTTAATAGCACAGAGCATCGTGCTGATTTATTAATAACGTCGTGGCGCTAACTGCAATTGTCAAAGCTAACTTGAATTCTATCAGAAGCAATATCCACACGTAGAAAAGTTTCGCCCGGGCTGTCGGACAAAGGCAGCTTCGCGAAAGCCCGAGCGTGTATTTTGTACATTGGCATACGCATTTCAGCGCTCTTTGTTTCGCCTTGACTTCATTAAATGAACAATGTTTGCTTGTAGATTAATTTCCGTTTTGTCGAAACAACATTTATTATCGGCCGGCGTTATCGGCAACAAATCGCCTCGCAACTTTTTTCTACTGAAAGTGCGCGCAGTTCTGCGAGGCTCCTTTTTAGATGAACTTATGTAAAACTTTCGATTGGCTGTGTGCAAGTTGTTGTTCTTTTCTCCTTTTGCGTGGTGTTTTTATTCTTGCCTTTTTGCCCCAAGTAAAAGTTGTGATACCACATCGGTCTCAAGATCCATTCATAAATGCAAATACTTTCTCGAATAACCGTGACTTACACTTACGTTTCGCTCACATAGGAAGCTCGCTGATATTTACGTTATTTCGAAAGATAAGAATAAAGTATCATTATTATTTGATAGCCCAACACTGTTGGCCATATTTTATAGTTCGTATCCGGAGATTGCGCCGGTATCAATGCTGTCGTTTTTTATCGAATTCTGTAGAGATAATGCACGAATACATGATACTTTGTTGATACCAACATTATAGTTTTGTAGACGCTTGTTTACGACTAGAGTATATTAAGAGGACAGTTGAACTAATCATCTGGTGTTTTTATGACTGATGTAGTCGTGATCACACATCGGTAATTTCATCAAGAAACTCTGATTTGTTTGGTCGTATAATTCTCAGCTTGGTCGATTAGAGCATCTGAGATTCACTTTAACGACGGCATTTATTTCGTGCCGGGGCAATCGAACATATGAATTTTGATGAGAATTTTATTGGAGCGCGATATCACGGCGCCATTTGACGTGCTTATAATGCGACGACACGCAAGTGAAAAATATGTACTTACTTTGTCGTACAAGGATGTGTGTTGCACGGCAATAAAATTTTATCTGGTCTCAAGCTCGGATCGCAGTTGGCATTGTCGGTCAAGCTGCCGTCGATGGTTTTACATGTTGGCATTGCAATTTTAAAACCTATAAAAAACAGAGAAAATCACCACTTTAGTACTGCACGATTTCCATTGTGTTGACGATACGCTCTCAGCGTTCGATATGCATGCAGATTGAAAGTCAACCGTTGGTTCAATTAATTTCCATTTAAATAAAATCCGATGTTACAAATTATTCCTTGGTCGATTGATTATCTCATGCAAGGTTTGATAAGTCATTTACTGAGAAAACTGAATTACTAGCTATCCATGGCCATTCTTATTATTATACCATCGGAATTTGTTATCCTTAAAATTCAAGTTTTTGTGTTTTTTATTATTGGACTGATGTTTTTTAGATTTTGTTTCAGATAAAAACTTGTTAATTACATCAGCGGATGAGACTCCTTAAAAAGTTCATTATTGTAACTATAAATAATAGATTTTTATTGGAAATATTGACCACTATTGTAAAATAAAAAACGTAACATCTACAAATAAAAATAAAAATGCTTACTTTTTCAATTTTTCGCGGAATATAAGTCAATCTCAATAAGTCATTATTGAATATTATGACGTAGTCATATCCGGAGAATAAACAAGGTTAATGAAAAGATGATATTGGTTTAGTTGTTCGTATTTCCAATATTCTATTATCATGAATAATGTTGTGTATTCTTTTGATGATTTGTAATCTAAATATATGAAAATTTGTTGATCTCATTTTAAATATTCTATAAGTATTCTATACTACAAAACAAGCAACTAGAATTGCTATGATTGTTCGTATGAATCAAGTACAAGACCAATTACATTTTCAGATAACAAGTGTGATGTTTATCGAGGTGACAAAAATATTTGCAAAACTTTGAATAATGAAAATGCAGATTTCGGGTTAATCTTATAATTAATTTAGTAGCGTAGGTATATCTGAGAACAACGAAAATATCGAATCTTGCTGTCGACAAAAATATCCTCTTTTCGATATTCTGCATCCGATTTTAGCACCTCCATACAGTACACCAGAATCAAAAATAACCCTCTTTGATTTGTCCCTTGTCGTGAAATCTATTGTCTATTCTCAATTTTGATTGCATTATAAGTCCGACTGAGACAGGAAACTATCACTGTAATTGATTGAAAAATTATTCACGAACCAATGTTTTGAAATCTCTTTTTTTTATTTTAAAAAAGGATGTGTTTCAAAATAACGAGAAAATTAACTAGCATGATCCATCCGGACATTAACTAATAATGTTCGTCTCCTCAAAATTGATGGACAATAAAAGTTCTAAAGCCAATCTCACGCTGAAAAACAAAACATGAAAATTGATTACTAAAGACCCGAATTGATCGCCTCATTAATTTGCAAGGTACATAAAAATATCGTCGCACGGAATTTCATCTCGCGACTAAGCAAAGCTTATCCACGCGGCACACGCTACTTTTTTTTTCATTCAATCTGGGGAAAACAATTTGCGAGCGGCGCAAGTCCCGATAAAAGAGCGAGTTGCGTATGTGTGACGTCGCGCTCGAACATTACACGGCAACTTATCCTGACACGGCAGATTCGTGCACCTGCATGACAAGTAATATCGTGACAGAAATGCACAAGGCTTCTCTCGTGTATAACCGACTGGCTCGTGCAAGTAGGCATGTTGAATACAGTTTTCGAACGGAGAAATCGCACCGGGAGTAGCTGTACGTCTGAACTAGATTTTTCGTGAATCGAACTTCGAGGATTTCTGTCCAAAGCAGTGCGAACTCTGCGGCAAGGCTGACACAAGTTGGCAGGCATCCCAGACGCCGGGGCCTTTCCTACGTTCATAAAGAATTCCCGTTGATTCGATGGGATTGAGTTCGACAAATTTCTGGCTTCATATTTCCTCGACATATTTTAACCGAGCGATTGTGTTCCGCGCACAAAAATAATATTCCGATGTGATTCAATAACGGTTGAGAGACAGAGCCAATCCGACGATGTGCCATCTAATTCGAGTTCTCGTTGTTACGATAATTCGGTTTGTCTTGATTTGCCTGAGCGAATAACTCGAACAAAAGTTAGACGGACTGTTTTTGGATCGTTATGAATTAATCTCAGTTCTATCAGGATATTGTTTTTGTCATGGTATTGGAGAGTAGCTGTGATATATTGGATGCTTCTAGTGAAACATATGCCAAGTATCGTTCAATCTAAATTAATAAACACTGCTTTTTGTTCTCGCACAAATCCCAAAGGATTAATCGAGCTCCTCAAGATCCATTGGAATTCTTGCCTCAAGGCCCTTATTTCCAAGTTCGGCTACACATCGTTTCATGAAGAAAGTAAATAAATGAAATACTTGATTCGATCTGATCAAATTTATTTCGCTGATGAAAAACATTCTTCGAAGAAATATTCAACAGGAAAAATTGTTATTGCTTTATAGGATAATGAACTCTTTATGGTTCTGATAATAAAGCAGATTATTGAAAGTAAAAACACGAGGCTGATCATTCGACAATTAAAATTGTTTTAGTTTTATGAAACATTCGTTTTGCTCGCTATAAAGTGCACGTGCTGGAATAACAGCATCCACAAGACTACGCAAACGTGCTTTCAGAATGTACAAATAGCAGCTTCTGATAAAAAAGCTCGGGAAGTAGTATTGAACAAAGTGTTATTCTGACACGATTTTCATGATTCTAGTTATTGTATTACTCCACACGTTTTTCTATCATTCGAACAAAATTATTTTATCTGCGTTTCTAAATGTTATCTTTTCACATACAGACAATCACAAGCATTGAAGCTATTCACTTGCTCGACGAAATAGTTGTGCAACTTTTTTTTCTCTCTGATCCTATTTTTTCACGAACTTCAAAGCTCGCGATTCAAACAAAAGGTATGATTTTTTTCATGCAAATTGTTCACCGGCATTTTTCAAAACATGCCAATATCTTTGCGTAAATAACGATAATTAGAACCGCAAACATTTTTGGTCCAGAAAACTTTATATCCTAATGAATATATTGAAATAACTCAAGGAACTTGAAACTTTTTAATTGAATCAAACTTTTCGTAACTACATTTTTTAAGTTAAAGGCAATACAACTTTTAGCCGCTGCATCTATTTCGTTCCCTCGCTACAGCTGTTTCTTTCTAATGCTATGAGTGAAGTGTCGTACATAACGCACGTGCAGTAACAGCACACACGTACCGTATTGAAAAATATTTCAGGCTGTTATTTAAAATGGCAAATATATGTAAATGAACGTACCACCTCCGCAGGTTTCGGAGCATGCAGAAGTCGGTTCGAGTATCCAAGTGTATTTTGTGTGACAAACGGATCCATTTCCGCCGCAAACTCCGCACGCGTCTAGTTTTTTATTACTGCCTACTCTTAGATCGCATCCAACTTTCTGTAACAGAGAAAGAAATAGAAATTAATCAATGGTAAAATCGACAGTACCGTTTCAAACTCGCGAATTTTTCTTAATGCACCCGAAAGAACAAGTCGTCAATTAATGCAAAGTAACTTTTCGCCTTTAGAAAACGACGAGAGTGCAAACGCGTGGAAATAATTGATCTCAAGTGAGAATTTTCAACTGAGCCGACGGTGTCGTGTTGTCGCTAATTATTGATTGAGCAGTCACTGATCTCGAGATCTGCACATCAAAATCTCTCTTGGAATCCGAGGCGAAATTCATAATGCAGAAGCGTTCATCATTTTCTGCTCTATTTATTACATCGAAAAGTGAGCAGCGTTTTTCATAAAGCCCGACTTCGGCTGCCAATTCTTATATCTAAACGTGCATTTCTCTTCGGCTGGATCGCTCCGTGGGTATATTTTTCCAATTAACTTTTTCCTGGCTCAAAAACTTTTCATTCGAAACCTAAATTACCATTTGTAAAGTATCATGACGAGTAAATAAGCTTGCAATATCTGCCAGCGATAAATGTTATATTTTACGTCATGACTAAACTCAACTTGAGAAAAACAATCGTTGACAAAAAATCGTTTATAACATAAAACCTTTCTCTTTCTGGATGTTTGACAGAAAATCTGACAAAACTCTAAAAAAAATCATAAATAAAAAAAAAGAGGGGTAAAGATCTTGACTCGACGTCGATTGTGACCTGGCTTAGACGCAAACTGATTTGTCATTCAACTTGCGTGAAGGCTTCAGGGAGTTTGAGTACATTATTCAACCTTTATCCAAAACGGGGGTGAAGTAAACTGAAGAAGCGGAAGAATCCAAGAAGCTGTAGAAAGAAAGGGAGTTGAAAAAAGGAGAGAAAGAAAGAAAGATGAGCGGCGAAGAAAAAAAAGGAAGACAAGTGCCAAGCAAGATTGCGGAGGACGATTAAAAAAAACAAAGGAGAAGAAAATGTTGGGGCTAGAGGTGATACACAAACATTTCAAAAGAGAGATTGGTTTTACATCAAGTGTGAAAAAGATCCAACCGAGGAGGCTTTTGTTTTCGCGATAAAGATTGCAAAAAAATTGAACAGGGAAAGATCGTTAATTGCCGTCCGTTGAGTTTCGCAGTCGGTCACTGAGGATGAACTTTTGCTTTATTTTCATCCAGTTCGAGTTGAAATGTCAATGAATATTCGAGCTAATGCCGGTCAACCGTTGTCAGATAATCCGGCTTACGCTCGCTCATAACTTGAACGGTATTGTATTGGTTTAGTCATATTTATTCTCGATTGTGCAGATTCCTGTTTGGAAACGTATCGAACTGTGTGTCAATTGAAAGACGCGTTAAACTTTGATTTGATGATCAAGCTATGATTTAATATAATTAGCCAACTAGTTTGTTGAAAGTTTCAACCCATTCAAACGTAAAGCAAATTGTTTGGCAAAAAATTCAATTAATTAATATTATTCAATAGCAATAATACATGAAAGGGAAATAAGAAATCAGGCACTTTATTAGCGTGAAACATTTGAAAATGTTGTTTCAAGTTCATGTTTGTGTGACAGACACGCAAATTACGTTTTCTTTCATCTGTCGAAAGTAATTTCCTAGACCAAATGTAAAGGACAAGAAAATTCCAGTGACTTCGTCCTTAAAAGTCTGGAAACTTGAGAGACGTTTAAAGAAAAGCGGCGACTGTGTTTCTAAGTACGTAAAGCTAATTAGTACTTTAATTAGACCTCGTTCAAGACATAATTACAGGTACTTAAGTGCGATTGGTCATATTGTTCTTCGACTTCAGTGAATGAGAATTGTGCAAACTTACTAATTTGGTGCGGTACAATCTTACTCTTATCACATTCAGCTCAAATCAGTGAATTGTACACAGATGTTTGCGAAAAACAGATCAAATCGATTCAAATTACCATTTTCAAGACACTCCAATTGTCTGGAACATCTTTCAAAAACTTGATCAACTTTCAAGAAAAAATTGTACAACATTTGAATATTTTACATTGTGATTGTACAGCACCTTTGATGTGTCGTCCATTTGAAGTTTCATATAACGGTATTGGAGTGTCCTTACTAATCTTTTTTACCATACACTTTTTAATAATCTTGCTATCGTACCATGCACTCGCCATCAATGCAGACATCAAGGCCTTCCGGTCGACATCTCGTGCCATCCTCGACTTTTTCTGTCAGCTGAACGACTATTGCCTCGTCTGATTCGATGTCATGAATATCATCATCCTCAGCGCCAACTGTTATTCTTCGGCTTGACTCTAGTATTCTCGTTCTTCTGTCACTCGTTCCCTCAGTCGACACTTGTTCACCTCGACAAATCAAAGCGCACGGCCTCAGCGGGTCGTGATGTGGGAACCATTTCAGCAGCTGTCCACTGTACGGGATGTCGTCAAACGCGTTGCACTGCTCCGCGCGAAAATCTGTTGAGTCCTCGCATGGCTGAAACAATTCAAAAACATCCATTAACAATCTTCATCACCACCAAATTCTTCTTTTCACCATTAATTTTCAACCAACTAAAAGCAACGTCGTTATATTACTCCAAAAAAAATCTTGTATCCACATTTCCATTCGTCTTGAAAGTACTCGTGGTTTCTTTTCCGTTCAGTGCACCTTTGACTTTATGTACGACTGTAAATAATCATGAATTTCGTCTGAATTCAAACATACTTCTTTTATTCGAACAGCTCCTTTATTATTGCACACTCAATCGGTTCATTGTGACTTTTAACAGCTGAGTGTAATACCTTGCAAGCATTATCATTAGATTTACGATCATTTTATTCGCGACGACACGCTTTTGAAGAATTTCCCACCACCTTACAAGTTTGATAAGAATTTATCTTTTTATGGTTTATGTTTGAGCGAACATTGTACATAGTCACGTATAAAAAGCAACTTCAATGTTCACTTCCGTCTTTCTGACGTTATTTCGAACACGGGTGACCCTTTGCGAAGCCTTCACAGTCCTATAATAACACGTTCCCTTTTATCAGAGCGAGATTGAATGGTCCTACATTTACTCTTTTTCTCTGTGATGATAGCTGGATAATGAGAAAGTGTAAAATCATATATTTTTGATATTTGTGTCATCGACGTTTTGACTCGCGACAAAGTAAAAATCCTGATGCACGGAAAGTTTCATTTTCCGATGAAACGACTGCTTTTCGATTCCGATGATGAAAAAAAAAATTTAGTCAGATGATAGTTACGATTAAACATTGCATTCTTGCATTCTGTATTTTGTGATTAAAACGAATTTTAGTATGTGATCATAATTCATAATACTTTGTTAAACAGCTCAAGTTTCATTTACTCAAGTTATGAAAACATGGTAACAGATGGCAATGTTGCTTGTTGGATATTGTACAGAAACTTGTAACGCAACAGCTTGTTTGGTTTGCTGCGAACGACATAATCGGTTTAAATATATGTTTAATGATCTCTCCCTCTATGTTTTAGTCAAAAAAAAGTGACGTACAATTTATCGATTGTTGTTCAAAAAGTTTCATAAAACGATAAAAACGTTGTTTAGAGAGATCGAAAAAAGATAAAAAGCTCAGAGTTTTTTAGCCAAGACAAGATTATTTATAAGACTAGAAAATCAAGGTACGAACTCCTTAACATCTGACACCTTTTGTGTTTCCAATACTTAATCTACGAGTCGATTATGAACTAAGTACCTTATAGATTCACATTGTCCGTTGACCTGCAATTTAATAATTCAGCGTCCAACATCCAAAGCAATCTTTGATTTATTCCGCGCTTGAATAATTCCTCAGCGTAAAGATTCTGCACATAAAAATATTACGACGCTTGCTATTTGTATTCTTTTTGCCGCTGTCGTGCTGACGAGAGATGTTTCTTCGCAGGCGCCCGCGGCGTCAATAAAAGCATCGAGCTTGTGTGTCCCAACGAGTGCGATGAAATTCAAAATTCGTTTTAGCTCATTTCCCCATCACGCAAATTCCAAGCACGTTACACCTGATAAACCGGATCACAACGGCTCTCGCAGCGGAAAAAGTTTTCTCGTCGGCAGTGCGGTAATGCCTGACTGCAAGCGCGACAACCGATACGTAGATAAAAAAAAGTCGCAACGAGAGAGAACGAGCTTTGGCTTCTCTGTCAGGTTGTGGCGCTCTGTCGCACTTATTTCTCTTGTGTTTGCTTTCAGTTGTTTTTGCCCGCGGCAAGCAAACATTTTTGGGTGCCAGCGATTTGTCCGGTAACCATCGGGTTTTTTTTATTCTGTACGCCAATTTTCAAGTTTCGGAACAGACGCTTTCATTTCATCTTTTTTACCCCCTCCCTTTTGTTTTTCCGACAGATTGACTTTTTTTTAAATTTTGCTATACGTTTGAAAGACCGTTTCAATTATCCGTGCAACAATGACCTTTGTCACAGAAATTTGACCTGAATTCATTAGATACAGTCAACTATCCAATGCTGAACAGTTAGAATTGGCTTCTTTGTAAAATCAACAAAACCAATATCGACATCGTTCCTACAAAGGCTGTATTTATTTAAGAGCTTTTATCTCTGCAGAGATGTTAATACGTTTGGTTGAGATTGCAAAAATAATGCTTTGAGATTGTGAAGAGCTTGTGAAAATCACTCGATAGAGATGTTAATCTAGTTATAAATTTATCAGTCATAAGGAAAATTAAAGAAAGTGCATACAAATTGGTAATTGATAAAGGCTAAGCAGCGTTGCATGATAATGAATCTAAATAAAATCATCGTCTTCTATTTATATTCACAAGATTGTTGTTGGATATTGATTTTATGCTTTCATACTCGTGATGCATTTTAGATTTTGATTTTATCGTTCAGTTTTTGCGACTGAACGTGTGTAAAAAAGTTTATGTCATGTGCAAAGTGCAATAAAGCGCTTTATGCACACAGCAAATAACATTTCGCCTCGCTTTTTTACAATGTTCCAGAAATTTGATGATCATTCAAAAAAGGACTTGTACAAAAAGGTTGCTAAAAAAAGTTTTTTTTTTCAACCAAGCTTTGTGCAAACACAGTGGAATGTTTGGCTTGTATTCTTTTAGTTTCATTTTCACTGACGACTCAGCGGAAAACAAAATTGACGATTAAGTTAAATTAGCATTAAATTTCATTAGCGTATCCGGCGCGAGTCGAGGGATTTAATTGTTTTCCTCAACGTTGGAAATATTAATCGCACTGAGTCGATTGCACTTGCGACGAAAAGTCCTGCGAGACCACGTGGCGACAATAATTCAGACTTGCTACCATAAATTCCAAGTTAAAATCCAACTGGAAGGGATTTGCGCGCAGGAACACCTACAGTCTTTCACACTTCCGCTTTTCAAGGACCGCCTCCTATGTATAAGCCGGTGCAACACACACTTGATGATTCACGGGAATTGCGCCGTTTACAGCGAACGAGTAAGCCTAGTCGGAAAATTTCCATTACATCGTGGCAGAAGAAACACTTTTTTCATTAACGCTTTGGCTCCTTCATTAAAGCAGTAAAAGATGAAAGATTTTATGGAAGGTACTCGTGATTTGTTTTTCAATTGCAACCACCTCACTATCACAGAGCCGAGCAATTCATTCAATCGACATATTTTGCATGCGTACAGAAAAACAAAAAATGAATACCAAAGTGACGGTTTGTTTGATGTTTCTATAATTAAATTCATAACGAGGTAAGCAAAATATGAAAAAAATGTAATGAACTGTAGGTGACGACGAGTATTTGCAATTTCGTGTCAGCCTATCACCAAACATCCCCTGCTCGAGCAACGCCTATATAACCAGGACGAAATTTATTTGTCCAAAGCGAGGGGAACGCTGCGGATGATTCCATTGCCCCGGCATTTATGACTTCACGCGCTTAACGCTCGTCTAAATCAGATTGATTTTACGGCAAGTCTGGAGTTGAGTGCACAGAGCCGAGTAAATGCCAAAATTGTTGAAGCCTTACGTAACAGTTCCGGGCATGAATCGATGCCATGAATTTGCGCAAGACAAAATACTCGTTTAATTGGTCACTTCATTGGCCATGTCCAAATTGAAACTAAAAAAATGCCGCCTAATAGATTCATCGTCACAAGTTGGGAAAAAGTCAGGGACAAAAAAAATTGACGAAAAATGGATAGCGAGAAGAATAAGAATGGCCGAAAGTACAAGAAAAAAAAAGGAGTGGGTGGAAAAAAGAACTCGAGGATGTACTTCATTAAGGTGTGGTATTTGCTTTAGTTCGCCAATCAACTCGTTGAACTACGTAAACTCGGAAGAAAAATTGGCCGAGCTCAAGGGGCTAGGGATGCCGAAGATTTTCGCCGACTGAATGCAAATTGAACACTCTTTACGTGACTCCTGTGCTCGTTTTTTTCTCTGTTTTGCTCGTAGTTAATAATACGCGAGAACAATAGTTTCGTGTCGGTTGCAAGTATCTACTATGAATAAATGCATTTTTAGGTCGCGCGAGTTTTGCAGCGGGCGCCCGCGAAAGTGGGCGAAGGAAAAAAAAATTAAAAGACGCCTTTTTTACGTCGAAAATGTATAACCTGAACAAAGCCGGTAAATGCTTCTAACGCCACTTTAATGACTTTAACCTTACAATACAATTTTTTAGCTTTTTTTGTTACACCGAACGGAGTACACGATAAAGATCATTGCAAAGTTTGAACTTGAGTGGTTCTGTTTTATTTTAGACACTCGAATCAATATTGCGAGGCGAGGAAATATGTAATTGAATATCGATGTTTTAAATACTGATATCCATGTAACATTGTGCGACCCAGATGAATTTATTATACTTTACAAGGAACAGTGTAAATGACCTGATTTCAGGCTTTACCAAAGTTTTCTCGTTATTCTGCTTTTTTTCATGGCATGCATTTTATACAAAGCTCCAAGATTGAGGATTTCGAACTGCTAAGTCATTAAGTCCCACCGCTCAGCTGAATGAACGGTTTTCGAATAAATTCAATGGGTACTTACGAATTACTTTTCGACGACTACATTTGTCTAACATTAATTGCTCTCACTGATAAACTTTGACTTACACATACCCCTTCCTAATGCACCCAACATTAATTCAGAGTCATATCAATTTTTGATCGACAATTTCGTGCTTCAAATGCACACAATTATATTGACACAACACAACAAAACTGAATGTACATTGGTCGATGAATATTCAAAGCATGGTGAACTAATGATGAAAATAACGATTACTATTTGGCTCGATCAACAAAATGTAAAACGAATATGTTAATATTCAAACAATCACATTATTTCAACATTTATTTCATTCTCAAAACAATTTAACAGATTGTTTCAGATATCAAACTGATTGATCCTAGATGAAATAATTGGAGCGTGCACTGCCAATTATTAAGCTCTGTGACCGAATAATACAACGTCTACATTGATCGAAATGCTCTATAGATTTTAATGTAATTACTGACAATGTGCTCTACAGTCAGACTCGTTTGTTTTGAAACGTCAAAACAATGCTATATTTAAACCGTGAACAAGAAAGATGAGAATGCCTCGTTCAAAATGTTTTGATCAAACAAAAAGTATTCATTCATAAATAAAACGATAAAAATTGTGCCTCGTGCCATGCTCGTCCGACGACTGTAAGTGAGAAACAATTAACGCCAATTTGTAAGTGAATAAATTAATTGTGTCCGCTTGATTAATGGCACTGGAGAACGAATGCTAACTGTACTGACTTAATTTCGATTTATGCGAGAGGGCCACTTTCACATACAAAACGTGTCTTGCAATTACAGATCAACTTATGATATGCTAATAGCGTAATTGGATGCTGCTCTTTTGTTTTCATTCGATTGATTTTTCCGGACACTTTCGATATTAAATCTGCCGGTGTGGCGCGTATTGACATTTCAGGATTCAAATTCAATAAAGCCACTCATGCAAAGAGGATGATTTTTTTCGTTGAATAATTATCGGAATTTTTCATCAATTTTTCCGTTAATTCGATCGAGTTAAATTTGACGCAATTGAACGTGGGTTCAATGTACGATCGTTTATTTTCATCCAGTAAACATATAGCAGATCTAGTTGGCACTGTTGAATGAGAGCGACGTAACCTGCCTAGGTGCCTTCTCACATACCCTGATTGAGATAAGCCCGAAAAATCGTCCTGGATCCGGAAGTAGGTCGGGTCATCTGCATCGCTACGTCCCCGAGGGGACGCCGATATCTGCAGAGTCAGTCGTTACATTCGGTACATGGTTCAAGTTTGTCGAAAAAAAAGAACCCACACGCGCGAAAGAGTGTGGGCGATGGCGCAACCGATTGTCACTACTATTTGAATTTTACATGTCGCGGAGAGCCGCGAAACTCGCGTTTTTAGCGCAAAAATGAATGTTCGGAGAGAAAAAGAGAGAGAAGAAAAAAGTTGCTGCCTCCACTTTTGCCAAGATTTTTCAGTATTCCCCAATGGATTGGAAATAAATGATGGGCGATATTTCCACGGACTTTAATCAAATAAGAAAATTGTTTTGCCCGTTGCATTTCACGTCGGAAATGATTTACGATATTTTATTGATAAATCAATAACACACATCAGGAGAAGTTGTTTAAGTGAGAAGAGAGAGAGAGAAAAAAATACAAACACGTCCCGTCACATTTCTAATTAATTTTGACAACCCACTTGAACGAGTGTTTGCCGGATATATTTCACGGCGCCTTATCCATGACAAACTGGATTGTAATGCTCAATGTCATTTAGATCATTAATTAACGGCAAATACGACCAACTAATTACGCGTTTGACAATTTGTACTTATCATTTATCATCAATTTAAAATGTTCCGGCTGATGATGTCAGCCGTGTCAGACATTGCTCCTCGTTTACTTTCCATTTTTTTTTATTTCAAGCTCGTCAACAGACAGCAATATGGGGATACGTTTAAACTGCTTTTATTGTCACCTCGTTAAGCTCGCAACTAGAAGTTCCGCTGTTTTCGGCAATGCAAAATTTTGCTTGTTTAATGATGAAGGATAGGCCATAATAATGACATAAGAGATATTTCAGAAACGTTCTGAACTTAATTATGCATGTTTACGATGAGTTCAAGAGCCGTAAACGACTACGCTCCGAAGAAGACTTGAATTATAATAATCATAGTTGTTGTAACGACAAACTACGTTTTATAACTTAGACGTGTTTGCCGATGAAAATAATAATTATTACCAGCGCGAGCGCGCTGTTTGGCACGACGCACGGCACAAAACTCAAAGTGAATGAGAAAAATTAATGGTTATGGATTTTTGGTTTACTGCAGTTAGCACGAGAAATATGACTTGTCGATGATGATCAATAATGAAAAATCGCCCTCGGATGTAACAATTTACCATTGGAAAATGTTAGTGAAAAAACTCGCTCCTCTAGTGCTTCGACTTGAAAAATGAATTGATCCGCAAAAATCATTCGAGCGCTCACCTGAGTGTTGCAGACTTTGTACTTGTAAGTCCAAGATCGGCCCTTGCACTTTTTTCGGCACTTTTTTGCTGTCTTGATATACCGCCTCCGCAGCTCCTGTGAACAACAATGTGAAATTGAAAATTTGGCTCTACTAAGTGGACTATTTGGCTTACACGGAAAAGCGTCGCGTTCAATTCATGCTCCAAAAGTTGACATTGACAAAAATTATATCCAAAGAGCGAATTGGAGCGTTGTATGTGAGAGACGAGGGGAAGGGGAAGTTAAAAGCAAACGCCGAGATATGTCGGTTGGACCGAAAAGTTTGAAAAAGTCATCGTATTATTTACCGCGTCGCGTCATTGATGCCAAAGTCGCGTCGATCGTTGAAAAAAGAGTTGGAAATAAAGCAAAGCGCCCGTATGAAAAGACGTGTGCGAGCAAAGTTAGCGGAGAAAGGGTGCGGGGTCGAGCGAAAAGGGTACCGGCGCATTGACACATCTATCCGGATAAAGTGCACGAAAAGTTCGCAGGCCGCGCACATGCTGCGTTTGACAAAAAAGAAATGATTTGGATCGAAAAATCATTGGCGAGTTACGGGATCGGTGCGCTTCGGGCAGGTTTGAAAAGTGGCGTTCAAAAAGTCGGCGAACACAGACAGACAGAAAGAGATGGACGACAGAAAAAATAGGAAAAAACGCCGAATGAAAAACTAATAAGTACGGTGAAAAATGATGAGCGACGAGAGAGAAAAAAAAAGAGAGCGGGCAAATGGATGAAGACGCGAGCCTGCGGAATAGGCGGTGCCGGGTCCGAACTTATAAAGCTCGTAAATTATCGGCGCAGCAGCGCCCGGGGTGTTTCCGCGTCGCCGGAAAACGACTACAACAATTGCAGATGCCGAAAGTTACCGCGAAAGGCAGCGCTGCAAAAAGCAGCCCGAGAGTCGTCGCACATTCGATATTCTGACGGCGCAAGAAAACTTGGCCCAAATGAAACGTGGACGAGGCGGAACGATAAATTACAGCCGGACTCTCGCGTTTTCTCTCTCTGTCTCTCTTAGCGCGAAAGAATAATAATACCGCACGGCTCATCTGGCAGATACAGCGCTTCTTAATCATTTAATCGCTTTTGCCGGCAAAGTTCACGCGGTTACGCAAATAGAATAAAGAGAGCAGAGAAACGTATAGAGGATCGATCGTATACCTCGTTGTCAATATTTCATGCAGAAAGAGAGAGAAATCAGGGGTACCGGGGAGGCAACTTGTAGATAGCGCGGCTGTGTAAAGACCGCGCGTGTTTTGCCGAAACGGTCGGATCAATTATTGAGACACTGAGTGGCTGAAATTCTGTTACGGAGGCGTCGTATGCCGACTTGCGGGTCAGCATGTGTGAACAACTTGTTTATTGATATTGTGTGCTAAGCATGTGTGCCAAGCGTGGATAAAATTCTGTCGCAACGGAGAAAATTAAATTAAACTCGGTTGACTGCTCTGCTAGATTATGGAGCTATGATAGTCACGCTAATTATCACTCCGTATTAATTCGATTACCGATTTCGTCACTGATAAACAACCGGATCTCAAATTTATGATATTTCATTTATTCAGACAAATATTATCAGAAAAAAAAACGTAGCATTTAATCGTCTCGGATATTACTTTATAGTATTGATCTTGACAGAATTCAGTTTGAGTTAACTTTCGGTTGGCTGATTATCTTTCACGTGCAATTTTCAATGCAAAAGTCAAATCGTCAGTTGATATTTTCCGGGAATTGCAAAAGATATATACAGAAAAACAAGTTTGTGAGAGGTGTTTCAAAAGTTAAAAAGGCGAAAAAATTTTGTTTCGCTGATTTCGCTCAATTGCAAGTATCGTTAATTCAAGACACGAGTTTTCAATGAAGTATCGCGCTGCAGCGGGAGTAAATTTGCGTTATGAACGTACCTGGAGCATGGCGACCATTCTCCCCAGGAAACACCCTGAAACAGGAGAAAAATATGCGTGATTATCTTATCGCAATGGTACTTGTATAAGTACACAAAACATTCGATGAAAATGGGAAAGCTTAATGAGAACCGAGAACACAAACATATATAATAGGTTCAGTTAACGTCTTCACTTTTGTAGAACTGTATCGTAACATTATTGTAAAGTAGTGTAATGCGTGTTAATATTATAATGAAGCTCCTCTTCTCTTATGCGTTCCATACAAACGGCTTGTAAATGCCGCTACATAAAAAAACTGATTTATGGATTATGGAAGCGCAAATTTCCATTCAACTACAAGAAACCACATCTGGAGCAAAACAATAATACATGTAACGATTTTTTATAAGATTACACAAATGAAGCATCGTTTGCATATTTGAATAAAAATGTTTTTCGGTTTTGTATTATACAGTGAAATATTATCAAAAGAAAAGTACAAAAATGACAAGTCTACCGCATTTAGAATACGAAAACTTTTGCTTATCGATTGTTTTGATTTTGAAGTTGTTTGGAAATAAGATATCTACCGTAGATATTTTATTTTAGATGAAAAGATTGTTTCAGAACAAAATATACGGTGTTACATTGATTGAATGAGATCAGCAAATATGAGTCTTTCGAACGACAAGAGACAAAGTTTCTACAACGTAAATAGCAGGGTGTCTTTGAACGATGAGTTATGTTCAACTCGTATTGATTCCTGTGAGAAAACCATGACTGTTAGGTATAGTTTTCACAGTTTTCTTTGCTCACGTGATTTTTCAAGTTGTACGAATAATATGTTCTTTAAGTATTTTCAGTCACATTCCTTTCGTTGATAAAAGCTATGAAATTTATTAAAAAAAACCTCGAATAGAATTCGTCAAATTTTCTTTTTCGAGATTCTGACAACCGGAGATGTTGTTTTATTAAAGGTCCCTGCAAACCCCGTCCCGACAGCAGTCAATGTTGCCGAGCGTTCCAAGATTAGAGGTTTTCCTACGAGATTTTGTGTGTACGAAAATACAATCCTCTTAGAGTCGTCCAAATATTGAACAGTTGTGCTTCTTAGTACTGTTTTAGTAGCCAACGAACGAGTCGACAAGAAATCGTGAAACAAAAGAATAGAAAACTTTTGGACGCGAAACATTTTTCAGCACTGGAAAAAAAATTTTTCACCAAGTCGACAAAGTCATTGCTCACAAAATGTTCCACTGAAATCACGCTCATTGATATCTGTTTGAGAGTGTACGAATCAATGCAGATGACCGTCATCAACTACGCCAAGCTCTCAAAATCATTTTCCATACACCGACTAATACAATTTTCCATTGTTTTTCAATTGGTAGCACTCAAAGCAGGAAATTGTAGTTGGGAATTATTTTCGAAATTGCCACTTCACTTGTATAAGTAGAAAATAAAACTGATCACGAAGATGATAGAAAGCCAAGGGGTTACTCACTGTTAAAGTCTTTGGACCACTCGGTTTGTAGTACTTTTGAAGTACATTTGAAGTGTTTTTGAAGTACTTGTAGTATTGAAGTATGTTGTAGTACTTTGTGATACTTTGTAGTACATTTTCGAACTGTATCGATTTCATAAGAATTATTGCTGGTCAATTTTATTTTTTTAATTAACATTCAATTCAAAAAGTAAAATGTCAATGAGACTTTACAACTTTGCAAAGTTACATCAACAAATTTACTTTTGTTGAAGTCTTTTTGAAGTCGTAATGAAGTCTATTGCAATTAAAAAAACTTCAATTGTAGTCTCAAAAAACTTGTTGAAGTATAAGTACTTCAACTACTACAAATTTCATTGAAGTCCTACTACCAGTACTACAAACGACTACAAGTACTACGAAAATTGAAGTCGTTTGTACATCTTGAGCAGCCCCTCGTAGAAAGCATCATTTATCAGTCAAAAGAACGGCGTTTTCTCCAAGCTGTGGTATCGCGTCAAATTTTGCAGATGTTGATTGACTATCCGGGCAATGGTTCACCAAAGCGAAAACTTGTGCCAGCGTGGAAATTGCAAGATGGCTTTACTTTTTCATATGCGCGTTCCTCTCGTGGCAATTGGAATTACGTACTCGTTTACAACGCGAGTTGCCAAAGTGGATTGCGCGAATTTCCAATTCTCGCCCAATCTAAAATCAATCTTAGTTTGTTTCGTCGGTGTTGGTGAGTGCTCGGCTGATGGGAGGAGCCATGAATAAGAGACGAAGACTTTGGGGGAGGAAACCGATCAGTTTTAAGCAGACTGTGAGTCTGCATTATTCAAACTCCGTTTTAGTGGCGGCAAAACCGAACCTAAGAACCCGGTGCGATTCTCAGACCTTCTCGTTCCGCCATCGCCCGGTCTCTTTTTAGACAAATTCATTTCACATTGTCATTGAGAAAGTACCAACTCATGTCTGCCACCACCGGCCATTACACTTTGTAATCCGAAACACGCCACAAACGAAAATTCAAAAAACCAAAATCACTATTTTAAAAAATCGAAAATCTAAAATAGATGCAGAGGGAGCGACAGAGAAAAAAGTCAGATTTGTTTCATTCTCGAAAACAAGTCGTATAGTTTCTCGCGAACTCGGTGGAAGCCATTGTACGTGTGGAACAATGTTCAGGAAGTTGTTGGTGATTATGTCCGCAACTCTCGGGACAAATAATCAAGTCGGCAATCGAGCTTTTCGAGAGTTTAATAGACTAATCCAAAAGTCGCACTGTTTAAAAGAAATGCAAAGTTTGAACGCTAGAATATATATTTTCCTACAGCAGTTACCCAATTTGATATTTTTTTGCATTTGAATAAGCCGCTGTTACGTGAGGGCCAAAGTTTGGTCGCGCGACCGGTCGAATTTATTTCAGACCTCGTTTTTCGCTTGTGGTGACAAATGTTAAAAACGTGATTATGCATGGTATTGTTGAATTGTGGACAAAAAAAGCACAAGAGCACTCCGGTGGACAAGGAACTGTTGATAATCTGGTACAATGCTAACGCTTCAAGTATGTGTCGCACGTAGATGAGCACACGTGTATGTGCAAAATGCACCGTATGCCGCGGTTGACAATGTATGCGCCAACTCTTTTTGCAAGCTATCTCTCGCATATTAGTAACTCGTTCGTGAAACGAATATTCAATTTTTGTTTCGACACATGCACTCTGAATTAACGATGTGATTAAAAAGCTTAACAAACATATCTGTTATTATTCTTTGATAAGATTTATTCAACAATTTCCAATCATTATCATTAGCAGAATAAATTGTCCAGCAGAGCGAGAAACGCAATTTTACAGAATTTTCGATGGTTGAATAAATTTTCAAAACAATGAACGATTGAGCGACTGAAAAGATTTGGAATCGGCAGTGGCTGGAATCTTCACAGAAAGGGAAATCTGCATTGTCAGCAGTATTACGGGGGTTGATTTGTTTTTGAATGAGCAGTATGGCACTGTAAATACAGCAAGGCCGAAGATCGAACTCGAAGGTTCGTATCGGTGGTCTGCGTTTAAAGTGGCAGAGTTTCCATTAGCAGGGAGATGGCAGAATCTGCGAGGACTGTTGCTTTCTACAATTTGGGAGTCTAATGTTCGAAGCTCGAAAAGCATTCGAGTTGTCTACGATCGACACGCAAGACGAAGACTTTGAGAGGATTCGTGGCAACAGAAAGACCTTTATAATCACTTGCCAAATAGAGAGATCGAGCGAGAGAGAAACAAAGAGCTGGAATTGACGCCGACACACGGACACTGAGTTTGAACTCACGATAGCTGTAGCTGACTGTCGAAATCTTTGAATAATGCAGCCGTGCAAGTAGCTGCTGCTTAAAAATCCGATCAGCCGCTCATCTCGTTCGTTTGGCATTTGGAAGGGCGCGAGAAGAAAACGACGACGCGAAGAAATTGCAACACTCTCACGCGTTATCGAGATTCACTCGACAAGAAGACTGACTTTCTTCCGTTCGTTCGTCGAGCACCTCTTTCTCGAACGTCAATTCGTGTGCCATTTCGTGCGAAACTCGGCACAGATTACTTAATGAAGCGTAATTCGCGATGGGAATTGTGTACACCGGCGTTTCGCTGCTGAGTGTTCGAATAAAAATTGTATGCCACCCTGATTATGTAACGAGTAACCGAATTAGGCGACACGTTCCACCTGGATAACGCTATTTAAAATTTCGATTCCGTTTAATTCATTTAAACCCTTTCCATCCGCGATATCTCCGAGATCCTCGGGGGACTAATAAGGATTCAAACATGTCTACCCAGATATTGTTCATTGCGCCAGAACGAAACGTTTAGATGGCACGATTCTCTTTTAAGAAAAACTAACGATTAAAAACTGTTTTTGTATCTTTAACTTATGGAAAAATGGCTCTCTGATTTGACTTTTTGTTAGACAAATGGAGGAAATGTGAAAACTACCTTTGACGTAAGTTAATCAAACCAAACAGCCTGTTAAAAATTACATGACAAAAGATTAACGTCTTCCAAACAGTGGAATATATCAATTATGTGTCTACTTTAAAACTCGCTAAAACCTGTTCTAGTTTTTTCGCTGTTCGTGCTTAATCAGATTAAAAATTGACGTCAAAACTCAGAATGCCGGTGAAAGTTATAGTTGGGATTTTTTGTATTAATTCCCGGAATGGAATCTGATGCACACTTTCGTTGAAATTTGTTTTTACCGAATTGTCAACTGAAGTGTTAAGTCTTTGGAGTGCGGGAAAAACTTTAACTGAAAATGCAAAAACTGAGATTATGAAGAATCATTTAAGCAGAACACATTCTGCTTAAATGAAAAATTGTACAATTCAAAATGTGTAAACTCGAGAGTCAAAAATTAAAACTCAAGAAATCTTTCTAATTTTCAAATTAATAACGAACCATATTGCCTGGTAAATGATTAACATTCTTGAATGATAGTGAAAATAACTTCGCATTCGAAGTGGAAAAAAAATTAATGAAAAATTATCAGAGCTTTAATTGCACGAAATAAGTGGCATTTTAATATAATTGATGGACGCAAACGTATTCAGCGTCGACTGTTTTTATGCTTTTTTCGTTCGCTAATGAATTTTCGCTCTTCGGTATGGCATCGTTACAGGCGTTTCTAAAGAGCGCAATAATACTTTTCATTGCGATTCGAAAGTTGGTCATAATATTTTTTTATATTCATCCACGAGGTTTCACGGAACCTATAAAAATACAAATTTTTTCGAGACACGACTGTAACAGTGATCTCCACGCTACGCGCATTTAATGTGGAATGATTCTTGCGAGAAAAAAAGCTTATACGTTGATAAAATGAGGTCTAAAGATCGGTCGTTGGGGTTGAGTCTCAATATTCCCTGAGATGACGGTTCTCTACCTATTTATGATTATCCTCGGCTTTTTCTGGCGCCCCTCGGAAAGCTTTTAGTATCTCGCCATCAAATCGACAAAGAGACACGAAATTGGCGTGTCCGCGCGATGACGGATTTTTTTCGTCTGCTAAATTTCGTCACCTCTTTATGTGCATATAGATATGAAATCTTAGCGACCATTGCGAAAACCAAAAACTTCTGATGGAATAATAAAGACAAACGTCGATAAATTATATTCCGAGGATCCCTTATTTAGGACCGAGTAAGTCGAGGTGAAACATATTTTCGTTGGTTCGTATAATTGTGTAGCGAGAAAACCGTGTTTGATTTCATCGGGGCAAATTTTGTTGAGTAAAGTTGAACTCAGTTACAAAACAAATTACATGGGTTATATTGATCCATGCGGTTGGAATAATTATTATAAATTCCGGAACTGCGTTGCCAAACAGAATGCGTCCGGGTAAGGTGTTTCAAAGTTTCTTAGACGAGTGATAAAAAAACTTGAGGGTAAAAAAAACAGCCAAGCCAACGGGAAACGGGAGAGGATGCTTCGCATGAAAGTTATCTCGTTAAAAACATGGATAGTTCTGACACAACAAACGTATTGTGATACGTGCGAGCATTTTGAAAGCGGTACACACTTTTGTTTCAAGTGTTTCCGCTCACGTTTGTAGATCGCAAACTGTTATACAGTTAACCAAAATTGAAACAAAAAAACAACAAAGAAAAAAAAACGGAAAAAAGTAAACCGCGCGGTATCAATGAAATATCGGGACTAGGTTTTGTGAAGCATCTCAAACACAGAGCATTTTATATTGCTGAAGCGGAAAATCGTTGAAATATAAGTTGAGCATATGGAACAAGTTTCTAATTAGTTAGCCGTTATTAGTTGGTGACCAGTTCAATGAAATTCTGAATAATTTATTAAGAATGCAAAAGTGTTAATCGCGCGGGCTTCAAATTGGCGCACTTTGTAAAACCGCTTTTCGCACAAGAAATACGTTACATTTTCAATAAACCCTGGCCAGCGTAGTACATTGCATTGCGTGATGCAAAACTTTCGTGATTGCAAAGTGACTGCAGAGGTGATTGACGTGTAATACATTTTCGCGCGATTTCGCGTCGAACTTAAGCCCTAATCGATTTACACCTCCGACTAATTGCGAACTAAATTTACAACTCGAATTTTGTCGGCATATTAATTTGACCCTTAGACATCGTTATTGTTAGTGTACGTTTTATTCAATGTTCATCAGACAAGTAATGAAACACGATTCAATGTGCCAATACATGATGCAAATTGTTCATTTCAAGCCTTACTAAATCCCATTTACTGCGTCGAAGAACTTTATTCTTTTATTTTTCAAACATTTTTGAAGTTTTTATGAGGAATAAGACATTTTTGAAGGTTTGCTCGTTTTCAATCAACTTTTTTGCTTCTTGAAGAATGGTTAAATGAATGAAAGTCTGAAGACCCTTTTTGAGATGTTTTTTCTGAACGATATGAATTTTTAATACGTTCGAGAAAGAGCACCAGAAATATAGGTTAATGAAGAAAAAGGCTAGTTTTTATTGTCAACTTTGAAGTATTTTCAATATTCTGCGTGCAGTTGAAATCAGGATTTTTTTGGAATACTTGAAATGTGTCAGAAACTATTATCTCTGAAACTGTATATTTTGGACTGCGGTTTTGAATCGAGTCGTTTTTTATTTCAATTGAAAAAGGGTTTTGCTGTCGATTTATTGATCATTTTCGCACACTTTTGATCCGAAAATGCATCTTTGAACGTTTTTTTTCGTGCACTTCGCTGCACTGATTGTGAAGCAGTTTTCTGTGCAGTGTCAGTTGATGAGTAGTTTGCAGTCTTTTCATGAGCGAGTCAAGTAGTTGAATTCCATTATCGCGGTAGGAAGAGATCGGAAAAAAGTATCGATTAGCTGATTCGTACGTGGCCTTACAATGTGGCGTCATATCTTTTTTTTACCACGTCTATGTTCTTGAGTATTGCTCAACTTGGCGAAGGGTGTAAGTTGCTAACTAAGCACCGATCGCTGGTGTATCGAAAACACCTGCGATAAGTTTATCTCATAAGGTGTGATATTTTTTTCACAGTGTTCATTTTTGTGGTTCTTCGGACTTTTCGTGCGACGATACCATTACAGTTCTAACAATAAAAAATGAGGATAATCAATTCATTGAATCAAACAGTTAATTTGAATTAAAAGATATTTGAACGAAAAGAGTTTCTGTAATTGAATCAAATTTTCAGAAGTTCAGTTATTGAATTCGCAAATTTGATTGACGAATAAAAAATGTTTATGCACTTAAAAATGGATAACTCGTTGAATTACTTCGGAATTGAAACGTAATTTCGAATTGCTTCTGACGATTGATAAGGAAATTAAATTAGATCATGTTTTACCGATTATCGAACTAAAATAATTAATCGGGTTATCCACTTGTTAGAAATAGTAAATGTAAACTGATTTCATCAAAGAAATCGAAAGAATTTACAGTAACTGAGAAAAATTAAATATCTGTTTTTCGAATTTAATTACAATTACTATTTCTTAGCAGTATTTGTTTTCGTATTTTTGTTTACGTTCATTTGAAACACGTTTCAGTAGTCAACGTATACGTATGATCAGACGTATAAATTTCAATTCCTTTGTCAAATACTCTTCAGCAGGGAGGTCAAACATTTGATCGTTATTGAACATTTTAACCTGGAAACGAAAATTTTTTTCAGCTTTTGCAAGCTTAAGAAATAATTGAAAACCCTTAAACCCAACTTACAGGTCACGAGTAGTAAGTTAGTCGAATGTTCTCTCTAGGAAAATTAATTTCATTAAAAGGCTCAAGTTTCCGAAAACTTTATCAATTTTATAACCAATATTACCGCGCTTATATCATATTTCTGCGTCCAGAAATGTTAATCCATATGATTATTCCACGGCGCGCTACACACTCTCTAAATGTCACTTCGAATAAAAATTGAATGTCACTTTTTTCACTCTTTAACTAACGTCATTTAAGTTAAAACTGTTCACAGACAATTTGCAAAAATAACAATTGTCATGATGAAACTAAAACGACGAATCTGAATCTCAAAGCTCATTGCATCGCAACTTTTGATGACTTCAAGAGTTATTCCACAGAATAAACGACAATTTAGGTGAAACTAAAAACGTGATAATTGATAAACATTTGGCAACGCTTTGATTAAGAAGCCAATCTTTGAATTGAAGCCTTTGATTGCCGTTTGCAGTCAACATAGTCAGCAAGTCGATCTTTGGAGTCAAAGAAGTTGCATAATGAACTGCTTTTGGTCTAGAAACATGGCGCCGGAGCTTGCGACGGTGAAGAAGATCCCTTTCGCGCTCTTCTAGGAACGTGCCTTCTCGGTTTGCTTGTACGACTGCAGATTCGCGTCCTTGAAGAAAAAAGGGATGGAAAAAAACTATGTCAATAGGTCCTGGGGGTTTAACGGTCTTGATGGTAACTGCGCGTAAAGGAAACAGTCTTTCAAGTCGATAAGCCGATTAAATCCAAGCTTCATGCTCAAAGTATGCCAATTATGCTTCGAAATACCACATTATATCGTCAATCGGATCGAGGGTTAATACACGTCAAAGTAATGCTTAAATCATAAACATAGTTAGTGAACTAACTGTGAGGTAGTGCACGAATAAATTTAATGTTGGTAGAATCTCAAAATATGTTTAAAAAAATGTTGACCAAAACTAAAATGCAAATGAAAATCTCACATGAAATCGTGTTTTCGAAATTTCATAATTGCATATATTGTTATATTGGTCCTCGAGCTAAAACAGAGAAGCATTTATCTATATTGTGTACCGATGTGCTTACACACTTTTCATTTATTCGCCGCAATATATCATATTTGATTGTTGCCCAAAAGTATGCATTTATCAGGAAAACAAATAGTATTATTATGCGCCAAAGTTCCTTTATTTTTCATTAAATATTCATGGATCTGATAACGTGTGTTTAAAAGCACGCCACCATTCGCAATTCTATACAATATACAATGTTTTTGTATCGTTTAATTCTTGCAGTCAATTTCTACGTAATAAACAGTGATATTAATTGAATTCTGGAATTTTCGTCGAAAAATCTGCAGTATTAATAACGACTGAAATTAATAGAATGTAAATAAAAAAATTAGTACTGCCTAGGTAAAAAACGTCTTCGCAATTTAAAATTTTACAAATTCTTAATCGAATGTAAATTTTATTTCTTATGTTACCCCATATAATAAAATGATGGAAACTATATACTTGAATTCAATTGGACTCAACTTTATTTGCATAATCTGAAGTGAGTATTTCGTGGAAATAAGATTCAAATGTTTTGCAACTTTTCGGATATGCAGAGCGGACATATCTTTTGTGTGCAAAGTTTGTTTTATACTTGTATAAAAACACACGTATTACAATCAGCGGTGCACAACAATGCGCGAATCAGGGAATTTTGTCAAGCGAAAAAGTAACTCGACAATAAAACTTGTCAATGTGCCTCTCACACAAGTGCAACTTGTTTTACCGTAAAAGTTACATTAAACATCTTAGTTCTACGAAAATATTTTATTAACTCATCTACTGCAAACCATTTTTCTTTACTATCTCGACAGCTTTTGTTTCTTATCTTTAAATATATAGTAATGTTTATAACTTCTTTCAGATTAATTTAAATAAACTGAGACAAACTTTGAATCTAACTAGAAGATCGCAAACACTTTGATCAAATCCACAATTCAAGATCACAAATTACAATTATTAAATCTCTACACATTTTTTAACGAAAGCATTGAAGTTAGTCGCTGCTTTCTGACTGGAATGGTAAACAAAGTTACGTCACGTATAAATACAAAAAACAGAATATTTATATTTCATTTTCATTACACCAGTTACCGAAGCTTTGTCTCCCTATTATGAAATGCAGCACATCTCAATTATGCATTTGAACGTATAATAAATTATTACTTTCACATTATGTGAAGATCGGGATGCTATAGAAGTGAAGGAATATTGTTGAATATTCATAATCTGTACTTGCAAATGGAATTTAAATTGCAAAGCAATATAACATTGAATTACATAAACAGATAGTATTCGTTAAAGCTTGAATATTATTTTCTTAGAAAAAGGTGATAATCCCGTACGATGACTGAATTATGTTAACTAACATTCTTGAATATTATTTATAAGAAAATTCAATGAAGTGTAGAACACAACACTTGTTGTTTTCTGTATAAGTTGTTGCACGTATAAAAAGTGTATAGAAAAGATATTTTGACTAACAAATTGCAAACTATTTTGTATAATTTTTAATTTGAAAATTCATCACTAAAAGACGCCAGAAAAAAATGTTAAATGACTACCGTAGAGAATTCTCTCAAAAATGAAAATAAAATATGTTCATATTACGACGATATAACTCATTTTGTTACATCAAAAAGGAACGCTCATTAAGATTAAGAAAATAATATTTGTCATTCAGTAATTCGTAATTTCATTACTACTTAAACGAAATAAAATAATTTTGCATTTTGTTCAAGTGTAATTAAATTAACAGTTTGTAATACAATTTGACGTACACAACTTTGTTCATTTAACGTCAACATTTTGAGAAGTCGAGACGGATAAGTTTGTTACGAATAAAAACGATTCGTGTCTGCGGAAAAGTTTTCAATCTGTGAACTTGTTTTTATTTGCGTTTGAATTAACGGCTGGAAAATATTTTTTCAGGACATCGTCGACTTGACGCGATAGCATCTTGAGAATGCGAGTGAAAAAGTGAAATTCGACGACCGACATTAACAGTCGACGTCCTGTGGTAGTCGCATTTTTAGTGGTAATGCTTTTTTCATTCTCGGCGCCTGTCGAAGTATTACGACAACAAGGATACACCAAAAGATAACAAGGAATGCGCCAAAGCTACTCGGTTTTAGTGCACTCCGCAGCTTCAACTATGGTGTAGCAGCGAAATAGCTCCGAATAAAACGGCCTGCATGCATAGTTGTTGGGATAGTTGTACAAGCCGTAAAATGTCATGCGTTTTCGTGTTTGGCGAACGTGGTCTGAAGACGTTTCTTGCTACCGTTTCGCATTATGTTTTGAACGATCCGCCGGCATTCTCCTTGCTCGACGGCGCGAAAGTGAGAAATCGCGATGAAAACAAATATTCAACAGAACGCACACAATGGTCACGCGTTGCTCGAACAAATTGCCGCGGGCGAATTGTCAAATCGAACTTGCAACGTGCGCTCGCCGTTATACTGCAAAGAAATTAATTCTACCGGCAAACCGATCATTTTGCAAATTTACGATCCACGCGCTGTGATTCAATTCGGTATGACTCCGAAAATAAAACTTGGAAAAATATGCGAATTTGCGAGCGATTACTGCGACGGATTATAATTGCGAGGACAAATTCCATGTTGCTTTTAATATGTTCTCTCATTATTAGCAAGTGATATTTTTTATAAACAATTATTATGTTTGACCACTTCATTCAATTACTTATTTTTTCGTTTCAATTTTGCTAACTGTGCAGATATCTTCTGTTCGATGTAAATCGAATTACAAATGATCATTTCGGCTCGACACGATGTGGACACTCGATAAAATCAGTGCAAAGATACGAATCTTGCAATAGGATATATCTCAGTGTAAGATGGTTATCTGCTGCAGTTATACTGTCGTCGGTACAAGGCATATGTAATAGTAATTGCATGTTGAAATTAGAATGATTGCGAGCAATCATGTTTAGCAAATGAATCGTGATATTCGTTGATAATAGCTATGGGTTTCAGTTCATTTGATTCTCTTCAGATTCGAATTTCGCTAAAAAAAGAAAATGCACCTCCAATAAGAAATTTTAAACCTAACTAAAATTCAGTACCTTAGAAACCATTCGCATTTAAGTTTGCCAAATAATTGTCAAGTCGGACGGAATGGATAAGTGCTGCGATTAATTTAAATCGATTCATCGTCTACACCAGATTCCGGTTACCATAATCAAAGTCCCAATCTTATTTTAGAGAAGAATATTCTGCAAACTACACGCGAATCGGTCGTAGATCTATTTATACTACGCCACATGTATTTAATTACATTGCGTCTATCTATAATTCGTGTATCAACTTCAGACTTTTCTTAAGTGGAGCCGATCGATTTTACTACAAAAAAAAGAATCATCAGGATAAGCAGACACAATTTGGAACAAAGATCCAAAGTAACGTCCGATAAAAAATTCAAAACATCCGGTATTCTAGATTTGAGGGAAATCCTCGCGCAAAAATAGACGTTAAAAAAAGCGTCGCTCAACTTTGTGAACGATCTCTTTTTCCATTTGGAATCGCGAGTCCGCGTTCAACTGTGTTAATTCGTGGCAAAAAGGCTCTTTTCGTCATCAGAACTAACAAAAACTGTCACGCGCGGCATGAGAAAACAAGTGAATCGAGTGGTCATTTTACCAGCGACGAAAATTCTACAATTATTTGGAGCGAGAAAAATTTGTTTGACCCGACGCGGATTCAATTTTTGTCACAACCGCGCTTTCTTTTGAGTGCAACAACATCGCAAAAATATTGTCGATTCAAAGTCGCGAGCAGACGGAAGTTGCGAGACGCGGACTTTGGGGCTCTCGCGTTCTCATTCTAGTGCGACTGAGAGACATGCGAGAGCGAAATATTGTCAACTGTTTTAACGTCTCGTTACAACCGCACCACGTCATCGCGTCAGAGGTGCGGTTCATTTTTCATTCCACTGCAGAACGGATAATGGCGTTAGTCTTTCGACTGAATGCATTCGAGCGCGACGACGTTCTGACTCAAAGGCGTGAAATAGTAGCGCATCTTGTTTGCACGCGAGAAGTGCGAAAGATTTCATAAATCCGAGGAAGCAAGTTTTCGGCGACGCCAATTTGTGCCGCGCAGCTGAAAGCGCGTTTTCCTTCGTTAACAGTGTCATGCAAATATAAGATGTTTTGGACGACGAGGCATTTTCAATGGGGCACGTTTGTTTTGGCTTACCCAAGTCAAAGTTTACCACGTTAATGATTTGAGTTGGAACACATTATGATGAGATAAAACCGTGCGTTATTGTACCTGTGGATGTGTGCTGCTAATGCAGGGCCACAGCTTACGTGTATAACTTCGGCCGGTTCAAATAGACTTTGTAATAATTTTGGCCTCTCTAATCCAAGAACCCTTCAACGCTCTAACATTTTAGATAATGTATGTAATATATTATGAATTGTGCGTTTTATATTTTTGAATAAATATCTATGTTGTCAGATTTGAAGACGATCGAGTTCAAATATCCGACTCGAATTGTTTTGAAATATGAAACTGAGATTGCTTTTAAGAGATTGACAGACTTTTGTTGAGAAGTTGTTATTGACAAGAGATTATTTAAGATTAAAACTGTGCTCAACGTGGTTGATAGTTTGACTTTTGAACGGTTGTGTCAGCAACAGATTCAAATTTTCAAAACCTTGCATTTATCTGAACGCAGTTTTTGTAATCGTTTCTACGCGGCGACTGCACTGACAAATAAATTCAATGCAAAGTGAAATAGCATTCATTTGTATGATGAATTCACGTCTCGATTATCTTTAAAATTCTACGGAATACATTTCCAGCAGCTGGTTATTCGAACAATGATAAAGAACCGATAAAAATTAGGGAAAAATCAAATAAAAAATTGGCCATAGTAGTCTTTTAATGAGCTCTTTGCAATTTAGCCAATTAAGGGTCCTGATTAAAATCTTGGACAGTTTGAGAAGGGCCTTGTCAAGATCTATCTACTGTGCCTATCAGAATTGGGGTTGAATTTCTACAGAAAATCTTTTTGTGATTTTGAAAAGGTGTTGCAATGAAATACGAATGGTTGTATATTTTTTCTAAAGTAATTCGGCCAGTGTTTTTTTTATTACTTTAGCTATCATTCGTTTTTTTAACGTAGCCATGGTTTTCCACAGGTGTAGAATATCATTTATCAAACGTTGATAATTTTAATAAGTATGTGACATAATATTATTCATTTTCGATAATAATTACGTCTCATTGTAATGATTATGTTAATTTATCATATTTTAGTTACAAAGAGAGAAATTGTACTCAACAAAACAAGCGGATTGTACAAACCCAAATTAATCTTGAGAACATACGGATGACAATATACGGTTCCGTTTGCACGTGCCATTGTTATCATTCAAAATTAATGACGCAATTTTATAACTGCTCTGTTAGGTGAATACAATTTTACTTTTAATGTATTATTGCACTTATTTGAAAGTAATTTTTCATTTTCAATCAATCAATTGATTCATTTCTTATTCATTTTTTCCTCGTTTCCTTATCTTTTTTATAAGAAATATTCTTGAATGAAAATAAATTGTTTATTTATTAATTGATCCTTTTTTTCGCTTCAAGGAGAGGTTCGTTTCAAATGGTTTATGAATAAACGTCTGCATCGACTAGAATAAAATTGAATTTGAATATTCTGTTGGTGAACAAGAACTTTTTCTTCATAACAAAGTACCATAGTGGTCAATATTTGATGATTGTCAAACATTTTGAGTAGGACAGCAATCATACAAATCTCACACCTTACGGTTGGTTGATGTATGAAATTAGTATAGTTCGAAATTCGACGCGATGATAATTATTGTGATTGCATTATTGTACAAATTAACATAAATCATTTTGGAGTGTGACATCAAATTCTGAAATTGACAGGATTGCGTTCGAATTTCGGTACAACCGCTTGAATTCATGGATAATTAGAATTTGTAATTAGTTTGTTCTAAACATTATTTTTGGTAAAACTCCTTACAACGCTAAATATCTTTTATTCGTACGAATAAATTTTTCTCCTTTACTTTTTACGGTTTATAAGAATTCTAGAATGCTGCGTTTTAAATCTAGCCGCTTGTTTTTAATATTCTGCAGTATAATTTAGAATCTCTGTTTATCATAGACGGGATTATACAACTCATGAAATTCTAGTAAATATATGGAACAAACATTCGCACAAGTAATTTCAAAATGAGAAAAAAAATTCGTATCTTTTATCATACCTACTAACTAACAAGCTAAGATTCGACTTCTAACTAACAATTAGGATTTATTGAATTTGGATTCGTTAGAATATTACCTAACTAAATCCTTCTGAAAAGGGTAAGTAACTTTTCTGTATGAGCTCTTGTAGTAATTCAATTTAATATATATGATTAAAAATTTCATTTCATCTTTAATCAAAACCCGAATATATACTTTTTAAATCATTACCTGATTTGTTGATTCGATACTGAGACTGTTCCTAGAATTCGTGACGTCTGAACTAGTTTCCAAAGTCGTGTTGTCACTCACGGCAAATCCAAGGAGGAAAATCTGCAACAAAAAGCAATAAGGTACTAAAAATCTTGAAAATGTTGATGACCTAAATTTCAAATACCACACACGTTCTCTTAATCTTCCGCGTTTATTTTTGTGCGGGGAAAAAAATAGTCACTTTTTTGCTTTAACATCATGAAAATTGATCTGATGTGAAAAAAAGTCAGCTTCGTCAACAAACACAAAAGTAAGCAAGTTTTTGTTCTCATAAATGTAATCGCTTACTTAGAAAAGTTTGCACTCCGTCGTGCAAAGACCGCGTCTTTTACCTCGTCTTACGCTGACTAATTTAATTTTGTCGACGGCGGCGAGACTTTCTCGAAAAACAGAGACTGCATGAGCAACTGTGCAAACTTTTTTAAACGACTCACTGTTCGCGAATTTTCTCCGACCCCTGCCGTCCTTCGCGGCGCTGATGTAAAGAAATTCCAGAACCGCATTTCCCGTATCGAAAATGTTGCCAGCCAAATTCGAATGTAACTTTGGCGCTTACGTGACACGTGCGCGTGAACGTCTGTTCACCGTATAGATTTTTCAACGACGTTAGTTATGAAGACAAAAGCATGAACTCGATAAAATGCTCTGTGAATATTAAATTTGATTGAATTTTTTTACGCCGAACCAAAAAAAAAAAATCGATAACTTTGCTTGTTTCCACGCTGCGACTTGAAACTCCGATACTCAAATTTATACTCAGAAACCATATCGTAAGGCTCGTTTTCAGCTAGTTTTAGATCGGACATAAAAAAAGTTTATGACTTTTTGACACGCTGTCCATCAAAATTTGAGCAGGAATTACAGCAAACTTGATGGTATTAATACCACTTCTCAAAATTCGTCTTATTCTTTCCACGAATTTTTGTTGTAGCGTCTTGGTTAAAATTCCAAACAAGAAACAAGATACAAAAATTTACATTCAATTAATTCACGGTACTGATTCTAAGTCGGGCCATTTGTTTGTAGCTTCTTGGGATCATCGACGTTCGATGTAAACTAGAAATTTATGTTATGCCAGTTGCGTTTAATTGGTATCAGCGACACCATAAGATGCATTTCGTTGATTCGTATCGCGCGGCTTGGCTCCACTCGCGTGCTGAGCGTAAAATACCGCCCTCGCCTCTTCGTCGGTTGTATAATTAACGCGCAATCTTTAATTGCTACTTGTGAATAAAATTGAGCCTGGCCCTCGCTCATTGTGCTTTTTGGCTTTTTATTCGACGTGAACTCGATTTAAACCAGCCATTAGATCAAATCCAATTTAACAAACAGGGCGCGAAGCGCCACATTGTTCAATTAATTCTGACGGAATTAAATTTTCATTTCATATCGAATAAATTAACTTCATAATTATACCCGCGCGTTTATTTATAAAAAAGCTCATTATAAATAATAATGAAGAGGAAAGCGTTCTTGAATAATTAGGTCACTATAAATATTTTGTTAAAGTAACATATAACACTGGTCTGGAGTCTAGCAACTTCAAATTAAAATTAAGCCATAAGTTCAGCAACATTTCTCGCACACTAACACAACATTTCCATTGGATTTAAAATTTGTACCTGAGAAGGTAAAGTGAATAATTTTTCAATTGAACGCTTGTGATAATCAAAGCGAAAAACGAGGGGGCGAAAGAGAGAATGAAAATAAAGAGGCACCACGCGCGTGTTACTTTGCAACGAGTAAATAAAATTAATTTCACAATATGACGACGCGCTGTGAACACGATTTTGAACGATCCGAGAGATACTGCTAGAAAATATAAGCAGTCTGATATGTTACCGGAGGTTAAAATACATCTCATAAACATATCTCAGACAAATTGAATCAAGAACTAGAATATAATTTCTGAATTTCTTGTTCCTCTATGTTCCAGGTTCAATTTCAAGTTTGACTAATGTGAGATGCTGTCATCAATTTTGAAAATTCAATATTAAAAATCATTTTTATTTCTATTTTATTGTTGTTCATTTTGATAATGAATAACGGCGAAGAGAAAACAATTTTAGCCTCATTTTTTACAATGTTGAGAAGCGTTAAACGTGCGATTATAATAATCTAAATTAATTTATCTGAGACGTGCGGAATCCTTATCGTTAAGGTAGTGATTATGATATAGGCTGTAGTCACGTACACCCTAAAGGTCGAAGGCTCTGATCTCGTATTTTCTCATGCACCGAGGCGGTTCGTCGAAAATTTACGCTTAACACTGTTAGCCAATGTAACGCGTACCCAAGTGTACAAAACATCCAACAAGTTTAACTGGCGAAATCAATTTGATCGAATTTCAGGTGACGAGATATGCCGTTCGAGGAGAGACAAAAAAGGTCGAATCAAATTTATGAGAGGACGAAGCTTTAATTCAATCACACGTGCCGAGAACTGTTGATGAAATAATAATTTGACGCTGACATCAAATTTTATGTATCATGTGATATTAGCGGAATGGAAAAAAAAAATTTATCGCAAACATTTATTCCCACGGGGATCTGAAATAATGGCCGATCAAAATGTATGAGACATTCGAATTCAAAGATCCCGAGTAAGTTATCATTGGAGGTAAGGTAATGTTTCGAGTTTACCACATAATCCACAATTTCTTTTCCTTCGCTCGGATCGAGGAAATAAGATGGATGTGTAGACGTGGGCTTTAAAGTGACGGCAGTAAACATGAATGACTGTTTGGGTCGCCCGGATTGAACAGTATCAGAAGGCCGTAAAGATAATAATCGTGCATCCGATCTATACGGTTTACCTGTTCAATGGATTTAGAGTCCACATAGGACGGCGCCTAAGTAGGAGACGAGGCCAGGAAGAAGAGTTGTTTTTTTTAAATTCAAAGCTGAAAGCATTTTCCGTCCCGCGGGGCAAATACATTTTGATATAAGAGCTTCTATATATTTTTGTTAGACTAGCTATAATAAAATTCGCCATAAAATTATTTACAATAGGTTGTATATGCGACTGTCGGTGCTGAACGTTACCAATTATGGCTTATTTGTTTCACTTTTTTTCCCCAACGATTGTTCGTCAGGTTCCAATCAATTTATTGCTCGTTCTGATTTCACTTGCATGAACAATAAATCATTCAGTTCATGAATCATGCAAGATGATTTGCGCACCTTCGGTTGCAAAAATTTTGCTACTTTTTTTCCAACCGTAATGATGTTTAATGTAGTGTGTTTAAACCGATGATTAACTAAATGATTGGAAATAATTGTAACTGAATCGATCATGATTTCAAGAGTAAACATATTTTTCTATAAATGACTTTTTCTCATATTACACCACAATTTTTCCAATCAATCTGATAATTAAGATGAATTAAAAAGCAGAAAATCGTTTGTTGCCATCACTTTTTCCAGCTTGTGAATTATCATTGTCAATTTCAATTTACTTGCGAATAATACAAAATATTTCGCGATTGATAATTATTTCCACAGTGCTAATTACGATTCGTCCTTGATACTGATTATAGAAATTATGAACAGTCGAATACATTGAAAGTTTATATAAATAATAATAACAAAAAAGATTAGATTATATATATAGGAAAAAATAGTGAGCAAAAAAATGATGAAAAATAGAATTTGATTTCGTACAGATAAACAGTTTATTTATTGAACGATCGAACATTGGTATACAATTGTCGAAAGTAAAAAATGTGAGAAATTATTTTACCACGAATCGGTTTCACGTTCCCGAGCGTCACACTCGATATATCTTCGCGCGTGTCTTGTGGTACCAAACTTACCCTGACACGGCATTTTATTTCAAGCACGTAGACCGAAAGAACGACCAAGGAATTTTCTTTGTCTAATCGCGATCCCGTGTGAACTAGTTTTCCCGAATAAAGTGGGCGGTTGACGGTTTCTGGGATCAATGCATGCATCATGGCTGTAATGAAGATTGAGCTTCAGCGGTACTGCGAGTTCGTTCAGGTGCATTTTTTTTTCATTCGTTCATTGATTAATGCTTTATGTTTTTCAAACTCTAACTACCAACGATGCTTCAATGATTCATGATTAATACGAAAAAGTGGCTGAGCCTCCAACAAAGTTCTCACTTTTTATTGCACTTTGTAACACTTAGGTACGTGATAGTTTCATTCACAAGGCACATTGAAAACTGAATTTCATTATTCTACCATGATTTTCAATTTATTGTCTCAGAATAGTTGATGGCAATAACTTTTTCAACTTAACCCATGTTCGTTTGAGGGAAATCAATTTCGCTGTAAATTTTTTATATATTAACTCTCTTTCGTTGCTTCGATGTGAACCTACAAAATCTCAGTACAGCGAGGCAGCGTGCCAAAATGAACAAAAGCTCAAAAAAAATTCTGTCGGAGAACTAAAATAATTGCCCAGGAAGTCTGAATTATTTAGAACTACAGATATAAAACAGAAAAACTCAGTGAAATTAAAGTTCCGCGAATACAAGTTTTACTTGTCCACCAATTTCGATCCTTTTTTGATTTCAAATTTTCATTATTCAAATCAAATTACACTGAACTCGAGCTATATCTGTTTTCAATAGTTGAAAAATAACCAGAACTTCAATTAAATCGAATTTCATACAAGTATCAACAAGGGTCGAAATTTCGACGCCGACCGCGAGTTTGACAAACGAATGTAGAGCGAGTAATTATGTTCAGCTCGTCTACCAAAGCTGCTAAATTGTTTCGATATAGTTGCACGTGATAAATTCCAGCCCAAAGAATACAAACGTACGGGAACACATTGCAACGAACTTCAACGAGCCAGAAGCATCCTAAACGATCTCAGAATTCAGCCCAGACTCTACGCGAATTTATTGGAATAACTTCGGACTCGCGTGGCCGCGCACTTCTTGCAGGCTTGTTGCTCGAAGGAAGGCTCAGATCGTCGAAAGTTTGGGAAGAAGAGCAACCCGGTCGGGTCCATTGAAGAACGTAGGGAAATGGACTTTTAAGCTGCGAATCATTGAAATTTATATCCCACTCGTTTGTCACGGTCCCCCACCTGCTACTTGGCTTGGTGAAAAAAGCTCGCTGTCTAGGTGCATCAGTTTAAAATCGTCAGCGAACAAATATGTCGCGAAAAGATACGTGATTGTGTTGCGCAAGTGGCGCTTCACTTGTTTTTTCGACTCAGAAAAGCGAAAACTCTCTTGCGCTACATTTTTTTCATTTTAAATAAAAACGCGCGGAAATAACGTTCGTGGGCTGCGTGCCGTATGAGTTTATATGTGATAATACAATATATTTTCGAGATAAACTTAAAATGAAATTCACCGCGATCGAATTCGTTCAGTTTGCTGGATTATATTGCTTTAGTCTTCGTTCAAATATTTCTAATCGATCGTACTTGATTATCACATTTTCGGAATTAATTTTGAACGCGAAGTTTGCATTTTTTTTTCGAGTTGATTCAATTTTCCAATACCAGTTTTCATCGCTTAAACTGCAACTTTCCAGATGAAAAATCAAATTTATTGCGTTCATTTGTCACAACAAATAACGGCGTATTAATTGAACGATTTTATTCGCAGTAATAAACACTGCAAACTTATAATATTTTCATTTGTCCGTTTTTTTTTTTGATAACTGCAACGTCATATAATTGCTCGATGAATTCGAATCGCTAATTAGAGTACAATTTTGAATCGATCGTGCGTTATTTTAGAACAGTTATTTTTCATAGTGTCGATTTGCGAACTTATAAATGTTCGAATCAACGTCACTGTCAACGAAATAGTGTCTGTTCGTCAGTATATTCAATCCTCACCATACATCCATCAAGAACGAATATTAAAAAAATAATGATCTGCGAAATCACGTTGACACTCGGTGATTAAAAACGAATCTCGTTGACGATCGCTGTATCTACAGCATCTCGTCTTAATCGGATTTTGTTTTTTAATTTTAGTTTTTGGTTTTTTACGACTTACTATCTGAATTATAAACGTGTAGACAGGGGAATACACTTCGTTTATTTTATTTCTTTTTTTTTCGAACAAAATCAGATAAAGATGAGTAGGTGATGAGCATCATATTGCTTTCAAATTGGTTTTCGATTTATGCTTACGATAGTACGCCCACACCACCAATGGTCCTTGTTAGAATCCACCTTGTTTTCGCTCTTTATTTTTCTTCTTTTTTTTAGAGATAACTTCTTTCTGAGAGACTTTTTTAACGATGCAAAATCAGTTAATCATGCTGCAATCGGCACGAAATCGTACGGCGATTGAATCAAAAGACGCGGTGTAATGAGGCATACTACATACGCGAATCAGGTTTTCAGGTGCGCGTTAGCATGCAGCTGAGTGTGTTGGTGTACACGTCGGGAGTAATGTCGTTTTAAAAATTCTCTTTGACTGTCGCAGACGGTGTCGCTAAAGGCGCTAATTTTTGTGTTAGTGATGTATTCCACATTCCTTTAAACAACGGAAGAGTGTTAGAAAACAAATCCAAATAACGGACGAAGGACCAACTGACTCGAGAAGTTGCAACTTTTTGTTGTTAATAAAGTTTGTATTTTTACAAATGGGTGGTAATTATGAATGATGATTTTCCGAGTTCTAAATCGGCATTTCAAGATTGAACAGGAAACAGAACTAAGGTACAGATTACTCTCATTAGTTTCATCCAAATAAACTAAATCAATTTCGATTGATCGATTACTAGTTCAAATAATATGATGAAATCCAAATAGAACGAACCTAATTAGATTCGAGCCAATATGAGGGATGTCTGACTCCTGATCAAATCATGAGGCGGACGTTAGCTGACCAGCGCAAATTAAAGTGCACCGTCGTTACATAATTAGCGGAGCGAATTTTTGACTTGACGTGTTCTTGAGTGTCTAATTAACGCGCGACACAAATTCAATCGCTAATCACGGTTGTACATGACTTAAATGGTAATCACACGTTTGACGCGGCAAAAACTATGTTTTAACAAGCATTATTCGAATCTTCGGTGACTTTCAAACGATTTGGATGCTCGGTTAGCAACGCAAACACGCGCACAAACAAGCCATAACTCGATACAATAAAAAAATCAACTCCAATCACAAATTTTAGTCGCGTCACGCAGAAAAGGGTTAAATCGAATAATCTGACAGTTTCGGGCAGATTAACTGCAAACATGCAGCGCACGTAACCTCGTTTAACGCTTCTCTCTAACCCATTTGAACGAGAAACTGATAAACAGGGTTCGACGCATGTGGCTTAAAGAGAATTCCTATCGGAATTTGATAAGCCCAGGTGTGTGTCTTTTTGACTAACATTCGCGATTAGAGAAATTATCCAATTTCACGTTGGTGTTGAAATAATTTTGATTCACGTCATGTTCGCTACGTTAATCCTATGCGAAACTCGGATAAAGCCAATCAGACAGATATTTTATGTCCTTCCTTTTGTGCATATTGTGTAACATCGATTTCTTCCGAAGAATGTAGTTTATAAGTTTTATTTATCAAATAAGAACAGATGCTTGTTTAAGTTGAATTTTATATTCAAATACTAACGTATCAGTTGAGTTGATATTTGAAAAAATTCAATAGGTTAATATTTCAACAAGGTAGACATACTAGTCGCATTGCAAAATTCAATAAAATTCTTCATTTCTAATGGCGAGTGCCATCGCGCACGATAGAGTTATTTAAGGCACGACTTGATTGCAATTACATATCTTTGCGATATCTGTACAGTGATACTTCTGTGCAGTCACGGACCAGTTAGTGAGATTCAATCACAGATAAAGTTTGCCCTTATAAAGTGGTGTCTTAATTTAGCATCTATTGTGACGAGATAGCGGAATGAAAATAAACAACGTTTTTTCTTCTTGCCAGGGGAACGAAGTTGAACATGATTATTGGCAATAGTGCAAAAAGAAAATTTGTTTTGAGCGGTCTAGGAATAAAATTACTGGGTCAGACGGAAAATTGTATTGCAAAAAAAAAGGAGGAATGGTTCATAATCAGGAAAATCCAATTTTTAGCCGTGATAAAGCACGGCATAATTTTTTCTTATTGTTCCGGTTAACGAGTGCAGATTGCAGAAACGTAAATGTCCATTATTTCGCCCCTTATAGCGTCGCGTTGCTTTTTCTTCCATTGGAGCTTAGTTTTAATTAATAACCCGTGGTAAGCTCGTTCTAACGAGCGATCAGAGACCACCGAGCTTACGTTGAATAATCGAAGATACCAATTTTAAGGTAATACAGTACAGTTTTGACGATCGTTTATTTGATGAATAGTTAATGATAATGGATGGTTAACTCATTTTAAGCGCGTCTCAATGAATGTCGGTACTTCATTTAGCCTATGAATTTTGTTTTAATACTCGCATAGCAATTTAATCTCGCGAGATTAAGTTGTCGAGATTTGTGTATTAAACGAGAACGCAGTGTTCAAATGTGAGAACCATCTTCTTTTCTTCGCCCATAAATTTCAATACAAAAATGTGTCCCTATTTTAATAAAGTTTCTCTAGTTTCCGCTCCGTAAAAACGAACTTGTTACACTTAAATTGTAAAGTGGCTATGTTTACTACTTTGCGTATACATTATAATAAATGTATCAGTTGGCGTACAATGGTTTTTCTTAGATACAATTGTAAGCACAAAAGTAAGATATCAAACCGTACTGAAAAAAAACATACAAACTGATTATAACTTGTAATTATATGTGCTTTCACAATACAGATTTAACTTTGATAAACGGCAGCGTGACATTTAATCAAATTTATATGTTCAGCGGTTGATGTTTCAAGGTAGATTAAATGTTTTGAATTAGTCAGAAATGATTTATTGTAATTAATTTCCAGAGCAAACGTGTAGCGTATCATGTAATTTATGATTAGAAAAATTATATTCAACGGAGTATATTGCAGTGAAAATACTTTGATGATGATTTTTTTTATGATAATGAACAATTGAACGCAAGTGTGAGCGTTATATTTCACGTAACATAACGTTGTTATCGAGTGCTCGGTTTGTAGCATTCCATCATTTCAGCAGAGTTAATGGAACTAATAAGAAAGGGGTTAGCTCTTGGTTGTTGGGAACAATAGTTGCTCAAATACTTAGACCTACCATATGAGTAAGTAGTGCAAACTTGTACAATCAGGCATGATGGAGTTTCAAACGTTTTGTATCATTTTATCTAAATATAGTAACCTTCTTACGAAAGTCCAGCTTTAGAATTCAACAATACTTTTGAAAGTAGTATTATCTGTTAGAAATCTTCATCATCCAGAATCAAATTGATTTCATTACTATCAAAAAGTACGAATTTTTTAGTTCGACGATTTATCGTACCGTAAAATTTATAGATATGCAAGCGAATACAAATTCCATGACGTCTCAAATTCTAAATGATCAAACGACATTAAAACGTGATTTGTCAAACTACACGTTGGCAATCAAAATAGAGCCAAGGTAGCTTGCAATTGATAGATTGCAGTGGAATTTAATTTTCATGTTATCAAATCTAAATTGATATGACGAAAAATCTAAAAATTCGCAATTTCATTGGATTTGTCAATCAACCGGTATTGCAAACATCGCCGAAGTAATTCTATCGCGAGGTCCCCACATACATCAATATCAAACCATCACAACGCATTCTTGAAGTTGCGCAATTATTATATCCATCTCTAGTTATTGAAAAAAGTTTGGAAAAATAACAAGCATTGATCAATCTCAACAATTTTCTGATGAATTTTACTGTCACCACTTTCTTTCATTCTAACTTTTTCTTATTCAACAATAATAGATATTTGAACAATAATGTTTGTATAAGGGACAGTGAGAAATTATAATCAATTCATATACAATATTTGATCTTTGCCTTGATTTGGTAAAGTGCCGATGACAGGTTGAGAATTTATGGGCTTAAGAATCGACATGTTTGTTCTGAAGCTTAGCCTATGGATGCTCAACGTTCCATATTTCTATCGATTTCACGTAAACATTACGCAGCAACGAAAGTCTGTGCTTCTCATGAAATCTGGAGCTTTGTTATTTTGCTCAGCTGCTGATCGTAATGCAGAGATTAATACAAGCATTTTTTATTACATTTCGTGTGTTTGCGTCAGTGCTGAAAATTTTCAAAATCAAAAAATTGCATACCATGTTTGCTCAATGACAGAGTGGTTATTCTTCATTGCAAAATTTGAAAATAGAGTTTCAAAGCTATGAAACGGCCAAATCAATATTCGTATTTGCATTAATACCAAAGTTTGTAGAATAATTATTTCCTTGAAGCATCATCACCAACTTATTATTGAAATGCTATATGAAGTGGGTTTACTAAATACTCATCCTTCTAGTCTATATAGGTATTATGTTATTAAATCTTCGGAAATATTATTATTAGTGAATGCAGGATGATCAGCTACAAAAATCATTATAGCATAACATACATAAAATATCAGTTGATAAGAAGACGATTTTTCATTTAATCATATACTTAGGTGATTTATGACTCCAATTTGTTTTGGTTTGGATGACTTTGTAAACTGTCAACGTTTCAACGACTGAATCAAAATTGAAAAATGACTAATACAGTTAACTCCCCTAGCAAATTAGGATATTTTAGATTTATATGAATAATGCTTATTTTTAATATGGAAATACAACAAAGAATCACGCGCCAGCAATGGCACACGCCATCTCAACTAAGATTAATAATCATCCGGAAAAGTCCAACTCCAATCAGAAATATTAAATCTACATAATCCACAGAATTGAACAAATCTTACACTTAGCTCTCCCCACGTTTCCACTTCTCAGCGGATTAAGATGTCACCACACTCGACATGTTATTGAAAGTTTGGGTACACAAATTAACTGAATTTACGTGGTCGGAACTCAGATCGATTTTAGTTTTAGGAAAAAAATAATTCGCCCGATGAAATAACGATTGACAAACTTTTCCTCTGATCTCTGACAATATGTGTTCATATTTTCCTTCGTATAAGTGAAATGTCAAATAAGGCAAATTATAAGAGACGACATATTTGACCCAGATTCATACAGGAATGAAATATTTGAAAAAACGAAAGTTCAAATTCTGTTCTTAACTGTTTCTACTCACTTTTCTCTTCGTTTTTTATCTTCATTAGAACCGGCAGTTTGTATCAGATAAGAGAGAAAAAACTCTTGCAAGTAAACGATCGATGGTGTGATATACAAATTAGTTAAATTTTGTATACCGTTTATTCATGAAGCTGTTAATATCGTCAACATGTTTTTTACTATTTCACGTGTTATTTAAAAAGAGTGATTTTTGTTAACACCTCGCTAGAGATGTTATCTTACACTTGAGAAAACAAAACTAATTTCTTATTTCAATTTGCATGACAAAATAAGATCGCTGGAGATTGCCCCTATACCGGTAATTGTTTTTAAGATAAATATATGCTACGTTGTTAAAATGAGATTGATATCTTTCGAAAACAAGTACACAACGTTATATCTGTAGAACAAAAATAAATTGAGAGGTAATGAGTTTCACTACAAATTTAAAAACATTTTGTCAACGACAGCGATCTTGTCAATAAAATGCATTTTATTGTATGCAATATTATCATAAGTTCTCAATCCACTTGAGTTTTTCTGCGTGCTCCACAAAACTCATGTATGTTCAATCTCAAAGTAAATATAACATTCTAGTATCGATTAATAAGTTTTCGATGAGGTGTTATTGAATGAGCAATTATTAAAGTTTATTATATTAAAACTTTCAAACTCTGTTTCGTTCAACACGATATTTCGACGTTCAGAACGTTCGTTATTTATTATTACTGCTTGCCAAAACATTCAGCGTTGAAAAGTTATATTCTTTGTCCAAATGTAATTGAATTCATTGTCTCCAATTTTACTTATGCTTCAAATGTCATTCTTCCAACATCAAAGGGCAGCTGTAAAAAGTGCAGTCTGAAAATGTTCTTTACATTAAACATTGAACACAATGTGTTCATTGTGTGTTTTGCGTTCCTCTCGTAACATATACTCAGCGATTCTTTATGTTCGAATATTCATTTTCGTTGCAACTTTAAAAATCTGTTACGCTGCGCAACACAGCGATGCAATGTAAAATTCACCGATACGTTAAACTTGAATACATTTTAGCGAACAACCGTTTGTGCTTGGACAAACATAACTTTTAATTAATTACTTTTCATGAAAATAAGTGCACTTTTTATATAAAAAAAAGTTGAATTGATGAAGTGGCTTTTGAACGCGCAAAATGTTCATTTAACTTTTTGACGAAACATTATAGCACGTGGGGATCAGGCATTTGCACGACACAATGAAATTTATTACATGTTAGATTAAATTGATACCGCCATTCCCTCGCAGCGCCATTAATTATGTCTTCAACTTTTTTCAATTGGAACGACAGTCGCGGTTTCATAATGCTGAACACCAACAAATTGGATTTTTCGCGTCACGGGAGTATTAGATGTCGAATGCACGAGCTAGTCACGAGCAAACACGCTATTTCTGTAACCATTTACGTTTAGATAGCATCAGCGTGTATACTTCTGTCATGTAAACGCAATAAAAACTGGTTCAATAAATGATTCCTATCAAAAAGACGCACCTTCGATTATCATTAAAATATATAAATCTCAATTGCTAATTCTCTTACCGTGCTTAACAAGCACAGAAATCGACGTTTATAAACGCTTCATGCATTTTTTTTTCTGCTTTCATGAATCTAGTTACAAACACTACGAGGGAAATCTGATTAATTGTTATGTAATAACATGAAGTTCTTGTATTCAAATTGAATAGCAGGCACTGTCAGTTGTTGAAACTAGTCGAACAGAATTTCGAACAATTATTTAAGGGAGAATCTTGTGAGAAATATATTAAGTGATTATGGAGATCGAATACCGATGGGATGCACTTCGAAAGGCGAAAATTCAGTTGCACCACACACAGCGAGCGACATGACAGTCTATTATTAGTTTATGTGAAATCAAAATCAGCTGACATATTTCGCTGCCACGTAACGAAATCAAATTGAAAATTTATTGGCTGACGAACATCTTTTGACTTTATATACGTCAATGTCAGATTGTTTTACTGTTCGATGATTTAGTTGCTGTTGCCCGTCAATCAAAATTCAAGCAAAGTGATCATTATTTGAACAACACAATTTTGTGCGCGAACTTGAAGCAAATCGCGAGCAACTGAAATGGTTGATTATCATCGGTTGTTTATTAATTGAAATTGGTATGTCAAGTCGGAATCACGAGCTTTGTTGACACGAATCAGAACGACTGATTTCGTTGCAGCTGAGGTGTGATTACATTATTATCAAACGTTAATCCTAGATCTGGATTACCAATCTGATACTCGCATATGCAGTGAATAAGCTTATAGTTTCGTGTAATACGTTTGCCGCACAGAGGATGTGCAGCTGCAGGTTATAATGTAGCGCCGGCGAATAAGACATCAGAGCGGATGACTTACACGGACAATATGATTTTGCACGTCTTCCGTATTTGCCATCGACACGTATAGCAGATCGACTGGAATAAGGTCACGTATACTATCGTTACAAACAGCTAGGGTTGTATTCCGACTGGAAATGTCGAAATTACATCGAGGGAGAAGCACCAGAGGGTTACAAGATTTGGTAAGGAAAAAGGAGCCACGAGGGTCAGATCGTCGAAATTAGAAAGAAAAGAGCCAGCGAAAAGAAGAGCTAGGGTCCGAGCACATCCGCAGCCTGCCAAAAGATTTCTGTGTCCATTCGAGAGAAGAGTGACCATAAAGTGCCGGAACAAGGCTCGCAAAACTTATATACTTTTCCGTGAAGAACCCCCCGTTGCAAACGGACGTCTGCTGATAACAAGATAACCCGTTTTAGGCGGTTTGCGAATTCAAACGTCCTTATTTACAAAGGTCCAAAGTTCCCATGTTCTTCAAGCTCTTATGAAAGAAAAATTTCGAACGATGATACGGTTCATGTTGCGGAATTCACGAGTACTTATCGCACTAGCTGGTCACGATCCTACTTATCACAAATGCCTTTTCAACAAGTACCGGCTGAGCGTAAAAACGTAATGTATTGCAAATACCCTTCGTTCATTCAGTATCAGATGGAGGTTATGCAAGTTCAGAATGGTCGTAGGGAAATAGAATTTTCCAATAATACAAGCTTTAAAATGCTGGATGGAGAAAAAAGAAAAAAAAGCTAACTCAGTTCTATGGCATTTACATTCAAATTGTTTCATATCCAAATAAAAAAAGAAAAAAAAACATATTGGAAAAAAAACTCAGCGAAAATAGAGGAAACACAAAACTTGATTTATGTCAAACTTGCGATAAGTTAATCTATAAAAGGTTTGGGTGTCACGTTTATAAACAGAGAAGGACAAACTCAAAACAAATGGCACAAGTTACCTTAAAAATGAAGAATCTGCAAAAAAATTGGACGAACCTTTTTGATGGCGATATAATTCCTTCCTCGCAAATTCTCGCGAGGTTTCCTAAAAGTGCTATTTATATTCTGGGTTTTCAAGTTTAGCCGAAATCTATTCATGAAATGTCTATGATTCCTGAAATTTATATTAATAGACGATTTAATATTACATTTAGATAAAATCGCAAATATTGAATATTGCCTTTGTTATTTTTCTATTTCAAGCCCGCAAATGTGCTTTGTAAGGCTCGAGATTGCAATACTAAATAACGACCAAGGAAACAGAATTCGATAAATCTCGATAAATCACACATAAAAGCAATTGCTTAACGAAAAAATCATCAGGTTGCAGTTTTCACTTTTGACTTAGAGCAAATTTTTATTTCCATCACCTTTGTAACGCATTATTTGAAATCAGAATACTGCTTTTGAAACTTGTACGAAACGTTAAAAATACATTACAAAAACTACTCTGAATATTCTTCCGGTAAAAGCATCGTTCAATAAATAAACATATTGTGAATATGTTTATGTCCGTGCAGTAGATCTACGCTCTGCAGAAAGACTCAGATGAAAAAAAGTCCTAGCAATGAATTAGATCGAAATTTGAATTTTGTCAATAAATTGAGCAATCGATTTTTGTTTCTAACATTCAAAGCGATAACAAAAAAAGATGCGCAGTGGAACGATAAGACGCAAAGTAAATGACGAAGAAAAAGTTCGTCCATTTTGGCTTGGTTCCAACTGTAGTTCTTCGGCCGAGATAACAAGGTAACGATTACTTTCAAATTTTGGGTTTTCGATCGCATTTTTGCCTAAGAGGTTTTTTCGGTCTGTCTATGCTCAGCGTCGTCGTAAGATCCATAATGACTTCATTCCTAATGGCAGTCAAATAAAGACTAGCGGTAAGAGTTGAGGTGGCGAGATAATCCGCAAAATCTGTATTAACATCTACATTTATATCTGGCCTGACAGAACGTCGAAGCCAATAACCTCGAACTATTAAATCGCATCCATTATTACCGAGTCAAAGTTGTACGCCGTCTGTAACAATGCTGGATAGCAAAGCTCAAATGCAATATTAATCAACCCTACAGTCACCGTGACATATGTATAAACTTGGAATGTCACAATCCGAAAAAAACCCCGTCACAACTTCTTTTTTAGAACTGTTATTTCTTTATAGGTGTGCAGCAAGTTTGATTCGATGTTTTCTGCAATTGAGTTCTATAAAAATAGAACATTTTTTACCCCTCTAGACATTTAGTACAAAATTTTTTACACGATTTTTGTCCGATTTTTGCATTTTTACAGATTTTTTGTAATTAAAGAAAACAACAATTTTGGAAGCAAAGTCTTGAATGAAATTTGTTTAAGTAAATTTTGTTGCAACTAATAAAAAATGTGAGTGACTGTAGGGGTTAATGCAGACAAAAAATGAAATCGACAAATTTCTCCACGCGCGTAATTGGACAAACAATTATTTCCACATGGAACTTTTCCAAGCGCGTGTTTTTTCGATTAGCATCAGTCGCGCGTGAATATGAAAACGTGAATGTAATTTCATGTAATAATCCAATTCTGTCGGTTAGTTTCAGTAACTCGTCAACACGAGCGCACTTTAAGTACAGTCATTTCAACTTAACCGGCGTTTAACGCCAAAAAGTCATTTATTTCGTGCAGCTTGTTAAGGGTTTGCGTAAGCTCGAACATTAGTTTGCGAGGCAAGAAAAGAACTTATTGCTAATTATTCTTTCGTCTTACGTCCAAAGCTCTCGCCACTCAGAATAATAATAACCAACAGCTTGGCATCACAAATATTCTCCCAGCTTGTAAAAATAAATAAAAGTCCTTGTTAAGCAGATTTTCGCTGACAGTTTTTTAACCTGTCTCTTGAAATCAACGTGTTAATTTGAACTTTGGAACCTCTACTAGTGGGTTTTGAGGTTAAAGTATTTTATGTTATTGATACTTTTTATCTTTTTTTCATTTCCAGATGATGTTTTTATAACACCGACATCGATATTCCGTTCCTAATTATTCTTATTTTGAACTTAAAAATGTCATCCTTACGAAAAGCAGCTATATAATTGTAGACATTGTAACCTGGTGGTTTCGTCTCGCTAAAAGGGAGAGAAAGATGTTTAACTTGGCAAAGTTTCTCGAGTATACTTTCTTATGAATTTCGGAAGTCGTACAATTGAAGTGGAAAGCTGGCTTTTTAATATTAAGTGCGAGTTATATAGAGGTATCCAAGTATCTTTGTTTTTTCGACTGAGAAAAATACCATAATCGATCTTGAGTTGAACTGTTCGAAACTTTATTCTTTAGTGGCGAATTTCACAAGGAAACTTGAGAAGCTTCAGGTTTACAACATCGATCAACTTTACAATCAGAATTTATACGCCTTGCGTCCAAGCAGGTTATCCATCTGGCTTGAACGAGATTATAATAAGATTTAGATCCACACGGATTACAGAAATGTGATGTTTGGATCGTTCCTCGGGACGGTAATATTGTAGATGACAATCAATTTCATAACTCGCGCAATTCCATCAGTTTGATCGACGCAATGCTGATCAATTCAATTTTATAATTAAAAAACTTTTTCCCCTCAAAGAAACCGAACGATCTTTCAATAGCAAAATATTCCGCAATAAATGGCACGTTACAATTTCAATCCTACCCTATAAAGAACTGTTTTTGAAGACTCTGTCGATATGTAAATTTCGCAACAACTCGCGAACGAAGATGCTGCTTTGATTATCAAATCTTTGGCTTTGCGTCACGTTTTAACGCTCGTTTCTGTAAGTGATATTACGTATGCTCGACAAAGCGTTAATCACAAAGTGGCGTAAAAATATATGATCGCAAGCGGGATAATTGGCGTGCAATTGCCGCGATAGCACAATCCTGTATTTTAACGCATTGCCCGGGGGATGGAATGTCCGAATCGATAAATCAATACGGAAACATGTGTGCGGATACAGATTAAAGTTGACTCGCCTGACTCGGGTCGCGTGTCGCGCGCTTGACTTACATCTCCGCGCACCTTGCAAACAACGCCACTTTCGTATGCATGTAACTTAATTGTTGTGACTTCGGTAGGCCACTTTGCGTCATGCTGTTTAGATTCCCCAGATCAAACATGGGCGGGATGTCTCAATCCGAAATGTGACCGAGTTGCAAATTACGAGAATAAATTATCACACAAAATATAAACCGGTTTCCGTGAAAATCATCAATCCGATTTTCATCGCTCCCTTTTTTATCGAAACACCAATTTTTCACTGTACGAAAAAAAATAAGTTCTAGTAAATAGATTATTCTTCGCTTCAGAGACCAAAGGAACATGAACAAAAACATTCCGCATATTTAACATTTTGACAAGATCTGCGTATATATGCAAAACTACGGCATGTGACACAGATTTAGCTTTTTGTGATTCCACCAACTATGCTATTTTTGTATGGCGTTCGATCTTTCTGAAATTATACACTTTACGTAAAACGTTACCGTCAGTGTTCGTAGGTTTTCTTTAATTTTTTCATACCTTTAAGTTCTAGCGACCGTCATAGAGAACCGTGACATAATTATCCGACTTGAATATAATCAAACTGATTGTTGGAATATGTTTATTGATATGTCTAACCGAGTTATCGTTGGTCATTGATACATTGCTCCGTACAATATAATCAACCTTCTCCTTTGGCCAGCCAAGCACAAAAAGTTATTAGCGGAAGTTTGATGTGGCAATGTTTAGGTCAGCTAACCAAGCAGTATCGCTGTTTGCACGGTATGATACACAAAGCAAACACGGACTATTGAAATGAACACACAACTGTTTATAACAAAAGCTCGACTGAAAGCATCCGTTGATGAAAAACAACAAATGCTAATTCAAATTCGGATTTTGTGGGTCGTAAAAAAGCAGAGTTGTGATTGAATAGTCTATTAAACGTCAAAAATGTGTCATCACAATTCGCCCATGAATGTCATGAATTATCAGTTGTTTGGAAATATCAAGCTGGCGCTGGCTGTAACATCAGCCTCATCATATTACGTCGACGATAAACCGCAGACCGCACGACAAAATCGAATCAAGGAGTTGCCTCGGAAAGTGAAACGTTATTTTGCTCGGTACATATGAATATTACTATTAAAGGTAGACTAATTAGGTGCCTAATAATATACCTGTTGAATCTGTGAAGCGTGTTATCGCGAATGGAACGTAATTCAAACTGCATGTACTCATAATGCACAACTCTATTTACATTATACTGCTTGTACAAATGTTGTCCGACAAAAGGAAAGGAGTTTTCAATGTTTTTTAATTAACAATAAGCAGAAAGCTCGGGCGCCGATTCAAAAAACGGATACCGCAGTCAGAATGCAAACGAATAATCAGCGAGTTGTAATTAAAAAATAAAAAGCAACGAGGAGAAGGAAAAAATGAAACGAGACCGGAGAATTTCGTGTTCATAGAAAAGAACACTTGGTTCGGGATACGGAACTGAAATTTCCAAGAGGAAGCATCAGAAACATGTCGCGTGAAAGAAGCGAGCAAAAGGAGTGGAAAATAGTAAGAAAAAATGTGTATAAAGCATTAAAAAAGGAGTGAACGGGATAGCCAAGAGAGACTATTTTTCAGTGTTTGAAAAAGGAAGATTCGCGCGGTGCGAGAGGTTCCTTGTTGCAGGGAGAGCGTGAAATAGAATTTAACGGAAACGAGACTCCGGGGTGTCCTTGCGCTTGTCTGTGCCCCTGTGTGCGGCTTTATGTTTTTATACGCGTTCGGCGACACGGGCGAAATTAATTTCGACGCTTTACTATCTTAGAATAAATTCAACGCTCAAGGGTCGCACGAGGAGAGACACACAATTTGATATGGCGACAAGTTGAGCTTCGTTAGGATCGCATACAATTTCGCTGAAAAGAAGCTTTGAAAGTTTGCGCAAAAATGAAAACCGCATCAATTACGCATCATCGATTAAGTGTTGAGAATGAAAAAGCACCAGTTCAGCACGACGCAACATCGTGATTGATTAGCAAAACAATTTCAATCGAACATTTTTCAACTCCGTCATTATATGTGTGTCAGGTATAAATATTTCATTTGTAACATTAACCAGTCGTGCAAGTGAGTTATAAATTAAAGCGGGTACCGATTCTCGCTGAATTATGAAATATGAATCTCCTTAAAAAAAAGTCTACCCCGGGTGGCTGAGATAATTGTGATAATCCTATGAGAGGCGATTTGATGAATTTTTTACCGGCACAAAAATATAGAACGATCTCGCGTAAAATAAATCGCCATGATGTCTTGTTAAGAGCATGGAAGTGTCTTTAGGTTGAATGTCATTGTGTTTGTTAGCCTCCGCAGGGAGCGTTGGCAAGAAGCTGACTGGACAAATTGCTGATTCGATTGAAATTTGATGAAACCGGTCTAGCTTGACAATGAGAATCGATAAAGAAAGGTTAAAACGCTGAACCATTTTGATGTGCATAATTTATGAAAGCCATCTAGAACTCGCTTTACTAAAGCACTTAACTCCATTGTACAACTGTGAAAACAGTATAAAACAATTTATAAGCGCCATTTGGCACTTAACAAGCTAAACGTACTTGGCGCTCGTTTCTCAAAGTGCGCGCCGAAAATGGATGTCGAGGTCAATTTCGTACGTCCGTCATTATCGCTCTCGCGACAAGATGGCAAATTAGTGATAGTATTATTAATAGCCAGGCACGCGGGTGCACGTGGGATCGTGTTATCGACGAGGCGGCACGTAATTGGAGATCCGCTCGGAGGCATCGACGGTATTTGAGCGTGGATTTGCAAGATCTTGGACGGCATCCAGCGCTCGAGAGCCGGAGTTATGAGCGAGCGAGACTAATGACCAGGCTCTCGATAAATCTTCGAGCACCCGCTCTCAGGGGCAGGGGGACGCCCATAAAACGGAGATACCGCGTATGACACTGCCTTGCAAGAGCGAGGCAAACGAGCCGCAGTAAAAAATAGGCAGAGAAGAAAACGAGCAGTGCTGGCGGAACGCACAACGGCCATCTGAGTGCCACCGCGGAGGATAAAGTTCAAGGCGCCAACGCGGCGTCCGACTTTCGGTGTCTTGCGCGGACGAAAAAGCTCGGTGCGTGCAGTTTGCCAAGCGGTTCAGATGTTAGGCGTACGGAACGTGCCCTCGCTTTATACCATCGCTGTGAGATTTGTTGGCGTTCGGCTAACGCGATTCATGCGATTTTTATTAAAATGAAGCTGTCCCGTTTTGCAGAGGAGATTGGGGATTGTTGCTTTGCGTCGGCATGATGAATGCTCCGGTCTTGATTGAAGAGGCGGAGGATTCCGCGCTGCTTCTGGGATTTCCGTCCAAAGAATCTTTTCTCTCGCAGTGCTCATAAACTTTTTGAACTTTGCGAATATGTTGAGGGTGAAAAAGACGACGTATGTTTATTTCCACGCGACATTCTTTTTACTTGCTTAATTGCGAAATTTTTCAGAAAAGAACACGAAAAATGTTTGTCCAAGATAAAAGCGAGTCACTTCTGTAAACTAAGTTAGACGTGATTCGGGCAAAACTTTTTAATTATATAAACGACGGTCCCGTTTATTAAACAATTGTAAAGAGAGTGGCGTTTTCACAAAATTCCACTGGGTTAGCTGTTTCTTCTAAACTAAGCTTTAAATTAGGCCAACCGGGGTCATTGCTTTACTATTCAAAACTTTATCTATTATTGATGTTATGAATCTTTCACAGTTAGTTGTATGATGAAACAATGCAAAAAAACATTTTCAAAAAAAAATCTGAACCAGTTGTATTCGAGATGAAACGTTTTTCCACAGCAAAAGTAATCATTTTAGATTTCACAAAAGTTCGTTTGAGAGCTTCGGGTAGACATGCAATTTTCAAATTGATGACAATGCAGCGATCAAAACCCTTTTGTTATAGGTTTACTATGTATAACAGTTTTGGAAAAAAGCATCCCCTCTGCAACGGAATAATCTCTTCACTTTTCAATTTCCTCTTATGGTGTACTTTGCATTTCTACCTTCTTTTCCTGCCTTGTCACGCAAAGGACCCTTCGGTGTCTGGCACCGCAGCGTGATCGCAATCAATGCACACTCACGTACACCGTATGGATAAAAGTAGTTGTATTATCAGAATAGTGTATTCTTCATTGCGGTTCATTGCACGTCTGTCGATTTCTGAGACAGCACTAATGCTCCATCTAAACTTTATAAATAACACTTTAATCTTCAATAATATACTTTCATTGTGTTTAAAAACAGAAATTCCATCTTTCTTATCTTCAAAAGAATCAAAGTTATCTGTAAATTCCGGTAATATTTCAAACTCTTTGATTCAATTTATTCAATCCCAAAATCGAAACCAAAAGGAACAGTATTGTAATATCGAAATCAACCATAATGAATGTGGATCACGTAAAGAATTGTTAGTAACGAAATAAAACAAATTCACGTGATTACAATATTAGCGTCGATATAAATCAGGATGCCAGTTACATTCATTCATATTCGGCCAGCACTCATTTGCACCGTCGACAATTCGTTCACATGGCAATGCACGTTATTACGTTGCGCTGATGATTCGCTGGAAATCAATATGGCATTCATGTGTTACGCTTACAAAGAACCAAAACTCAACCCCTGGACTCGGCTAGGTGTGTGGTTCTGTTGCAACACACAAGTAAATTGATTTAATCCATCAAGAAACCAACAAGTCGCGCGCCCGCCGTGCATCATGCAGTTCGAATTCTGTCAGTGGCATCCTCCCGCTGCACGCGATCGCGCGACGTTTACAATTTCTGCCAAGTGTTAAATGTCGAATTCCGCGTACGCTCCGATTTACGTATAGATCGAATTCGATGATTGACTGCAACAAGAATTTCACTCAATTTCAACTTTATGTTATCAAGTCGCAATTTTACTGCAAAAAACTTTTTTTCCATACCAGTTTTAGTATCACGAAATTCACCTTTTCCGAACTCTCTAGATTTTTCACAACACTACTAGTCTTAATTTATGTAAAAGCTTTTCTGAGAGGGGAAAATCGTAGAAGACCTTGTGAAGAAAAGGGACGTAATTTTACGGGAAATTTTTAATAGCCAATGTGAAATTAATATTGCAAAGAGTCGGAAAATTGTTAACACGAAAAGTTGACTTTTTATTTATCAGCGTCGCGGTTTTATGATGACCCATTGTCTGTTCGGTTTCATTTCAATCTCGATCTCCCACTCGTTCCACTCCGCTATCCGTCTATTACTGATTTCTTTCGTTTTTGGCTGGAAACCAATGTCGCATATATATGTATGTACTTATACATATATACCCTACTATCTTACTTTCGCATCAGAAATGTAATACGCTACGAGAACAGTCAGCTAGGCGCCAAGTCTGGCGTGTATACATATAGGTATACATAGTTTAGCACATCCGTACACTAGAGGGGTTCATGTAAATTTGTGAGAGCGAGTTACAATTCCTCCGAATGATGATTTTTCATCCTTAATCATTTTCCTGCAAAAAAATTTAGGGCCGACTCAACCATTACCATAATATATTTGTCAGACCAGTTTTATAGTGCAACTGAAAAATGGTTTGCGCGCGAGAGGTGCACGAACGAAATTTTGCACCTGTTTTCGTCGGGGTGATTTAATTTGAATTTACTTCAACGCAAACAAAATAAAAAATACAGAACGCACGTGGTCCGCGAGATGCACGACCAATTCATTCGTTATTTGTGTGTACCTTTTTTTAAGTCCGTTCAAATGCTTAATCCAGTTGGTGACCGTGACAATCAGTGACAGTTATTTAAATTGACTTTTCAAATTACTTTTTCAATATATAAGCATGCAACGATTTTGAATCAGATTCAGTTATACACAACACACGCCACTAGCGTATACCTTGTTTGTACTAATAAAAACGTTATTTATGCTTGAATAACGCGGAAGTGACAGGCAGTATTGGCTATTGGGAGATTTTCAGTTTTTGTCTGACAATAAAAAGTCTCTTTTTCTTTTATGTGCTGATTGCTTTGCCCGATTACAAACTTATGGATTTTTTTTAGAATTCCGATATAATACTCATGAAATGGCATCAAACAACAGATCTCCCGTTAGATCACCCTTAGATAGCAATTAGATTTAAACGACACGCGCTTACAGTTTTTTTCGTTCATATTCATGTGACGAATTAAATTTAAAGGGAAACAAAGTATTTTTTGTTTGTTAAATATATAGATTTGACATTAAATGATCATCCTACGATGAAACAAAGTTTTTAAACATAGTTTAAACTCGCATTTTTTATTAGTAGATTATGATTCTTTCATTATGAGAAACATAATCGTGAAGTATATTTATTCTCAGATGATGAATGAAAAATGTATGTCCTAAAAAACGAGTACGAGTTGGAAGTAGAGATGTGTCGAAAAGACGTAAAGCACTGCGCCATTAATAAGGTCACGTAGTAGAAGCTTGTTTTGTAATTACGCAAAGATAACCGCGTGGCATAATAAAAGGATGGACATTATCTTGATGTCTTGATGCATGAAAAAGATTCGGCTGATGCAGCGACGCGTAGGTCCCCTTTCGTAGTCATAACAGCGCAAATGGGACATTAAATTTGTCAGATGCTGTTTAAAGCATGTAATATTACGACAAAGAGAGACGAGAGAGATTTTGGTTCGCGAGCCGTGTCGAGGCTTAATATTTCAAAATGTTGGCGTAGTAGGCCATCGCAGACGTGAGCGTCAGGCGCGTTCGCTCATTTAAATAAGACGGCAGTTAGTTGTGTTTATGGTACACCGCACCTGACAAACGATTACAAATTGCCCACGAATATCTGCTGGATGCCCTTTTAACCACCCACGCTTTGATAACACCAAGTGTGATTATGAGACACGACGACGCCTACTGTCGATGAAAAATGTTTTCAAAGGGTACACCGGAACGATGAGTGGCGCGCGCGAAAAAAGGCTCGTCGAGGACTCCAAGGTGTGCTTCAGAAAGAAAAGAAGCCAACAAAATCGTTTCAACCGCTCAACTATATTAACACGGCTGCACGAACGGTAATCAAGAGGACACTCCTCTCAGATGTATACAACTTTTTTTTGCTTTCTTAGCTGAAAGAGAATTTGTGAAGAACTTCGCAGCCTCGCAATGTGGACTTTCGCCCGTCGTAATTATAATGTGAAATTTATTTGTTTGGAGTTGCTTTTTTCTGTTTCCAATCGACGAGTGGTTTGAGCTGCGATTTTTGAAGCAGTTACATTCGTGTTTGCAATAAATGTTGGTCGTTGACAAGTAAGAAAAATTCATGATCGGATGAAGAGGTACCGTTTTCAAGTGAGTTGCTGTGACATAAGTTGGAGAATGGTCAAAAGATGTTGAACTTATTCAAAGTTATTTGATTCAATAATTCATCAATGAAAATGTGCTCGTTCTTAATTTATTTGTTCGATTTATGTTTGTTAAATGCTCGACAGCATTATTTTTAGAGCAGGTACGAAATATTTTAGTATTTTCAATCTTTCTAGCGAAGCATTTATCGATTTTAAGTATAAAAATACTGAAATGAATTGACCCGAAACTTGAGCATTCATCAATTTTGTAAGAAAGTAATGATGTTATGATTTGGGTTCGTACATGAAATTCGAATTTGTGCATTCCGCTTGAATATTTTCATGCACCTTAAAAGTTGTTTAAAAATTGGCAAAATTTTTCGTTAGAAGAAATTCATCGCTCTTTCATTGAAAATTGTGATTTCGTCTTACCACCAAACATTTTTACATTTTCCTCTTCTAAAAGACGTCATTGCTGTGAATTCAAATTATCATCAATTTTGTATCAATATTGAATCAGCAAAAAATGTTTATAATATTAACGTCAAAAATTGTAAAACAGCGCAAAATATTTCAGATTTTATTCCCCGCGCAAAACAAGCCAACATTTATGCTGAACATAATTTTGTTCTTGCCAGCGTCATAAAACAATTCTCCATAAAAATCGTTTCTGCTCTTTTATTGCAGAGGGTCATCAACGTTAAATTAAGAATGACATAATTTTTGATGCTACATTTTTACTCACCGATAGTAGTAGATGGCGCATTTTGATAGTTCCTTGCCGTGTTGGGATGCCAGCCAAATATCGTGGAATGCGCGTCATTTCTGCAAAGAGCACAATACCGTTAACATCTTCGTACATCGAACACAATGCGTTCATTATAATAATAATTTGCGTGGAGTAAAGCGTTAATTACTGCGCTAAGCTTAGTTAAAAGCATTAATTAACCTGATTTCTGTAGTGTACAATTCAATTATTATTCAGTCATTCGGATGTTTGGCGGAAGATTTAATGTTGACATCGTAATACTTTATGCTTCTTTCTAGTTTCTTCCAAAATAAACTTGCATAGTACAACTGTTGAAAAATCTACGATAATTTTGATTTCAAAAATATGCAAATAAGTTTGACATTGACTCAGTGTTTAGAACAATATATAAATTTTAGTTCTCATTTAGTTTCGCCTAGTGCAATTCATTTTGTTCTCAACTATGTTTATTGATAGACCGAAACAAGACAAATTTACAGTGCACGAAATGCGCAGTCATTTATTATTGGTCAAGACGTGTCATAGCAGAATATTATGCAGAGTATTATTTGGAAAACAACAGTTGCCAGTATAACGCGAGCGAATCGAAATAGTTGTAAACTCGTTACGAGAACGATAAAAGCTCAGTGGAGACACCGTGGCATATAGATACAGTTTAGTCGCAGGTGAAACTTCACTAACAGAATAGGTGTATCAGGAAAAATTGAGTTCACAAACTTCTCAGTTACGAAGCGATGACATTGGCCGCAATTTTTAATGGACAACTCTTCAAAGTGGTCGCAATGTAAACTGTTTTCTTTGGTTTCTATATTTTTCAAAAACATTTCTTTACAGTTTGTAATCAATTTTTTGTCCTCACTCTAGTCAATTTTCAAAGGTAACAAAAAATTGCCTCCTAGAATTGAAAGCTTTTTGCTTTTCTTCTCGCTCTGATTCACTCGGCCAATAATTTTGGTTTGTATATTTACGTCACTCATGTTGCCGTTTTCCATCGGACCGAAATTATTACGAATACCAAATTTTGACTTCAGACAGTGATTCATCATGATCTGCATTTTCTGAAATTACTATGTTGCACGTAATCAATCAGTATCAATATTGAACGAGAATCAATTCGTTTCAGTATAAAAATGAGTCATCATAACGTGTCCCAGCCATTAGTTTCGCATCATTCTGAAATTTCTTGTTCAACTTTGTTTTTGAATTTTGATCGCTCTTGATTAACTCATTGAACTATCACTGAAATATTTTACTCTCATGAATAGTGACAAAAGAATCCGGCAGTACAAAACCTGCTATTGAACAGACTTTGTAAACGTTTCAAAATGTGATTATCATCATAGACATTGTTCATCTCCTAAACTCACTTTTTTTTTACTTTCAGTTGACAAATATAAGAAGACAGAAGGCTGCAAGAACAAAGGTATCGTTAGTTCGTCGGTTTGCGGAAAAAGCATGTTTTCCCAACGACTTGTCACATTCGCTGCAATAATTTTGTCCCTGGTCGATGCACATATGGACTAACGTTAAGTCTCCAAACGTTCACGGTCGGTGACAAACTAGAGTCGAGGACGGCGGTAGTCAGTCCGAGGGGAGGTATTCGTCCTGAGACACAAATAAAATATCCGGATGCGCTCTGGAGAACGTTTCGACTTGCCAAATGGCGCTTAGTATTCTGCGGGACTTTGCGAGTAACTGCAACCAATGTAGTCTGACGGAAGTGCCAAGTACCATTGGGGGATGAAACGGTGTGCAACTTTGTTCAGTTGCAGCGGAACAAAACGCCGATATATAGAAAGATAGAAATATTCAAATGACATGCATGTGGGTCGATATTTGTTTATCCGAATTATTAGCTTTGCAAATTGTGGACACATTAATTTCCCTCTATGAAGGGAGATTGAAATATGTTCCAAACATTACACGAAAACAGCATTTAGAAATAATGTTTTGTCCATTGTCTTTACAATCTGAAGTGATTTTTTTCTGCAAGTACAGGAATTCAACTGAGAATGCTGTTTTTGCATCGAAGCTTTTATTAAATCTGAGAAAATAGGCAACGAGTGGCCTGCTGAAATTAGGGCCGAGGACATCGACACAGAAGTAACGTAGAACCAAGTTCGAAGAAGTAAAAGTGCGTCTCTCGAGACACATCTCGTCTGAGTTGGACGATGCTTACAGGTTAGCGAGTGCGGAATTCAGCACAGCCGACTACACTTTTAACTGCGTTTCACGCTGATTGCTTGCAAATTGCTTTCGTTTTGCTCTCTCGCGGTTAATGCTGGTTTTCATCCGGCCGCAGGTTCTTTCTGTTCGGTCATCCATCTATCTATTAAACGACGTTCGCTGATAAACTGTGTTTCCCCGAATCGAAAAATTACTCGGTCGAGCGCTTTCATTATCACTTTATTGCGACTAGGAGAGACGAATTAGGAAGCAAAGCACGACGATGTGCCGCAAAACCAACTCTTTCGATTTGCAGAATTTCCTTTGTAATTATGCAGACTCCCGGCGCACCAATATTTATCATTAACTTCCACCTTTAATTGGCTTCTTTTTAACTTCACTCAAGAATTGTAATTCTAATTAAAGCGAATATTAAATCTCGCGTTTAATAGACGCCAGTATACGCCGATGTTTTTGCAATGCCAACGAAGTTATTCGTAAATTTAATTTACGAAAAACATAGTCTAGCGTTTTGCTCTGTCCTAGTTATAATCTTTGTGCAAGTTTGTGCTTCGCTCCGGGTTCAAAGAGAATTATGTACTTTGGAAATAATTATAATTCTTCCTCCTCTACACCTATTTCTTATTTATATAACGTCTCTCTGACAATTAAAACTAAATTATTGCCATCCACCCTCTTCTACCACATTCTGACGATACACTTCCTAAATACGTCAACAAAAAATGCACCAATCATCGTGCAATATTTTCTATTCATTCAAATCTTTATTTCCATTCAGATCAGTTAGTTTCTAACAATTCAAAAGCAAGAGCTCGGAAATTTCGTCTTGGTGGAAAAAATCTAGGTTAATTATTTCAGGTCATTTACAAACGATAATAAAAAAAAGCATGAGAGGCACTCACCCAAGAGAGTGCTTAATGAGAAGTTCGCCATTTAGAATTTGTGTCCGAAGCTCGTACTTAAACTCTTTCGGAAACAGGATAACTGGTGAAAATTAGCTGTTCAAGCTTTTCCAGGCATTTCTTTTGGATCGGATTTAAAAAAGTCCGATTTCGTTTTCAATTTCAACTTCGTTTCGATCAAGCCTGTCAAACAGCCAGAAATTTCTATTTACTATTGTAATTTAATTTTCCTAAATCTACATCTAAAGTCACGGAATATTATAATTGTTCCATCGTTATTTGTTTCAGAATGCAATACGCTTCCATAAATAGAAGTTTGTAACTAACCTACATTGTACGAATTTGAAATAATACACTGTCGCACGGGTACTTATAATTCGTTCGTACAACCGGTGCTATCGTACATAGTAGCATCACAAATTTGCACGCATGATAAAATCGTTTAGACGCGTGTGCAACTCGCATGCAAGTAGTGTGTTCGAAACAGTCTATATGCACGACTCGAGCGACGAAAACTTGGAGAAATTATTTAACGCTTGCAGAAGTTGGGAACAAAAAATGACTAAGTAATTCAAGTTCAATTAAATATTAAATATCAAAGTGAAAATGTTGACCCTAATTAATTCGAGTAAAAATGTGAGAAAAATCATGAGTTGACATGATACTCCTATTTACAGGGCAAATAATCAATAATTTGATATGTAGGTAGTCTCGTCAATATTTGTATGAATAGACTCTTTTCAATAGACTCTTCGCTTTGCGACTAATAAATAATATTCCACGTCGCGATTAAAATGACGTTTATAAAGTACTGCGCATTATAATTTAAATTTATATTGCAGCCAATGTATTGACGATCAATAAAAAATTCAACCCGATTATGCGCATTTCGTCATTCTTCAGCTTTGCGTTTAATAAACAAAAAAGAAATATGTTAAAGACAATGGCAAACGAAAAGTTACGGGCAAATCAATAAATGAATTTATTGCATTTGACTCAAATGTGATGCAGATAAAGGAAAATTCAAGTCCTGGAGTTGTCGCGGAAAACGAGCACGACGCAGGGGTTAAAGTTGCTCGTCCTCCGCAGTACACTTGGTCTTGAAGTTAGCTCACTCCACTGGGAAAGTTGAGAGTTTGTCGAGCTGTTTCGCGGCTATGGCTGTTTGGTGATCGTTCTTGCTCTAATGCGGGTTGAGCCAGGGGATACTTTTGGTGCGTCGTGACAAACCTAAGGACAGTACAACGAGCTAACTGCTAAAAGAGTTTGACTCAACTACAAATTTACAGAACACTGGCAGCGTCCAAAGTGGTATCGGCGGAGCAGGTGCGCGCCTCGTCTACACAGCGGACTAATCTTCGGTATTAGATATAAATGAAATGAATTTCGAAAAAAGGAATTGGAACGTAGAAAATTGAACCGCTGTGATGTTTGAAATGAAGTTAAACGGCCGGTTAGGAGGAATGTAATTGCATGCTATCGAATAGTCGATTAAGAAACGGTTTATTATAGAGCATAGCATGTGCGCTGCAAAACTCTTTCAACTATCAATTACTAAAAATAAAAAAAATTCACCCTATTTTAGCACTAAAACAAGATTATTTTCGATTATAATTTATTTTCGCGTGAACCAATTTTTCATAATTTCAAATCGATAACAATTCAATTAGTTTTGACGAATCAATCTGCAGTGATTTTTTATTATTGAAATAATTTGAATGAGCGGTGCGATAAAAACTGGAACAGACTTTTTTTTCAAATCAACGATTGAAGAATAAATAGCGGAATTACAATTAAATTATGGAATGAAATATTGACACTTCGTTAGCTATCAAGTGCATTAGTAAAGTTTGCTTCAAAGCGCTTTATGACATTGATAAAAAAGAGAGAAAAAAAACTTGCTACTTAGTGCGAAAATCTTTTTCAAGCTCGCTCGCTATAATCAACGTTACTCGTTTATTAACTTCAATTGCGTGAATGGCATAAAAGTCACAAGAGACCGGAAACAGTCTCGGTGTGAATTTTTGTGACAAAGGTCGTGTAGGAGCAGGAAGGCGGGCGAGTACGACCTTTCTTTCTGACTTAACGTTTTTTCTGTCTAGCAGCGCGGGTGAAGAGGTCTCGCGAGAGGCAAAAAGGGCGTAAAAAAGTGCTCGAAGGATAATTGTCGAAGCTTGGGTCAGAATGTTGGTCCTCACACTCGAACATGAGGAGATAAAATTGAAGCAGCAGGGTCGGAATAAGTGAAGACGGAGACTGACTAAACAGCGGGTGCACAAAGCAGACAGAGATGAAACGCGTGACGTTGGCGTAACTACAATCCGACACTTTTGACTTGCAGAATTATGCTAATCTCATGGTCTACATTCTTCGGTGGTCGCTGTGTCCACATCATCGGTTTACGATGATGCGCTGTTAAGCCCTCGTCAGATTCATTAAGAGGCTTTTATGAGATTGAATCGATTAAGTTGGGAGAAAATTGAGATCGTTGTAATGCAATTTATGTATCGTGGTATCGCTTGCGCATGCTGATTCCATTAGTTCATTATCGTCAAGGTGCATAATATAATACACTAGCGTAATGAAACGTGACGTCCATTTTCTTTAGCTAGATTTGATATTTCCAACGTTCGTCTTGGAAAGCGGGCAACGAGTTGAGAAAATTTTGAATGAGATTCACCAAACACCTTTTATTATTATCGATTCGTTTATGAAAATAACACATGCTGCTCAATATGTATTACCCTTTGTAATAGATCAAATAAAGTAATGGAGCTTATAAACGCTGTCTGAGTTGCCGATCTATCAAAATCAGATTCCTCGCTGGAAATTAAACTAGCAACTCACAAAGATTTTCCGTAATCATAGTCGGATCGCTGAACAAGTTATGTTTAGAATTTTACGGTTTGTTATGTGCGTGCATTAATACCTGGTGGAATTTTATTTCGATCAAGCCAGATATATTGAATCGTTTTGTGACGCCGCACTGAATCTCGGCTTTGGAAAGAAGCAATTTACCACGCGGGTTGTAAAAGGAAATGTGTCACAAAAACGTTTTCATTATTGCATTATCCGTTAAGTTTTCCAACACATTTCAGACCCCACAATGAATTATGCAGTTTTTTCACTGTTTTCTTTCTTTATTTTGTCCGGAATTTCAAATTAACACCTCTAGAATTCACCTTTACTCTTGTCACTGTTCCAAGCATGTGGCGAAATTTGGAATAATCGTTTGCTCAACGCGCTTTCTTCTAACATGTTTATCTGCTTCCTCGTAGAAATAATTTACACGCTTGTGCCATGTCCCTTATATAAAAGTCAAGGCTGCAATACCAAGGAAAAAAACCCGGTGGCCATTTCGATAGGCAAACATACCGTAAATGACATCGCCATGGAGCGCGGATTAGTGAAAATAATCTCATAATCGCGCCTCTAGGAAGTGTGAACCTTATTTTTCTGCGTAACCAGTAGAAGTGAAATTAATTTATGTGCATATGAATGTGAATTAATTTCTATTAAAAAATCTCTTTACTTAACTGCCAAAAAGGATTCGCCATAAGCAGAGTTAAACGATTCTATTTTTTTTTTAATCGAAAAGTAAATTTTGAAAACTAGCAATAAAAGTTTTTCAACATTTTTATTGGATTTATGATAAAAAATGGCAAAAAAACGAATCAAACAGAATAGGAAGACGACTCGAAAAGAAGATAAAGTGCACACAAGATAGAAATTTGTGCAAGAGCGCTTCTAGAAATTTAATGTTCTTTGGGGTGTAGAGAACGAGTGTAGACCACTAGGTTAAACTGACGATGTTGAAGCCGCAAGGGTTACATTTACACTGCACTTGGTGAAGTTGCGAGATACGTCTGCGATCAACTTCGTAATACTTGGAAGATTTGTTGGGTTACAGAGATGGCGTATTGGCAGGTTAATCTATGAGTTGAATCAATGGAGAAACACATATTGTATTTTATATAACAAAACTTTTTATCTATTCAATTTACGTATTCATAGTTTATTACTAAGTTTATTTAATCTTCGATTAGTAATAACTTAAAAGGAGGCGTCGAATTTCATGTTTAGGTGATTTGCAATTGTGTTTTTATTTTTTTTGAATCTAGCCTATGAAATGAAGAATTCATTTTTTTCGGAATTGAATTGAATTGTCACCACATAACTGTTGAATACATTGTAATGTGATAAGCGTTAATATTTTAGACTTTTCTCTGTTCATAGCAGACGTTAAAAAGATGTCATGATAAAATAACATTAGGAGGCAATAAAAGAAGAAAAATAATTCTGTGGGCAGCTGCTTTAGGAAAAGGTAAAAATTTAATGGATTCCGAAGGTGGATTGAGTGAAGATAACCGAAGCTGAGCATGCGGGAAAAGTGTTATTTGATTCAATTCGAAAGAAAAATCGCAGAGGCATATTCGATTTGTTGTAAAATTTAAAAAAAAAATTGAAACGTGACTGAGGTTCGACGGTAGAAACATCTTAGGAAAACATTATAACCCAAACACGTTTGAATTCACATCAAAATTGAATTTGTATCCCACTGTATGCACTGTTATTAACATTTACATTAATCAGAAACTTTTACTACTCCACTTCCCTCTCGACGTTTAAATATTCGAATAATTTTACAACGTTTTTTTTTTCGTTTTTCACACATTTCGCTCGACCTCACATTTTGCGCTAAGATTAAAAGTCAACTACGAGTGAAAGAAACTGAATAGTTCGTAAATTCAGACATAGCAGATTTGTCGAAGAAAACAACGAATCTCAATTTAAAATTCAGCATTTTTTTCAAATCAAGACAACTCTTGCAAAATGCTCGCGAGTGGAAGAACGATTTACAGCAGCTCTAAAACATACCAAAACCATTTTCAATTTCGCTCCTGAAAGGGTCTGCATGTATGAACTCTATTAGAAAATTTTTGTTTTCTAGTCACAATGAAAATTCGCATGCTCTGCCGACGCAAAAACTCGTATTCTGAGATCCTGACTATTATCATTCTCGATAGCAGCTTGGCCTCGTTGCCTAAAGCGCTGGGACGAAATCTCGGGCTTAAGCTCAGTCTGACTCTCTCGAGCATCCATCGTGAAATAGTACAGCTTTATTAACGAGCTTTAATTAGTGTCAACTGAAACACATGTTAAAGCACAAGCGTCCGACATCAACAAAGTGCAACCAAAACCAACTGTATTTTGCCATTGATGCATTGAGATTACAAGTTGTGAATGGATCTTGGAAATCTACTAACAATCAACGTAGATCGAATAAAAAGTCAAAAATAGAGAAAATGAAAACGGTTCAATATGTGAAAAAATTGGCGATGTAGAAAAAGACCGAACAAAATTTGTTATAGCAATTACATTGCTTTGTTACATCTGTGTAAACAGATGGGGAAAAAAATAAAGCGAAATGGATAAAATCAGAGATGGTAGGAACTCGAAAATTTCAAGTTTGCATGTAGGCCAATCGATAGCATTGATATCCACAATGTGCGAATAAATCTGCCTCGACTTAGAGATGAACAAATGCAAATTAAGCTGCGCTTCGTATGGCCGCGAGGTGCAAGAAATTCGTTTTGATGTCAAAATAAGATAAACTATCGGTCATGTTGACGTTAAACTGACAACGCATTTACATACATTTCACTTCGGTATGTCAGATGTAGCGTAGATTTAAGCAGTGACGTGATCATTTAAAAGATCTGATGTCGGGCGGTTTCCAATTGAGATCAATGGAAATTATATATCTTCTAACTTTTTGGATCTGAAGTTGATTTAAGCAACTTTGCGATATTCGGTATCATGTGAAAATCGAATTCCACCAAATTACATCTGGATTCACTTTGAGTGTAAAATTAACTTTCTCCATTCTCCTTACAAAAGATATGCAAACAGTTGGAAACGAAAAAGTTACTCTATAAAGTTGAAAATCTGCAAAGTTAATAACAAATTTCAAAAACTTGAAAGAAGATCACTTTGCTCTCTGGTATTAGTTGCAAATTGTTCGTGATACAGCAGTAATGTTATAAGTGAACAGCTTCTAAAACCGTATACGTTCTTGCCTCTTGTTGCGTCTATTTTGAGTTCGTAAAGGTTTTTATCTTTGCCGCAGAACAAATATCTAGTTCGGTAATCAGTTACGGATAGTGGCTAAACGAATCTTGTTTAGTAAAAAAGCCCTCGTATGACACCGTATTGAATACATTTGATCTTAAATGAAAATCATATTTATATTTTCAATTGCATTTTTTGCATTCTAATCAACGGGTTGCTCACTGTTGAAGTCTTTGAACCACTTGGTTTGTAGTACTTTTGAAGTACATTTGAAGTATTTTTAAAGTACTCCTTTTGAAGTCATACAATTTTTAGAACTTCAATATTACAACTATTGAATGTAGTACTTTGTAATACTTTGTAGTACATTTTCAAAGTGTATCGATTTCATGAAAATTATATTGCTTTTAAATTTTATTTTTTAATAAACATCCTATTCAATTCATTATTTAAGCATTCACGATAATAAATGCACAAATAAACGTAAAATATTAATGAGACTTTACAACTTGGCAAAGTTACATCAACAAAGTTAATTTTGTTGAAGTCTTTTTGAAGTCTCATTGAAGTCAATTGCAATGTATTACAAGAACAATTGTAGTCTCAAAAAACTTGTTGAAGTATACGTACTTCAACTACTACAAATTCCATTGAAGTCCTACTAAAAGTACTAGAAAAATTATTGAAGTCCTTTTGTACACCGTCAGTGGGAGTGAGCAACCCCTTGATTCTAATCAATTAGGAGACTAAAAAAAGAATTACTTCATCGCTTTCACACTGATTGGTCGGAAAAAGAGTGACGACATCTTAGTATAGTAAGCGTATACATAATTTATTGCTACGCTTGCTGGATCACATGGCACGTTTCAAGTAATTTTGAATCTGTATGCAGCCGAAGAGAAATCCTCGAGCCAATAACGCAGGTATTATTATGCAGATTACGCCCTAACCCATATTAGTTCGTTATCGCTTCTACATCTTGAATATCCACACACTACTCAGAACTCGCCGAAGAAATCCGCGCGATTAAATTGTGACGAGCTCTCTGTCCAGAAGTCGTGCGAATGAATCCATACCCAGCTAGGTCACGACGTTTCAAGAAAACTCGAACAAATTGAGCAGCTCGCCGAGCAAAAGAAATTACAGTTATAGGAGAGTGTTCGAGTAGATGTCATCTTTCTTGATTTCAACTTGAAATTCGTAAGGTCGTTAATTCGCATAATCCAGTGCTTACAAAGTCTACCGATTTCATGGATTGGACTCACGAATAGACCGTGCCAATTCTTCGAACGAAGAAAAGGCTCCGTACATGCACCTTGATGAAAATTTACTTTTATCTTCTTTTTTGTTTCTATTCAAAGAAGCTCTGTATGTTGCACTCCCTTGGGACTATATACAACAGTTTATATGCCGAATGTGAACGTGAGAAAATGGTCCGTTATAATGGCGAACATTCCCGCGAGAAGAGCACTCCAAACTATTATTAATCGGGAATATTGGAATTACAAGCGGTTTAATACGATCGCTCGCTAAGGATGGTAATACCACGTTACCTCTCATCAATTTCAATCGACGATATAGAATATAACTCGAACAAAATCGATGTACGATTTGCGATTACGTAATGCGGAAGATATCGATTGTTCGCCGTTTATCGTTATAAGAGTGTAAATGAAACGAATTAGATCTCTCTCGTGTTGTTAACAGCTATCTTTCTTTTCGCTCAACTTTGGCTCAACGAATTGACAAAGGAGGATAAAAATCTGATATCGCTTCGTCGTCCAATTCACCGCGTACATAACAACACAAAAGTTTTGTGCAATTCTCGCCACTCCGTCTGTGAACATATTTCAAGTATCTATCTTGCAGCGGCATAAATGTTATATTACGTTTCCTCCCTCTTGAAACCCAAATTGACTTGGCTGCGATCTAAGGTTAGATTTGTCACAGTGATATGAAATCCATCCATCAAAATAAATATTTGAACAGCCAACATTGTAATGCTTTTTTTTGCAAATATTTTGAAAACTCATCAATTTTTTCGACAGAAAAGGAGGAAACTTGGAAATCTGACAGAACAAAATTTGTCATCTGACGATTTTTCAAGACCGGTATGACCTATTTGGGTTAAACCTTGAGCACTCAATAATTTCTTCTTTTTCTTTCGACGACGATTTCTGTAATTTTAAACGCGAAAAAGTTTTGACTAACGCTGGAAGGGTTTCGAATTATATCAGCAGTGGCAGTGATATTTAAACACGCCGGTATAAGCGATATACCAACTTCGCCAATAATCACAAGTCCGCAAATTTTACGTAAAATCATCAACCTGCCATGCGGGCTGATTACGTAACGATTTGTCCTACATAGAGCGCTGCCAAAAATTGCGTTATAACTGCGATAAAACCGTCGACGTTGGATTTCAGGAACGTCGGAATTAACGATATTGTCCAAGTTCCTCGTCCTTTTAGCAATCGTTTATGTCGAGTCCTGCTGACCGGAAACGGTGCAAGCGATTTTTACGACGTGAACTCGGCTGATACCGCCAATATGTTGGGCAATTTTTTTGTGTCACTTTTTTTCAACTTCGCTTCCTTATTCGCGTGTTTGCTTTCCGACCTTTTATAAAATAGGTTACCTTGAATGGACTCATATTAAATATTCTTCCAACTTTCGAACTTCCGTAATTTCTAAATTTGACATACAAAGACGAAAAAGCAATCCGTTTTTGACGTTTTTTTTTCTCTCAACCCCTTTTTTCTTTGTAATAGGTGCTTTTTTTCGAAATAGGCCGTGCAAACAATTTTCGTGGGTATACAACAATTTTTCGATCCCATCGATGAGGCCACTTTATCGATACTTTGCGAGGAGTCTATTTTCATTTTTGACAGACGAACGGTGTAACACAGAGGCAAGTCCCGTTGTCCGCATGTCAATTTGCCTCCAGACAATGCTTCAATCAGAAGGCAAACAACGCTTGACTATGGTTGTCCGTTCAAACTGGATTGCATTTTACAGCGGGTATTTCATCGCTCTGACCACTTGTGTGTCGTATACCTATAGCCAGTAGCTGTACATACTTTGTATGAATCTATACAACCATATCTCCGTCAAAAGCGACAGACTGTCGATCTCGGTTCTCTGGCTAAACAGACGAGTTTTTGTGTCTAGATAAAAAAAAACTTACGGACAGATTTCCAACCACTGTTCTAGTGTTGCTGGGCCAACAAACAGACACACAGAGAAATCATTGATTAATAGGTGTTATATTTGCTAACTGCTGTTTTATTTTTTTGTACTATTATTAAACGTAACGTTTTCCCTTAATCGGTCGTGATTTGTACAAATTACTGGCCGATTTTTCTAATTAACCCATCTTGATTGATAATTAAAATTTCATCTCTTGATCTAGGTGAAATACATCGGACAATTGAACGAGTTGAATGCTTTTGTTGTATTATTTAATTTAAATTAAAATGTAAATAAGAAGCATCGTTATTGTTGCAAACGGTAGCACCCAGGGTAATTGCGACACCTGCAATTTTTTATCGAAAAATGATTTTTTACTCAACTTCCCATCCGAACTGTTAATTAACTCTCGACCATTTACAGTGTCAATTAAAGTCGAATAAAAAGCATTTTTGAATAAAGTCACTCCAAGTGACACATTATTTATTATATTTATTTATTTATATGTATTTTGCTAGGATACAATTATTCTGTTTGCTTTTAATTTTGTATGGTTTAAAAATTTTGTAACGCCAATTAAAAGTGAACATAATGTTACTGCAATTTCTCTAGTATCATGCTTTGTTATATTTTACATACTTTACTTTTGATTTACAGCAAAAGAGATTACTGGTTTGCAAATCAAATGTTTACTTTTATTGATTATGTGAAATCACGTCCTGCATCCTCTTGTGGACCTTGGCATCACTGGTTATCAGATTAGCCCTGAGAAATTGATCGACGTTTGTAAACAATATAAATAAAGTTCCTAACGATTGCGCGAATTGTGTCATCAATTCAGCCACATATATCGAACTACAATCAAACTGTTATACGAATTCTGTTCATTTGCAAAAACTTTTGCTCTAATTATACATTCACTAGGAGGTATCGTCGGAAGCCATCGTAATTTTCGTAACCACTACAGTAACATTATTAGAAATTCGCTCTCAGCTTCATAACGTATAAGCGAGTTAGTGTAAAGTATACCTAATGAACAATACCATAATCAAGGAAACTGAAGGTTAAAGTGTATTAACGTTACGACGTAAAAATTACATCGAACGGATTTCAATTATTTTATCACATAATCACGTCCGGACAGGTTGTTCGATAACACGCAAAATAATTCTATTTCAATAACAACAGTTGGCAGTTACGATCAAAATACTTTTGTATTATTACAATATTGTGAATGAATTCAAAACAATGCTACCGAAAATGTTACTGTTATGATTAGTTCGTATATTTGAAAAGGCAAATTATACGAAACGGATCTGCGGGTTCACAAAACCGCCGATCATCATCAATGTAAAACAAATATTTGGAAACAGTTCATGATAATGATATGAAAATAATTGATTGTACTGCTTCAATCGTGCAATTGATAATATATGAGTAATAGTTAATGTTAAGCTTTATACAAATTACAATTCGCAGATTTGTCAATGATCAGTACATTATTGACAAAACAAAGTCACAATTATCATCCATTTCCCTTTGATTGATTCACTCGATGTATCACGAATTGAACTATAAACATGCATCAGTTCAAAGTTTATTGTTTGATTAATTATGAAAAACCGCGTCACATCAAATTACAAACCATCCGCAAACTTTATTTAAAATGAAAGTCCACTTAATTTTATGAGATGTGAGATTTTTTTGTGATGAAGAAATTTATCTTTTTTCATATACGGTACAAGTAATACTATTACGTTGAAATCGTAACGCCTAGTGTACAGCGGTACAAATAAAAAGACCATAAAAAATCACCCGGCTCGTTGTGTTTCTTGATTCTGTTAATAACATTGACAAAGACGAGGACCTCTGTTTAGTAAACATGAAATTGCGATTACGTGCAACTCAAATCTGTTTTTTTTTTCTTTCAGAAACATCCTCTAAACAAATTTGAAGCAAAATTCTTCGGAAAATTTAGAAAAATACCGGCGACTTTTCCGGACCAAAGGATATATGAAATTTTCAGTCAGCTTCTAAATCAAGCACTGGTTATCTTTTGCTTTTAGTATTTGTATGTTCAAAAGCTTGTGCGTTCGCTCGACGCTCAAAGAAAAACGCTTTTCCAAATAACACAGGATAATAAAGCTTGAAAATAAAGAAGCACGGTTCTGGTAGGTCAGGCAATGGTGAAAGGTGCACGCAAGATTTCGCTGTTTAATGTCACTTTGTCTCTTATTCGCGGTAGATCTTCTCTACTTTGAAAAGATTACTTCGGTCGCTAAGCTGCAGACTCTTCCGTATCTCTAAAATATTCTTTTTTTTCTCCCATTTCAGTATTGCCCCCACATTCTGCCTACGTCCTCAGAATTACTTCAACTCCCTGTTTGTTGTTGCATCACTCACTATCCCCGTGAACTAACTTGTTCAATGTACTTTTCTTACTTTATATCCCTGGCCATCTTCTTCTGAATAACATAAGATGATAATGACAATTTTATCCGACGACTACACTCAGAATGACACGTATTCGTTTCACGAAACCCTGTTGTTATTAATCCCGCGGAGCTACAAGAAAAATTACAGAAAACTTTTCGGTGCCAAACAAAACTAAAAAGATGATTCCAAATCCCGAACTTTTTTTACTCTCCGTAATCCGACAGTTTCGAAGGAACGGACTTTGTGCGACGAGCAAAATATTCTAATTTTACCACTTGTATAGCATCACATTTCTGCCAAATGGAACTGGAGGTCCTTTAATGCGGCCTCGATTTTGTGTAACATCGTGCCTCCGCCAATGTTGTAACAAAATGCAAATTTTATACAAATCAATTTTCACAGCAAACCTCAAATTATCTTCCGAGAAATAAATTATGTATGCGATTTAAATATAAAGTTTTTTTTTTTCGAATATGTCAGGATCAGAATTTTCACCATTGATTGTGTCAGTCTTCTCTCTTGAATAAATTGACCTTATTTCAGACATGGACAATTTTATTCGCTAAATTTTGTCACCAGCTTTTTGAAATAAGTTCTAAAAGTTAAACATTTACTCTAATTCTGTTGCAAGCGAATTCTTAGAATTCTATAATTTAGCTGAATTCCAGACATTTTTACAGTTTGAAATGGAAAATTATTTTCAAATTATTTGAAACAATTGAATGCCGTTCAACTGTAAATTGTAAACAATCTTCTTGAAATATCGTAAAATTTGTCTGCAATACAGATTAATAAAATGAATGTTATAGGGAAAATAATACTATTAACTATTCTGCAAATTAGCTGATGAATGTTTTAATTTTCTATACATTTTAGAGATATTCGAAACGAGTTAAATGTGCTTAACTGACAGAGTATAATAATCAATAAAGCTTCCGTGGAGGTTCTAATGAATTTTCAATTACCCTTAGCTTCAGGCACACGGATATTTAGACAGTTTTGGAGGAATCTGATTTTAATAGTCATTAATCATCATCATTCTCCGAAATTGGTTTCCAATCAGGAATGCTTGTTCGATCTGCTTTCTATATCTCACCAACCCTTATTTTATTAACCGGTACATATAGACGAAAATGAAACCTATCAAAGATCGCTTTATAGCGGAGGTTCAAATTCCGATACATTGTTCGAATCATGTCATATATTTTATGATATAATAAAAACAAAATACAATTTGTCTGCTGTACGACAAAATAGTACTTTGAAATGAATACATAGCTTTATACAGAAGACATAAAATATCAAACATTTTCTGCTTATTGCTAAATCTACATCGTTTTTTGTCTATGAATACCGCTGGAAAAAGTATAAATCAACTGAAACAGCAATTATCGAGACACAAATGTTAAGTTTAAGTACATTAGTAACGGTTATAGTATAATCACAATTTGCATCTTTGCATCTATTACTACCATCGTGCTTTAAAGTTAAAAAAAATTACGACTGTTAACTTTTATGCAAAAAAAAAAGATAGAAACGAGCTCGAAATAAGGGATTAATTTCGTTTATATGAGAATCGTTCAACAACAATTGCTTTAGAGTTTTCTCTAATCGGGAAGGATGTGAGAGCGCAGAAAGCAAGCCATTTACTTGTTCCACGTCTTGTTGAATGCCACCCCACGTAGCTCTCGGCATATAGTAATCTTTCACTACGTTTCCACACGGATGTGTCCGTCTTACAAGCGAACGAGCGTGTGGACTATTTGAGGGATTTTGTACTTTAGGCTTCTCGAGCATTTTCACCCCCTTTTTTTGGTTACATCGATTATATGCTTTGAAACAAAACTTTGTCTTTCTTAGTTATACTTTGATCAAGTTTTCCTACGCTAAGATGCTATCACGGTTCATAACTATTGTGCGGTTACGTTATGAATTCATTTGAGTGAATTTTAATGACCACCGTCCTCCTGAGGTAAGCGCCCTGTTTCAAACTAAAATTTTTTCTAAGTATACCGCAATCTTTAGACACATTTTGGATAACTACTTGAAGTAAATTTAAAATTGAGTTTAAAATAATGTATAACAATTTGGATCAATTCAATTTACTCATATCACAAATGGATTAACTGAAATAATAAATTCATCACAGCGTATTCAATCTTAAAAGTGTACGGTTATTTTTATATAATCGCGGACCAAAGTTCTATTTATATTAGGTAATAAAGAAGATAGCAGAGGGTTCATGTAAGTTATATTCTTCCACTTAGAAAATAATAAAGTCATCAATTATTTCGTCCAATCATTTGATTAATGTAATGGGATTGTAAACCTGTCATAGTTCGCGATATCAATATAACTTCTTAATTATCTATCGTTTTCAGAATTCAACCGATAATGAATTATTCTTTGTTGGAGAAGTACTAATAAACTGAATGAAATATCGTTAATAATTTACTATCCGTTATGAATCAACTATCAGGCAGAAGCTTTTGATCTCTATTTACGAAATACTTTAGGAAGTAATCCGCACCGATTATGAAGTGCCGAGTTTTTAAATAGTGTAGGATATACATAGATGTTCACCGTTCAACGTTAAAAATGAGTTCGCACTTGTCACTCAACTTGTTTATGACCAATCTTTCCGGTTGGTTGTTGAATGAGAATGAAGAAAAAACAAACATCATCTTAGCCACATATGAACACCAGTAAAAAATTGATTCGAATGTGCTTTACTGAAAATATTTTCTTGAAAATTATAATAAAATTCAATAAAAACCATTCTAAAAGTAAAGGAAACTTGTTGTGCATAAATTTTCTTGGTTAGACTAACTAATTTCTATTTTTCTGGGAAGCGACGGTTTTGAAAGATTCAAAAAATTTAATATGAATTTTGGATCCCATGAAAATAAAAAAAAATCTAAAGCTACGATCCATTCCTAACGAATAATTGAATAAATAGCATTCATTAAATTAACAAAGCGCGAATCAAGCATTTTTTAGTATTCATCCAGAAAAGTAAAGTCTACTTTTTAAATTCCAAGCCTATTGTACTCAAATGTCAATTATGACATCTACTTTTATCCTATTTAATTCACAGGGCTGTCGAGGGATTCAGGGTGGATAAATGCGAAAGTGTAGAGAGATGTGCTATGAAAAAGGCTCCTAGAAAAGGTAAAGTCGTTCACGACGATTGACGCGAAAACACAAAGTATTTCATGTGTCACTGTGGCACTAAAATTAGCTTGAAGTGAACCGGAAACAGTTGAACAAGATTTCACAGTTTTTTTGCAAAAGTCTAAAAACGTCAAAACTTTCGTAAAAAAGTGTGATGTATCTACGTTTCTCTTCGAGATTTTAAAAGAGAATTTCAATTGAAAAGCAGATATAGAAAACGAACAAAAAATTTTTCGCTATATTCAGTTTTCGAATATAAACAAAACTTCGATCAATCTGCAAAAAAACACTTCTGATAATTGAGTTGAAAAGTGCCAAAAATTGCCCCGAAATTCAGTAACACAAAAACGAAAATAACCAACTTATTTTTTAGGTTATTTTTGAGTATTGCAAAAACGTCAACGTTCTCTAGTCTCTGTAATTATTATAAAAAAACCCTTTTTCAATTTCTATTTGTAGTCATACATTTTTGACCACTAAATTGCGTGGACAAAAACTTCTCTCCATTCTTTGTGACAATAGAAAATCGATATTGTTTGTTCTTTAATTGAAAGAAGCAAAGTTCTAATTAGCTAATAGATACTTCCGTTTTTTTTTCACGAAACTCCATTAACTTGCAGGTGACAATGTAGTTTTTGTGTTTACTCATCGGTTAGTCGTTGAAAATATCTCGTTGCCATTGACGAGCTCAATCATGGTAATTATATTGATGATTTTATATGCTTAAAAAATTACGTTTTGTAACGACCTAATTACGCTTGACACAAACAGAAAAACATGCAAAATATTCCATGACGATAGCGAAGATAGCCAATTGTACAGGCAAAAGAGTTTCAAAAATATTTTTATGCTCGAATCAGAAAATAATTGATTGCATTGAACTGAAATTTGTAATATAACCTCGTTTGCGAGCAATCGTTAAATGTGACTGAATGAACTCAGCCAGCTTTGTCCTCTCTGTCCTCGGTCCAAAATATAATAATAATAAAATAAAGAGAGTGCTCCGGCTAAAACAACTCGACAATACATTTTCTCCAAGTTTTTGTAGCACGATAAAAGCAACCAAGAATATTTTGCTGCCAAGATTGCTTCAACAAACAAAACAAACGTTTTGCGTTGTAACAACTTGGAACAAAAAAATTCGCACTTTGTTTGAAAGACATAATATCGGCGATTTATTGTCAATTGAATGTTTTGGTTGCTCACGTACGGAAAAAAGTTCCTCTGAACATTTTCAGATTATTTTTTAAGCGACATTCATGCTCGCAAAAATGAGAAATTCAATGACACTTGCGCAGTTTGGGTACCAGCTTGGAAGTCGAAACTTTTGTGTCCCGAGTGCGGGCACGTTTTGTCGCATTCATCTCGATGTATCTTTCCGTTCGATATGGGAATGGAAAGACGGAAGAAATATGGGTTTTGTGAATCAAAGCTTGCTACATAAACACCCCTTAAACATTTCACATCCCCCGGCATTCGAAAACTCGCTGGTCATTGCGATTTCTGCAAAAAAAGACTTCTGCAGAAATCAATTTAATAGAAATGTCTGCAAAGTAGTTAAAATTTGTCGAGTAGAGAAACAACTTCCAATTCTTTACGCTCAATTTCAACGCCGATAAAATAATGAATCAAATTGAAACGTACGTAAATTATTCTTTGCTAAATGAACTCGAATTTCGTCAAGTGGTTGAACACCGCAATAGTATTTATTTTCATAAATCAATTAGACAGAAAGGTCGCGTGTCGACACGAGGAGCATTAATCGGAACGAAGGAATACGAAAGACATGAAAATTCAAGGTTAGTAATGATCAGAAAAATAAGACCAACAATTTGTTTTCATCTCGCCAGACGAAATTTTAATTAATCAAGTCGGCGGCGCGAAATTCTTCATGAGTCACTTTTCTGGAATCTCGCCTGATTCATCCGACAAATGGATCAAAAAAGAGAGCCGAGAAATCGCAATCCCCAATGAAGCGGTCCGAGTTTGTTTAGCAGTTAACGGTATCTACATGCTTTCTCACTAAGTAGCGCTATTTTGCTGAACAATTTATTAAATTCAGTCAATCGTAAGTGTGGTTCCTGCGTGTCAATTTGTTTCGGGGTTCACAACCGGTTGATCCTGCAAATGACCGAAAACGTTTCCTCTCGACTCGCCACGATAATGCGTATTTTCCACGATTCCCACTTACCGCGATATAAAATTCGTTACAATTTTCCCGGGTCACAAAACGTTTCACTTTATAGTGACATGCTGTGGAAAAGCAGGCACTCATTCTCCTTGTATTTCATTAAAGCCCCAAAAAAGGTTAAATGAAAAAGCAATTCAAACAGAAAACAAATTGTGCGAATTCATTTGCAACGAGTTTCGAAGCTGGCGAAAATTTTTTATTTTTAATCGTCGAATACGCTTTGAATAATTTTTGTTACAGACGAACGAACAAATGCAGCTGTAAAGGTTGCAAGCTAACCCTTTTTTCATTTTCTCAATCGTCACGAATAATTTTGAGAATAACAATAAAAATACACAACATTTGGTTTGTCACAGAAAAACATCTGATATTTATTGACAAAACGTTTTGCGCGCTGGATGTAATATGTTTAGAAGTACGGGTCGAAATAAAAGAAATTCTTCCATCTCCCCTCTATAATCCCCTGTGTATTTTAACGTAAAAGCATTGTCAATAGTAGAAAAATGATCCAAACGAACAATCCAAAGTAAAAACCCGATTATTATTTCAGTGTGGATTTCAGCAAAAATTGAAATTGGATAGATTGAAAATTATCTGCAGCTGTTAAAGTACCATTAAACTCGGACGAATTTGTAAATCACACAGCTTTTCTTCTCAATTCACAACAACAGCGATAAAGTGACTGGTAATTGCGCAGAAAATGATGTAAACTTACACGCCATAATTCATTTGTTTTTTATTGCACAAAGACATGTGCAAAAGGAGGCAATGCGAGAGTCGCAAACTCATGTTATTATTTAGCACGTGTGACGGCGCGCGCCCTTTAAATTTACGTGCAAACGGCTTATGCCAGGACCGTAGAATACATGCCATTCTGTCTCATATCTTAGAAACCCATTAAAGGAGTCGCTTTGACCCGAAGGAGTATACAACTTTCCATTGTTTGTCTCCGGCAGATATAACCGCCTGTCACTTCGAGAATCATGTTCTTTCTGCTTTTGACAGTTGTGTCAATATTACGCGACTGTATTAATGTATCAATTATTATCAACACCCCTTTGATGAATGTTGCAAAATTGAACAGAAAAATAATGAAATTTTCGTACAAAGTAAATAACATACTTTATTTTATTGCACAAGTCAACAATAAGGAACAATAGAAAGGTACAAAAGTTACCGAACAAACATAACATCAACCCAGTTTTCGTAAACTAATTCTCAAGATAAAAACTTTTCAGATTATTATTTTGTAAATTCCATCCCTTGGCATTATGCGAGTCGCCATATTGCGTGGAATTATAAATATGAGATGTCATACTAGATTTCGCGCTGCCAGAACGCTGTGGAGCCAACTTTTTGAACGTGTGCCACAAAACAGTTTTGACATGTATTTTTCATTGGATCAATTGATCCTGCGACACCGATTTTTCACAGAGAGTGTGACTATTATGGGACGTGTCACTGTTCATAACCACTTGTCATGTTACAAGTTTTTGAATTCATGTTTTTTAGGCAAAAAATATGGAAGAAAACAAAACTGAAAAAAAATTCAGTTATATGGGTTGTGAAAAAGTTCTGAAACACGGGTAATGTATCCGCAAAGTTGCACTATTCAGAGTACATCTATAAATGTCGAAAAAAAAGTGCAGTTCATTTGAATGTACACAAAATCGCGTGGCTCGATATCCGCTCTAATTCTTTCCCATTAGAGGCCAAATCCGTGCATAAAAGTTGGAACGTTTTTGCGTTTTTCACTCATCTTTGTGTTTGTTTCGTTTGGTAATGCTGCAAATTTATTCATAATTTGCTCGTGCGCCAAACAGAAAGACAAGATTCGAACTTATTCCGAAAGCAATTTCTCGTTAACTGCTCGTTTCTGTTACCTTGGGTTTTCGAAAATCGCTCCTCGTGCAATTCAAATTTAGGATCCAATGAACACTTTGCTCTTAAAAAGGTACACGAAGTATCTACACACAGTATTTCAAAATTATGGTTCCGAAAGTCGACGTTAAAAGAAGACCACCTGTCGATTCATCTAACTGACATAATTCAAATCAAATTTTCAACCATCAATATGCTAGTGCTAAAACTCTTACAATATTTTACATGAATTATGCATCGGTTGATTGTTAACTTCGAAATAATAATAGAATGACGCAAAAAGTTTATTTGACGACGTGAAAATCCTTTCGTTAACTCTCCGAAATTGGACCAATTGAAAAATCAATGTTTAACGTGATTACATTGTGCGGACTTTGAAAGTGTATTAATTCGCAATCATTTGACGCAATCAATTCAAACGCAGTGCAAAATGCAAAGTACACTTGCCCGGGCACTTTTTCAACTGCTCAACGACTCCAACCAGTTTCTGTCATTAAAAATTTTCATGTTTGCCATTTAGCATCATTTTAATATTAGTGCATGAAAAACATAAAAGGTCATTCGAGCCGGGACCCCTTGACATAAGCGGAAGCTCCTTTTGGACGTCGCGTTAAAAGCATAAACGTATTTTCGCCCAATTAAAAGGGCCGACGCGAATTGACTGATTCGCGACACGACAAATGTTATTTAATTTATACCGTAGCCGCGCGTGTAAAATTACAGACTAAGGCCGGTCAAATATTACCACACAATAAACTATAAAATTCTGTTTGCGGCGCGCAACCGCCCACGCCACGTGATTCATGTCCCGAATGAGTCGTAAACGCGAGCAGCCACTGATTATTTTTTACTCGTTCCTTTCCAGCCGTGAAATTTGCGAGTTAAATAATAGTCATTACGGGCCTCGCGAACTCTTTTCCCGTACCCTTTCTTTCTTTTTTATCGTGTGTTTTTCTTATACTTCTTCATCATGTTTATTAATTGCAGGACGACCCATACTTTTTTCATGGAAACAAATTTCGAGAACCCACATTATGAATTTATTATGGGTTATTGCTAATTAAGGTAGACAAATCTTTAAAATCAGGGTTCAAAACACTCATTAAAAATCAAATACAGTGTTTTATTTTTTTCCTGCATTTCATAAAAGCAACGAATTTACTGTTTTTCGATAGATTCCTGCGTTTCAAATTGAACGTTCAATGGACGTAATAAATGTTCGAAAAACATTCAACTTTCAGAGGAGCATTAAAAATGCAAAACAATTTTCGAACAAGTTTAAAAAGTGTTGTCGGAAAGCTAGAGTCGCGGCCTAGTATATATGCCCTCGTCCAGCAAATGAAAAGTTTTGCTGCTTTACGAGAGACCATATAATCGGAGTTTATGACGGATGCAAGTGATTCCTGCAATCGCATCACGTCCTTCAAACATGTGTTTCTTTCACAACGCCAGCACGTTACTTTCCCGTTACACTCAAGGGATGGCGGTACTTAAAGGTGTAAGTGCGTGATCCGGTCAAGAAGCTTTAACTATATTTTTAATCGTTCCTCACCTTAATTGCCCTCGACGTAAAAAAGACGACGACGATCAAAAGCCTCTACAACTCAACCGAGTCGAGAACTTGATTGAGAACTCATCGTCAGCAGGGCAGTAACGTGTATAAAATTTTGAAATAAAATTTTATAACTAATCCGAAATTCTTTCTTTAATCCGATTAAATTTGTTAGCTTTTCCAGGTACACCGTCGGATTTATACGACTGTATGATATAAAAGTGAACGACCTTAAAAATAATTTATGATTTTAAAATCGTACAGTTTCAGATTTGTATGAAAAAATTATTTGATCAATTTTCATTCTTAACTTGATATGCTAATCGATTTGAATGCATACATGAAAAATTAACATTTCGAGAGAAACTTTATCAGAAAACGTTGTGATTGGGATATGTAACGAACAAAATATCATTCAGCAAAACTGTTAGAAGAGATAACATTATTGTATCAGCATTTCGATGCAAATATACGGTACGATATAATTTATCATCACGAAATTTAACAACTACAGGGATTTATTTCATCGGTACCATAAAACATGTAAAATTTAAATCGCTCAAATATGCTCCCTCACTTATATATGTTTATCCTCCAAGAGACGTTATTAAATAACAACAACATGATTAATAAAAAAAATGCAATCAACGAGCGCGCGATAAATTTCACGCGACAATAAACGAAGTCTTACGGCAAACTTCAAATATTCATTGCGTGAAGAATTAATCCGATAAATAAATACTGAGATTTTCGTCGCGAGGGCGCTCTGTTTGTTGACTTTACGTTTCTCTAAAACTTCAATATCTGAATTTCTCAAGGCAGCATTTGGTGACTGGAAAGATTCAAATTGCTACAAATCTTCTTAAATTATCGACGAAAGACAGAAAGGGTTTCTGTCTTCACATTTGTCTGAACTCGTGAAAAAAATCCAATCGCCAAAAAAATAAGCGGCTCTTTCATGCTCGAGTGTTTCATAATTTTGTCAAAAAGCAAACAAACAAACGAACGGTCCTGTTGTGTTCCGTGTACGTAAAATAGAAACGAGTTCGCGACGCGTTACATCAATACGCGGATGAAAACGTCGCACATATACGGGCTATGATAGCTCGCTCAATACTCACGTACTCCTTTGGGAAACGCTGGCACTAGAGTGAAATGACCGCAATGCCGAAAGAAAAGATAACCCTGAAGGGATATTACGCTATCGATCATAGGGACGCAATCGCGGACTGAGAGTCGACGCGCCTGATCGAACACGAGATTGTCATATCCGAAAACAAGCATTGTCATTTGAAACCCATCTCGTCGCAGATACAACACTCAAGCCAGACATCCAAGCTTTTCTCAAATTGACCAACATTAACGTACAAAAGCGCCTGCAAATTATTTTCTAACTGTTATTGATAGTTTGTCTTTCTTCGCGACGTGTTAGTTACAATTTTTGTCCATTTCGAATTGCGATGCTATTTTATCGGAGGCTGTATTAATGGATCCTATACGCAAGTACACTCACGTGATTGCATCGCGATTGTGTACGTTTGTTTTAAAACTATGACTTTTTAATAAGTTTGTCATTGTTTGCTCCATATTACTTTTTGTTGAGGGCTGTTCTCCGCGCGGAATGAAAAAGTTAACCGGAGTCTGATTGACCTAAATGTAACTATATGGAGACTTAATAAAAAATTATATACGTTGTTAAATGAAAGAAAAATATACGCTAACAGAGAGAAAACATGTTGCTTTCATGCCACAAACTCAGCTATTTTATTCCTTTTCACTAACTTTTCCTATTCAATTGCGGATGGGCAAATATTTAGCATGTTCGTTTTTTATCGTTTTGCTGCAAAATATGATTTAGACGATTTTTGTCGGACTTTTTTCAATTTTTAAAACTCTCTCTCTCAGAGATAGTCAATACAATATCAATTGATTCGTTTTTTTATTTCTATTTTTACGTTCGAATTTGATTAATCTTGCGTTAACTGGTTGATTTGTCAAAGCCGAATAAAAAGTTGGCATTGAGTTTGGAATGTTGCGGTTTACGTGAAAAAGTATATTGGAATACAAGAGTCCCGGTGCACATGAATGTGTACGCCATATATCATACTTTTTCCTTAGTAAGTGTAAAAACGTTGATGTAGCTAATGTCATCTCATAACAGTTATAATTCAAAGTTCGTGACAACTGTGCACGAAGTGTGTTTCAGCGTAACATTGTAGTCTGCTTTCTGCATTCTTCTTTTTCAAACTCGAGGAGAAAGTCTTCAAGATTGAATAATATATACACAGGAAATCATTTCAAAACCGGGAAATCTATTACACACGCATTCAAAGCTGTACGATGTTGTGTTATTTTATCCAACTTTTCTGCGACGCTTCAATTAATCTCGTCTGCCAAAAAGTGAACAGTCTTTTACATTTTGGTTGGTCGATTTTTGTCTACTTCGTTTTCTGTTCACTTTTTTTGCGTCTTTTTTAAATTACCAAAATGAACTACCGGAGAGATGCACTCTCGATTGAAAAAAAAAGTAATAATAAAAGCTTACAAAGCGAGCACCTAAAATAATTTGAATTCTACTTGAAACGCTTTAAATTCCTCATTATATTAATGCATTCCTTGTTGAGTAGCGGTACTCAAATCAAATTACGTGATTTATGAACTGTGCGTTATGTTTAAAAGAATGTTTCAGTCTGCGTCTCAGGTGGTTCTGTGTGGCAAGACATTTTATTTGGTGCTTTTGAAAAACGTTCGTGGGAACATAAGCAGTATTGTGTTACAATTCAGGCACGAGCCAAAGAGCCCTTGAGAGAAGTATATTCAGCATTTAGTTTTGTCGTTGACGTAGCATACAATTAGAGTACGTGTACGTCAACTCCAATTCGAAATAAGTGGATGATCTAACAAAATAAACAACTGTTACGGCTAAGGGCTAATTTATGTGCCTTTCAACAATGAATAATCTAATAGTTAATTAAAAACTTTTTATCTAGATTCTTTAATTTTTTAGTTTAATTTTCAGTATTTATGAATATTGGAAAACTTCGAAATATTGGGAAACAAAATTAATTAAAACTAACGTTTATTATAGAAATTAAATCGAAGATAATACTAGGTAAACCCTAAAACACTTTTAATCGGAATATTGAGATACTCAATTTCTCTATATGGAACTATAGAATCCGCAGTAACGACAACATTTTTTGAAGAATTTTTTACCAATTTCGCCACGTATACAGCGCTCAAACAACGATATTCCACAAGAGAGAATGAGAAAAGTAAACAAAGCAAAAATTGCCAATATTGTTTATTATCAACGGCACAATGCTAAACTTTGAATTCACCGCATTGAATTCAAGGAACTCATAGGAAATACCAAATTTTTTCTCCGCCGACGAGGTGTTATACCTTTTTCCTAATTTTTTTCCTCAATTTTATTACATCGCCTTTTCTGAGTAAACCAGCAATTTGGCGTTTCGTTCTCTCTCTATCTTTGTGTTCATCTCAGTTGTCTAATTTATGTGAAGTACAATAATGCCTTTTAGTTTCGTTCGTAAAAGATTTGTTCGTCCTGTTGTATTCAAATTAATACGTTTAACTTCAAGAAACCTTGTCGACTTGTCCGTTTCGAAGGCGAAACATCATCTTTGACAAAAGTCGATCTACCGACAGGTAAAAGTTTTGATGCACCGATTTTTCCTTTCTTTTTCGCTGTTCCTACTGCGTCGTCTACCTGTTTCGAGACGCTTCAAAAGCAAGGTGCCGCGCTCAAGACAGAAGTGTCTTTAGCGCCTGAACGGCCAGTCGCCCATTCGCAATTATACCACGGATATAACGCATTCTTCTACGAATTTCTAAGTCCTGACTTTTGACAGAATCGCTTTCCCGATACTTCACACTGTTCGGATAAAAAGTCAACGCTCGTTCAGATTTTCACCTGCCAAACCGCACTTGTTCCATTCATTCACCGCCATTCGCCGCAGGGGAGTTCATTAAAAACAATACTGGATACCCTCATATAAATTTCATTCATTTGAATATTTTTTTTTAAATTTATAATTAGATCTTCTTCCATTTCCCACTCAATCAAAAAATTCCTACCGAAATATTTTAAATTTTTCAACCGAATTCGTTCCAATATTTAATTCAAACGTTTGGAAAAAAAGAAACTTTCACCGCTTTTTTTTCGAGATGAAAAAAATTTAATGAACTTTATGAAAAAAGACAGCTTTTCAAAGTGAACAAACATTGAAAACCACAAGATGAGAATAGATGCACTTTTGGTATCAAATGACTTGGCACATTCGTTGGACAATTCAAAAACAAGACGTATTGTTTAGTTTGCAGGAAGGTGGTGTTATTCTAACCACTATTCATTTATAACAAAATTTGTTTATTTGCATTACGAAGCGAAAAAGCACGAAGAAACAATGGCGTCAGCAATGGGGACTATTACTTTGACAAGCTGAATGCCGTCATATCGGAATTTCGAATTTTCTTAAAAGTACAACAATAGCTGCGACTCAGCGGGCTTTCGTCTACCTTTCGTCAAACGGCGAAGTGAGAGGAAGGGCCGGATATGACGGACCCACAAGGTGTTGGAAGGTCTTGGAAAAGGCGCTCGCAAAATTGGTAATAAACTAACAGAACGTTCTTGTCAGGTTCATCGTTTGCTCATAAAAAAGCCGTGGAATTCCTCACCAAACCCTGCCATCAGATATACAAAAACTAATTTTCAAAACGTCTCAAATCGTCTACTTCCAATGAAATGTAGAAACAAAAAATGAAATAAAAAAAAATAAAAAAAATTGCATTTCACCGTTGTCAATCACGTTTCAATAGCGAAAACTGCAACTGAATCAAAACACATTTGAATTTCTCTTTTTTTTTGTTAAGGTAAAGTTATGTTGATTGGAGAAAGGACACTTAAACCAGTTTACACAGCTGCCAGGTGCTGCACCTGATAAATCATTGGACGAATGATAAGTAAGAGAGTATGCAATCATGATGATTTGTTTCTTGAACCAACAAATTAAAAGTGGCAGGTTATTTGTTCATACACTCGTTCACATTAGAAATAAAAGTTTCTCGCATTTTCATTCGCGCTCGCAACTTAGTGATGTATGGTACAAAACTATAGATTTTGGTCAATGATAAAACACTTCGGACGTGCACTTTTCACCGATAAACGAATTATCTGCCGACCCAAGGAGAGAGTTCAAAACAAAGAAATGTGCAGCCGTAAAAGAAACACGATCGAACATTTGTCATAAAGTGCGCTGTGAGTGGTTGTTTTTTTTTATTGTTTGTTTCGCTGGAGAACGTATGGTGGCACGTGTGCATGATGAGATATACCGAATTGCGATGTTTCAGAGGCGCTGTCATCGAAATCTGATACCACTATTAGTCTACTTCAGTTTCTTTAACTTTTGAAAAGCCACACACGCAGAAGAAGGATTAGCACAACAGGTATACACCAGGCCCCAAACCTGAAAAGGTACTTTCATAGCCGACATTAACAAGTCACACTCGATTCATTTAGCGAAGGATACAACGTCGCTTTGTTGCTGTTTTGTTGAAACTTTTTCTGATTCATTCACAGGTTAATCGGCTTTTATGATTCGTCCGATCGCAAAACAACGCAATGAAAAAATTACAGCTCGGGGAAAAAAATAAGATATAAAAGTGAAACTACAAGCGTCCGACACGTTAGTTTGATTAGAATACAAGATGATAATGGTCGCGTGAAAGTGATAATAAATGTGCACTTAGAAAAGAGGGGAAAAAAAGGCTCCGGAGGAAACAGGGAGGCAAATTTTTTCAAGACGCATTGCAGACAAGCTATTTACATATTTATATGACGTAATTGGATTCGAAAAAGGCACGTAGCACAATAACACGTTGCGGGATTTAATTGAACACTATTGTCGACGAATATTGCGGGCCGCAATTTGAGCGGATCGATGCGAAGGCCTTTTGCCGACCGACGAAAATATAATAACTTCGTTTTGTTATTTTACAACATAATGCCCGGCTCGAAATAAAAAGCGCCCGCGCGATAAACAATTCCCGACGAAAGCAAAAAAACAAAGAAGTAGTGCGCCATAAACGAGAGAGAGACGGCGCATCCTTTCTGGTAACCGAGACGATGGTTTCCTCTTTTTCGCCGGTTGGCTCTTATAAAAACTTTGTTTCCTTATTGCCCGGGATATGGCAGTTGAAATTTCCATAAACAACCGACAATGACTCCCTCTCGCTCTCAAAGAGCACAGTCGAGATCGAATTCAGCGCCGAATTTCTTTCGTCGCTGAGAAAACATACGCCGCCGCAGAGGATCTTTTGTCGCGAGTCGCACAAAACTACACGTCGCGCTGGAGAGAAACGTCAACGTGCCAGGCGACGACAATTCGCTCGACCCGGTGAAAAAATATTTGCGAACCGATACGACGGCACACATTGCGACGCGAAAATCTTGTCTGCTTGCGTCGAACAAATATATTTAGAATTGATGAAGAGTCGTTCGGCCCGATTCGTTCAAAATATTTGCGCTTTATTGACGAGGGAGGTAAACGCAATTTAAAAGCGTGCATGCAGAGAGTCGTCACCGGGCGCGACGACACATAACCATTTTTCACTCCCCAGCCGGAACCTTGGCTTATAATGATTTTCTAATGGGTTTCGCCGCCCGTTGCGAAAATCGATTCACCGATAGTTAACCCGCGAGGGATCGCGATCGGGCAAAGAAAAAGTGGTCTTTGATATCAAAAAAGTTGGGGGGGAACAAAACAGCAACCGGCAGACGAGAGATCATCGCTAATTGATGCGATTGTCATTACTCAAGTTGGCGCGCGCCCGACCGACAGACATGGCGACTTATTTTTAGGCTAGCTCAAAATGCTTTTGAAAGTCAAGTACCGCGGAATTTATTTGCGAGATACACGCGAGCCATCTGGACGAGCTTTATTATCGGGCGATCCGTACCACCGACCCCTTCAAGATGAAGATCAAGAAAAGAACCGTTTGACCTCGATTCGCTCGAGTGTCATAATTGGGGGATACTTGATGCTAATTTATTAATCATCGATGACGTCACATCAAAGGTATAACAAGATGCTCTTAAGGAATCGGCGTTGCTTGAGCGGAAATGTATTTATACGCCGGGATGAAACTTATATCAAAAGGATGATTTAGTCAAAGACCCAGGTTTTTGCTTCGCTGAAATTATTGAAAACGTTGCGTCTGCCGTAAAGATTTTAAAACGATTGCACTCAAAATATGATTTCAAATTACAGGGCTTTAATATATTTTTTCTTGCGCTCTCTTTGCATCATTTTCCGCCGAAATGCCAACAATGTGTGAACAATAAATTCAATTTTTTTACATTCCGAGATGAAACACTTTCTTTAGTGGTCTGTTTTTTGGGGACGTAACTTGTAGGAAGCAGAACCAGTATTTTTATTGGTGAGATTTCATCGGGTCAAAATAAATAGAAAAGTATTTGAAAAACGGTAAGAATCGTTTTTTTAAATGAAATTTAAGATCTTTATGATGAATTATTTATCGTTGAAAAAGTTTCGATATTGGTTGTTTACTATTTCGATGATTTTTGGTGATGAACTATTTACATAGGTTACAATGAACTTTCTACGTTATAATAATAATTGTTATAGACATCTCTATGATAAGTCAATGGATGAGTCAAATTTGTAAATATATTTATATTATCGTTCAGGAAGTATTACCACAGAGTACCTGTCTCCACGTTGCATTCCACTTCAACATTTATAAACCATCTGACGGAGGGGTTTTTTTAAAAGTGTTTTATACAGTGCATAAGCCCGCCCGTACGTGCGGCAAAATAACGAAAATCTGAATAATGCAGGATTACTTAGAGCTTCTTTGAGCGAAACAAAAAAAATGTACTTATCACGTGGAATATATTAATACGTTTCTAATCAAGTTTAAACGCGATATTAATATGCCAGCGACGAGACGCAGAAACTCGGCTTAATGTTCCCAAAGAAATTTATTCTTGAATCCCTTGCGACTCATTTAAATAAATTCACCTACACAGAGTTCAAACACAAAACTAACGTTTCACGTTGGCTCAAAACTCTATCCGCTGGATGTATCAAATTGTTCAGCGACGAGTTTCTGATGGGACTGATTGGAGTGGAAAAAATTTTTACAGCCTCGCCACGAAAAAAAAAGGACAGAAACAGCCAGACGGGAAAGACGCATAATTTGATCACGCGAATTATTTCGTCTGTGTTAATCGAATCAAACTCTTGTCGCCTGATGGATATGACAGGCGAAATCAATTTATACAGTTTTTCATGCAAAATATTACTGATTGAGTGCCAATTATCTCTGCGTGTGTGTTGTTTCAACGAAAGCGTATCTGTACGAAGATATAAGATAAAATGCGAGGAAGAATATAAATGCGATTTTAATGAATTCACCCCTATCGATCTAATGATCGATTGACAAAAATTTATCTTTCTACATTTGACTTTTGCCGCTGAGAAAAGTAACGACATCGGAAGATGTTCTTTGTTATTTTTTTTACAGAACAGTTTTTGAACCGATAAACATTGGTTTATAAAAGTTTGAACTTTTATTTACAGCCTTTTAAAAACAATTGCTATGCATTTTGCTCATAATGATTCTCCACGCGTGTAAACGTTTCGTTAAACTATTCGAGAAAGTGGCAATAAAAAGGCAGATGTAAATGACACCTTAGAGACCAATGTTCTATGTATGAAGGCATTTTTATTCTACGCATAATACTGCATTGAAAAAATTTCCTAATGCATTTATCCAGTATAATAGTTTTTATTGTGCTATGTCGGCTACATTTAAAACAGTGATTTTCGCCCGATAAAAGTATTCTAAAGGACTTATATTCCGATGATCACCAGTTTATTCGCATTAACGAACTTTGCGCGCAACACACATCAATCAATTTCCTAGATTCAAAAATTGTTTTTCAAAGTTCAATTCCTGATTGTATCATTTCACGTTGATTTTAATTGAACAATCATTTTCCATCACAATTCAAAAAAAATTTTCAAAAAAAAAGTTAATCGGTGTTTTCATCTTTGACATACATTTTTCTACCAATTACCTCATGTCAGGACTAAAACTGCCTCCAATCAAAAAACACTTTACAACAAAAACAACATTCCTAACGATTTAAAAGGAAAGAAATTTTGGAAAAACGGTTTTCGAGAAAAAAGTGAAAACAATATTTGATCGATAAAACTGCCTCAAGGGACCATAGAATATTGCAAACCCTTTGATCAGTCTACTTCTATATTTAAACTTTAATCGAAACATTATTCATTTAAAAATGGCAAAACAATTTTGTGTTGCTTAGCGACCTGCATGAACTAACTTTTGAACGTCGGTGATAAACTAGACTCAAAATGTGCTGTTGCTTATGTTTTGAATTAAAATATCGTCCACAGACTTATTACACGTTAAGAATTTTGCGTTTCGAAAAGGTGTAGAGATGAAAGAAAGAAAGCATGCAAAAAACGGCGAAACTTTGAAAAACAAGTAAGATTTGCGTGATGACTGATGCGAATGAGAGCAAATTTTTAGCTGCACAGAAGTGAGACGAATGTCGACGAAATATAGTCATTGGCAGATTAAAACTAGCTTTGATCTCAGTCTGCGGCTCGCATCCATGGAAATACTTTTATTCAAATGAAAAAAACAACAAAATAGACACTCATTTGAAGTGCACGAAATTTCATAGAATACGCGAGCGTGTGCCGTCGATGCAAATTCAAGTACTTGGTTGTTAACGAAATCGGACGTTAAGTTCATAGTTGGGTTCGTAGTTCATAATTCATAGTTAGGATACTATTAAACTAAGCTGCATTCAGAATTGTACACGCGGTGTAGTTTATTAATACACATACGTTATCGTATCGTTTGATATAGCATTGTGAGCTATTGAAGAAAAGAAGTGAATGGCGTTTTATATAAAAGATTTATAGAAATACGAAATGAAATATGCATTGAAATGTGCTCGAATCGATTATACAAGACAAAAAGATGCGTTATATCTATGTTGAGGAAAAAGAAACTGAGAACTAAACTGAATATAAAATACATTTGCATTTACACAGTTTTCGTTTTTTCGAATAAGATAGTACTTCATACGAGTCACAACGTTTCTGATTGCAAGACAAAAAATGATAATTGGACTTCCTGACAAGGGTTTGTTTTTGCGCACTGATTTTTCAGTTGTTTGATGTTTTTCGTCTAGTGGTGAATTTACATATCCAGTTTGATATTCATGTTAAGTAATTTTCATGTACTTTTCAGAACAAGCTGTAATTTATTTTCACCGGTGAATTATTCGTTGATCAAATGTTTTACTAATTGACACTTTCCGGGACTAAATTTGTAATTAACTTTAAAGAGTTAGATAATGTATTCGACCTATTAACATTTAGCGAGCTTTCGCAGTTCCCGGAAATGAAATTGATTCCTCTATATGAATGATTGATATTAAATTTCAAAAATATGCATAACAACGGTAATGCATTTTCAGTCGCAGGTAGTCTTGATTTTGTATTAATTTCTTTGACATTTGCAACGATTTTAATTACCGTAGACGAAACGTTCAATTTTGATTTGATTGTAAATAAAACTATTACGTTTGACAAACATCATTAGTTGTAAAAATTTGCATCTGTGTACAGTTTGTATACTTTTCCAGTCTATTTAAAATCCATCTTTAAGTAAGTATATAACAACACAGAAAGAAGAGCAAACTAGAGTTTTCATTAAGTATTGATTCGGAGCTCTTTTCTGCTAAATTATTGCATTATTCGCCTCGCGCTGGTGTTTCTATGTTAATGCTCTTCACCACACGTTTGAATTTTTTTTCCACTACAATGATTTTAAACTTCGGGTCAAATAATCGACTCGATATTTCTCCGCTAAACGATATTGTTATAGGCCGACTAAAACACAAACGAGACAACGCTCATTTTTCAACACTTGTCAAGCGAATCGTGCCCAATATTAACCCTAATATTCTCGTCAATCTGCAGTCAATCCCTGGCTACAATTCATAGAACTAACTGGGTGTACCGAACAAAAAACTGAAACTGTCCGTGTGATATCCATAACAAATGAGATTAATTCCTTTTGAAATTAAGATCCCAAGCTTCATAGAAAAAGGATTTATTTTTCCTCGAATAACTGCGAGAGATAAATCCCCGGTTGAAAATCAGCTTACATTGTTTAAATGTAAACGTGTGGTGTGATTTAATGAATATTTAACACACAACCAAATAGTTCATTCATGGGATTACGGAAAAACGTGTTAACTATAAATTTCGTCGAGTCGTTAAAACGGATGAAAAAAGTTTAATTGTATCAACTAATCGATTTATCATGCGATTCAATTATCGAACACCAAAAGTGGTGCCAAATTTTATTAGAAGCAAAAACGTGATTCAACCATATCCAAACATTCCGCACCATAATGTAACGAACAAATTTATCACAATCAGGCTCTAATTTTCACTTGTACTAACTGCGCTACTAGCTGCTTTTCTTAAAAGTTTCGCTCGGCAGACAATTGGCGAAGGAAAAGAATTTGCGAAACTTGTGATTGTTCAAGACTTTACCCTCGAAAGCGACCCCTTGGTCCACAAATCACCGTAATTTCTAAGAAGTTCGATCTTACCGGAATGATAGAGTTTCCTTCCATGCTCGTGGTCTCTGTTTTGTAACTAGATCAATCCAACGAGATCGTCTTCTCACAGCACTTTTTGTTTGATACGCTGAAACGAAACTACAAAAACTAAAACCGAAAACAACAATCGAAGCACCAAAGATTCAATGTAGCATTCACACAACAACAAGAACCGTCACACAATAACCAACTGAGAGAGAAAGGGACGAAATGTCAGAGTCAATTGGACGAAACGAGTCAAGACGAATGACGCGTGATCGTAGGGGTGAGTAGTGTCATTGGCAAAGTGGGACAAACAGCGGGCAAACCTCGTGGTGGGTTTGGTGCGCGACACGTGACTGTACGCAGGTGAAACATGTACACGATGTCGTCGGGCGAAGGTGCGCCGCGCGAATGTGCGGACGTCCCGACGCCTGCAGGCGCCTAACGTCGTCCCTTGGCGCCCGGTGGAGGGGCTTGCGGACGAGAACAGAGGAGAACCCCCGAAAGCACCACGCCACCACTCGTCCCGTCCCTCAGTCGCCTGTGTTCCGCGCAAACGAGATGGCTTGGATGCTGATTTCGCTGGCGCAATCCAAACATAATGTTGAATTATTTCGGTTACACTGTAAAGGCGTGTGTTATTTAACCAACAACTCTGCGAGACAAATTATTTTTGCTGATTGCCACTCGCGTGGTACAGATCGAGATAATCATTACATTCAATAGATCCGTTTTGCGTAGGCATATCAATAAAATCGAATCAATATGAAATAGAATAATTTAGTGGATTAATCGATACTGAAAGCGCCACGTTTATTGACAATTATCGAATTCGTTTCGTTCAAATTACTTTGCGTTAACCCAAATTGCAGCTACTAAAATTGTACTGTAGTTATACTTAAACCGTGTAATTTCAAATACCGCAACGAAAATTACAGCGTTGGATATATATATGTTTGGCGAATTTGGATCTTCGTCGCGACTCTTCAGTCCGAGTTTTAAAACTAATAGAATTTTTTAATCCATCGATCAAAACTTTCATCGTATTACATTCTTCGAAATACTATCACAGTATAACATGTAACTGAATAATTTAGTAAACAAACTTCAATGGTTTTTTTTAAAGCTTCTATCTTTAAGCCAACTGATGCTTTTTACAAGGCGTTTGCTGCAAAACTGAAGATGCACTGAATAAAAAAAAAGGATACTTGGGAGACACGTTCACGGAAAGAGACTTAAAGTGGTGGATGAGCGGCCAGCCACGCCAATTACCTCGACTACGATTGACACGAATTTGTTTTATAATCACGTGACTGAAATTTTGAGCGTTCATTTGGCACTTTCAAGAAATCAAGGCACTAGCCAGAGCGAACGAACGAAAAAAATGCGGCTTCGGTGAGAATATATTTGCTTGAGAACTTGCCAGAATGGATAGTTGATTTTTTATGTTGGGGAAAAATGTTCAGCAAATTGAACAAAAACAATTGGCTGGCTTAGCTGTATTTATAAAGTTCAACCGAGTATAAACTGAACAATGAGAAAAAATTGTAAATGAGATCGGGTCAATTATTTATTAAAGCTAATTTTTTAAATTTCGATCTGTTTGCAGATTTTCAACGAATTTCTCTTGAATAAACTTTTTTCAATTCATTTATTTTCTCTAGCTCACAAATAAAATTGAAAGAATATTGTTCAGAGATTGCTCTTTTTTAATACTTCGATAGAAGATCAGATGGATCGATATAGTATTTCAAAAATATACATTCAATTTCTTTTTTTTCAAACATAATTATCGCTACGTATATTTAAAATACAGAAGGTATATCAAATTCATACTTATTGTGCAATAATTAAATTGACAACTGCAGCACATTGGAAAACATAAAACAAAGTATTTCTAACGGAATCTTGAAAATTATACGCATTTGTAGAAAAGATATTCAAATTTCGTGAACAGGCATGATACCTTACAAGATGTCGTATTCTCTTACAAGGGAGACATGAAAGAAGACAAAGGGTCTATTAGCTCTGTATAAATTTCTCATGTACGCTTTCTCATAAATGCACGTTTTCATAAAAAAAAAGAAAAAAACGAATTATATCTGCAATTTGTTCAAACAGTGTGCAGTCTGAATAAAATAAATTGTGTCGCTTGAAGTATCATTGCGAAATGATGTAATTCATAGCTCTCAAAAACAAAAAAAAACACTCTCAACCTCTTGTAAGTGCTTGAAAATTATAACAATTTCTTGAAAAAACTAACTATTTCTAACCAGCTCCACCAGGTCACGTGATATCAAAAGATTCACACAACTTCAGAAAGTTTTGGAACATTGATAAAGGAGCTGTAAAAATGCTTAATAATAAAAACCGATTTTAATTTTTAACGCTTTATATCATCATTGAATCTTTCACTTAGGATAAAGTTAACCGACACCGGCACATTGGAATCACTCTGGGAGTTTCGCGACGGTGATTCGTTCGTGAATCTCATTGAATGCGGAGTTTTAGACGAACCACTTTGGCGGAATGCTCGTAACTTACGCTAATCCGTGATCGCATTTATCGTGCTTTTAATTCGTTGTCCGACTTCATTTGAATTCATTCCACCGGGGAGAACAAAAACTCCGCGCGCCACTTTTTCGCCAAACTATATGAAGCGCAGTCATTTTTATGTGGACGCGTCTTCTTTTGATTAGTTCGTTACGATTTTCATTCTTCTACTTATTCCAGAGAGGAAATTTCTAATGATTGATTTTTATTCGGCATTAAAAAAGACTTTTTCGTCCCATACGCGCCCAACGAAAATAAACTTTTGTTTTATAAAAGAACTTTTGCATAGTAGATATGCCAATTAATTATACGAAATGAAAAGCTGAACTTTAAAGCTGACGAATTTGATTATGAATTGCGACAGAATAATTACAGTAGAGATCGCTCGCAAATGTTTCAAAATTAGCCACACAAGTGGAAAATAAACTTCAAATCCCAACTAACGAATTTCAATCAAATTTCATCTAACAAAATAAAAACCACTGCCGAATCACCCGAAAAAACGATCGAAAAACTTTTTCTCCAAAATCGGGACGCAAATATCATTCGAAGATAAATGCAAAATAACATTTTCATTTCATTCAGATAAAAAATTTTAATAGGTTTATAATTACTAAACTCGAATTTCGAGCGATAATCAAAACAATATACACTGTACAATATTAATTAATTCTCGCAACAATTACAATGAAATTTGAAAGTCACGTGTGACGTGGTCACATTTTCGCGAACCATTTGTATTTGCAACTGGTTATTAGTGCAGTTGTGTGGTATCGTATTCCACGGGCAAAATCGACTCGCGATTAATTTGATTAAAAGGGCGAGCGAGGTGAAGAGAGACGCCGAGAGATGCGAGAGAGCGAGGTTATACGTGACGACACGCGGCGTGAGCCACGGCCAATTCGATACGCGATTGAATCAAGAAATCGGCGGAGTCACCGATATTCCGTTCACGTAGCTTCATCTCGACGCAAAACCCTACCACTATATATTTCGCCTCTCATCGTTTAACGGGAGCACACGTACGTAATACGTAAAGATCTTGCACACGTATACATAACTTTGTAACTACATTTGCATGTTCGCAAAGTCTTGAAAGACACGTTTGTACAACGCCAAAGACGGTTGTTTCCGGTTGCAAGCAACGGTGGCGAGAGTTTGGTGCGGACGCAAAAGCAAGGGGAGGCAGAGGAGGGGGGGAGCGAGGAAATCGTGCAAAATCCGTGATTTTAAAATACAGCTGCTCGCGATACACGTGCGCGGCATAACTACGCAGCTCTTTGTAGGTGTTATCTTAACAGGATGAAATTATTGCTGCACACCGCGGATGGGGTGTCTCTTTTGAGCGAGAATTACAACTTTCTGACAAGAGAGGGCAGATTAAGAATAACGTCGTGGACTAAAATATATACCGTGTTGGAGCGTCGGATAAGTGTCCGCGCAATTTCGGAGCCAGTTAGCTTGATTACATCGCAAAGTAAAGCACACGCCCGAGAGTTCGGCGAAATTACGAGCTTGTTTTATGGACTAATTTCGATTCAGTTTGGTCGTGTGCGGCGGCGTTCTGGGTCACACAGCCCCGATTGAATTATCATTTTGTCCGCGCGACTTAGAGATGATTAGCCCGAAATTTAACCGGCACGTCGCGCACTTTTCATCCTCTTTGCACCGATCGCTTAACGGTTGGATGCTCCGTGTCGCATCGTAGATAAATTTAGTAACAGAAGCATATTTTCGTTACAGCTCGTGCCTTTTTACGTATAAATTCCAACTATCCCGTGTTTGCTATGAAATATAGTAAGAGGTATACACACTCTCCGACTGTCTCAAATACTTCACGCAGATTTATTCTCCCGCTTTTTATTACCGAGTTTTTCGGAAACGTCGTTATATATATAAAGGAGCAGTGTGTCTCCGCGCCAACAATGCTAGATCAAGATCTTGACGAGCGTGTGCGGATGTTTGTAAAGTCGTGGCAATAAAAAAACTATATCGCTTTGGTGAAGAAAAAAAAAGATAATTATCTGTTAATATTTTGTGATCCCCTGGTGGTCGCGCAGGTCGTTTTGAGTTTTCGCACTAAACCAGTAAAGAAAATGGATTTTGAGTCGTTATTCGTGTACGCATTGTGTCGTATATCAACGTTTTATACAACGCTTCGTGGCATGTAAAATTATTACCTTTCTTAAGGTTTTTCTTCGCCTTTTTTATATCATGTTATACTGTTTTACTTTCAGCGACCTATTGTTTGGGATTTATAAGCTTCAGATCTAAAGTGTGCATCTTAGTACCCCGTGTAGTACGCACAAGACAAAAAATATCACAATGATTCTAAATGATTTCAAAGAATAAGATAATAAATGACGGTAATCACTCACCATTGCAGGAAAACTGTATCTTTTTGTCGAATCGTCACGATCTGAAAAATATGAAATTTAAGGTAAACAATTTGAGATCAACATTGAGATGTAACATGGAAATGAGACATTTATTTGACAATTTTGTTATCTTAAACGTTTATTTTAACGGTGTTTATGTAGTAGTTCAAGTTGATTCATCCTCAAAGGATAAAAATTTTGAAAAATATTAGAATAAAACATCTGAATATGATCAAACAAGTCGGTTTTAGAACCAATGCAGGTTAAAAATGCACTTCCGTCAGTACCAGTTTTGCTTTGACGCATCACGTACATTTTGATTTCTATAACCGTGAGAGAAATATTCAAATTTTGCAGTTTACATAGATAATTCTCATACGAATTAACGTAAAAATAACTTAGCACAGGCATAAAAATGACTTCTAACAAACATTTTCAATTTGTTGAAATGACCGTTCTTACACACCTTTTAAATTTAGAGTTAGAATTTACTTACAATAATTGATTAAATAAAAAGTTCAGTTGTTCGGCAAGGGTTCTTGAATTAGACATTAAAAATTGAATTTAATTAATGTTAACAGATAAATTCCACTGATCCGGAAAATATATTGAGCCCGAGTTTAAAGCACTTGTTTTCTTTTATTTTAATACCTTAAAATACCAAAACTGCAAATAAATCTGTTTATTTCAAGCGAAAGATGTTATCGCAACTGGTGTATGCGACGTTTGAGAAAAAGAATTCCTAATTGGGTATATTCTGCAATAGCCCGTTAATGAATAAGGACCGGCAAGAGCTCACACGAATCGCATCCATTTGACTTGAGATTTTGAATAAACGAAATTTTTCAGAGTTGTTTTGAAATCAGATCGGACATTCCATCGCCTACTTATTCGGACCATTAAAACCATCAGAAATCGAAGCGTAAGCGTATCACGCGAGGCCGCGATAAACATCTCATTTTTGTCGTCACTTATTGGCTCCGAACGCAGTCGCATAGTACTCTGTCGTGAGATTAAAATCAATGTGACCAATAAAACAGCGCCATTTCCATATCAATTTTACGAGTTGTCGAGATCCGCCACCGAAACAAATACGTATTTCGGTTTCTTGTAACCGATTTATCCCTGTACATCGTGTGCGTAACAAAGTTGTACTTTTCGGACAGGAGACAGAGTTTATCCCCGGCCGTAAAACGTCAATGAGAAACGAATGAAGGTCGACGTCAATTTCACGCAACCTCTCGTGTCAACTATGTCTTCAAAAAAGCCAGCGAGACAGCGTTATCGTCCGCTGATCGTTTGCTTTTTATTGTTGCGCACATAACCGAACATTAAATCGTCTTCCTGGTGGCATTCAAAGCAGAAAACAGAACGAATAGCTTTTTATTTCGCAGCGCGCTGATGGCGTTCGCGAATAAGCGTAGACCATTTTGTCGACACATTTTCGTACACAAAATCCGTCGCGCGTTTTATGCAACGCGTTTGAGTGGTTCCCATAAAATCAAAACATTCCGAAAGCCAACTCGTAAAGCTCATTGTCGGCCTTTTTGCCGGACCTTTACCTTTGTTCAACTCGTAGATCCGCGAGAAATGGCAAGTTATTTTGAATGGCGCGGTGCCTGCGAAAGTTACATTATTTGTCTGATGTTTGTACGCCTATTTGTCCAGTGGACGAACTCGAGTAATCTCGTACTCATCAAAAAAATTATTTTCTGTCGGTTCTATCGACCAAGCGGTTTTGCCGAGTCGCGTACAATCAAGGATAGAGCCATTTTTCACCGGCGTGTTAATTTATTGGACGCATCAGTAAAACTCATTGATCGGAAAGTGTTAAACGTTTCAGAATGAGCGGAGGAATCTGTTACTATGACAAAGTCAAATTGCTTCTGGCGCGCAAGAATTCGAGAACGGTTTAAACCTTAATTTTTTTTTTCAACGCCTCGTATAATTAAACGCGCCATTGTCACGCCAGAATAATAATAATCACGCGACGAAACTCACACGCTGCTCGGCAACGTAAACGCAAATCAAAACGAGCTACCATTTTTTTGCCTTTTTTTTGGGCATTAAAGGCAAGGTGCCTGTCTCAGATATAAATTATAATGCATACATTACTCGCACACTCGTTGAAATTATAGCGCTGACATCTTACTAATTTATTTCCGTTTTTTTTAGTTTCTTTTGTATTTTGTCTCTCGTATTAGGCGCCCTGCTTAACTAGCTGCCGTAGGCGACGATGCATATAGTTTTATACGAATATGCGAGTTATGCTGAAACCGCGGTTTTGTGCACATTTGATTCGCCCACAAATTATCTTTTATCATGCAGCAAAATTAATTAAACTTTCTATATTTACTTTGGCTTTTTATTTCTTCAAACAGGTACCAGCGAATTCTTAAACAGTACAACTTAAAACACAGCATCGCGATAACAAATATTTGTTAATTAACTTTCGGTCATGCGAAAACGTTTCATGTGAAAAAAAAGTGGAGCATCAAGCCGTAGGAAAATGTTCGAAACGAAATGTATACATAAAAGTGTATACAAGCAAACGTAAAGCGCCATTTTTCATTTGTATAAAAACAGATGTGCGATTTTCAGCTTAGTAATTAAGGGACAAAAAGAAGAGCAGCTCGATGCCGTGATGGCGCATCAGTTTGATAATTCAACGATAAATGTCCCAAGCTCGGTCCATTGTGTAAGAGACACACTCTCCGTTGAAAGGAATTTGACGTCTGAGTTTATTACGTTTTTATAACATGACCTGCGAATGTACTCAAAGGTATGGTTGTACGACGAATTTTTATGGCGAATGAAATAAAAGAGGAAATTGTGTAATTGCAATGAAAGAGCGAGGTTCTACAGTTCTGATCATTTTTGTGCCGTATGAGAGAATTAAAATCGATTTTTTTGTCATAGGTTGAAGTTACGTCATTTTGTTGGAGCTGCGTTCTCAACTTTCGCCGTATAGTGTCGGATCAAAATAAGCCGATCGAAAGTCAAATCGCCGAAGTGTAAAACTCGAAATTTTGTTATAAGACAGAAACATATTCTCAAGAGCGTTTAGTTGTGCCGGCAAAAACTTTGATCACATTTTGCTTGCAACACGATTTGCATAACCTTATCGGGCGAACATTGTGTTTTACACTGAAACTATTTACACAATGAAACTCAGCTTAGTTATTGAAACAAACGTGCAACTTCAACTCAGTTGAATGCAACTTTGCAAAAAATTTAATTCAAATAAAATAGAAAAAATAAATTGAACGAAAATGAAATTAGTTAGAACTTGAATATTACATTGATAATATTCACTTTCCAGACCTACAATTTATAAAAAAAGTACTTTTGAATACGGGAAATTATAAAAAAAGGGTTTAGTAACATGAAAGAACCGAACAAATACATGGAAGTCGCATAAACTTGAATAATAATAAAATTCTAAATGTAGCAACCACGAAAGAAAAAGGAGAAAGACATGAATGCGGCAAATAAAAATCGAAGTACTAAGATTCGTATCAAAACTATGATGTTATTTTGTTGAATTAGATTCTATTGTTTGGGGTTACTGTGTTGAAAAGAGGTAGAGTAACGAGTTACTCCGAAGGAATATCAAAGCTGCAGACGTATCTATTCTCTCCCGGGCGCGTTCGAGATCTATCCCGCTCGTCGAAGCTGCAAAAAACGTCGACGAAGAGCGCGCCGGATCGATGCCACACAGCAACGACAGCGACAGCGTGGCTCCAGCCGGCAGACTACCGGTCGACTTGGCGCGCTCTCTGCGCCACTGTATAGAATTGCAGCTCCACATTCTTGCATTTTTCTATTACCATTTATACAACCCTTTTGGGAGAACGTCCTTGACATCCTTTTTGCATCGCAACATTATCCAAGCAAGACAAATGTTTCGACATAAATTTTGATCGATATGTATTTTTCATAATAGCCCATAAATTATGGCCCACAAAAACAGAATATTTTCCTGGTACAAAAGTTGTTATGTTTATTATTTTCAACTATGAATCATTGAGTCGATTTAAAGTGCAAGCATTCATCAATTTTGCAAAATGAACGGAAAGAAATTCATCGTTTTTCGAGGACCACATAACTGGTTAGTGGTATTTTGTTTTGAGATTAAAAAGGACGCATAATGTCGTTGAGTGTTCTCAAAATAAATGGCGCATTACAATGAGACGTCTTTTACGTCTTTGGATATATTTGAGAATACAAGTGGTACATGTTTCGAACACAATGTACTCTCTAAAGCACTGTTTTATTACGGAGCAGTTGCTCAAAACAAATTTTATTTCCGTACGTGGAATGTATAATTAATTGATGAAAATTTCACGAAACGCGCATTGTAAATTATTTTATCGCGGGCTCCTTCTCTTGAACTTTTTTAATATCACTCGAATAAATAAAATTAACGACGTATGATTTAGTGCTAACAAGAAATGTAATCTACTTTTTATAATATCGTTTTTATTTTTTACATTAAAAACCCTCAAATATTGTTCTCTCGATTCTTCTTCCTGGCGACTTTCAATCAAATTTATCAATACTTTGGCAAAAACGTATCCACAATAATAAACATCTTGAGCGTGGAGAAAAGCACTAAAATAAATATAAACGTTACAAAATTCACACGGCAAAATTTATTTCGTTTCTTGTTAAGCTGTTAAAGCAGAATATCTGTCGAAGTTGAGTTTTATGTTTCGAGAGAGTATCTCACAGGCGCGTTAAAACGTACGTGTAATCGTCACCAGTACAAGAAAGACGGAACTCTGAAAGTTAATCATTCGACTCGTTCGGTTATGTCCAATATACTTGTACATAATAATAACGCGATCCTCGTTCACAGCAGTTCAAGTTTATCGTTTGATTGGAGCGTTCTATGATATTCCATTGTTGTGAAAGTTTATTGACAAGTTATACAAAGAGTTGTTTGAAAGCGCAATCCACCGGGCATTTGTTGGTAACGTATGATGCGCAAGTAATGATGCTTTTTTTACAAATTTCATTTCAAAGTGATATATAAAGGATGTTTCACCGAGTTCCCAAGATCTTTCACGGAGTTATCAAATAAGACGATTGAGGGATGCGCTTATACCGCTCTCGTTATACTGAAATTTAGACTTTCATTTTATTTTCAATCGATTTTAGTCGGTTTTTCAGAGCTCCTTTAACATTGGATGTCAAATATCTACATTTATTGAAGCTAATTATTCATGCTACGATTTGTTATAAAAATATAAAGATAGATAGGACAGAAAAAAAAATATTTATAAAAAACCGCACTCGAGTGGGATTTTGTTTCCCAACAACCTTCTCAAATTATGGATCAGCGACCAAAAAAAGGCATTCAATTAAATCTGATCTGAAATAGTGTATGCTCAGTTCCGTATAGTGGAGTCCGGCTAAAATATAAAATCGTATCAGCGCCGGTGCATCTGTCTAATTAGACTAGTCCTGGAAGTCTGGGTCAGCTTTAGATTACAAACTGCACCACAAATTGAAAATGAAATTAAGGCGCAAAGAGATGAAAAAAACCCTAATAAAGCATCCTATTGGTTTTGATGATTTATACTGTTGCGTATAACTAAGTAGTTTTATAGCTCTTGTCGGTTACCAAACTCAATTTATCACGACGGTGTTAAGTGCATTATGTGACCATCTTGCAGAAACCGCTATCAATATTTTTCAGACTTGATCGAAGCTTAATCATTGAACGTAAATCATGAACAAAAACAAATCGTTTCGAGAAATGTAACGACACCTATTCAGAAAAATGTGAACTTGATAATATCGTCGGATACCTGTTAACAATTAATCGATCTCGTTTTAGTATCCCAAAACCTAAATTATCTCAGAAACCTGTTCGAACCCGAACTTGCTGCCCTAATTGAATAAATGTACCAGTGTGTTTAGTATCACGACAAAAATAACTTTTACAGATGTATATAAAATCACAAATATAAATAGATATTTCTTGGTTTTTTGAAAATTATTGTTTTTCATTTGAAAATTGGTTGTCGATAACACAGCGAGTAACCTAATGAAGATGGTTCTTTTATGTGAAATAAAAGTGATACGAAAAATAGAAGATTAATTGTTTCTCATCAACGTTTCATCATCAAAAAAGTTCGAAATTACAATGGACATCAATGAAATAGTTGCAGATTGCCACAGGTCAAAGCAATCTGGATCAAGCATCAAAGAGCGCAGGAATGAAACAAGACCTTGGCTCGACTTTTTTCTATTTTTGTTTCTAACAACCTGAAAGCAGCATAAAGCCATCCCCGTGCAGACAAGAATTTCTTCAGTCTTTAGAAGCACCTTTTACAACAGACGAAACAAGAAATGATAACAAAACTTAGTTGTTGATAAAAAGTAGAAAAAAAGCCGATGAAAAAAAAACAACGTTCATATCATGATCTCTAATTGAAATGTAACATAATCTGCGATTGTAAGGTTTAAAGGCTTTCGTCAAAAGTATAAATAAATGACTTGGACGAAATAATTGATTGCCGATTTGAAATTTAATATATTGTAAGGATTCTTCAATTCCGCACTTCATACTGGGCTTTGCAACATCGCACATGTGGTTCAGTTGAACTCAATCCTCCTAATAAAAGCTCATTGAAACAGCAACAATTTTCAACGAGAAACCCAATCGATTATTTGATGAATAAAACTATTTCACAACGAATTGCAAATTATAACAAGTCAAAGAGAAAATGGTGAAACATATTAGATTGAATAGTTTTGAAAATACTCTAGTTCTACCGTATGACCTAGTAATAGTCTACTCTAGTAATACCTTATGACCCTAAAAACCTAAGCACATGTATTGTGCAATGTTTTAAAGGTCACAATTAACGAATAGAAATCTGAAAACTTTAACTATGACTGCTACTGGAAGTAAAACTGTACCCTACATCGTACTTTTATCTTTAAGAAGCTTCTGTTATTCATTGCTGAAAGGTTCATTCATATGCGAATAGATTGAAGTGTTATTAGGCGAAGAGTTTCAAACTTTAAGAAGCAAAAATTCACCAATATTATACTGGAAGCAATTATATAAAATAATGTTCAAAAACATCGTGAAGAAAACATGAGAGAATGCTCAACTAGATGATTCCCATTGTAAATTTCACTGCAAAATATTGTATTAAATTTTAAATAATAAACGATTTTTTTCCAAAGATTTAAAATGTACGTTTACCATGGCCAAAAAAGTGATATCAGTTTTTTTCAATTTCTCACTAAATGGAATATCATTAAATGTACATTAAATTTCAATGTTAATTTTATTGATGAAATATCGTACTTGAAATGTTGCATACTTCCAAATGTTTAACTTTAGTTTAAACAATTTGGTATCAGTTATAAATTGATACTCATATTTTCATTAAAATTTTCATGTACAATTTCTGCATCAGTAAAATTTACAGTGCTGAAATTTAACTTATCTAGAAAATTTGCACAGTTGCAAATAGAATTTTTAATTTAATTAGTTGATACAAACAGATTAGAAATTCTTATCTCAATTTTTTAATTACTCGTACAAACAGTTTCGCAGTAAGCATGTTTGAACCACATACTGCCACCTTGTGGAAAAAGTGAACGCTATGGTGATATTGATTTTCAAAGGAGTCGGTAAAACGAACCAACTGGACCTCCTGAATTTCAGGAGACAGGAGCAAAGAACAGCTCCAACCGTGGGAAAAACAGATTTCTCTCCTTGCCCCTCCTATGTTGTCGAACATAAAAATCGACCAACCACTGTGCTGACAGCAGAACGCAGCAGAACGTCAGAAACATTAGAAGTAGTATAATGCGTGACACGTCGTCAAGCTTGGTGATACTAAAAATGAAGTTTTTTGTGAAATTTCGAGCAGTATTAGTGGAATGAATTGTGCATCGCACTTGCGATAACATCGTCATTGAACCACAACATAGAAGTATGTTTCGTTCCAACAACAATTCAACATAAGGCAGAGTTCGGCTGACGATTCAACAGTTGTTGGGAGCTATATTTATACATGTTGAACATTCCAGCAGTATTAGAGAAAAATCAATATTAAAAGAAATACATATATTTACGAATAGAAAATTGAGAATTGAATATTCTTTGATAATCATTTTTTGATGATCAAGATGTCAATATATTCTGATACAATTGTTTGTATATTTATTAATATTCTTATAACATATCCAATTATTGCTGTTCTGCCTGAACCATCAAAATCAAACGTGAGTAAAGTTCGGTCGGCTTTATCAGATATTTGTCTAATGATTTTTTAATGAAAAGTGAATCTAGTGTGAAAAATTATGAAAATGTAGCAATTAAAAATGACGTCAAATTGACTAGCTATTTGAAAACAAAAATTTTCATTTTCATTCATGAAGCATCTAAATTCTAAAAACCAAAAAATTTTACAGCCTCATCTACCGGAAGCAGATTTTGGGGATCATGAATATGCTGAATTACCCGTCGATAGTATCGAAAGCAAGGATCAAATTTTAGAACCCGAACCTCATTATGGAAAGTTGTTGCCAATTCGAGGATCGGCATTCAACAAAGATGATCCGTTGGATCCAAGTAAGAAAAACTTCAAAAACCACTCAACGACAGAATTAAAACACGATTTCCGTTAATCTTACTCGGTTATTGATTTTCAGACATCAAATGGGATTCAGAGTGGGCAAGCGATATCAAATTTGGTCAGGTTTCTGCAGTGTCTATCGATCCAGCTGGGAACGTTGTTGTCTTCCACAGGGGGACCAGAGTTTGGGGTTCTGGAACTTTTGACGAAAAAACTAACACCTTCGACAAGAGAGCTGGGCCGATTGAACAAAACACAGTTGTCATTTTGAACAAAACTGGCGACCAAATAATTTCGCAGTGGGGTCATAATATGTTCTACCTTCCGCACGGTTTGACAGTTGATGCAGCTGGCAACTACTGGATCACCGACGTTGCGATGCACCAGGTGTTCAAGTTCAATGCAAAAGACATAGAGATGTACAAGGAACAAGTGAAGAACAACAAAATAAACTTTCGGAACAATGTCTACAACATTGACAGCGATGACTTGTTTAAAAACAGTATTCTGAAGCCTTCGATAATACTTGGCGAGGCGTTTGTTCCTGGCAATGATAACAATCATTTTTGTAAGCCCACAGCTGTGGCAGTGCACTCTAACGGTGACTTTTTTGTGAGCGATGGGTACTGTAATTCAAGGATCATCAAGTACAATTCTCAGGGAGAAAAAATTCTGCAATGGGGAAGGCAGTGGGATAGGCTAGGTAACAAAGATTTTCTCTAGTTTAGTTAGGAAAAAAACAAACGAACAAATGAACATAAAAAATGTTAACACAACATTTGAATTTTTAGGTATGCAACTTGTACCAAATGCCTTTGCAGTTCCTCACGCATTGGCTCTTTCAGAAGACCACAATTACATCTTGGTCGCTGATAGAGAACATGGAAGGGTCCTATGCTTCTATAGCAACAACGGAGAATTCCACAAAGAGTACAAAGATCCCAGAATCGGGACGAAAGTGTTTAGTATTGCTTACGCTCGAAATAAGATTTATCTAGTCAACGGTCCTGATTTCGTGGCTGATTTCAAAGTACGAGGTTTCGTAATTGATGTCGAGACTGGAGATGTCGTGTCGCAATTCGGACCCAATGGTGATATGCAACAACCGCACGATATTGCCGTATCAGAAGATGGTAGTGTCATTTACGTCGCGGAATTGAACTTGAAAAAAGCTCTTAAGTTCGTTCAAGGTATATGAAAGAAAATAGTTCATTAGTTCTTGTTATTTTAAGGTTCAAAGCGAAAATAAGAATATTTCAAGAAACTTCAATTAAAAAATACTAGTTACAAAAAATGTTATGTAAATTAACTTTTGAGTAAAGTCTTCTGATAAAATGATAATTTCTTTAAGGTTCCAATGTTACGAGAACAGCAACAGTTATTTCGTCAAACAGTGCATCAATGAACCCTATATCAGCTCGACTGTCAGAGTCTTCGTCGAGTGAAATAACCCTGATGTTGTCCATTTTAATAGCTTCTATAATTCTCATCACTCTATGTTTGATTATGACAGTCGTGGTGGCAAGATGTCGAAAACGAGGTAGTTCTTACTACGAGCCACGTGTTGAATTCACAAAACTAGTCCAATGAAGTCTGTATTACGCTTAGAATATGCATTCCTTTGCCTTCTATGTCGTAATTATGTTTGTTACTTTTAGACCTTAGATGAGTAGTCGTTGTCTATTATTACTACCGCACGAGTCAATTATTTTTCCTTTGATTTAGTTTTGGATAATTTCATTCCTTTAAAAGTAGAAGATTTCTGTGATGGTAATGTTATGATATGTAATCAGTTCATTCCTCATGAAGTATAGAGTTTTTAGTAATTTTGAATTATAAAAATAAACGCTGTTCTAAAATTGAATGCTTATTTCCAAAATTTGCACCATAGGAATCTATTAAGTTTAAATATAAGAAACAGGATCGTTATTAGACTGAAACTAAAACGAAAAGGCTGATTATTCTTTGTCTCATTAAAGATCTCCTAAATCAAATTTATGCAATTTTCAGTTTTGAAATTTATTTAAGTGTGACAAAAACCTGTATCAAAATTGATCATCGAATTGGTCTTCAAGCCCTGTAATTTTGATAGGTTTATATGTTGAATCAGGTTTTTTTATATTAAATCTGGCATACACCCGCTAAGACTTTCGTTTTTGTAGCATGTGCTTTGATACATTTTCGTTTCGGTTACTATTAGTTACTGTAATTCTATTTTCGTTTTATTTTCATATAAAATATGCTAAGTTTTGTAACATTTATTTCATTGGATTTTTTCAATTTTGCAACCAGCTTATTGTTATATCTGTTTGATATTTTTTGTTATGATGAACGCATTATCATGAAATTGATTATTTTATTGGATATCATTAAGATCGACTTAATTGAAATTGAATTGTAATCTCGATTCTGTTCGTCCAAATTAGTGCAATGTATTTAGATATTGAAACCCTAAGACGTTATTTATGCGAACATGCGCTTACGTTTGAGGCTTTTTCAGGGTGTCTATTAACGCCTCGGAAAAGAATGGACTGGGATACTGACAGGAATGAAAACTTTAAATTATCATCTCTACTGGGAAACCGTGTAAATCGTAAATTTCGATTTTTTGAAAAGCGACCAAACACAAGAGATTTCAATAAGTTAGGAACCGAGCCGGAAACTTCCGACGATGAAAGTTGCGAGAATCATCTTACGAATATAATTTAAAGCGTGAAAAGAATTGTACTGATAAACTGAAGAATTGCAGGTCGATTCAAGAGACTGGAAATTTTTGATAGTATTATATAGATTAATGAACAGTTCATGCTACCGCACACACTTTTTTTAATGTTTTGTGATTTAACTTTATACCAAGCATCTAAATTGGATTTGTTCCCAGTTTTTCCGTGTGAGATGTAATACATGTAAATGAAGTGTAAATTATAAGTTACGGTATTAATTAAGAATGAAATTATGAATATATAATTATTTATTGTCTGCCCGTAAGCCATAGCAGATTTGAAAAAATCTGGATAACGAACGAAACAGAAGAGTTGCAATTATATTTTAAACAAGCAATCGTATTTATTTCAAAAGAATATAAATCGATGTTTGAATTATTGCGAATATTTACAATGAAAAGCAAATTTGAACTCTATTATTCCTATGTATCAAGCGGCCTATCGAATTGGTGTCATGTACATTTGTAATCTTTAAAATTATGAATCTGAGAAACTATGATTGTCTTAAATTCAATTATTATTTTGTATTCAATAAACGAGGACATGTCACTTATTTATTCTTCTTTAGATCAAAAATTTTTTTGTTCAAAAGCTTTCATTTAATTTTTTTTAATGATTTCCTTGCCCTCGATTCCAATTGTATTTAATATTCGTATAACGATAATCATATCTTCGAAATACATATTGAAAGAACTTTAAGGTAAGTAATATGGTCAACAACGCAAAGTCTCCTTAAGAGCGGCAACCAGCAGTAACTTTGGTAGGTACTTTTGTAGCATTATTGAAATGACTCTCTTGCGTTCTGCGACTCTGATACTTTCGTACGCACAAATTCGAGTTTGTTCGCGTTAAGTATTATATTTTGAAGATAGTGAAAATCCTTCATACATAATAAAATAGCGATTGTTGTGAATTAATTAATGTTTTTTGTTAACTAACAAAGCACATTTATTTAGTGTTTGATAACTTTATTATTTAATAAACAAGTGATGTGATAATAAAGTATTTTGAAAATCGTTTTTAATTGTTATAGTACTGCACCGGTGAAAAATCAAACAAATGTTTTCATTTTCTGAAATGATTAATCTGATGTAACACTATACTAGCGATTCGAAAAAACTGAAATATAATCCGCTATAGTTTAAAGCACACCGCTTATGTCAAGTAAATTAAACTGTAATACAAAGAAACACGTGTATGTCTTTTTTTATTCGTACACTGGTTTGCATATTAACAGAGTCAAACTAAAAATTGAGGAGTAAAACGTATGTGCAGTTTCTCTGATGTAGATATTTAATCTCGCATGAAAGCGCTCAACTATGTCGCAATATCGACCTAATTATCTTAGTCGAATATCATGTTGTGAATGAATCTGTTAGATACGCAGACGTTAACCACAAGTACATCAACAGATGAAACAGTTACGGTGGAGCCTCGGTTTGAACTTTATTTGAAATGTACAACAGTGCGAAACTAATCTTTCATAACCATGATTTTTATAAGAAACAGTTAATGTTGATCAACAACCGCATCTCGATAAACAACTTCAAACAAAGTGTGAAAAAATATCACAGTGATAATGGAGTGTACGGTTACAAAGCGTCAAAGAAGAAACAGTTTGAAGGCTGGTATAAAATTATATCGATTTTTCTTTTAAAAATTACTAATTATTTGAATATGAAACAAATTTCTGCACATAGCAATAACAATAATTTTGATTCAATGCCTCATCTTTAGAAATAAGAAAAAATTATAAATCTAAAAGAAATAATTGCTGTTGTTTCAGTATCAAAAAAACAACTAAAACTTCGTTCTGAATACAGTAATTTCTATAGACTAATAACATCCTATAGAGATCATGCACATAAGAAAGCAAATATAAATCCTGTCGCAACAACAGAACCTGAAGTTGTCCCAGAAATAAATCCTACCAACTTTGGTCTTAATTTGCATGATGAGGTTCAATTTAAAGACCTATTTGTGACCGATCAACCACGAGGGACTGTAAAAACTGCTCTAAACATGCTGGATAAAATGTACTCTGGTACAATGAGTGCCGAGTTCAATTACTTAAGGGTGCTAATACGATGATTTCTTCATAAACTTGAATTGGAATAGATTTATTTACTCAGAATTTGATTTTTTTTAATTCATTTTCAGACTGAAGAAGAGAGAGAATGGTTTGCTGAAAATTATGAAAGAATATGCCAAGACACGCTGGATAACCGGACAAAAGTAATGATAGCTGAGGAAATGTTAAAAAGTCAAGCGTTCGACAATTTCCTAGCAATTAAATTTGTCAGTCTAAAACGGTATGGAGGAGAAGGAGCCGAAAGTATGATGGCATTTTTCCATGAATTTTTTCAGTTATCTTCGCAAGGTATTACCAAAATAATAAATCGTCCAAAAAATAAGCTTTGATCATACTGGTATGTTTTATCAGCAACGCTTCATGATTTTCGCTTCAGATACGCTAAAAGAAATAATTGTATGTATGCCACATCGTGGAAGACTGAATTTCTTGACTGGAATGTTAGATTTGCCACCTCAGAAATTGTTTCGCAAATTGAAAGGATTCTCGGAGTTCCCTGACGATGCTAAAGCAACGGGGGATGTAACTAGTCATTTGATCTCGTCATCAGATTTAACCGTCAACAATAAACGAATTCACGTATCTGTTCTGTACAACCCTTCTCATCTAGAAGCTGTGAACCCAGTATCCATGGGGAAAACTAGAGGTGTTATGCAACAAATGAATGATGGCGGATATTCATCGGATGTTGAAGCCCGCTGGAGTGATCATGTATTAAATATACAAGTAAGACAAAATCTGAAATTATAAAATATCTAAACAAATAACCATCGAAATGAAAACGAAATGATATTTGAAGGTTCATGGCGATGCAGCTTATGCTGGACAAGGAGTGAATCAAGAATGTTTAGCACTAAGTGAAGCACCACATTTTGAAATAGGAGGTTCGATACATCTGGTTGTTAATAATCAATTAGGATTCACGACGCCAAGTGACAGAGGCCGCTCTTCCCGATATTGCACCGATTTAGCAAAAATGATATCAGCGCCTGTTATACACGTTAATGGCGATGATCCTGAGGTCAGTAAAATATTGGAATTTGTATAGGAAGTTAAATTCCGAACTTTATCTACGCTTCTTTGCAGATGGTCGTTCGAGCAACCAGAATCGCATTCCACTATCAGCGAAAGTTCCGAAAAGACGTTTTTATCGACTTAAATTGTTTCAGAAGGTGGGGCCACAATGAACTAGATGACCCCACATTCACCAACCCATTGGTGTACAAAATCATTCATAATAGAAAGTCAGTATGAAAATTTGATTATTAAATTCTCTCATCGCTAATAAATGTAATCAAATATTGTTTAATACTATTTTAGGTCGATACCAGATAAGTATCTTGACCATCTGATATCAAAAAACATTATGACGTCTGATCAAGGTAATGAAATCTCAAAAAAACATACCTCGTGGTTGAACGAAGCTCTCCAAAATGCTAACGACTATAAAGTTCCACCGTCTTATTTGACTGGTCGCTGGTCTTCAATGATCCAAGCTCAACCAGCCATCACATCTTGGAACACAGGCGTCGATGCTGATTTATTGAAGTTCGTCGCAACTAAAAGTGTAGAATATAGAAAAGATTTGGTAATACATTTGAGAATATAATTTTTTTTTACGTTATCTGGTAAAATATTTAACATGGAATAAATTTCAGAACTTGCATGCGACTCTTGTGAAATCGCATGTTCAAAGTCGATTGAAGAAAATAAATGATAACTTACCACTCGATTGGTCAACTGCAGAGGCCATGGCGTTTGGAAGTTTGATGTATTCAGGTTTTCACGTTAGGATCAGTGGTCAAGATGTAGGCCGGGGGACATTTTCACATCGACATGCAATGCTGATCGATCAGTCATTTGGTGGTAAAAGAAAGGAATTGGTTATACCTGTTTCAAATTTATAATTAGATTAGATCTTTGGTAATTCAAATGAAAAAATATGTTTCAGATATGTACATACCTTTAAATTCCATGACGGAAAAACAGACTGGTAAACTCGAGTTGGCCAATAGCATCTTGTCTGAAGAAGCTGTCCTAGGATATGAGTACGGCTTGAGTTTGGTGTCACCGTATACCTTGTCGATTTGGGAAGCTCAGTTTGGAGACTTTTTCAATGGTGCTCAAATTATGGTTGACACTTTTATATCAGCCGGAGAATCCAAATGGATGACCAGCAGTGGTTTGGTCATGCTGCTACCTCATGGATACGATGGAGCTGGACCAGAGCACAGTTCTTGTAGGTTGGAAAGATTTTTGCAGCTGACTGACAGCAAAGAAAATTATCCTGATGGCGATGACGTCAACATGCATGTTGTCAATCCCACGACACCTGCACAATATTTTCATTTATTAAGAAGACAGGTACTGAAATTGAGTGACTTACGAGTTTTAATTGTTTTTTTATGGCGATATGAAAAGCTTATTTGAAAAAAACATTTACTCATTAGGTTATTTTAGCCCCGTGTCACATTTGCAAGTCCCCTCCACGTACGTTAACAGGTCAAGCAGTCTCATGCGATTTTTCGGTGACTTCGCCCGCTCTGCCCTTTGTTGTTTGTGATCGAAAGTGTTATATGATGATGGTGTGCAATGCCATGAGTAAACAAGAATGTTTGCACCACACGGTCAAAAACAAAGTTTTCCTAGCACTGCCATCCAATAGCCCACTATTTCTGGCTTTTTTGAGCTGCAAAAGTTCACCACGGTCGCGTGTGTAGCCACAAGAAGTGAGCTTGGCGCCAACCGCTCCAAGCTGGCGCCGCTATAGCTGACGCCGCGCATGCGCAGACCGTGTAACCTCGTTTGTGCAAAAATTTCAAATTTCCGTACTTCAAAAAAAACAAAGTGAACGTTTTGTTGGCAAAATTAAGACAAATAACTTCAAAGAAGCACAAAAGTAAATCTTTTTTGCGGGGGAGGGGGCAGAAGACAACTCTCACCCACCATGAAAAGATTCTCTTTCGCGCCCAGCACGAAAATCTACACTGTTCAATCTCAAACAACAAAAGACGCATGTAAAAATCTTTTGATACTTTCAGTTATCTAACTATGCAATTTTCAGCACGTACAAAAACAGTAAGGTTGTATTTATCTTTGCAGATCGTGAGAAATTTCAGAAAACCTTTGATCGTTGTGGCACCAAAAACTCTGCTTCGACACCCATCTGCAGCGTCACCACTAAATGATATGACACCAAACACAAAGTTCAAAAATGTCATTGGTTGGTAGTTTTGTTGTTCATTCTATTTTTTATAATGGAACGATAAAACATTAAAAAAATGTATTTAAATAAAGCTTCATTCCATACAATAATTTTTCAAGAATGAAGAAAATGATTCAAATTACTTTTTTTCTTTTGTAGAGGATGAGACAGTGAACGAAAACAATGTTACAAAAATTATTTTCGTAACTGGAAAACATTACTACGCCCTTGCAGAAAAAAGAAAAGAACTTGCAAAGTACGATACAGCAATCCTAAGGGTGGAAAGTCTGTGTCCATTCCCAGTGATGGAATTGTTTGAAAATATACAAAAATACAAACATGCTAAAGGTAAATTTTAATAAGTTTGAAACAATCTGGATTAACCAATGGTTTGTTAATTTCTGTCAACAAACTAACTGAGGTTTTGTAGTTTTCATATGGAGCCAAGAAGAACCGCAAAATATGGGTGCTTGGAGTTTTATAAAACCACGATTTGAAAATTTGTGTGGTAGAAGAGTAAGTTCAAAAAAGTCGTATTGATTATTATCATTGCTATTATTATTCGTAGTATCATCATCATCATCATTATTATTATTATATTCGACGTAATAAGTTTATGCGACACATTGTTACAGATAATTTATTCCGGTCGCAGTTCGTTGCCCACCCCAGCTGTTGGGATCGGCAAAATACATCAACAGGAAGCCGAACACGTTATAACAAATCCTTTTATAATTATGAAATAGTGTCTACTACTATTTATTTCTCGATAATTTGCACATGCACAAAAATAGCGATTTCTTTTAAACAGCAAAAACATACATTCAAATTTAAATTAGAGAAACATTTATGTAAAAAAATAATTCAAAAAGCGTAACCTATATTATAAATACTGTAAAGCAAAATTAGCAACAAATTTAAAAGCAGCTAAACATGAATTGGGAATAAAATAGAAAAAAAACATCAATATTTTTAATTGTTTATTCCATGTGCATGTCGATAATGCTGAGAGCGCTTTGAAGTTTGAAACCGTTTCAACTTTCACCTGTCGACTGCTCCCGACTCCCCCATCACTGCATCACAGTTTGTAAACGTATATACTTTTGCTCCTCTGTTTATTTCGTTATTCCCTTTACTATGATCATTGAATTGTAAACTCTCCTCCAATTTCCATAAAGGAAAAGTGATCCATATATGAGAGCATGTATTTCTCTCAAAGAAGTAAGTGATGCTGTCCACGCTGTCATTGCTGTGCAAAAGGACTGTAAGGAGTGGTGATATAAACAACGGTAACAAGTGACTCAACAGTGCGGTGACATAAACAAACCAAAAATGAGCAGTTTACGACGATTTGGAATCGCCTTCGTACTGTTGTTTGCAGTGACAGCAAGTAATGATTCTATATTACTAATTTAATTAACTTTACATTTACAATTAAAACATGCTAAATAACAATTCAACTGATTTTCTGCAGGCCACGCCCTTGAGTGTTATTTATGCAAAAATCAAGAAGGCAATGTTGAAAAATGCCTTAATAATTTTGGAATTTGTGAGCCAGACCAGGATACTTGTCTCACAGAAATCAAATGGGGCAGTAAGTGAATCTTAGTTGATATCATTTCTAGGTTATGTTGTTATGGTATTCATGTCGAGGTTTCCGCTCATTCAATTATTTAGTTTATCTATCTCTTCATGAATTTCTTTCTCGAAGTCTAATGTTGAATGCTTCATTTTACATTGCAATATATTTTTTATAATTGTAATATCATTCAATTTATAGAGCTATTGTTTATCAGAAAACTTATGATACAATTTGTTTGATGACAGGTCCACCGTATTGGTCTCAAGGAGCAAAAAAGCAATATTACGTTTCAAAAAGATGCTCTACAAAACGTGAATGCGAGAGAACCAGGAGAAACAATATGCCAGATTGTACCTACATATGGTACCAAGATTGGAAGTGTTCTGAATGCTGTCAAGGAGATAGATGCAATTATTACGTATTTGTAAGTACAAATAATTTTCAATTATGTGGAATTCACTTGAAATACAGTACAAAAATTCTTGAGTTGAATCAAATTTACCTTCAATTTAAATCAATTATTATGTAATTAATATGAAGTAAGCTCTTATTTTGTTTGATTTTATTTATTAATCGATTGTTTTTTATTTCAGTCGGGGTCCAGCGACAATTATCCAAAGCTATTGACAATAGCAACAATCACAACACTGTCGCTGGCGATGAAAATATGGTGGTGAGTTTCTTGAATGAACGCTAATTTAGGGCACGGATAGATTTTAATATTTTGTTTCTACGAGCATCGTTCGTTTGTAGAATTAACTGATGATATCTAGAATCGTATAGGAATCTCAATATCCCAGTGATTGTTTATGAATTTCAAATTCAATTTTACGCTCTTAGGAACACAAAATTTGTGACAAATGAAGTACGAATTTTTAAATGAACGTCTTTTGATAGTCTCTGATATATTTTTTATTGGTGAATCTACACCACGAATCTCATATTATATTTTACACGTAAAACAATTATATTTTACTAATGTATATAAGCACAAGCTTAAGGCGCTCAAAGTAACTTAATTTTATTACAAAGCTATAAAAATATTCCGTCCAAAATCCGAATTTTATAAGTTTTAAAATGCTGTTGTATGTTATGTGATATAAGCGACACTTTTTGATAGATGATAACATTATTTTCGTTCGTTTGTATATTTTTACTAATATGTTTACAAGTTAGTTTAACTTTTATGATGGTTGTTTTTATAACAACAATAATAATGCAGGAACTAATGGAGCTACTAATGTCTATGGTTTTACCCATTTAGGGTCATTTTAGTGGTACAATGACAGTAGCTAATATTAAATTCGAATCAAAAGAATATCAATAAATAATTTTGAAACTTTGAACAAATTGATCAGTCATTTAATAATTCAAGGAAAACGACGATTTATTAATCAAATTATTTAGCAATTAATTATTCTCAACTGCCATTTATCGAACACGTGAACTTTCAATGATTTGACAATTATTTTTTATCTATTTTTAATCTTATATTTTAGTAGACGTACAGTTATCAGTTTTAGATTTCACTTTCAACTATGAAATACGTGAATGTCATCAATGCAACACAATTTCTTTGAAATGGCTTATGTATTGATTGTATAATAAAATCTGTTATGTATATGTTAAGAACAATCAAATGTTAACTCTTTGCTATTGTAAAATAATCGAACCGTCCTACGATATAAAAAGCAAAAAAATCTCACACTTTGATGGAAATCTGTAAAGTATTATATGCCGTCCAATTTTGTAAAATAAAATAATTGTTGTCAAATTAAATATTGGTTATCCATTGATTGAAAATACTATTTTTCAATTATAAGTTACGAAAAAGTCGGAAAATTCTCAACTTTATTTCTGGTGCAACTTATGCAATTGTCAACGTGTACTTTAGTAATGTTTGAAATATTTGTTAGGATTAAGTATACAATTCGTGTGTCCAATCCAACCAACGACGTTTCCAAATTTAATTGGAATCAAATCAAGACAAACAGTGCTCCAGATTGGAGCTTAGTATATAAAGTTGCGAAGATATGATCATATTCAATACTCTTAAATCTTTTTCCTTGAAAATTGAACGAAACCTATTTGACCTTGATTTGAGGACAAATTAGCGCAGTGTTAACGTGTGTTCTCGGTTCGTAGCATCTCGTGGGATCTGAAGGAGTCATTCAATTTTCACCTGATTAACTGTGTCGTTATTCGGTTATCTTAAGTGCTCCGATTTTCATCTTCAAGCTTTATTTTTTTTTTTTTTTGCAAAAGACAAAAGTCTGCGCATCTCTGTAAAATGACTGCCAAATTTGAACCTTGGTTTTTACGATTAGTATTCGCCACACACCTGGACCGAAATTTGAGGAAAGGGGTAAGGAAAACAAATTAACTTTAAAAATTTAATTTAAAACTGATTCAAAAACATTTTATTCAGTGCATTTTACAATTATTTTTTTACCTTACATTTGTGCTTGCTTTTCATGGTTTCATTTCAAAAATTTTGCGTATAGAAATTCCATTTCTAATATTATAAACGCACAATCCGTTCTGCGCGCTATGTTTCTTGCCGATGATAAATTAAAGATAAAAAAGGCCCGATAAATAACGTTAGCGGACAAGGTGTATATTATCACTTGTACTTCAGATATCAGTTTCCAGGAGATTCGGCACGATTGTGCACACTATTTGCGCATCATATTGATAAACATTTATTTTTAGAATCCTTTTTTACGACAATTATTACATATCAATATATTTGTTTTGACGCTTCTCGATCCCGGTGTGGTATCGATTACAAAAAGTTAGAATTACACGACCAAAAAAAAAGTAACACAACGTATCAATTCGATACTCAATACTTAGAAGTGTTGTCGTATTAATTTCTATCATTTTTTGAAGGCAGCCAACGAATTCTAATTCAATCATATTTTTATTCTCCATCAAAAATTTATCATAAAGATAAAATAGAAGACTATATTTAAATTTTGTCTGAAATAATTTTTTTCATTCTTTGCTCAAGTAATTTTGTAGATGAAAAAATATTAATTTCTGACATAAACAGTTATAATCTCTGCCCTCTCAGCTGTTATATCAGTTCCAGAAAAAGTCGGTATTTTTTAAGATTTGCTAATGAAGTCAAAGGTGGGTAAAAGATAGACGCTCATTGGTCGATAACGTTCTGGAAGGAGAGAAAGCCTCCCCGTTCGAGAGTACAGCTGACGCTCGCAGGTCTTCCTATATAAGACCAGTAACTTTCAAGTTCTATAATCAAAACCGGTGAAAAGTTTGAGTACTCACATACTACAAATCAAAACAGTGAAAATGGAGTCACACCCGATCTTCGCACCAGCAACTAGTTACACCAGCGAGCGAGTGGCTGGAGAAGACAACTCGAAGTTCGAGGTCAGAAAGAAGAAGAAGACGCCGATAACATTTATCGTATCAATTGGGAGATACATTAAGAGACTAAACGATCAGGAGTATCAAATATACCAACTGCGCTGTGGCTATTGAACTGAGCTAACAAGTAGGCCACTCTACTTGACGAAGAAACAAACAAAACAAAAAACGGTCCTTTTCAGGACCACTAAATTTTTCTGACAAGGAAAAACTGTTTATTACTGATTCAATATTCATTGCCATTTTTCATTGCCATCTTTCCATCTTTTAATTCCAATCATTGTATTTTTTTAATTTAGTGTTATTTTTGTTAAAATTTGAACAAAAGTATTGCATTTGTATTTTGATATAACAAACATTTTGGAATAGAGAAACTTGCATGTAAAGATTTCGCAAACACGAATTACTTGTTCAATCAAAGTTTCGGTTGAGATGGGATTTAAGTGGTTGTTTGTCAAATGGCTTGAAATGCAAACACATCTCAAGAGGGGTATAAAAATTACTTGATAAAAATAAAAAATGTTAATTAAATAAGATTTGTCATTAAAAATATTTAATAACATTTTTTTAACTTCATGTTTTTAATAGAATCAATTATGTACATAATTTATTGATAAAATATCATTCTAAATTCAATGAAAATATCTTTCAAATACTCTTTTGTTAAAATGACATTGTAAAAAAAAACAAACAAAAACCTATCCTCGCAGTTATTTAGTGATGTAATTCTAACACATTTACGTCATAAAGTAATGTCGTGTTTGTTGTAGGGTGTTTACGTCACTAAAATATTGTGTCATAACTTGTACGGCAATACATACTATTAATGATAATTTATTCGGCACTTCTCTTTCAGAACCGATACAATTATTACTCCGTTGCGTATAATATGACCATCGCTGCCTACTTAAAACTTCATTACAGAGCTTATCACCAAGATATAATACTTTACCTCTCTAATCTGCAGACACCAAAGTGCAAAACATGTTTTCGAAAAAAAAAAAGAAATTCATAAACCATTTGAAATCCGAATTTTCATCACACACCTGCCTATTTAAATTATACCTACGTCATCGAAGACCTTTCGTTAAACCATTCAAAAGCACCGGTAATTCCCAAGGGACATAAAATCAATTTTCTCAAAACCTGCACCATCTGTTGTTGTTTATGATGACTCATTTCAGAAAATCATTTTTGTTTAGACAAAAATGCAACAACAAACAATTCGCTCGAACAGTTGTAAACGAATTTCACGGTCCATAATTCTGCAAAGTTCGACCCAACATTGTATTACGTCAAGAATGCAATTTCTTCTTGAATTCATCCTGAGGAGGAAAATTTGATCCAGTAGTAATTTGTAACATCGGTTAACAAGAATGTTTTTGCCACCTGATCGTTTGATGGCTGTCAAAGGTGGGCGGCAAATGGGTAATCGGGGTTGCGAATGTACTTCTTAAGGGTATGAGCAGCGAGGGAGGGGGTGGCGTGCACAAGTTCGCTCTTGCGTGCGAAGCGCCAGTTGCGTCGCGATGTCCATCCAATGCGGTAATGCCGAAGGTAAAAGTTGCCTTCCGCACCACGGTATGAATTCAAACACACGAATGATCGTCAATTCGCGCAAATGCTTTGCAACAATTTTGCATCCTTTGACAGTGCAGCACCATCAGTTCTCCTTTCTTGCTACTTTAGACTTTCAAAACTTTTAGATTACCGATGATCCAACGCGATGCAACTAAACATTTTGTGTAGAATGTGAGACTGTTTGAAAATTGGTTCAAGATTTGACGATAGTGGCCCACCTCAGATAAGGTGATTAAACCCAATTAAGAACCAATTATTTTCACACTATGGATTACAAATAGACATTCTGATAGAGATTTCGTTTCTTCTTTGTGATTTTTGTTTGTTTGCTTTGGGGAGAGTTTGGTTGGATATGAAAATCACTCTGGGATGAAGGTGTTGCAAATCGAAGAGCTTGATCTGCAAATTGGATCGGAGTTTCTTTATACAAAAGTAGTTTGTTTGACTGGCGGTCGCTCATTGATATTCTAACGCCTTTCTGCACCTGAACGGCGCACTTTAAAATTCGCAGTGAGATTCCTTCCCCGGTCTTATAGGGCTTTTCGGTTAATTAACTTTCAAATGATTAAACCCCACCACAAATATCTCCGCGTTACAATCGCGACAGACGCTAAAGCTTTCATCAGGCGAGCAAATGCTTTCTTAAGCTGCGCTTCAAATGCACGAAAAGCAGCTCGATTCTTTCCTCGTATTACATTTCGACGTGAAAACACACCGGGTTTTTCTTAATGTTTGTTATTCTGTGCTGTATCCTAGTTTTATATTCTTTCATGCTTCAGTCAATACAGTGAAATGTTAATGTGACATTTTGCGTAAACAATTAAAATTTATGAAAGGTTTTTTTGTTGACAAAAAACTTTATTTTTCTGCGTCGAGGTGAAATAATTACACAAGTGTAAAAAAAAACGAATTCATGGTTTCATCTGAACGACCAGAAATTTCAGCTAGATTTGTTTGAAATGGTCAACAGAAGTAGTTTGTGATAATTTTTATCGGTATTATAGAATTAGAAAAAAACGAAACATTAAATAAATAACGAAAATTGTATGGAGGTCTCTTATCAACCACACGCGAAGATAATTACAGATTAAACGAAAAAACATGCTTTTAATAACCAGGTGATTCATTCTTCCGTAATATCCCAATATGTTGAGTACACTTTGAACGGTGTTTCATAAACAACAGTGTCATTCAGATTCGCAGATTGTGTGGAACGTATCAGCTGTGTATACGAGATAGTAACAATAATTTAGCACTAACACTTAAAAAACATCAGATACTATTCAATAAAATATTGTTTATTTAGAATGAGAAGATAAACATTTTATAGACGCGGACAAAATTGTATTTTATATCGCTGCTAAATTGGAGATAATAAAGAAGATAGAACGGCTGACTAAATTGTACATATGTTTTTTTACACTTTTTCCATTGAGAAATTGAATGGTTTCAGCGATCGAACAGAATACAAGTTTTTTTATAAAATATTGATGTACATAATATCAAGTTGAGCCATTGAAACCTGTAATTTATAGTTTTTTTCTCTGGGACTAAAAAATAGTACGTCAGTGTTCGTAACAAAAAACCTTTATATTTTAACGCGATTATGAGAAAAGAGTTTTCCATCAAAAGCGTATTTCCGTTTCTCATCTTCGACAAGATTCGCAGTGCCAAACACAATGGCACAACAACCTATATCTCCTTTACATTACGTCATAAATGAAAACCCGTTGAATAGCATTTTTACATTTAGTAATTTTAATTTGCTAAATCTGACACAAATTTTATGTATTCATTTTTTTCAAACAAAAAATTAAAAACAACATTTTTCATAAAATTCACATTATATCATTGTTTGTATTGATTTTCAAGTGCATGATTTATTTACCAAATTTAGATGAACAAAAAAACTATTAGAAGTTGAAAAATATTTTTTCCAGAGAAAAAAACATTGCCAAAACATTGCAAAAACATTGCAATCTTAAATAAATATAGAATACATATGGCCATGCATAATAATAATAAGGAATCTAAATTTGGATCGGGTAGGATGTTTGCACAACGTTTGCTTTTACACCTCTTGCTATCATTCTATGACGGCCAGTCGAAGTAGAATTACAGTCGAATGCAATTTCATTTTTGCATCATCCAATTTTTGTTTATTTACTCGACAAAATAATTATAAGAAATATGATGAAACTTAATGACGAAGGAGCGTTCCAATTCTCGATATTTCTCGATAATCTGTCAGGCTGTCTTTTTTGTTTTTGCATTTCCGTCTTTTTCTGTGTACTCTGATTTATAACTTTTGGACGCTCATATCTTCTAATATCTAAAACAATTTACTTTATCAGCAATTAAATTGAAAATGATTTTTTTTTAGATTTGTGTCTAGTTCGAACTGGCGACGATTGTCAATTAGGCGGTAGGCGTACCTCTGGAGGGGGTTCCCATAGAGTAGGAATCGGACAGGTCTGGGTATAAAATCGGTTCCCAGCTCGTTCTGTACTCAAAAACGAAAAACCGGTGAACAGTTCTATTACTGTAAAATCAAAACAGACACAATGGCTTTTGAAAAAGTTTTGGCCAAGAATTTTAACCGCCGGCACTCGTACGAGAGGTTCGGAGATCATCACGATTCGGACAAGAAGAAGACTACAGTAAAATCGGTCTTGGTATCAGTTGGCAAATACATCAAAAAATTGAACGATCAGGAGTATCAACATTATCTACATCGTTGCAGTTGAACCATCGTTGAAATCCATTCACAGATTGATATAAACAATCGGCCCTTTTCAGGGCCACCAAACATTTGGAGAAAGAATATTTTCTAATATTACTTGTTCAAATTAATCCAATGTTATGTTTTGTTAAATTATTGTCATTCAACAGAAAGCTGCAGTTACAAACTAATAACCATTCATTTTCAGATACAAATTTAATATTTTACTTTCCTTTGATACTTCACTTACAGCCAAATAATTGTTTTGATTATTGTAACAATTGTTGTCATCCAAATATTTTATTATCATCAAAGAGGAGTCATTATGGAGAAAGTACTTGCATTTTCATGTAAATTGCAACATGTAAACCACTACTAGTAATCGACATGTAGACAACATTTGAAATGAATACCTTTTCTTTAATTTCATTTTGAATTTTATTGAAATTTATTACTTACATTTTGTATAACTGTTCGCTTTCAGTTTGGATATTCTTTCATAGTAAAAATGCTCACAAAATAGAATGGCTTTCAATCCACAATTTAGTGGGTTAATTGTTTGTAAAATTTAATTATTATTCGTAATATAAATAGTTGTCCTGATTGCCTTTTAAGTACAGATTTAAATAGATATCGAAAATATCATTTAAACACCTTAAATTCTAATTTGATCGAAAGTAGATTAACATTAATAATTTTTGTCAAATAATATCAAATTGAGAATTTTTAACCCAGTTTGATCATGTTGAGTATTTATAAAAATATGTAGAGGCACTTTTACTTGCAAATAAAAATGATGTAATACAGAATTTTTTGGGCAGTAAATGTTAAAATGCTTTTCAATGCTTTTATATTTAAATTGGAGGTATAAACTTGATTAAATCTTGGTGGGCGGACGTTTTTGCGATTTTTGTCATCATTTTTGATGGCCAGGTGAATGGTCGAGGTCAATAATTTAGAATTGTAAATATCACGAAGAAGAATCAGCTGAAATCATTTGAGTGAACAGTTCAACAGTTATCTTTTTTAAGTAATACAAAAACTTTGGCATACAATTAAATTTATTATGTAATTAACGTTTCCGCGAAGTTTCGATCCGTTTTGAGGCGATTCATATACGATATTAAATACAACAGGCTATTAATTATCGCGAATAATTAATAATTGATTATAGTTAATGAATGCTTTTAGTAACGATTTTTGAATGTAAATTACATAATCACGATGAATATTTGAGAAAAGAAAAAATCGAAATAGAATAGTAAAAAATGTGAAATTTGATTTAAAATCCAATTAAAAAAAAAGATCTTAATTACAGAAGAGAGGCAATTATGAATGTTAATGAGAAAAAAAGGAATGCACGTTTCATTGTCTTCTGTTCATATTTCGCATCCTTGTGTTTCACTCGAGTTGAAATTTCGATGTTCAAAAATATTTAGAAGATATTTTTGGGCGGCACACCTCATTATAATACATTTTAATTTTAAGATCGAATCCATTCACTTTGAAAGCGCATTAAGATTAAACAATCAAAATTCTCACTAAATCAAACAATTTGAAAATGTAAAGATAAGAACGAAACTTTGATAAAAATGAAAATTGACTTTAGACAAACATGTTATACATTATTTTACAGAAAACAATTAGATGTATCATTTTTTGTGCACGTGATCGCACCGTGATAAGAGAATGATGAAGTCAAGTATATAACCGCACGATACCATTTTTTCGACTGAACTTTGGAAGATGCCCATTACTTTGCGGCCAAACCCATATTACCCAGCATGTATATTATCGTCTGTAACATAATTCAAGGCGGATTTTGGACAAAAACTTTTGTGTCTTATGACGCTCGATGTTTTTGCGACCTTCACTAAACCGCCGTCTGAGACTTATTGAACCGACTAAATCATTCTTAATGAATTTCAAAACAACCGGATTGTCAAAAAACACTCAACACTTTTGATTCGAAAAACAATTCAAAAGGTGGAAACGTATTTGCTTAAAATTTATAATAGAATATTAGCATTTGAATGTTGTGGGGCGTTTTTTGTTGGCCAAACGCAATATATTATGATATTGTTTGTTTTGGCAGACGTAAACGTGTCATTGTTCTGGATTCAGATTAGGCATTGACGTAAAATCCTGCATCGTGTTTCACCAAGCACCGTCACATTTGTTCCAATTGTAGAGAGCATTTATTTTGCTCCCTGTTGATGCCTCATGTGTATCTCAATGAATGAAATACAGCCATTGAAAAATAACTCGTCGAAAATGTTTTGGCAATCGGGAACAACAGATGCTCTGCTACAATCATAATACAACCAATTCGATGCAACTAAATTGAGTCCAAATATCTCATAAAATTTCTATATATTCTCATGATTCTTTTACCATTAACTTTCTTTTTTAATTGTAAATTTAACGATCAATTAAAATTTCTTATATTCGTTTAGGACGGTGAATTTATTTTTTGAATTATTTGATATCTTTTTAATATTTTTTTTTTTTTTCAAAAGAAGAGAACAGCTATTTTTTAATCAAGTGTGTTATCAGCATGAGCTACTTATTTTAAGTATCTCACGATTTCATGCTGCAAGTTGCATAAGACGGCTAAATGAAAGAATTTACTTTTTTAAACCTCCGCTAGTTCGCGATTTACGCGGCTTTTTATCCCGCGGCTATTTTCATTCGTAGAAATGCGTGTTCTTTGCCAATCGAATTTCAATGTGTACCAAAGTCAAATTACCGTTTATGGTTACGAGAACAGGGGCGAATGCTAAGTTTCACGCGGGCAATCTTTATCTTTGGTTCGATTTGAAAAACGAGTGCAGTAGGCAATCCGCCGATGCTATGCAGATCTACGAGACAAGCTGATTCATCGAGTTTCGTTTATTTGATGTTTCCTCTTGTCCAAATGCCGTTTAGACTGCTTGATTTACGATCGAGATGAAGTTGATTTTTTCGACCGTTTAATTGAATCGTGAAAAGAATCCCAAACATGCCAATAACAAATGATCTGAAGTTAACGGTTTATTAGAAGTTATTTTTAAGTTCGAGATTGAAATCTTTTTTAACTTCTGATTATTAATCGTTAATGCAAGTTACAGACAGTTTTATTTAAATTATCGTTATAAGAAATAGTCACGAAATAATAAATGTACTTTTAACGCAGATGTAAAAATCAGCGAGTTAAAAGAAATCACAATTTGTTAAACTCGGTGCGGATATTGTGCTATTAATGTACTTTAATTTCGTATTTTCTTTTTACTTTACTTTTCGACTCATTTTGTCCAGCTATAACAGTATTTTCATTACAACGTTTTACACGCTGTACTAAAGGGGCAACATACTAATGGAATCAAATGTCACTGGGGGAAAAATTCGTTTTCAAATAAAACTGGCGCTTATATTTAGATCAGTTAGAATGACACGTGGGAGGAAATTAGAATGGGATTTTTCGAGGGTGGATCTTATAAAATATTCGCGAACGTGACTACCGTCTACGTTACGGAATGTTAATGATTTTTTCATTCATCATTTAACCTATATTTTATAACAATAACTATTTGGTAAAAAAGAAAATAAATGTGAGATCCTTTAACTGATTTCTCGGTCTAAAGCTAATAAAAATGTATTTACAATTATGTTTCCATTAGAGAAATATTTTTTATCTCAACTCGAAATTGAATTTCAGGCAAGAAATGAGAGAGGATTTATGAAATTATTTATTCCGTACGATCCAAAAATCAGTAGTAATAAAATAGGCATGGAAAAAGTTTTTATATCATATTTCTGGCATGTTCATGATTATTGAGACAGGAAGTGTTCAAAAAGTAATTCCTTAAAGTTTCTTCACTTTTTTACAAATTTAAAATCAGCTTGGCCGGCTGTTTTACATCTTGAGAGCAAAAAAATACACAGAACTTAATTAACTTCTTTATTTTTATTATTTTTTTTGAAATTATGGCAGTAATATGAAATATTTTGTTTGAAGATATTTTATTATGAATGTACGCTGAAATTCACCTTCCCTGCCCCAGATCTGATAAATTATGTCGTTTGCCATTTCCACAATGTTCTCTATTTCTCGACAAAAAGGTAATGCTAGATTTCCAACATTCATACTACCGTAATTCTGTCTGTCTTTTACAGAATTCACATCGTGACAATTTTCTATTGGTTGCTGCTTTATTGTTATGCTCACTTTCAAACCCATATAAAAACCTTTCGCTCATTGAGCTTGTTGATTTTTACACTATATAGTTCATCTGAAAAATGAATAAAGTAGAATGTGAGAAATGGAAATTGTGATTTTATTTAGCTTCTTGACATTTACATACATTTGAAAGCGATTGTATTTTTCAATTACTTTTTTCTTTGTTTGATAAAAAACTAATTGTAAAAAATACGATGGAACTTAATGACCAAGAATCGTTATTGGATTGTTCTTGGTAATCTCGATAATCTGTCTAGCTGTCTTTTTCGGTTTTGCATTTCCGTCTTTTTCTGTATACTCTTGTATCTTGTAATATCTTATAAAGTTTCTTTTATCAGCAATTAAATAAATAATAGTTTTTTAGATTCAAAGTCTAGTTTGAACTGGCGATACGTTGCTGTGGAGGGGGGTCCCATAGAGTAGGAATCGGACAGGTCTGGGTATAAAATCGGTTCCCAGCTCGTTCTGTACTCAAAAACGAAAAACCGGTGAACAGTTATATTACTGTAAAATCAAAACAGACACAATGGCTTTTGAAAAAGTTTTGGCCAAGAATTTTAACCGCCGGCACTCGTACGAGAGGTTCGGAGATCATCACGATTCGGACAAGAAGAAGACTACAGTAAAATCGGTCTTGGTATCAGTTGGCAAATACATCAAAAAATTGAACGATCAGGAGTATCAACATTATCTACATCGTTGCAGTTGAACCATCGTTGAAATCCATTCATAGATTGATATAAACAATCGGCCCTTTTCAGGGCCACCAAACGTTTGAAAAAAGAACATTTCCTTGTATTACCTGTTGCATTTTAATCGAACTTTTCATTCACAGCGAACAGACATTTTTGTAATGTTTTAAATATAATCTGTTTATACAGATAATACGTGGTATACAATTTTCTCGTTTGTTCTTCTAATATAAAAACTTCCTGTTCAAGATCTGTTTACCAATTTGTATAACAAGAAAAGGTAAACTCCAGAAATGTCAACTTCTTACTAAGATTTTTTATTCATCATCGGCAATTGTTCTTCACAACTTTATCACGTCTTGCATTGAAACTGCAACAGTTGCAACTCAACTTTTGTAATTTCACTTTTTATCTTTGAGGAGAATTTTCTCTTGAGAGGCAACGCCATGGGTCAAACGTAGTAAATCAACTCGAACATAAAATGCCTGCTACAGTGCACGTCACTTTTTAAATATTCATTTATATTCGATTGAAAACTTTGGTTTCATTCGCTGGATTTCGTATCTTGAGAATGGCCAAAATGTTTAATTTATCTTCCGAGACGGCGGTCCTTTCTAAAACGTCACGTATCAAATTTTCTTTCAAAGCCCCGCAAACTTCACCTCCATCTGTTCATACATCGGAATCAAAACTGCATTGGTCGGAGTTTCATTCTTACGCGTAGACGTCAGCAGTTCTCGTCTCTGTTCCCGCGATATTATTCATTCATCACGTATATTCAATATTTTACATATATCAAAGAAGTGAACTCGTCTTTGAACTCATGTAACACCATTCTATATACTTCTTTTTGACAGCAGCAATTTATAGTCTGGTATATCTTTTGTACATCATCTTTTTACATCAATTTCGATGTAAATTTTTTGTAATCAACTGATTTATTAGCAATTCAAGGAATCCTATAATCTTGCACCATAAATATGCAAAATTTAAAAATCTCCTGGTTTAAATCTCAGGTTTAGTTGAGAATTCCGTTCTCCGAGGCAGAAGAATATTATTTTCACGCTGTTTAGAAGCAAATTTCATAACGCGTATACATGACAACTACTTCGAGCGCGGATTTAGTATTTCTCGAGTAAACTTGTTGTGTACGGAAGATAGCGCAGAAGATCCGGTTACACAAATTCGAAAAACTTGGCAATTTTCCTTGTAGCAACTTTTAAATCTCGTTGACTGATTTGATCTTTAATATATTGCAGTTTTTGAAACAGTGAAATTCTGAAATTTAAGTCAAAGGTATAATGTTTTAAAGTGTGTTTGATTTCAAAGTTAATAATCATTGAGTACGAAAGTTATGACAAACTTTCAGAAGGACAACTTAGGGTCTAATGATGATACTCATGCGAGGTATTAATTAGATATTTTAGGAAGATATTATAGTAAGATTTATCCTATTTCAGTTACATTTGTTTAAAATTCTTCTCAAGACAATGAAATATTTTATTTTTTAACGTGATATTGATTTAACTTCATACTACAATGAACTTAGATTATTTTTTGAACACTCTCTGATACACGTTGTCAGAAACAGATTATGATACTCTTAAAAGACAGATTAAAAGTTCTCGAAGACAGATAATCACATAAAATACCAAGTTTTTTTTCCAGCAGTGATAATGAGAGAAGGATAGTTCCCGAAAGAGCAATTCTGAGATGCCAAAAAAAAACTATCGTACATTATCCGATTTGTAATAATTGTGTGGTTTCGTTACAAAATGTATAGCAACAGAAAGTATTACTTTCCATTAAAAAATTTTGCGAGTTTAGGAAGCAATGAATAACCGTTGGATCGTGCGGATTCTCAAGTGTCAAAAACTGACTTTTCTTATTAAAACTTTTTTCTTCGGAACCATTAATCGTTATCAGGAAATTGAATAATAAACTTTGGCTGATTATTAGTGATCAATGAGATTTTAATTTTATTTTTTGTTCGCGGTCGTCGTATGAGCAGAAGGTTGTAACGATGATAGAACAGATACAAATTAAATTATTCTTGGAGTTAAGCACTTTTGAATGCAGTTATTAGCACGAAAGGACAATAGCGTCGTGTGTGCTCGCTGAACGTGGGCTTTGTTTCTCAATCCTTTTATAGATTTAATTGAACGAAGATGTTCGAGTTGCTTTTAATCCAATTAGCGTTACAGTTCATTTTTTCGAACAGATATTGACATTAAAAAATGAAATTATATCAGTCCTATCATAAAGAAGTATTAATTTTCTGTTGAATATGGCATCGATAAAAATACTTAACAACTGTGAAACAGCAAGAAAATTAATGTACAGTTAAACAGACAATAAATAATTGTAGCTTTTTACAATCAATAATTAAAAGCGGTAACAATAGGCTTTTTTGATTCCATTTAATTTGATGAAGTCAACTTTTTGAAGTTAATAGATATGAAAAAACTTAACCAAGATTGGAAAACCATATTCAATAAAAAATTAAATCAAACCTTGGCTTAATCTTGACTTAACAGAAAGTTTCATACTTCTCGACGTTAAGTTTACAGTGAGCAAAAAATTGGATTACTCTGAAGTTGTACACTGTCTCAACCACTTTATCTTATAAACTACACATTCGCGGGTTCCAATTTATTTCAGATACTAAATTTTATAAACAATATTCTCTTAAAAACAGTTTCTTTTCACAATCATATTTATATATTGGTAATGCAAAACCGAATCCATCAATTAAAAAAGGCTTTGAAAACTATTCTAACAAAATACTTGAAAAATTTCTTGGGTATGCACATCGCATATTATTTTTTGATTCTTTTATAATAAAAAAAAGTACTTGGCCAAAGACACTGCCGTGCCTACTGATAAGTTACTGCTAAGTTTGTAATTCGTTGTCTAAGAAATTCCTCAAAATAAGTAAGCTCTTTATAATTAACGTCTTTTCCACGTTATCAGTAGTACCACCAATTTGCAGTCAGACAGTGTTTACGTGTCTGGAATTCTCGGTGTTCATTACTCGTTAATGGCGCTTGATGTTAACAAAAAGCGCAAAGATTTCGAATAGCTTCTTTCGACCTTTTCAATGTACTTGCAATAATTAAATATAGAAATTCAATAAATAAACAGCCTAACGAAGTTCATTCACTTGTTTGTGGGTATTTAAACGCTTTTACTTTTAAAGAATAATAAGCTTGATTTGACGTCTGTTTGGAAATAAACATCGTTACTTTGATCTCAAGCTATTTATCATTCCAACTCGAAACACCTCATAACTCATTTTTTACTCGTGGAAAATCGTTACATACTTAAATTTGTTATTATTCATTTTAAACAGAAAAATAGTCGAGTTTCTCATCCTCATTTGAGAATTTGATCTGGTTTCAGACAACGAATTTGAGAAATTAATACTAATAACAGCCCTTCATATGCTGGTCATCATATTTATCATTATTTTCTTCTAAGAAGATAATTGCCATAAAATTGCAGCGATAAAGTCCATCCATCCATGAAAATTTGCAGATATACGATTCTGCTTCAATTGGATCCGAATGATGTACTCTCTTAATTGAGACATTCAAAGATCTAAGGTCGGTAAATTTTGTTCTGCGAAATAAACAAGACATGATGGAATCAAATTTGATACAAAACGGTGTCATTATTTTAGTGCGTTTCGTTCGAAATCCAGTTATAAATCTATGAAATGTATGTAACGTGTTCACGATACCATGTCCCAATTACGTTAAGTATATACAAGATTGATATTCCAGAGCCACAATCTATGCAGCTATTGATTGATTGGCTATCTGATTACTTCGATAGTATCAAATTGTTTACATTGGCGCCCTAAATATATCGTAATGAACTATTTTCAAACGACATTGGCTCGTTTCATGTTGGCGAGATAATCACAGTACCTTGATATTTTTCAAAATCCAATTACCAAACAAAGATTAACGCTTTGATCGTGACTCTTTGCAAAACGCTTGTTTTTTTTTGGATATCGAATTTTGCGCAACACGTTAATTGATTCGCCATATATTAATGTTCGGCGTATCAGAAAATTGGCGAAATTGGCTGTTGTTTATACAGCAAAGTTTCGAACTCATGAAACGAAAACGCGATATGAAGTGTCACGAATCGGCCAACTTTGGGTGTACCAATTCATGAAGATTTCAACTTAGTACATGCAAATAATTAGTTCTAGCGTGTTTGACTAGCATGCAAAATTAAATGGCACTATATTAAATGCATTTCGAAAGTTTCGAAAGCTCTTTCAATGTTTTGGCTCTTTCAAATTTCGACATTCGACCTGGATTTCTTCAGAACAGCCATTGCATTTTATTTATGCCAAAAAAGCCGGTTCAATTTGAGTCACTATCTATAAATACATATTTTCAATGGGCCTCTTTTTAAGCGCGATTAGTTACGCGACTTTCATAACTATTGAAATTCGACTAATAATTGAGAAGAATGAATATTAGTATCCATCAAATTTTTTTATTAATAAATAATAACATAATTAGGATTGATACACATGTGCCTTGTTTGTATTACATTTCGGACATTAATTCGAAACTTCCATAATGGCGTTTTAATTACACGACAGGAAATATGATATCTAATAACTGATGACACAGATTCGACCGAGAAGCGAGAAATGTTTTCCAGTATTCCTCACTGTATGGGAAATTTAGCAATTTATTTGTTAATTTGGATTTGATGCTAATTGTGCTCCCCTGGACGCGAGCCGTACAGCGTAAAAAACTTGTGACAGCAAAAACAATCACACTGTAGCCGAAACAGGTGAACGTAAATTACGTTCTGTGTGTTTACCATTTTTATTAATTTGTATGTCCGGTAAATTGTACGATACAAAAAAGAACAAATATCGCATGTGGAAACACGTTAATCAGTTTAATAGAAAAGAGAGGATACCTACTAATTAATTTGGGAAATACGCAAAAACTTGATCGCAGTGATCCGTTGAGGAACTTTATCCTGAAAATTTTGTTCTAAAACTCTTGACATGACAAAAAGGCGAATAAAAAGCTAGCTGAACATTCAATTAAATTAAGCTGAAGAATTTTCGGAAAGCTGTACGATTCACAGTGAATTCATTAGAATTCGTTCGCGCTACTTATGCGAGGACAATTTACGCTTTTGTGTTACCTTATGACCTCCGGGGAGTACTTAATATATTTAGCTATCAGTATCCTTACTCTTTACAGATAGTTTTCATAAATGTACCAGTCAACTATAAGATGTATTCCTCCTTGTCGATTTGGTCAAAAATCGACTTGCAAAAATGTTTGAATGAAAGTTCATTTCTTAAAATCATAAAATTTTTATTATTCATAAAAACGTTTCCTTCGGTTATTTATGTTCACGGTTCAAAAATGTTGAATATAAAAATGTTGAATTCATTTTCCCTCATGGTCGAATTAGCTTTTTGAAGTTACTTCAAAGATGTAGTTTCATGAATAGGTTTCAATAATGTCAAAGTAAAATACAAAGCTAAACGTATGTACAACCGAACGCAATTCAAATGTCAGTGATTAATTTTGCGGGTGAAAATGAAAATTCATAAGGCCAGATTGATGACGAGGAATTCCATTTAAGTTCGTTGTGCACGAACGTTAAGCGATCGATGTCACAAGTCAAGCAGTCAGCAAAGCGCGTAGTCGCTGCGTATAAATGTGAGAGAATCGGAACAACACATATCATGTCTCAATTGTGCGCTTCGATCGTTTTCCCTATCGTGTGCATCGACTGGAAATCAAGTTTTGAATCAATATGCACGTTTTGAAAGAGCCGCAAACAAATAGAACATTTCTCCCGAAAAACAGTTATTATGGAGCTGTAGAACTCCAATCTTCATGAATGTAAACAGAAAATTTTTCATGTGTGATTTATAATGTTCATTGGACGCTTCATTACACTTCACAAACTTTTAAATTTAAAAAGTTTAATCTTGTCTGACAAATCTTGTACTCAAACTGAAAGTGAGAGAAAATTTTTCTTTGATGTTTCAATATATCTGGTATCAAGTTTGTTTACTTACATCACACGAAGTGTAGCGCGAAGTTTATTTTTTTGATAAAATATTCAACTATCCCATTCGTCGTTTTCTGTTTGGATTTTCAAGTACGTAAACAATCTTTTAATTTGTCTCGAAAAATTCATTTTGCAAGCATTTCAATGCTATTCATTATTGTTTGGAATGCTTACGAATGGAATAATGATCGTCCAAGTTGAAATATTTTCAATTAAAGTGTTTTGGAAAGTTGCATGATGAAACTGAATGCTGACAACTGATGAATGTATGAATAAAATTGTTGCATACATGCACACCAAGTAGTTCGCTGTATTTTTCATGGCTTAAAAAAGCACACTTAACTGTAACGAGTGAAGTTTCAATTGTGAAACATTGCTGATACAATCGTCGAAATAAGTTTAGCACTATGGCACTAACACCAGTTCAAATCCGTTTTAATATTCCTTCAATTTTAATTAAAATTTGTGTACTACTTTGTGCACTAGTTTATATCGTAAATTTTAATAACGGTAATCGCACCCCTACATTCCTACATTTCCACATCCACATTCCACATAGAAAAAGTTCATGACTTCGTGAATTGGCTACTGAATCGAATCGAATTGACAGCAGCCAACTTCACTTTCGTTCCTCTGTCCTGATTGGTCGATTTCGACTCGCGGATATCGTTACTTTTTGTCCACATGGAAAAAGTTCATGACTTCGTGAATTGGCTACTGAATCGAATCGAATTGACAGCAGCCAACTTCACTTTCGTTCCTCTGTCCTGATTGGTCGATTTCGACTCGCGGATATCGTTACTTTTTGTTGAGTCAAGAAAGTAATGATATAGCAAATTTGAAAATGTCGATTTTTTTAATTTGAATTAATCGAGATGAAAATTCACGTGCGTATAGGGCAAAAAGTTATCTAAGTAATGATAAAAAATCAATTTACAATCCATTACATTTAGTGTTATTTACGTTATTTGTATTTATCTTTTATTTTTAAGGGCGTTTTCATTTGCTACGCTTCTTGTCATTTATTTTGACACAAAAAAAATATTTTTTGTTTTTTTTTTTGAAGTGCGTACTAAATACCGAATGACAATAGAAATATTCCGCTTCAACCAATCCAGCTTTTGAAAAAAAAACAATTTTTGAGAATGTTTTGTTTCATCCACGTGCGAAACCGTAAATCACACACTTGACCTGTAACGTGACATTTTCGAGAATTTTCCTATTTGCATTTAGACATAAAAATTACAATGACGAAATTGAAGCAGAAAATTAATCAATTCAATCTTTTAAAATAAAATAATAGGTTGTATTCTTATAATTGTGATTTTCAGTTGCATTCAAAAAAATATAAAAAAAAAACTTTTGATCTCTTGGATACTCTTGATTACTTGATATTGTATTGGTTAAATTCAAATTAACTTCGTTTGCCTGGAAATTCGTGAAACTTTAATGTTCACGTGTTCGCGAGGATTACAGTTACGGCTATAAGCAATTTGCGGAACTTCTGGGTGTGCATTCGAGCGTGATATAAAAAGAAACCGAAGTAATGCGAAAAGTTGTTTGCACCCGCGTGGTCAAAAATATGCAGCCTGCGCTAGATTAAGCACTTCTGTGGAGCGCCGCATCGCACACGCGATATTGTGTGCGTGAATGCATCCGCACACCTATCCGAGAGTAAACAATTTTTGCATTTACACGTAGCCCCATCTTTTAACGATAATAAATTCTTTCTGCGTTCGGTTTTGCATATCCAAGCGAGAGTCAGCTGCTAGTAAATGCATCGCGAATAAAATTAGCGGGCTAAAGTTACCGGAAAAGCAAGATTGATCGTTATAGTCAAGTGTTAGAAAAGATTTACAATCCCCTCTTCTTTTTCACTTGCAAACATTTTCTGCTCATCTTCCTTTTTCATTTGAGATTTTTCGTAATTGAGATGAATTTCTTTATGGTGATTTAGATCGTGGATTGAGATATACAGTGTTTTATGAAGTGTCACGCGACCTGCGGATTCAAACGTGTGCGTTTTAATTAGCAAGAGTTATACTTACAGATGCGACGCGGATGATTCATAATGTCTGCACTGACAGACTTTTTACGTAGAATGTACTTTTCATTGTCACACAATTTCATCCTCCAAGAAACATTTTTACACTTCCAAATCTACCGATATGACCATAAATTAGTTATGATTACGTACAGTAATTAAAATACACGCTGGTTTGTAAATTGAATCCATTTTTCACAAACATTTTAATACAAAATCGACAATTTCTCAACCACTTAGAAAGAGCAGACGTATTATTTTGTTACTCAATTTTCACTTTAGTGGAATTGATTGAAATAAATTGATTAAAATAAAAATAAAATATGAATGCTTTATTGCCAAAGAAAATATTGTTTTATGTTGAAAATTCATTTTCTTAACTAGCTATTTATATAAAAGAGGTTTTAAAAGTTGCATTCAAAAAGTTTTAAATCGAAATTTAAAAAAACGAAATTAACAAAACAAACATGAAAGATATAACGTTTATATAATGCGTTTTCATGGTCATAAAGTAAGTTGGCATGAAGGAATTTCTTTTTGCGATTTCCAAGCACTTGACTGTTAAGTTCAGCGAACTGCAAGGGGCGACTTTGTATAATTTCGTTCATTTTGTAACCGCAAAAAATGCGAAACCAGAGAGCTCTTGTGCATAAATCAATTACATTTTTCAAATATCCGGAATGACGACTCCAATGTTAGTAAATTTGCCTCTGACCTGAAACCGGCACCATAAAAGCGACCAGTGTTTACCCGTAGACAATGATGTTTTTAGTTTTTTGTCCATAAATCATACCGAATCGATAATTCGAACTTGTTTGCTCGTTAATATTCGGTACGAATGACTTTTTCACTTAATTTTTCATCGCAATTAATTGGTATCAAAACTCCAATAGCGATATGAACGATCAATATACTTTATGCATCGAACAAAATTGAACATCGTTTTTTTCATAATAATGAAGTCACCGCGCTCAGGAAACCATATTATTCCAGAGCATTTATAAACTTTCCTACCATTTAACTCGCAAACAAATAACTCGATTTCAACTGCATATTTCTATTCAAGAATTTTACCAAACGACCATACACCGAGTACTCGTTAAAAAAAACTTATTATTAGCTGCGAAATCTACAGAAAGTGCTGTTTAGAATTTATTTTCCAAGATTCTTTTACAGAGAAGTAAAACGTCACGCGGGAAAAATCTTCTTTGCACACACGATCGAGCTCTATAGCTGCGAGCTTATAAAGCTTTTATGCATTTGGCTACATAATTTCCAGTAGAAAACACTTTCGATAAAGGATTTCGAGAGTGATACTAGATTTGCGAACAAAAATCTTATATAAAATAGTTTCCATTTTTTTTTCACAAAACTGATACAACGTGATTGTATCGTTGCTGCTTATTATGTTGTGTACATTTTTTGTGTTTCAGGTTCAATCTAGATGATAAGGTCTCATCGCCGATAAACCGAGGCAAACAGAACATGGTTTCAAATCGGATCATATCACTCGTCTACTCATTCAACCAAGCGAAACGTCAGATCTATAATCAGAAGCTTGGAAAATGAACTCCACGGCTATTGATGTGTAAAAGGACAGGCTTATGATGATAACAAGCACCACAAAGTACCGAATGAGATTTTCGAAACCGCGCTCTCCATACAATTATCCTGTTCTGATCGTGATAACGAAGTTGTTTTCAACCGTCACTTGGACTATCAAAAGTTCGTTCAAGAAATGTAACAGTACATTGTGATTTCATTTTTCGACAACTCGACAAGAACGAACGAGTCTAACAAAATGTCAAACTGCAAATTCATCGACAAGCTGCGAAAAGCGCCGATTTGCGAAAAGGATATTACTGCTACGTGCGGCACTTGAATAGAAATCACGTATTTGAAATTTCAAGATACTGTCGAAAGAGATGGCTTACACGACGGTGATTCCGATTGTTACAATGGCCTTAAATTGTACCGACAACGAGACCGAGTGCTCCGATGAGTCTTACGAGCCTTACAGCGACCGACCAGAGACTTACATCGTACCGATCGTGTTTTTTCTAATCCTGGTCATTGGCGTTGCTGGAAACGGTGTACTTGTTCTCACAATCCTTCGACACTCTCATATGAGAAATGTACCAAATACTTATGTACTGTCGCTTGCTATTGGTGACCTGATGGTAATAAATTTGTCATATTAATCATTATTCTTTTAACCCATTTACTGTTATTGATGTGTACATTTGAAAAAATTATTTTTCAAAAATTCATTAGACTTTAAGGAAATGAAAAAAAAAATGTTTCAAAATCTTCTCTTCTCTGAACGTATAGAACATGAGTTCATGAAATATTAAGTGTGAAATTTACTTTTTCAACGTTTGACAGAAAGTGGGTAAATCGAATTGACTAAACTGACTTTATGCTAATAAAAAAAAATGAATCAATGTTAATTGAAACAATTTTCCATTACAAGTAAATCTGCTCTGATACTTATGATAAACAGAAGTTTTAATTGTTATGCAAAGCAGAAACACAAAGCTGATTATCACCCAAGTTTTGAAGAAAATGAAGAGTTAATAATAAACACCAATGTTTTAATAGTTTAATACAACGTTGTCAACTGTCGATTTAATTTTTAATGTCTTTCAATTAAAATTTCAGTTAAGTGAGTCGGTGACCGAGTAAAATTTTCTTTTTTTAATAAAGCTTGAGTTTTAAAATTGTTCTCATAAAGTTTGTATGTGCAACATATTAAAATGTCTCGTTTCGGCACTCGGAAAGAAAGTATTGCATTTAATGTTCCGTCTCCTCATATTTTAGCGTCGACTTATGCTCCCTTCATGCATTGCACCGCGAACCTTTTCCGCTTTCAATTTTAATAAATGGTGACACACTAAGTGACGCAAATTTGCGTTCTCTATTACAGAATAAAAAGGAAATATTTTCCCGTGTTTGCGTCAAAGAACATTTAACAAGCTTCCTTGTTTGATTTTTTTTTCTAAGACGAAAACTGGTATCTAACAATGTTATAATTTTAAGGCAATTTTTTCCTAAACCCAGGAATGCTTTTATCTTCAAACCAATAGAAGTAGCATTAAAAAGTTCAAGGAGGAAACAATAATATCATTGAGAAAAGTAATTTTATTAAAAATTATTATACTGAAAACCAATTATAGTGATGTGCTAAAAAATCAAATCAACTGTTTGTTTAGATGAAAATACCGCAAAACGTTTTAATTGAATTGTTTGTTTTTTCATTCAAGGAAACAAAATGTCATGCACAAATTTTAATTATGAAACCTGTCAGCATTTAATTGGCTTACCGTATTTATGTTCTGGTGAAAATAAGATTTACATTCGTTTCGTTGAGTTTAACATTAAAAAAGTGCAGAAACAAAAGTTCTCTCAGGTAAATGAAACAGTGAAAGGTGCATTTTTACTGTGTAATACTGGTAATAGATCCCGGCGTTTCTTCGTTAAACTGTTGATGAAGTTTTTGTTACCTACTTTCATAACGTTCAAATTGTCCAAACTTGTAATAACGTTTCGCCTTCCGAGTGCTCAATTTGATTACACATATTATGAGATGGACCTCAAACGTCATTATTTTGAGTAGTTTTTATGTCCACAGCAGAATGTTCAACAAAAAATAAACGAGATATACATTTCAGATTATTATATTTTATATATTTTATGCTGACTACGTTTTTAGAAAGAAAATTGAATTATTTTTGGCGAGTTGAATTATTTTATTATTATATTTTATAAGTTTTTAATTCTCGTATTAATCCTTTGATGTTTCATATTTTGTTGCAGGTAATTTTAACCTGCGTACCATTTACGTTCACGGTCTACGTCATAGACTCGTGGCCTTTCGGACTCGAGCTTTGCAAAGTATCCGAATTCGTTAAAGATGTTTCTATCGGGGTATCTGTTTTCACTTTAACGGCTCTGTCAGCGGACAGATTTTTTGCCATCGTCGATCCGATGAGAAAACTTCATACAACCGGTGACTACTTTTCTTCTTTTTTACGAAATTTTAATATTTAATTATCCGCAAACCAGGACTCGACAATTTCATTTCAACGTTTAGCTCTCTTAACAAAGTTATACCGAAACTGCGATTGAAACCAGATTTTAATCAATTGTTTTTAATGCAGGTGGTGGTAAGCGGGCAACTCGCTTAACAACTGCAGTTGCAACATTAATCTGGATTTTGGCAATAGCATGTGCGACACCTGCTACTTTTGCGTACATCCGAACGTTTCGTGTTAATAAGGATGTCTCTTTTAAGGTAAGATCTAATGGTAACAAAATTAAAACGAATAAGGCCAGAAGAACAGAATGTTAAAATAATTATCCTAATGTAATTTTCAGAAAAAAATAACAGATGATATACTGAAAATTTTTGTATTTTATTGCAGACATGTTACCCGTACCCTGAAGAATATGGTCCTAATTACCCGAGAATTATAGTTATATGTAGGTTCTTCATTTACTATGCGCTTCCACTGAGCATAATAGCAGTTTTTTACATGTTGATGGCGAGACATCTGATGCAAAGCACACGTAATATACCAGGAGAAATGCAGGGACAGGCAAGATCTCCACTTTTTCTTTATCTTATACAACATTTCAACCATGTTTCAACTTTGATTCCTGTTGTTTACAAATTTCCAACGAAAGTTCAAACTTTTCAATTTTTTAGAAATGTTGACTGGAGCACTATCAAAACTTGGCTTAGCTAAGTCCGGTAACATTTGATTTAATAAACAATACTAAAATTGATTGTTCAGATTTGTCATTCGTATTTCGATCAGAATAGCTTTTTGATTTCGTTTTCAGAAAACACGAGGAAAGAAGTTAGGAGTAATTTTGAATGAAATATTTGCGAAAACAGATCGGGGTTGTTTAATGGAGACGTTTTAAATTATGTTGAAAATGCATTGCTGGCAATAGCAGGGTTCCGAGAGAATGCAGTAGTTTGATTTCTTTGGCTGGCAACCATCCACGCCGCGAGTGCAGTGATGTAACCAGTGGCACACTAGGATTTAGAGCATTAATAACTGCATTTGTCAATTTTAATCACCGTCATTTCAATTTACAACCTACCGCATTTTTTGTAAGGCAACGTACGTTGCCTTACGTAACTCAACGTTGATTAAACGAAAAACCTAACTTCTTTTTATAGTGGTTATAAATTTTCCACTGGCAAATTTGCCGCTAGAAATCGTCGGCTGAAAAAGAAACGTTTATTGAGCCGGAAACCAGTGCGTTTGCTGGAAGTTAATCAACATTTGAATATGAAATGTACCAATTGTTCGGTTGAGTAATAACTTGATATTATTCATATGGATTGATAGATCAAGTGTTTTCTGCCAAAAATTTAAATCTCAACAAAAATCGTGAGGTCAGAAATTGCATCAATTTCTACGTAATCAGTGATTGGAATGATAGGATGAATTAATTCCGTAATTTGCCATATCGCCAATGTCGATATTTCGGCTAAAAGGGACGGATTATTGACATTATGTCATGTCAAATTTGGAAAGGAGAAAATGAATTGTTTCTCAATTTTTCATTCGATTTTTTTTCGTTCCAATTAAAAAATCAAAATCTGATGATGCAACGTTTCATTGCGTTTGAATATTTGTTCGCAACAAAAAGAATTGCAATTTGATCACGACCGAGAGATCGTAATAAAAAGGGGCTTGTAAAATCTGTCAATCAACAGTTGTATCAATTTCCTGTGGGCGGCAAATAAAATGTCATAATATTTTTAACGTCAAAATTTGATACAAAAAGTGCTGTCATACGTTCAACTCAACTCCCTTGTAAAGTATCTCGGGTATTCCATATGTTTCCCCTTCCGGCGAGAAACAGCTGAAAGTGATATGAACTAGTGTATTTTACCTCGAGTCTTTTTTTTATTTATCTGCCAACGGCTAAATCCGTAAGACCCCGAAACTTTCATATACGAGAAGTTCGTTTCCTCTAAGTGCAAGTAAATATATAAACTTGAAATACAAATATGCACTGCCTCTCGCAATAAAACTGCTTCTCATTTTCAAATTCAAATCCTAATGGTTCAATCTCTGTACGTGTGTTGGGTTGAGAAAAAGCGTCACTGATCCTTTTTCTATCATTTTTATCGTTCAAATTAAATTGAAATATTTTTCAATTAAAATGAAAATATAAAAATGAACATCTATCGATCGAAAATGGTGATACCTAAGTTGTAAACACAATCCCGTGAGAGACAATTTTTATTCTCTGCTGAACGAAAAGTGTCAGGTTGTCATGTTTGAAAGTGACATTGTCTTTACATTAAAATGCATAAGGAGTCCTGGGCAAAATAACCGAAGATCTTGGTATTCCATTGCAATGTTTTGTTACGTTTATTTTTGTTTTGTAATTAGAAGAAATTTTTCCCAACGTCTGTTTTTTTCATCATCGGTGGAATACACCGGACTGTTTCAGTAATTTTGTATTTCACCGAAGCATGGTCTATCAGCCTCGCTCAAATTACCGAAACATTAGCATTTAAATTAAAAAAAAAAATTATTTGTGTTGAAAAATCCGTCGAAGCAAATCTTTAATTAATTCATCCTTCGTTAACACGCGAAATGGGTTTGCTATTATGGCTGTTTCACAGATTATATCACAGTGTGCTCAAGTGTTGCGCTCCTTGTGCTCAACACAATGAGCGCATTGCTGGGCTTATATTAATTGAAGACTCAAATTGTTGCATCAGAAATTCAACATTGACAGCGTAATTGTTATTAATTATCTTAGATGGAAATGACATTCACTTGAAAATGTGGTTTCTTACTCTTCAGTTGAAACAGTCTTGTTAGTTGTTCAAATTATAATTTATTTAATTAGTCTGATTAGTCACGTTATTGACAACATTCCAATTCGTAGCGGATCAAATCAAACAGTACAACCAATAAATATTTAGTCTGAAAAGGCACTTGATCATACTTCGAAGTTCAAAACTAATGGATACAATTATATCAGAACTCTCTGAATGGTTGCATGAACTGTATCAATTTAAAATACAATTGAAACTGTTTTGTTCTTTCCAAACTTTGACATCTACCTAATTTTAATTCAGTTGAGTGTCTTTAGCAAAGAAAACTCAAACTCAAATTTTGTTCTGTTTAACTCTATCTGACCGTGTTTTAAATTTTTAATTAATCAATCAGTTTAACACCTGACGACAATAGAAAGTTGGACAACACATGAAGTGTAATACCAAAATACGTTTTATGTTATGATCCAGATCAAGCAGGTGAAAGCTCGTAAAAAAGTGGCTAAAATGGTGATGGCGTTCGTGGCAGTGTTCGCCGTGTGTTTCTTCCCTCAGCATGTTTTCATGCTGTGGTTCTACATCCATCCAAACGCTCAGAAGGACTACAATACTTTCTGGCATGCCTTCCGAATTACAGGCTTTTGTTTGGCTTTTATGAATAGCTGTATTAACCCCATAGCCCTCTACTGCGTCAGTGGAAGTTTCAGAAAATACTTCAACAGGTGAAATTACTATGCCTCTTGTTCGTTTTTGTTAACTTACACCCGAGTCCGTTTCAACCTTTGTACATTTCATTATTTGATGTTCCTCTGATTATATGTATAATTCATCGCATCTTTGTGCTCTCAATTTCGAAATTTCAAAAGCCGCTAAAGCGACAAAAGGGTGCACCCAAGTCAATGTTGATAACTTCACATTTGTTGAAAAACAAATGTGCGAAATAAAAGAAAGAAAACATTGTGTAGAAACGTTTGTTATTAATTTATAAGCTTCACCAGCTCTTTTTAATGAGTCAACAGATATCTCCTGTGCTGTTGCGTATCGGAAAAGCATCGGAGCTTGACAGTCAGTTCGAACCGTAAAGGTCAGAGCTTTACGTTAACATCTTCGCGTCGTCAACTGAGCTCGAGGAGAGGCCAACAAAATATCGTCCATCTATCGACCTGGCCAATTAATTCGTCGGAAAGTCGGCCCAGAAAACACAACACGATGACCAGAAGAACATCGCATTCCACTTCCTCGACCCATTTCGTCACTATCTGCCATAATGGAGAGAAGTCCACGTGAAATTCGTGATGAACGGTAGGTAATTCAAGTATAACGACCAATTCCATTATCAATTTTTCAATTTGTTCCGTTTTATTTTTCTACCTTCAAAATTTGTCTTAATTTTTGAAGTGCAAAGCTGAATATGAGATCTTTCGGTCGAATCATAATTGAAAATGTGTCAATGAATTATAGGAATCTAGAAATCGTTGAAGCATGGCGAACTGAAATATACAAGATTTGCTTTTAGTTTGATCATATAACTTTGTAGAAACTAAATTTTCCAAATGTTAATTAGCAAACACATTCATCGAACATTTTGTATGATTGAAATTCATCTCAGTTTAATATTGTTGAAGCGGTCAAAGTTATTTATTTCGAAAAGACATAAAACAGTGAATAAAAAATTAGATGAAACAGCAATGCCATGTCTGTTGCAATCTAAACTTTGTCCTTAGTGTCACAAATGTAGGGATCTAAATTTGTTTTCTGTGTTTATCATTGTTGTTTCAAAAGAAGAGGATGCAAATATGTTTTGAGCCTCAATCCGAAGGCAGTGCTTCTACCTAACAAGCTGCTTATCATCACAATGCTTTAATCAAGTCAAATACGTGACGCGTATTAGTTCAGTTTGCATTGAGAAAGTGGCACACTGAAGGCAATAACTGTGAATATCAAATGAATTCGACTGAATAAATGAAAACAACTTTTTGCTACCTTCAATTTTGACATTTTTTCCGAACACAAAAGCATATGCTTTTTATTGAGTTCGTTCAAAGTTTTAATATTCAAATAGATAAAAGATTTAATATTCGACTTGACAACAATTTCATCGATGAACTGAAAAACCATTGGAAAAAATGTTACTTTTTTGCTCATGCAGCGTATTTGTTTTTTTTATATCATATTTTTTTCAATTTTATTTGTTTCAATTTGGGAAGATCAAATTTTTTTCCAGTTTAATCTTCCCCAATTGGGAGAAACAAAATTGACAAAAAATATGACATACAAAACAAATACGCTGCATGAGCAAGAAAATTAACATTTTTTTATAAACAACTTTTTGATACAAGATGTATTTTTCTTTCAGACTAAAAGTTTTGGATGATTTAATAGTCTCCCTCCAAAAAACGAGTGAACAGTGCGAAAAAACGCTCATCTGAAAATCGGTATATTCAGTATTTTTGTAATCGAAGATGCAAATTAACGTTTTCTAAACATTAAATTGTAAATACAAACTTCTGAATGTGAGAGTGCATAATGTCCTCGTTATCGAACATAATTTAGCGCCTATTATAATGTGATTATTAAGCTTATAATAATACACTCATTTGGATCGAATTTGAGTGTTCCAAGTGTTGTACATAATTATATATAGGAACAATCAATGTGTACATACAAATATTGAATTTTATTTCTTCGCTTTATTTATTGTTACTTCATACCCTTTCAACGAAACAAACAATTGGAGTAAACAGAAGAAAAATGTAACAAGTTGAAGTTAAACAATAGTTACATTGTGCACAACAATTCTGTTTCAAAATATCTGTATTTTGATCCTCAATAACTTGGAAATGTCTCATCCTGTTCAAAATGATATTTTGAATGTAAATTTTCTCCGTTCGAATGCTCATAATTTTGAATTTGAATATAGAAAACGCATCGAAGTATAAAATTTATACTTTAACCGTGTATGTTTTAGATGAATATCGTCAATAATTAAAATGAACGAATAAATATATTGAGTGTACATAATACGTTCAATGTAAATAATAAAATGTACTGATTTCCAATGAACGAGTGCACAATGAGATCAAAGGTAAATTATAAATAAGCTTATGAATTTTACGACATTTGTTAATTACAAATATACATATTCCTTTGGATAAACATACGCTTTGTTGATTATTTTAACCCTTATCTCATTGTTCTTACTGATATAAATAAAATGAACATCCAATTTCTCTCGCACAATAACTTGTCCTTATCTATTTATACGCACAGGAAAATCGAAGAAGCAAACGTAATTTTTTATCGGCATTCAATGGAGATAAATTCTACAAAAGAAGGGGCCATATATTTTTTCGAGTCAAAATAAAATGTTTACTCGCATGGCAATAAATCCATACACCAAACTGATATGACTTTAATCGTAAAAGTTTATTAAATCACTCTGTTTTACGGTGTTATTTCATGTACTGAAACGACTTATAAATCTTCCTATGTACTTTTTTATTGAGCAATGCAATAAAAGAAACAGAAAAAAATATGCTTTTAGATCGATCATCTGGAAGAATTTTTTCTTGAATTTTGTTTTTTATTCCAAAACGTGCAATTTCTTACAAAATAAAAAGGCGGTTACATGACCAACGCAAATAATGGGTCTACTCAGAGGTCTCGAAGCTCTTTAACGATCCTTAAAATTATCAGAAAAAAGTTATCGGCTGGCATAAAACACAAGGTGTAAAATTTCCTTTGGTTTGGGTAGCTAACAATCGGGCGACTTTAAAAAACGAGCAGTTAACGAAAGCCTGCTAGCGGATATATATACTTTAAAAGAATCGCCGCAATTTTCATTCGAGCATTTTATGTATTCTTGAACACCGAAGCACTGTTTTGTGCATTTCAAATAAAGGAATAATGAAATATGAAATTATTACAATGGATAAGAAAAATTCGAGTGCCATGCAGCTAACTTTTTTTTCAATGGAAAAGGCCATTAATCGATGGAAAAAGACGATCGACAGTTCGTTTGTGTCATTTCAGCTTTTTCCAACGACAAACTAGGTTAAAAATAACACGACGTGTCTTGATTTGAAGTAGCGCCACACTTATAGTGGAAATTTGATATGAAAAATGACGAGCAACGTGCAGAGTAACTCACTTTCATATTGTTCTGGTGTTGCAAAATCAAAAAGGTGGGTGACTAATGAGAAAAGCCATTTCGACGCGTACAGAACATAATTGGTCCATCATTTTGTGAAAAAAAAACTTTTTTCCTTTGCATTTCATGGGTAGATTAATTGAAACGAAAAATATTCCATTAAATTCAGATGAAAAAGAAAAACAGATTGAATGCAATAACAAAGGTAATAAAACACTGCAATATGAGGCATGATGTTTTGAAATTATTATGTTTTTAATTTTTAGAGTACCAGTATATATTTATTTTTAATCAACAGTTGTGCACAGTTTATCAACGGGATGTTCGAAATGTAAAAACGATGCCAACCAATCTGAAACAATTCACATTGAAAATCTCTGTCCAGTGGATAAAAAACGCATTTGTGAATTAATCGAACGTCTGGCGGAGTATTTATCATTTTGTAATTCATTTATTATCGACAGCAGGTCTTATTTATGATTTGGTATGAATTATTGCAGTTCCACCAGAGCTAGACAGTCGGCTGAGAAAACAATTAGTATCTTAAAAACTGAATTGAATACTTTGAAAAATTGTTATGCCGAATATGAGGAAAAAACTGAGATTGAAAAGAGTCAACTGCAATTGAAAGTAAACTTCATTATTGATTTATGTTTATTTAACGAAATTAATTAATCTCGAGTTTTGTTCTTCAGAAAAAGCAATTTTAAAGTTGTGCTCAATTTATTATTTTTATTGATTGAAATTGTTTATCAAATAATGCTGGCTTAGTGGTACATTCAAAAAGTGTGTTTCCTTCGAGAATCGATTTCAATATCTTATGACAAACATGTACAGAATTTCTGTCACAAAAATCCCAAGCTGTTTCAATCCTAAAAAGTCTGTCGAGTCGGATAAAAGTAACCAAGCCCGTTGTACACCAAATCGTATTTTTCTTTATTGAACGATTTACAGAATTATATGCATTAGTATATTAATTATTCAAATACAAAATGTAGAGAATCATTTTTGAAGCTTACATTTTTTTAGTCTTGTTCTACTTTTCCTTCTAAAAAGGCTTGCTTTCTTATCGTAAAACTTTTTACCACCAGAATTTTACAAGCAAAAAAGAAGTTATCGTATAAATCTCGTACAATCCTGTCTTTTTGTATTTGAAAGTTTGATACGTGTTTATATTTTTAAACATTAAGCTAAGTCAGAATTGAATTTGTAAGAGGAATAAAAGTGTAAAACCTATAAGCTTTCAGCATATTGCTTGATAAATATTAACGTGTCGAAAGCAACGAAAGCAGGCGACATATGCTACATATATTTAACAGATCCTCGAAGAGTACTCGTGCTCTATTTTGATCACAATGCGACTCTTGTTTTCGCAATTCTTTGGTCCATTAATAAACAATTGGTATCCACAGTGTAAACAAGTACATAATTTACTAAAAACAATTATTTCGACAATGGTAAAAACAATTCGAATTTTGTGTGTAACCGAAGGTATTAAACTGAAAACTGTATAATGTTATCATGATTAGAGTGAACATTGTCAAGGGAAATCAAATGAATAGAAAACAAAAGTATTTCAAGTTCAATAAGTTCGGAATGAGCTAACGAGCTGCAACAAGTTGGTCGAATAATTAATCTGCGAAAAATGATTGCAGCTTGCCGAGGCGATTGCGGAGCTGAACCAGTTGAGACTACAAATGTCAGAGTCTTTAGAACTTATATCGCGACGAATAAAAACGCAGGAAACACAGTATTCTCAGTTGACAATTACATCAAAAGGCCTCTTGCAAGAGAAGTTTCAATTAGAGAAAGCACTGGTTGAAGCTAATGCAAAAGTTGACCAGACGGAGAAGGAATTGGAAAGGGTTCGAGAAAACGCGCAAAAACTGATGTTACACAAAGAACACACGCTAAATGTGAATGTCAAAACCGAGGATCAAGCATGTCAAACGCAAACAAGGTTGATCCTGCATATTTCATGATTCGTGACAAATTGCGTTGCTTGAAGTTTATTGCGGCTGAATAAAAATACGCAAAAAATTGAATTTCCTATCAATCGGACGTTAAATCCTTTCAATATTAATTTATTACGCGTTTTTTATTTGCAAAGCAAATTTTTTTCACCTCCGGTTCGTGAAATATTGACTCATACCACTTGATTTTTATTTTACTGCCAATATTATGTTTTCTTCGATGAGCAAATAAGTTTCACATTTGTTGAAGCTGATATTTGTGCAACTATTTTTATCAGTCTGTTAAATGAAGTTTCATTTATTGACCGAAACTTTTGCTTCTAAAGGATGCACTATTTCAAAGTGGCAATTTCTTCAAATATGTAACTTGTCTGTAAAGTTCGAAATGACTGAAAAACTTTCTTCAACTTCGATATAATAACGCTGATGTTGGAAAAAATGCACAGTTCAATTATTCAACAAGTTTGGAAATTCATTTTTTCTTTCGTTCATCACGCTTCGACCGCTGAAGTGAAATTATTTTTGCAGCTTTATGCCATCCGGAAAGTCGGAGCCAAATAATGGAACTGAGAGGAACATGCATTTTTTAAAAACTAAAGACGACTTGGAGGAGCCAAGCATGGACGGTAAATTGATTCAGGATCTATTTTTCACGCGTCCGACAGTCGCAGAGAATGAATCGTTCGAACTTTCGTTGCCATCTCTCTTTTAAAGCGAAAAAACGAGAAAACGAAAGTATACAGACATACTTTTTTCATGGCGATTGCACCTGATGAACAAAACTACGAGAAGAAGCGTTGGATATAATGCGTTTAGTCTATTACACACCTCTCTTGGGGAACTGAAATTAACAAAGTTGAATGAACGTAAAACTAATTTTCCAAACTCTCAACAGAGAAGCATGCATACGATTTTAATAACACCGGAGTATGTAGAGTTTATTTAATAATATACTTTGTCATACTTGCACATCAAAAGAACATCCCCGTGTAATGTATTACGTTACTATAACACGAGAGGGAACGAGAAGAAATGAAAGAACGTCATAAATGTCAAGCGTGAAAGCTTTTATTCATCGATTTATTACATGTCACTTACAAGAAATCTAGTGTAAGTAATCATCATAATAAATACGCATTACAGCATGAATGCATATCTCGTTTAATAAACCGAAGGGAAAGATACATTCGCGTGTTGTTTTTTTTCTTCATGTAATTTCTTACCAACTTACAAATTAATACACAAACTTACATATTTAATACAGAATCAGATCATACAATGCGGTCTATTTCTTGATGATTTCATCGCTTCACAAACCAAATAACCATGTTTATCATTAAATTGATTCATATATATAATATATATATTCATTTATTCAATAACTATTTATTTATAAGTGACCATATTCAATCTCTGTTGTGTCCAACTTTCTTTTGCTTGGTACTTTGTTCCCCCCTCCCCCTCTCTTCCCACCTTTAATCATCATTTATGTATAATATATATCTCATTCCAGCATCGGCTCGCGCTTAGCATTATTTTTATCTCTTTAATCTTTGTTTGTTAATATCAAATATCAAATGATCATTATCGTTTAACAAAATAAAACTATTAAACGCTATAACAGTCAGCAAGCGAAACTTGAATAGAAAACAATTCAATTACTCGCCACGATTTGAATGGCTCGTCAAAATCTCACCGCGTCTTGACAAATCAAACAGAATTCCCGATTTATTTGACTAGAATAGAAAAAACAACGATTACATTTGTTTTTAATCATTGAGAAAAGACTCGCGATTTATCACCTTGCGTTTGTTCGTTATATACAAGATAAACGAAGTTTCATTTGTTTCATCGCGCGCGTGTGTAAAACAAATATAAACTAGTGGCTACAAAATGAACGCCATAATTGTCAGGTAAAGTGTAACAATGATTGCCATTACTGTACAACGAGCTGCTTCTTTCATTCGTTGACCTTGTATAATCAATTTCTTCCTTCATATATCAATGTATATAATAATAATATAAATAAATGCATTTGTTCGAATGAATAAATATATTGCGACGAATGCTTGATTAATACTGTTAATACATTTTGTTTACTTTTGTTTCATCATCAATAACAAGGTGACTTTTATTTGAGACACACAGTACATTGAATAGAAAATGTCAAAATATATTCAAGTTTATCATCATCGAAATCGGAGCGGTAGAAAGTCGTGACATTGATAATTACACAGACTATGCATCTGAAATAAAATCCCCTTCAGCTTGCAAAACCCCGTGGAGACATTTCATCCGAGTTCGCCTCGATCGTAGAACAAGTTTTGTGTGTCATTATTGCGAACAATTCATTTTTAAAACGATAATTCCTTAATATCTACAATTAATATCAATGACTAGAATACAAAAACGAACGAGTAGCTTCTTTTGCCATCCCAAAGTCTAATTGCAAAAGAATTAATTACTCGTTGGGATGATAAAGCGCCGCTCGTCCTTAAGAAGCTAGAAATTTTCATTGACTAAAACATTCCATTCGACGCAATAACAGAAACGGCGCTCTGAGACACAAGTTTCTTCGTCATTGTTCTCCGTGTACTGCAGTCGGTGCCGGTATTTACAATCGGTGAAACGTCGGAAGAAGAGAATTGTGTCGCTCAAGAACAATAACAAAAATTCTAGAAACTAACAGAAATTCAAATGCAACGTTTACAAGAACGATCGAAGTCAACGTTGAACAAAACGGTGGTTCGCGCTTGCACAGAAATGCCTTCGCCAAGATCACAGATGACTCGTCTCGGAATGATTAGCGCACGTCGTAAGAAAAGTCGTACTTTTGACGGTAACATTCAAATTTGTGGATTAGCTCAACATTACAGCGACTGCGCTACAACTAGACATATGTTTGCTTTTTGTTACTTGTTTTTTTTTCTTTTATGTAGTAATCTCGCGGTGACCGATAACACGACTAGGATGCGGATTATGAATAAATTAGCTATAAAACGTACACGCTCGGTTAACGTCACACGTGCGAATTTCATGTGTGCTCGTCAAAAAAGTCGTGCTGGGCATCAAGTGGCCATGCTCGCTCAACTGCGACTCCAACGTTTCGGCGACGAAACGCGCAGTGATTTTGACCGGTGGGTGCGGCGAAATGAAACGACAAATGATTGCGATACATGAGAGTGCTGAGCATCCGACAGACGCAACTCGAAAGCCGATCCTCTTTGTCGTGATTACAACTCGCTATCAAGTGGTTACTCGAAAATCACCGGGAAACGAAATCTGCACAATTCCTGCGACTCGAACATCGAATTGGACTGCTGGAGCACCTTCTTCGAGACTTGCGCGACGACGCTCATCACATCGGCCAACGAGTCCGTCACTCACTTAGTTTGCGTTGGCTTCTCCGGTGGCGGAGCTAGTGTGATCGATGGTATGTTTGATGGCGGCCCTCTTCGTGCCAATTTTGACCTACACGAAAAGAACACAATTATTGAAATACATCTTTTTCATAAACAGCGTTACAAAATGTGTTTCGTCAGTCCGTTCCTTTGAACTTACTTAATTTGACCAGCCAAAAGAGGATTGATGGCATATAACCAGTCATAAACTTCCTTATCTCCTAAGGTTTGCAAAAGGTATGCTCGATGTTTGGTAACCACACTGAAAAAAGTACAGAATATTCATTAGATCAGAAGAATAAGTTTCGTTTCATTTTTTCGATTTAGTTCTATAACTACCTGAACGTTTTGGGTACTTTAGCATTCAACTGATCTTCAGGATATTCAACTTGTGCAGTAGCTAAATTAATAAGCGCTCTCTCAACAGGATCCTTCTCCTCTCTGAAGATGAAGACGTATGGCCTACGAACAGCCTGAAAACGAATTCAAAATTTTTTCAAGTAACCTTTTTCGCGTTCTACTGACAATAGTAGTTCTCTACTTACCACCCATCGTTTTTTCCAACCGCTAGTCTTATGTTCCAAGACGTTAAGGTAGCCCTTCCTTGCAATAACAGAGCTGATGCGTATCTCCTCAACTTCTGGCACGTAAAGCACCAGGCTCTCTTTGGATGGCGACGTGGATCCCATCGCCGCTGAGGACATGCTCGCCTGACTCGAGGACTCACCTACCAGCATGCTCTCCTGCAGCTCCAGAAGTCTAGCTCTTTCCGGCGATGTCAACCTAAAGATGCACGACTTAGAACTGCTCTTCACTATTTTACCTGTTGGCTGCGAGTAACCTTCCTGTAACACCCGAACGCTTTTCTGCAAAATTAGCGGTTGTCTAAAGCTCCATCCTTTTCATCGTCAGTACACAATTCAAAACTTGTACAAAAGCACTAGGAAGCGAATGATAATCTCGAAAACTATTGAAACTCAGATAGCCAAAAACCAATTGAATGGTACGCAAAATTAATAAGGTCAATGATTAGAGCACAGTATTGAAGCAAATCTCTCGATTATGCATTATGCAGACAACCGCTACTTGGCGTTTCAGGCGCGTTTCAGGATGTTACCTGCAATTGTGTGTGTGCATATACTGACTCTTGAGAGGAGGATGATACTACAGACGACATCATCGAAGTGCTGATATCCGTGAGATTATCTTCCCCAGGGGAAGACACGTCGGTCAGAACTATCGGCTCTTTGTTAGGAATTCTACCTTGGATCAATTTAATGTATTTGGTGGAGAGCTCGCGCTCTCGCTCGGTCATTTCCCAGGGCTCGTAGACGTCCTTGCACACTGCCTTCTTTAACTTCACTGGACTGGCGTGTGGCTCATTTGTTGCCTTTGCTACCATGTTACACACCTCCTGAAGGGCATGAAGAGTTAGCTTCAAGTTATCAAAAATGTTAGTTCTAATCTATCTGGATTTGTCAACTTAATATTAAGGAAGAACATTCGAGATGCATGGAGTTGAAAAGAACTATTTATTGCCTGAAATTTATCGAATGTTGTTTTGCAATACAATAAGTTCCAAGTAAGTTACTACAAATTCAATGAAAATTTGTGATTTTTCAAAATTTCGAATGTTCCTCCATAATAAACTTAAGCAGAACTGATAAACTCAAGAAGAAAAGTAACTTTTTTTCACAGTTCTGAGACAATTGTTTCAGTTTTCTGTACCTTCTCGCTCTTTGTGAAATCGTGGATAGATTTGTTGCAAATCGGAATCTTGTCAATGCCCAATTTTTCTCGTAACAAAAGCATGTGTCGAATACGCTCGACTTCCTCAAGTCTAGTCAGTTTCTCTAATTCCCATTGGTGATCGAAAATCAGACTGTCGCCTCGCGGTCGCCAGCCATGCAGATTTTCTTCGCCTCTGACATAAGTTGAGCTTGTGTCAAGAACGCGACGTTGTCGCCTTTGAACTCCTATGATGAAAAATTGTTTTTTAATAATTTGTTAAGTTTTTGACAATGCCCAAGAGACACTTTGCCTATTTTTGTTTGTTTCCTAGAAATCGTATATTTTCAAAGTGACTCTGGACATTATCCTAGAACCTTATATGAAGGAATATGCAGCCGAATTGGATTCCAAGTATTTGATTTGACTTTAATGATCACTGAATGTATTAAAAAATTGGTGCATTAAAATTCATGAATGGCAATCAAATTATTCGAGCTGCAATGAATGATTGAAAATATGAATACATCAATGATTCAGGACCAAATGAAACTTGATATTTTTCATTGATTTTACAATTTCATATAATGATGATGATATGATACAAAACATGAAAAACCTTCATGTAACAAAATGAGCACAACACTCAAACTACACATAATAACAAGCAATTCAATTGTTCAAGAGGGGCCAATTATCATTTTTTTCATCAAAATTTATTTCTTTAACTTTTTGTTATTAATCTTTATCAATATTTTCTCAATTCACATTTTCAAAAAGTGAAGTGTTAGAGCAAAGGGGTAAAATTTAAAATGTGAGAAAATACATGTAACCCCACTGGCACACAAGTTTACTGAATTATTTCTTAATTTGACTTTTCCAATTAAAAAAAATTAAAAAAATTACAAACATCTAAATTCTTATGTTAAAAATTGATAGTAAAGTGAAGATAAAGTACCTAGCGGGTTATCTATAATTTCTTACATTGCTTGCTATACTATGGGACAGACAGGACAAACCTGGGCTACCTGCTTCAGAAGCACGACGCAGAACCAACTCATAAACTCCGGTGAGTCGGTTCGCTTCTTGGTTGCGGTAACTTCCGCTAAAAAGATGTTTCAGTGAGCGCGGCCCAACTCTGGCATCGCGTCCATAAATTATCATGCTAAGATCTTTCGTTATTATGGCCGGCCTGCCACAGTTTTCCAACTATAAAATAAATCCGCCATTAATTCATAAACTATCTAGCACGATTAACAAGAAACTCAAACTGTCTCCACAAATCACGGTACTTTATAATCTTTCTTACTTAAATTCAAAAAAAAATTCAAAAACAACTCAATTAATTATTCTTCTTCTATATAATTACAATCCTCTAGATGACATACCTCCAAGTAAGCAGAAATGGTCATGAAAATTTGTTCCCCATAAGATGTGACTCTGTTAAGTAACGGGGAATTGTGCAGAGAACTGTCCCAGGCAGCTTCAAAGCGGAACATGCACCGGTCTTCGCCTGGAATTTCAAGGTACTCGCCAGTGAACAGACCCAGAGACAAAACAGAAGAATCATTGTCTTCCTCCTCAGGCTCTGGGGTGTTTCGGATACGTCCAACAACAAGTTCTCTGACATCCTTCCATCGTAGGTCCAAGGCTTGTTCGTGTACAATTGTGATGCGGATACGTCGCTGGATCCCCTGGTGCAGAAGGAACAGACCACGGCAGGGCAAGTCGTCGCTGTGATCGACCACTGAAGGAACATATTCTCCGTTTGGAGCAAGTTCGCAAATTTCGAACCAGACAAGCACGTCGTATTTTGCGTGGATGTGCGAAGTGCTTGGCGAAGATGGCAGGACACTTCCAAACTTGGGAGATCGGACTGGTTGACTGATGGGAATAGAAGGAGGCAACATTCGTTTTGGTGGTTGTCGGACACTAAAAAAAAAGAAACGTTTAACTCCCAAGTTAATTAGGACTGAACTTCACTATTTTAAGATCCAACTTACTAGTCTAGTTTTGCATCTTTGTGTAAAGGATGTTGCTGGTAATGACCAAAGACTTCAAACACAATCGGTTGTGTCTTCAAATACTCCATAAAAGATTTTGTAACTGTAACTGTGATCTACGAAAGAAGAATCCAAATTTAATAAATTGAAACCATTGAAATAACTTTCGAGATGAGAATCAAGATTTCAACTTACATTTTGTACGTGATAAAATCCTGGCGGGTTTCCTTTGCCGGTATTCTTGACGGGTTCAGTAGAAAAGGCTTCGTCATGTCGATGTAAAAAGCTGCAAAGGAAAAAGTTAGTGAATGTCTGCTTCAGATCGTGAAATCAATAAAATATAATTGGTCAACTAACTTAAATTGACAAAATATGTCAGCATATTCCGTCGAAATTCCCATAGCTTGGAGCACAGTCACCCGGAACGTGAACTCGACCCCGGGTTGTAAGTGGTCCGGGGTCTCCTCTTCCTTCATGTCACTGGAAACTGAGCTGTCTCCCCTTCCACTGTCTGCGTCGTTCGTCTCCTCTTCCTCCTTCAGGTCTTTGATCTCTTTACTCTCAATTTGTCCCTCGACCACACGATCCTCGTGCATCAGAATCTGCTGATTCTTCTCGAGTGTGTGGGCCAATAGGGTGCTGCGCTTGTTGTGCTTCGAGCTACCAAACAGGTCGTCGTCGAATGATATACGGGCAGACTGTCTCACGCCACTTGAGTATTCGCTGTTTTCCTCTTCTGAAAGAAGGACTCATTAAGGTTTCGTCTGAATCCACCAACTCACCGCTTCAACATTTCCTATCGTACGTTATTTTTTTTTTTTTTAACTTTTTTTTGTCAATTTACATACCCACAACAGCCTGGACAGCGACTCTCAAGTATCCCTTCACGTCTCCCTTTTCATTGACTATAGCTACTTTATGTATGAGCGGTACCGGGTACATCAGATTGCTCAGATAAACGAATGATCTGCAAAGCAAAAATATCATTTTTATTCGTTTGAAATTAATTTGAAATAAAGAAAATTGTTTCGGGTGAGAAAATCGATGATTACCTGCCAACCATGCGGAACCATGGGAACCTGTCGTAGAATGGATCGCCTCCAGTGATGGTCTCGATATTATAGTCAGGCGAGGTGGGCGAAAGTTCAGCTTCGTTGTGATACATCTCTCTCATTAGTTCCAGTCTTTGCCTGCGCAGAAAATGATTTGCGATTTACGAAGTGCCGGTAAACTTTACGACTAGCAAAAAACTCGCATGCAAGAAACTTGGAAAACATATTTTGCTGCTATGCATGAGAGGAGTTCCAAGCAATGTAACCGATTTTACAGTCTCGGTAGAGTTATACACTGCGAGTATCATTTTCTGGTCGTTCAACTAGCGACTCGTTTTGTCCCTCTTTGTCCCTTTATTAACTTTTCAATTAGTGACGTGATACTCCCAGTCCAGAAATTTGCTCGCAGTGTATAGCGTGCAATGAATAATCAATAGCTTAATTCGTAGAGTCGTAATCTCCAGAGCGTGATCCTCGTTTCTCGCGTCAAATTAATAATCACTTCAGAGGACTTTGGAGATTGATTCATCGAAAGTCAGAGCGATACTGTTTATGCATCAGGTTTGCACTGGTTCCATGCTGCTTTAAGCTGACAGTCGTACCGATTGGCGCAATTTTATATCGATAAAAATTCAGCAGTTACAACGTAGCTGACACCAATTAAGCGTACGCAAATGACAATTAGACTCGTCGCTGTTTAACAGGTCGTTTGTAGTTCAGCTTGATGTTACTTCATTATGTACAATTTATATGGTCGTTATCGTGTTAATCACCTTGATTAAGCGGAGCTACCATATTTAAACTTTCTTAGAAACTGTGAAAAGAAACTCTTGAATAACTTCGTTAAGAATTTGGATTTCATTTTTATTTCAACTAAAATTGTTCTGATTAATTGGTACCTCCTCTTTTTCATGAACTGACAAATGTTTTGTGACAAAGTGTTGATTTGTTTTCCAAGTGTACTGTTCAGTGTGAGTAAGGATTTGCAAAATTAAAAAGTGTAAGAAACATGGGTATCTAAAGTTTTCATTCAGTCTATTTTTCGTTCATGAGTAGTCGAACAAGTTGAAACGTTTGAATTTACAAAGATGTATGGTTGAAATGTCGTCATATGTACACTCTGAGATAAAATGAATAACAGTGACTTTACGATGAAGTGTCGTGTGACCGAGCACCAACCTCGAAGGCAAAAGATTAGAGAACGAAAACCTCGGGTTAGAAGAGACCTCAAAATATCGGAAAATATCTTCTTTAGCCTCCGGAGTGATGGGACTCATGTCTCCATTGTAAGTATGTCGCATCAACTCCAAGCTCTGTCTACAATGTAACATTGCAAGTTTAGTGTGTGAACGTTTGTTACCATTGGCAAAAGACCCTTTCCTCAATTTATTACGACAGGCGAGAATCGAGCGTACAATGCCGCGCGTCTCAAATAATGGCCCTGCTTTATTCACTCTCGGAATCAATAAAATCAATAGACGTACCATTAACATTCCACTCCACGTGATCATTTACAGTCGCGGTCGCAATAAAGGTCGTATCAACCGTGAGGTGAAGCGCTTGAGATTCAAAGCCTAAATTACAGCGTGGGAGAATTCATCCAGAAAAAGGGTACTCGGCTTGTGATTAAATTCCTCCTAAATTGCATTTGAGTAATTTGTTTTGAAAATTAACTTACCGTAAGTGAGGCAGTGAAATTGTTTGTTCTTAAGTAACGCTTCAAATCAATTTAAACGCGACAGTTATTAAGTTAGAATTTTGACGTTCACTTTTTTTGAAAGAATTTTCTAACAATGATACTCTTTTGTAAACACGTTTCAGTACCATTTTTCTGGGTCTAAAAAGTCTAGAACGAGAAAACATGTTAAGGTAAATTTTATTGATTGTTTACCTTAATTTATCGAGCGTCCAGTAGTGAGTGGCTCCGTTCTTTGAATCCTGAACTTCGACGGCAACAATAGTACGTGGAAACGGTCTCTCTTCTTCATCTTCCTCTTCGATTGCTGGCAAGAGATCCGGAGGAAGAGGAGAGTACAGTGTGTCGGTGAGCAGGGTGAATTGGAACTGAACCTAGTTTCATAAACGAGAATAAAATTAACATTTCTTGAACATGACTAACTAAATTTTATCTATGACCATGTCTATAACAATTCATTGAAAAAACTTTGAAGATTTTGTACGTCAGGGTACCTTTTTCTTGAGCTCAACTGAGATTGCGTTTGCCTCCTTAAGAAATATCGCGTTACCCCAAAGATCATCTCGAAGACTGGTAAATTGGTGGAACTTCCACTTACGGAAGGCCCAGGCTGCGAGCTGGAACTCGCGCTCGCCCCAGTTACTCTCTGCGTCAAACAAGGGGTTGACTGAAACGCAAGCCATAACGGGGAAAAACAATCAGAAAAACCAAGCATAATTCATGGCGGTCGAAATTGTACATGCCTACTATGATTAATTTCATTTTTCATGTGATTTTATAATTTACATACATTTAATATAAATTTTCCAACAATTTTGACAATTTCACACAGTCAATTTTATAATTCACAACTACATCCAAAATCACATGAATGATTAGTTTGAAACTTTCTGATTTATTCCTATCTAAATTGTTAGTTTATGATTTAATGATGCGGTATGTTGTATGTGTTCAAACATAGCAATGACTGAACTAAGCAATCACAATTCTTTTCATGTTTTTGATCACAAGTGTTATGAACGCATGAGTCCATGCAAATGAATATGATTTGCAGTAAAAATCTCGCATGCAAAGAAAGTATACTTTGGTGTCATTATTTAGTGTAACGTCTGATTGTTTCTCAAGTACTGGAGTATTTTTGTGTCAACGAGGATGTCTACTCACCGAATATGTCCTCTTCAATATTATTGAAATCTTCTGGCGTGTAGCTGCTGTACATGGACATGGTCATGCTTTGTTCCTCGACTTGTTTTTGCAGAGCATCTATCCGGGCTTCGTAATTCTAAAATGGCAATCATAAATCAGAATCAAACTGAAAACTTTATTCCTCACAAACAACGTGTTATCAAATTTGAATAAAACACTTTAAGATGTTTAAATTGCGATTCGAAATTAACTGCTGGAAATTTGCAGTACTTATGGTATTTGCGTACTTTTCTTTGCTCCTCAAAAAGTTGGTCTGCTTCTTCCTTCTCCTTGCGGAACTGCTCCTCAAGTACCATTAATCTCTTTCCCATTTCCGCTTTGAGATCGATGCCTTGCTTTTCAAGAAGTTCAATCTGTGCGAAGTTCCAGTCGACGGTCTCGCCGTTGCCCGGTGTCTCAGCTGGCGATTCTTTCTCGCGTCGCTCCCGAACTGCAACGTTGGCAATGAAAAGTTATTAAATTAGACTCAGTTGTGATTCCACAACTCTAAATCGCCGTTCCTCTTTCAGTACTAAAAGTTTTTCAATTCGACATGTTGTTCCAAAGTCTTTCAAAACTAATGGTACTAAAAAATCAACAAAATGAAAGTGAGAAAAAAATCACCTATTTTAGTAGTAGAACCTGAATATACTGTAATAGAGAGCGAACAAAAATTAGAAATCTTTTGTTTTCAAAGTTACTGAAGTTGAATATTCATTTTTCAATTTGAGATCTAATCACCTTGTCCGGGATGGTTGAATCGAAACACATGATTCTTGCCCAGAATAACTCGAGAACCAGTTTTGAGAACAATTGGTTCAGTGACTTCCCTTCCATTGATATAAATCAGAGCGCCATTCTTGGGTATTAACGTGATTATTCCCTCGTGATTCTCAAACACGCAGTGTTCACTGAGAATGTGCGGGCCGCATAATTGTATGTCCTGCGGTATGTTGGCTTCGGCACTGCCGATCCTCGTGAAGCCGTCCTTTATGTAGTAAATCAAACACTCGGACATCAGTGGGTCTTCATTGAGGTTCACCAGATGTGGTGTTCGCTTTGGAGAGAATACACCAACTGTCACTCCATCTTCTTTAACTGCGACTCCCATTTCTGCGAAAACGGCCTCCCTCTGAAGACGAATCGCCTCAGTTCGTTTCAATTTTTCTTCCCACGTTTCATTCAACTCTGAAAGAAGTCATACACAGTTAGCAAAAATTCGTCCTTTCAACTTTCAGACTCACAACTTAGGAACTTTTTTGTTTCACCTGCGATAAGTTTTTCTGAGGCATGCAACTGTTCCACCGCTTCCTCCGCCAGGGTTGATGTTGGATGAGATGGTATCCTCTGTCTCGACTCTTTTTCGTCTTCTCGCTTTGAAGTTCTGATGATCAAAGAGTCGTCTCCTGAAAAATAAAGATAAATTTTTGTCAAAAAAGCCATTTAAATTTTCAAAATTATTCGCAGTACAATTTTAATGCCCTGTTGAAAGTTAGATCACAAAAGCGAAAAAATAACAGATTTTGTAGAAATTCCAGTAGCAGAGTGAGGGATATCTCTGACTTTTTTTTCACTTCAGAGTTTTCGTTTGCGAAAAGTAGACTTGGTTTTAAGAAATTTTTGAAGCACATCAAGAGACTTGGGATTGACGATGAAGCTTTAATACACAGCATGGCGTGATTATCGTTAATTTCCTGATGTAATGCTGCCATGCAGTGTAATTAAAAAAAACACGATCCTATGTCACAGTAACGTCTAATTGGTCATGATAAAAGCCAGAGCAATTACTAGATTTATTTGTCCTGTAAATTTCATTACTCGTTTCAACGCTAAGTTAACAGTAAAATCCTTTTTATTCAATTTTAATCAAAGTACAATTCGTTTAGTTAGAATTTCCAGGTAATGAATCTACATCCAAAGCTTGTTTTAGGCTACAATTTTGCAAGTTGAAGGATAGTATTGTCATAAACCAAAGAATGTCAACTAGCGAGGCACAACCCTAGATGCCATCAAACTTAATGGTGCTCTGCAAACCCCACTCTTGTTCCCACCAAGTGGTTTTGATGAACCAACAGTGCTTAATTTTATTTTTTTTCTTTCTTTTGAACATAAAGAATAACTGAAAACAAACAACCAGACTTATTTGACAATAGCACGCTTGTCTCAAGCGACGAGAAAAAGCTCGAACTTTGGTCATTCATCTTTGTATTTCTACTTACTGGATTCTTTCTTTTCGTAAGTGAGTTTGCCATTGGACCCTGTGTCAAGCGAAGTGAACAAAAAAAAGGAGTGTGAATAGGCTTCGAGTCTTTATTTTCCATTACTCGAATAAACCAGACCATCCAATCGAGATGACACATTACAGTAGGAGCGATTGGACGGCTCAAAGGGGATTTCATTTACAAAGCTCGTAAGGAGAAAAAAGAATTGCTCCTTACCTTCTTGGAAATCGATTCCTTCTTGTTTTAGTAGCTCGCGTAACTTCTGGATCTCTTCCTTGAGTTCGCGGATAAGTTTTGCATTTGCGTCCTCATTGACCACGGCCTTGCAGACAATTTGCTTAGCTCTGTCTGCGTATCTGTGAATACAAATTATTAAATATATTTTTTGAAAAAAAAAAAAAAATTATACACTCAACTTTCTAGTCTTTTGCACAATTAAGTCCAATCAAAATTGTAATCTCGTTTTTATGAACTAAGTTAGTTAGAACGTGACATTAATTATAAAATTACCTGAAATAGAAGTTTTGAAATAAAAATCTCTTAAAATAAATGTTAGTAAAAAGTATAAAACGTACAAAACTTGAATTCTAATGACTGCGAAGTTGAGTTTAAAATAAAACAAAATTTTATGATCATTTTTTTGTAAGTACCTCAACGTGGATAATGTTTCGTCATAATTAATATCCGCAGGGCTAATAGCAGCGATCATAGCAGTCTTGGAATTGCCTCCCAAGTTTTCACGTAGAAGCCATGTCAGAACCGAGTCTCTGTAGGGTATAAAATCGGCCTTCTTTTTCTTCTTTGTCGCCTAAAAAATGAGATACGATTATTGAAGTATTAACGTCTACTTTCATCCGATGGTCTTTCATCCGAGATTCATGCGAAATTAACTTTCTCGGTGATTTTAAAAAAATTAACTCTTTCCCTAAGCCAGCTTAATCGCGAGCTGCACTTACCGCCTGAATATCCAAGAAGGCAAGTTTGCAAAATAGAACATGTATTAGTGTATATCCATACAAAATTTTTATTTTTACCAGAGATAAGAAACAACCATTTTCATCTTATAAAATATAAGATATGAAATTTTGGAAAGAAAATTTTGGTTATAAACAAGTAAAAATAAGAAACTATAAAAAATAGTTAAAGTCGTAAAATTCAATGCTTACAATTTCAGCAAGAGCGCTAATAACTTTGCCCAGGGTGGTCAGGCTTTTGTTGATGTTGGCGCCTTCCTTGAGCCTCGTGCCCTTAGCACCAGTGGAGTCGGCTCTTTCTGATCCCGCTAGATCCACCAGCGAGATTTTACTGACTTTTTCCGTAACTAAGCCCGTCGTAAAATCTTGCTTCTGTTGTGTGAAGAAAATTGTGAAAACCGCGTGCGACCTGCTTGACGTCTCGTTCATGTTCGTTGCAGCTACCGTTCTGAAAATCGTTATTCAAAATGAGATTTTGAACAAGATGTATTACAAATTTTGTACAAAAATAGCTCTAGAAGTATATTTTCTGAATATACAGCAATAATAATCCATAACCTGGGCCATAATTCATACTTATAAACCTATTTTGGTTTGTCAACAATTTGTATTTGGAAAGTGCAAAACGTGTTTATGCAGATTCAAGTCTAACCGTGCTTTATTTCCCTCGTCGATAAGGTCGTGAATATCCTGGTAAGACATCACAGCCAATTTCGAAAGGTCCTCGACATAGGGGCCGAGCAGAGGGTGTTCTCTTACTCGGAGGTTGCCTTTGTTCTTTGGATTCAAGAGGTCGCGTACTCGCTCGCAGTAGATCTCCATATAGCTGACTTCGACCGAGTACTTGAGCTCGTCACTTTTGTTCTCGCTGATGTTTCTAAAAAGATCCTTGCAAATCTGGGGAATGATGCCTTCCTGACCCTCTTCCTGCTTGCCCATCATCGTGTACGATTTGCCAGCACCGGTTTGACCGTAGGCAAATATACAAACGTTGTACCCTGTTAATATGCAGACAGAAAGAGATCAATCATTTTGCTCCCAACCACGAGCGTTCGAATGTTCGAGTTTACAAACTATGAAAGCCGTTGACACTTGGAGTTCGATTGTCTTTAATCGACTTGAACAATAGTTTGATTGGTGGACTATTCAACGTTTCGTAAAAGCCGAATTGAATGCTCCTTAACGAGTGGAGTCTAATAAGTAATCCAGACGGCTGTTGGACAAGTTAAATGACTTGGTGAAAATGCTGAGCTGTTTTTTCTCCAAGCAACCCACCAAGTGGAGATTAACTCATAACCAAATTAACTCCTCCAAGTTTCGATGACTTTCCTGTTTTTCCTTGTTATTTCTTTATTGGTCTCCAATAAACTGATGATTTACCTTCAAATGCATGCTCCAACATTTCCTCGCCGATATCTTTGTAGACCATGATTTGTGATGAATAATTTACGTCGGTGTGCTGTGGATGGAAAAATACGACAAATCAATGCCGGGGTTAATGAATTTGTAAGTCGCACAAAACGGTTCTTTAAACTTTTAAACGTTTTAGTTTATGAACAAAGTTAAATGCAAAAAATACTCACGTCCATGGAGTGATACGAGTAATCGTAATTGAAGCTTTTGACAGCATCTTTTGTTCCTTGTGGTGCTCTGGGGTTGGTTATTGCTGAAAACAATAAGTTAAAATTAGTCGAAACAAGCTTTTTCACAAAGTACACAATTAGTCCAAAGAGGAGGAAATGTTTTCAACTTTTTGCTCGATGCAGTGGGTGATATTGATTAACGCTACTCAGGATAGTTATGACCTGTCTTAAAGGCGAAGCTCTCAGACGGAGAATCGCTAGTCAATCACGCAAAGCTCGTACGAGCGGCGTCGAACTTGCAAGGTGAAACGAAGCCATTATTTTTCACTTGTCTTCTCGTGGGTGTGAAAACTTTTACAGTTTCGACTTTAAGGGTCAATTCGACTGACAGGACTAAAATGTGCATTACACTTGACGTTGTTCAAAACCTTTGTATTCTTATCGGGTCAGATCAAAAAAAAATTTTTGTTTCATGAGAAGAAATTGAAAAATACAATTTTGTTCTTGGATGAAATAAAATCGGACGAAAATCGGAGTGACGTCATTCGCAATGAGATTCCCTGATGACTTGGGGATCATTTTTCATGAATTGCGTTTCAACTCGGAGCAACCTCGTGGGCGTTGTGTGTGCGCGGTTGTTGACAAACGCCAACGTCATCATTTCCGACCGAATCAGTCCGAAGTAATGGTGCACGTAAAATAAAACGCAATCATGTACACTTTACAGGTCAACATTTGTTTTTCAACCGATCCGCAATTATTTGGAACTTTCAAATGTCAGTCTCAAGTCACGTCTTGGAACATTAACAATCTAATTTTGCAAAAATTACAAAACGGAAACAAACAAACCACAACATCAGAATTAAAATAGAAAACGTTATTCATCAATTCAATGACTATAAAAAAACTGATGATAATTAATCGAAAGATGTCATAACGACGTGCAACGATATAACTCGTTATATGAGTGATCGAGAACCTTGAAATAGCTCTTCACCTGAAATAGTTCTTCACCCTCTTGTGTTACAGAACATCGACCACCACTAATCAGCTTAAAGTCTTACATAATTTCGCGATCAAAACAAAATTCAATTGTCCGGCGTAGTAATTGCTTTGATGAGTTGAAAAAAAGCTCCCTGTGCAGATTGAGTCGGATGAAATTCTAAACCCAGTTCGACAAACAGGGGAATTTATCTTCACACCCAGTCGATATTCGCTTTTAAAATCAGAACCAACGAAATGGGAGCAAAAAAAATATATTTTCAGTTCGACGCTAATTAAGTCCTGGGGCTAGCAGACTGGAAAAGTGAAAAATAATGTACCGAACAGTGGAGTTGCGAAAGTATCCTCAAGGGCTGTAAAAACCGAACGAGTGTGGAAGGCTGGGAGAATTTGCAAATGAAAATTTGTATGTCGGATTGGAAAATCAGCGCAAAAGAGTTTAGTATGTGGATTAAAATGAATTATTTAGGAGCTAATTAAATCTTCAGCCGACGATGAGTAATGTGGACCGTTGGAAATCAAATCTACCGTTAATTCGACGGCGAATTATTCAATATGCTCGGAGCGACAAAAACTATTCGATTGCTCTCTCAATCGGAGCAAACATCGCGCTTGATTGGAGCGGAAGGGCGACAGAATTGCGTGACAATATTAAACGGAAATATCGTCCGTAATTTCCGATAATCGAGCGAACCCCTGTTCAGACTGTTGACGATGATTGTTCGATTCGGATGGTTAACAATTTTATTAGACGAAAAATTGGACTCATTTAAAATTGGTCATGATTTTGCAACATTTTGTAAAACCCACGTTTTATCTCTGACCTCAAGCTGAGTGTCATCAGCTTTTTCGAAGCGCGTATTTTGGCACGCAATCGCTAAAACTCCAATATATCTGTCACAAGAGGAGTCTGTTTTGCGAATCGAAAAAGAATCTCTTTCATTTTGTGCAATACACATTCTTGCTGCCTGATATCGATTCGACCGTTTCCTAGTCGACGCTTTCTTATCCTCTGACAGCTTTTTTCTTTAATCCTTTATATTGTTCGGAAACACTTTCTTATCAAAGTTTACTTTTTTGAAAATTTACAACTTTAAACAATACACAGTCCTGAAAATTCACCAGAATTAATATTCAACTTTTCGTTATTTGATGAACTACAAAATAAATTAGTCAAATTGAATATTAAAACAATGATTCAATAATCACTTCAATTCAACGGAACCATTATATTTGCTTTCAACTGATTTAGATTTGTGTAGATAAATTGTCTTTTGTATTGGAAAATTGTTGACTTTGTAAATGTTTGATTATGAAGAGTCTGCACGGTCCCGGGAAATGAAATGTATAAATATTTAATATTGAATATTGGATGGAGTTGACTCACAGGTAGTATTCCCGTTCATCTCAATAATACATTGTGCTTCGCGGGTGATCTCCCGGTTGTTGAAGGGACGAACCCGAACCGCCACCTTCACCGACGACATCTTGGATGCTCTTCTAATAAACTTCTATGCTTAATTTAGTATCCTGAAATCAGAAAAGAATAATTTCTCATTAAACAAACGCAATACAGCATTTTTGAAATTCCACAACTATGAAAATTAAGGTCCGGAAATTTGATAGTCTAAAAGTAATAAATTCTGATAATTTCAAAATAAGAATCGACAATGCTAAAGCCCTATTTTCTTTTCAACAAAAGAAAATCCTTGTACATTATTTGATCCGAAAATTTCATATAGCACACTTTTCATCAACAGTGTCTGTTATCTCTGGCAATGTTTCACGTTACAATAATGCTCTCATTTCAGATAAATTGAATCCCTTTACAGTGATAGAAAATGAAAGCCAGGACAACTCATCGGTGGCCTGATAATGCTGCTTATAGGCGCTATAACTTGCTAGCCGAAACGACTTCCATCGAGTGCATTTGTCCGAATTCAATTACTGCTTCTCCACTATTTCGTTTCGCTCGGAGTCACAAAGCTAATTGTGGTTTGATTGTCAAGGCATTAAATACAAAACTCAATTGTTATACTTTCCAAACGAGTTTCGTGTATCGACATTTCAGCCGTTAGTTTTACTAATTTTCATCCTATTCGAGCAAACGCCTCGTTTTTCAACGTTCCACTGCATCCATCATTTTTTATTTGTTGCATGATCGAATCCAGGAAACTATTCACGAGGATAAACAGCACTAATTTACTTGAAACTGTTCGTGACGAATACGTCCTAGAAAATTGCACCGTCGCAGTAACGTCGTCCAACATTTATTCCGCATTCCGCAAATACACGGTACAGCACAGGTACACGCTTTACAGAACTTTCTCGTTGAGAAATGGAGGTGAAAAAAAGGTCATCATGTTTTTATTTGTTCCGCCTAAAAAATGTTATCGCAAACTATGTTCAGAATAGAAACACAATCAAGTGGGTGAAATGAAAAAAAAGGTGTCTCATGTTTTCCGGTTGTTGAAATGAAACAGCTTAGAATTAACTTTCAAGTGCAATTAGATGCATATGCATTTCGCATTTCAATTGCACAGCCCCGGACAAACGTTTCTGAGTGCACAATCCGGAACAACTGAAACTGTTATGGAAATAGATTTCATGATACATTGTCCGGCGTCATGAGCGGAGTCGCCCACTGCTGGTCTTTTGTCTGCCACTGCACAAAGAAGATTAATTCGAGAAGTCGCTAAAATATTAACACGAGCCGGACGTGGCCGAGCTTGGCGCTACTTACAACGCGGCTAACTTGATGACCACTCAAGCGTCTGGAATTATAATTTTGATGCTTTAATTGGAATCTGAAGAGCGTGCGTACATTATACATTTGATTTATTAGTCACGTTTATCTCTCGAGAGTTGGCGCAATCGGGCTCTAGTTAGACGACACGGACCTATTATTCAAACTTGAATGTTGACAGAACTCGTGAAAGCACCACGCTTTGATTGTGTTGCCATTTTAACTCGTCTAACTAACTAGCAGTCAGATGACAATTTTCAACCATCATCCACTCGTTTTCTAACGTGTCTTATTTTTTTCCTCTCTTTATAATGAGACAAATTTACCGTTGCAATTTAAATTTCCGAAAACAATTTTAGTTGAAGTTAAAAAATTAAAATAATGAGCTATAGTTTGCACGGGTTTTCGGGCATTTATTTTAGAGTTTTATAATGAACAAAAAGTGTTTTGTTCTTGTTTCGTGAAATACACCTATGAACTCACTAATTGCACCTTTTATGAACGATGAGACACAAAAAGGGCGCTCAATTGTAAACCAAATTCCCTTCAGAAAAGCAATGCAAATGAATCTGCATTTTCAACCGCAGAAAAGAGTGAACGAATCGTATAAATTCGCGACTAATATTTTCGCAGAGAATGGGGTTTATGAAAAAAAAAGGAAAAAAGAAATTCGAGGATGGAAAAGTTGTGACAATTATTCCATGTTTTTTTTCTGTCACGTAGAGCAAATGCCGAGGCATCCACGCTCGTAATGGAACGCGCCTTCCATCGAAACAAAAGAATACCAAATCATTGAAAGTCCCGCTCGTTATCACGACTGAATATAATTGTTTCGGCGAGCGGAAACTGAGCGAAAAATAGTCGAGTTCTTCGGCGCGACGACAAGCTCCGGGCGCGTTCATTTGCAAAATTATTAAGAAAAGTTTGTCCGCAACGTTTGACAAACATTTTTAACGCAACGGTCAACAATCAGATAATTCTTTTCAGATTTTTACCACAATTTCCATTTACCTTTTATTACGACGCAGAAGTTTAGCCAATATTGTAAGTTCAGGTTTGAATGCAAAAAGGGGATAAAAAAACCGGCAGGGAATGTTCCCCCTTCAACAAAAGACATCTTATATCTGCAAAAAAAGAAATACACAACAAATGCACCTCAACCAGACAAGCTTTTCTTCTCAAAATCGTATTTTACATTGTCAAACTTGACTCGCATTTTTTATCAGTTATAAACTTCGAGAGCTTTTCAAGCGATAAATTCTAAGCTATTTCTTTCTTATTTTGAATAAAGAAAAACGTAGATCTAAACAAACAAAAATAAAGTAAAGCAAATAAAAACCAAAAACCATCTTAATCTAAAAACCATCAACAGACATTTCATTCGAAATGTTTCTAGTAATCTCAGAGTCCCATCACGTGAGAAGATTCGTTTCATTGGTCGAGTATGCATGCTTTGACGTAAAGTTATGTAAGCGTGAAAATTTTGCGACCAGGAAGTCAGATAGAGTATATGTGAACTTTGAGTATAGTGTAAGGGCGATAACTGGGTGCCAGTTGAATGGAAAAAGGGTGTCAGCTCTGACTGTCTCTGTCTCAACCAGTATTGACAAACTGAAATGCGACACGGAAAAAAAAATTGGGGGCGGAATAAAAACTAGAATGAAAATTAAAAATTTCCATTCATTGATTTTGCTACGTGGGAGGAAATTTTAAAAGTAATGCGCCCAAAATTACATCGGTTTTTCAATCCTATTGATTCGATTTCTATAATTGGCTGTTTTTTTTTTAATTTTTGTTTTCGTTTGTCTTTTTGATATTGCCATGCAAACACGAGTTTCGCCAGAGATGAAGGCACTTATGCAACATCGTAGACAGATATAATAAAAACGAAATTTCTTCTCGTAAAATATAATCTCCGCGTACATTAAACGGTACGATAATGGGTTGAGGAAGTTGAAGCAATTTCTAGGAAAACATTTGAAATTTTATCGTCATATCGATAAGGAATATCAAATTGAATGGCGCAAAATTGCAAAATTAATGATCGTCGAGGCGAAAACGAAATCCTTTGTTTTACTTTTTGAACGTAAAAGATTAAAAGATGTGAAAGATTATTTTAACAAAAAAAAAATTGAAGGCAACAGACATGCGTGCAATTTTTCATAAACACCGGCTCTTAAAATAGTCACGCCAAATTGACGTAACTGATATCGAATCGAACAAACGAAAGACAAAAAGAAATAATAATAGTTCGATGATGTCACTATTGCAAAAATATCAAATGGAATTATCTAATTAAACTTTAATGACCGTAGATTCTGACTGAAAATAAAACTAATCCAGTCGGATGAAAGCATTGCATTATTCACTCGGCTGGGTGTTTATTGAAAAAAAAACGTATATAGCCTGGCGTTCGAACCAATTTTTGTCCTCTATTCAATCGTCTCATTTTGGTATAATAACCGACCGCAGTTATTTATCTCTCGGATGATCTAAATTTCAATCGCACGTCGCGCGCACAAAAACGCGCGTCCATAACGTTTTTCTTTATTCCAAGGCGTTTTATTCCCCGCACGCTTTAAATATTACATTCATGCTATACGTGAGACTTTTGCTTCTCTCCTCTCTCTTGCGTACAACCAACGTACATTTTACCCCGCACGTTCTACATTTGTTAACGATGCAATATAATTTTACCGATAACGGGTGCGCTCGCCGAAGAAAAGTGGTGTAATGATATACCCAAATGGCTCGCTAGATTAGGTTTAAACTTGTGCTTATCTTAGTTGCAGCAACGACTCTGCAGGGAGAACTCGAAAATTTTGTTCGCACGATAAGAACAAATGTTTGCAACTGCGATTTAAACGAAATTTCAAAATCAAGTTGATTAATCACCTGGTAAGTATAAGTAGCGAGTAAATGAAAGTTTAGATCCGTTAGTGAACGAAAGTGACATTCCTACTGTTTGGAAACACAAGAATCAATAAGTTACTCCATCTGCATTTCTCATTCTGTTTCTTCCGTTTTCGTGTATTAACATAAAGAGCACGTGTCAACCGTCCATCAAAATTTCCATATGAGGACAGCCTGAACCAGATGGGGGAGAACATTTCATCAAGAATAATACGTTTAATCAAATTTGAATAATTCAAATGAACATAAAACTAGGCATTTTCTGGATTATTGAACAAACTAATAATAAAATAACGAGTAATGAATTTGTATGTAATTTTCATTTTTGTTTTGTAATCCAAAAAGATGATGAAATGCCAAAATGAAATCTTTGTTATTAACAAATAACGTTGATCAATAATCATGAAAAACTTGACCAGATTCAAAACCACTTTGCCAGTAACTTTCCGTGGCCAGCCCATGTGACCACGTCAACTAATCATCCCTGTCACCGCAAGACCTCAAAGATTCGCCACAAAAACCATCTCATTAATTTATAAACTTGTTCATAAAAATGTCCCTCCGAAGTGTTTTCACTGTTAATAACAAGTCTGTTAACAATTTCACACCGAAACGCAATAACCCCAAAAGCGAAGACCTTACCAAGTGGTGTGCGTGGCGGGGAAATCCTGAAATGTCGAGGGTGTCACAACACTATGGTACACCGAGCAAACTAATACTGGCACGCACTGAAAAAAAAACGCGTGACAGGCGTGTCAAAGCGCCCAGTGCGTCGTTGGCGGAAACACGAGCGCGGACATCATTACACGTCCACCCTGAGACCGTCACACGACGTTAGCTCGGGGTGAATTGCGAGAAGCGCGTCGATCAGTGCGCCCCTTGCGGAGCGCTCGCGCAACGCCGAGTTCAAGACAGCCCGCAAAAAGCTCTCACCAATTGATCTAGATACTTTTCCTTGAATCATCCCCGGAAGTGAATTGCTGGCACGAAAGAAAGTAACATAAACGAGCGATTTCACCTCGCCTACGATCAAATGCAATTCAAATAGAATAACGAAAAAAATAAACAGAACAACTTGTCCCTTGCCAACGACTTTTGAGAATTTTTTTACTGCCCTGTTGGGAGTACGAAAACGGTCGAGGTTGTTTGGAAAATGAAAATTTCTGTCCGGTTTTGGACGTGGAAATGTTGATTGGAGTTGAATCGAAGGGGTTGAGTTGCGCCAAGTAGTGCATCTCAAAATTTGGGCCGACATCGAGAGTATTAGTCATCATTTATCTTTACGTAATTCTTGGCCGTTCATCTAGATAACGTGGAATATCTGGGGTGCATGAGTGAGGGTAGAAAATGGCGAGGCACCGCTGGAGCTTGCGTCGAGAGGTCACGTGACGGAGCAGACGCGTAACCTCGACGGCACATTTCACCAATAGCCGGGCGGCTCGCGCGGAAAATCAATAGCGAAAGAGCCGCGTGACGTCACCGTGCCAAACGATCGACCAATGCGACGGGGGCGGCGCCGGCCAATTTCTTCTGCCAATCAATAAAGAAGCGACGAAGACGTCGACGTCTTTTCGTCTCTCCAGACACCTTGTCTCTTTTTTTCACGTTTGCTGTTTCTGCGAACCCCGACCACACGTCACTGCTCCAACACACCTTTTTTTCGAAACTACCTTTATGATCTCTCGCTAAGCAGGCAACGGGGGTGGGGATTTTCGGAAATCTGAAAAAGACAGTTCGAAAGCACGATAGCGTGAGAGTAACGAGAGTTAGATCAATACGAGAGTATTGCGCGACGGAGAAAGGATTTGTGTTCATTTTGAATGAACATTTTATTGTTCCCAATTTGCTTGTCTGGTTTTTGGTTTTTCCTTTTGGTTTTTCTTTTGTTATGAATAAAAAAGTAGTTAATTTGATTGAAAGGTCGTACGGTAGTGTTCGAAGTATAATCATCCAGTCAGGTTTTTAATGATAAAAAACGAAAAATTAGCTTTCCAATTCGCTTGAAACGAACAAAAAACAAAAGTTGGAGACTCGGCATGATGGAAAGTAATGCATGGCATTTAGCCACCCCGATATTCTTTTCCGTCGCGGTACAGTAATTGTATTTTTATCGACAATGCAAGGCTCTTTTTTTTTATTTTCCGCACAGTGCCGCAATTTTCATGTAACGAACACGATCCTACGTAATCCGATGGATGCGGATAAGTTTATTTTTACTATGGAACTAATTTTCTGTGCAATTAAAATTGATCCCAGTAACAATCTTGCAAACTTTTCCTATCTGGTCGCTGGCACAAAGTCGTTTTCCAGTTATCAGATCAAGAGGATGATTAAAACTGTTCTGATCGTCGTTTCAGGAAAAAGTATCTGATGAGAGAGAGATATATAGAGGGAAAAAAACAAACAATGAGGGGTTCTTTTCATTTTGCAACCTGGGTTTTTGTTTTCTTTCATGCTTTTCAGGCTTTGTTCCTGTTCGGTGCATTTGGGCTTTATCGTTGGTTTATATACTATACCAAATCCTCATTGATTGAAAACAACAGATAGTGTGCAACATGTCTCATGTCTTGTATCGATTGTTTATATCAAACGGCGCGAGATACAATGAAAATTAATGATGCATAGATAAAATTTTTATCTCTTTCATTCATTCTTGATACTTTTGAGTGGGCGGTGAGATGTTTGAAAAGAAATTATCTCACGCCTGTGCCAATCAAGGGTAACACATCAACCGAGTACTGTTGACTCAAGTGTAATGACATTTAGTTCAACAACCTACCCTTAGACATTTCACCCTCGTTAGTTAAACATTTTTCATTCCAGCACAACACGCAACTCTGTCAGGACAGCACACGTTTTTAGCATATTGAAAAAAGTGAACATACCTCGGTATCAAATTGCGAAAGCAAACTTAATTAAATGAAAAACTTTTTTCGTCAAAAAACTTGGTTTCGTAAATAAACTCTGATTAAAGTCGATTTTATTAATTAAACAGCGAGCTCTGGATTGAACTTAAAATTGTTCGCTTATCGAGCAAATGGAGCTTGTAATTTGAATGACAGCCGAGAAATGCGCCTCTACTTTGATACTAAAAATATTTCAGTTCAATTTTGCTGAGCAGCACAGCGCAAAGTTGGTACAATTATTATAAGCAACGCAATAATCAAACTTCAGTGATCAAAAGTTCGAGCCAACTTCCATCAAACTCTGATTAAATATTTGAGTAAACAGTCTGTTCGGTGTCTCACAGCGATGTTCGTACCAAAAGATTACAAAATGTACACTGACGGGATACAAATCCCGCCTTTTCTGAATAATTACAAGGAAACTTTGATTTTCTCTGACGATCATCAAAAGAAATGTTGTACAATCAAAAAGTTTAGACTAAACGTGCTTCACTTATATTCAACAAACGTTTACAAATTGAGATGAAAGTACTTTTTGTTTACAGATTTGTTAGCAATAGACAAGTTCGTTTGAGTTCAATTTTTCTTGAACGTTTTTTTGATTGCCTGAAAGCGTGTCGTTGAATTTAATTGCGCGTTGTTCGGCGGAGTAGTGTTTCGCTATTCACGACAAAATCTTGTCAATCGAGCGTTAAATAACGCCATGGAGCAAGATTAAGTAACTGCAAATGAGATGATCATTCAGATACACACTACGCAGTCAACCTTGGGCAATCATTAAATTAGTGCCAAATCGGTTCGCTCGATTAGCAATTTCTTATGCTGTTTTTGTTCGCGTAAGAGAGGAGAATTAACAATTTTACGAATCAGAAACTAAAATATAAATGAAAAATTGAAAAACTAAAAGAAGACAAAACTTGCAACAAATGTAACAATTTTTAAACATTATAAACTTTTTTTCATGACAAATATTTATAAACATAATATTCATAAACAAATAAAGTTTCATGAAAAAACGTTAATAAACGAATGTATTTTTCGTCAGACCGTCAGAGATCGTTGGACCAACAGCCACATACGAGTACCACGTGATGTAAGTTTTTCATTTTTTTTCAAAGAAATAATTATACTTTATGCATGTTTTCATTTTACTTTCATTTACTTTTTTCCATTGGGGTGCAAAATCCTTTGGCTCTTTTGTTATATTTAAGTTGTGGGGGCGTGGAGGGGGGCAATGGGTTCTCCCCATCCTTTAACGCTGTTTTACATCTTGCCATGTACTTAAATTTAGTGTGGATTGAAGTTACTTTTGCCCAAGTTATTATTGTCTATAGTTATTTTATCTCAAGTTATTACGTCCCAAGTTATTTTGTCCACAAGTTATTATGCGCAAAGTTATTTCGTCCACAAGTTGATTTGGCTAAGTTATTATGTCCCAAGTTAGCATGCCAAAAGTTAGCCTGTGGTACGATCCAGTGCAACAATCATCACCCTCGTGTCAATGCATTGCTTATGCTTCTATGATTCAGGTTTCCATTCAAGTATATCGAAAGATTTTTTACTTGTCGTTCTTTTTTGAATTTATATGACTTAATTTTGCTACGGCGCTTGGTTTTTGTAGTCCGGGGTGCATGCCCCGGAAAAGAGTTTGCATGCCTTACATATCCCCGCCACGGATGCACTAACGATGGTAGGTCACTGAGTTTGCGACATGCAAAGCAGTCAGTCTACCTAGTTAGCTGTCCGTCAGACGGGGCCTCTGTTTCTTTTTCGGCTTGACCTTCAAAGCTGTTTTCGAGTGTGTGACACATTTTTTTTGGAGTGCGAGTTCGACCGACACCTCCTCGTGGTGCACTCTGGGCTTAACGTCGGCGGCCACACACTCGACCACAGCTTTGTTCGCGACCTTCATAATTTACTTCAAAATTTTCATTGCGAATCGTCCAGACGGTTCGCATCTACGATCCATGGGTTCGCTTTTCTTCTCGCTCTGATTAACTTAGCCAATAATTTTGCTTTGTACTTTTATTTTTCAACTGTAACAGAAAATAGCAAAAAAAGACTCTGACAAATGTTTTAAATTCAAATTTAAAATATTTTATATTGGTTTTATTTATGAATCTCACATCCGATGCAGAAATTTATTGCGCATACTTTTACTGATGGATTTTTTTTCAGATAAAAACTTGGATAAAGAAAATTGTGAAAAAAAGTTTGATCAATAATTCATAATATGCCAATTACTGTCATATTGTTGTGCTTCAAAAAAGGGTTCAACTCAACAGCTAAACTCTTGAATAACGAAGTTCCAAAAATAGGTAAATGATCAATAAAAGATGCATCAATTTGATCGTTAATCTGATTGGTTGTTCATTATCCAAACATCCTCAGAGAAACGTATATTTAATTTAATTAACGTTCACTGTACCTTGAATCAAATTTTTTAGTACAACATTCATCCATAATAATTACGCAAACTTTTATTCCTTGTTTCCTTTTAATAAATTAACGAATCAACTTTTACAAATATACATTCTCTGTAAAAGCATATTAATGATATTTAAAAAATTACAACAAAAAACCTCACTATTGGTTCGCTTTTGAAAATAGAACTATATGATAATAAAAAAGGACACAGCAAAAAATACCATCTGAAAAATGTTACCTTTCTATATCTTGACTGTACATTAAAGTTCAAATTCCATTCGCACAATTGAACAACAAATAAAAATAACTCAAATAACACAATACCCAATAGTCAATAATCGATGCCTGTAATTATCTATTTGAAATTGCGACGAAAGGAGCAGTTCATGGGAAACCAATAACCAATAATTCAATTAATTTTTTTTAATATGCATAATAGTAACTTACTTGTAGACTTAGTTTAGGACATAGATTGAAAATTTGAAACGACAGTACGAAACTGAAAACACATATACACCTACAACATTCCTACCTAAGGAATTTAAAATTCAAAGTAAGAGGAGTTTGATTAAAACTTGACCTTATTTTGTAAAAGTTAGAGACACTTATTCTGATCAACTCACGAGAGATTAGAATAGAACGAAGATGGAACATTCGAGAAATATCGCAGAGACTTGCTAAATTTTCATCAACGTTCATTTTCTGAGATGCAAATTACTACGAAACTTTGATATAAGAATTTACGCAAGGAAATCTGAAATTTTATTTCTTTTAATGGAAATTAAAAATGTTTCATAGATGTTGTTACGTCCTTCGTAGAATGAAATTGGAAATCGCAAAAGTGTATATTTTTCCTATAAAACAAAGGGTTTGACTTTCATCTAAAAGTGCGGCCGAGAACGTCATATCGACTGAAGTATGACCGCAACTATGGTTATACTACTGCAGCGAATAAGGCACTCTCGACTCGTAAAATACAGGAGCAAGGGCTACGCTCTCACAGGCTTAAACTAAATATTACACAGCGTGCAGCAAAAAATATAGCGACACCGAATGTAATGTCGCTGTCATAAACATTTTTTATCATCCGCCCATCAAATGCAATAAGACCAAGATTTCTTAATACTCAAACTTATTAATGCAACAGGATGAAATCTTTCATCCAAGTTTGCTTATCATTAACAATAAACCATTTTCATTGAAAAATCTAGTTGAACAATGTTTTTCAATTGTCATGTTTTTATTATGATTTAAATTTGCTGAAATGATAAAAAAAGAAAAAAAGTGAAAAAAAAGTGTAAATTGTGAGCATATAACAGTGACACAATTTAGTTAGGGACGTCAAGTGTGTTTATGATTTACGTTCCGCAACTAGTACGGTAAGCTAAGATTATACGAATCGGTGAAATTCCCGTCGGCCTCGCGGCGAGTCTGTAACACACGTATGCAGAGTGGCTGCGCCCCGGGTCGCCGGCGCCAGTCTTTGCCTCGGGCACGCAACGTCACTCGGCGCTGCAAAATGCATGCTAACACGCAACGAGAGCTCACCTCGCTGCACAAAACTGAAGTGCAAACTGCATTTCTGTTCGCGCTTACTTGTGCTCTTTGTAATTCACCTGTACACGTTTTCGTCAACTTTTATCATACCCCAGAGTTTTTGCGCTTTTAAAACCAACTGATCATGAAAAAGTACCTCGCCACGGAAAGTAAACATTCGGGCTTTCTCCCCTTTCAATTAAATTATTCCATTTCCTTCACAATGTTTTATTACTTTATTTTACAAACAGTTATCAACTCAAGCTTTACCTTGCAAAAAAATTTTTTTATTTTACTTTTTTCACAAATGAAAAGTTTCGTTTCATTTTTCCGTGAAATTAGTCTAAAATTCATTCTTGAAATGAGATGGTATTCAACCGAGAAATTATGAACTAACTTATAAATTGAAAATCGTTAAATTAAATATTTAATTGGTATTTCATTAATTATGTGAGATGAAAATTAGCGAATCCTCAATACATGAATGCATTTTTAAGCGGTGTTCAGTGATTTTGAATAATTTAGAGTTATAATGAGGGACCCTGAATATTAATTAAGCATAGACGAAAGTAGCTGACGTAGGGGTGTAACAGCCTCATTGATGTAAAGGTCGGCATGCAATAGAGGCGGTTACTATATATTTACATCCACCTCATCATTTTCCATCGTTACGTCATTACATAAAAAAACAATCCACTTTGCAAAAAAAATTCAGTTTATATGATTTGAATTAATTTCAAATTTCCTTAATTAAAACGTCACGATGAAACAGGTGTGTGTATTTGAGAGTAGTTTAACCACACTTAAGCAAAAAAAACCGAATAAGAAGTGTCGTATCATGGCGGATTTTCCATCGAAATGTGATTTTGAGTCGAGGTCAAAGGAAATGGCGTCGTACACATCCACAACACATAAATTTCTCCTAACGAGCTCTTTTGACTAATTTATATGGTATTGCATCGTACCGTAATTACAACCTGAACAAAGTATATACAGAGTCTTTCGTCGGGTTTGAAATAACTATTTGATTATACAATAATTCTATAACGTGACATTGAAACTCTCGTAACTCCCTCCTATTCAATTACCTCTCTCACATTTACCAATGTCGTTTCAATGAAAGTGGAAAAAAAAGCGGATTTGAAAAGCCGTCCATGAAATTGCGAATTGATTGTACATCGCTTGTGCTGGACGTATTTAGATTTTTGATTATTTGCGTCACCAAAAATTGCACGCCTCGACTTTCATGGACAAGGCAAATAAAAGCAATTTGTAAATTGAAAAATGAATTGGAACGTAGCGCGGTCTAATTGCGAGTTACCGAAGGGACAACAATAGGAAAGTATAAATCGCAGCGAATGAAGAGATATGGCGAGCAGAGGAAACAGAGCTTTAATTTACAACGAGATTTCATTCGGGCGTTAAACCGAGCGTTTTTCTGTTGTCACGTAGTTCGATAAGTTGGGCGTAATGCTGAAATCCAATATCAAGAGATCGACACCCGCCACCTCGATGACGAGTGGTAATGCATTCGAAATTTTACATGTCCGTGTACGATTGCGCCAACATCTCGCCGTGTCATTGTCGCCGGCACGCGCTGTCAGATAATCAAATCTCACGAGCAAATATCACGCGAAATTCGCTGCCTCAGTTTCAGACAACTTTGTAATACTCCACGAACAACTTTTCCCTTCGACGAATTTCTGCCAACTTGTTTTTTTTTTGTTGTTTTTTTTTTACATCCGTACAAATACGTTTCTCAACTTTGTTACAAACTTTTATACAACGGTCTGAAATTTTATTTTGTTGCGTCGAATTTCGTTTTATAGAACTTCCATTTTTTACGATTTTTCAAAAAGTTTCTCATGCCGTTTTTAGACACGAGTTTATGCAGGACTTTATTGGGAGAAGAATGTAGAAATATACGTTCGAGTCGGAGAAGAATAACAAGACTGCAAAAGGGGAGGCGTTGGAGAAAAGAAAATTCTCAATGCCGACCTCAACATTTTCGCGAATCAATCACTCGGAGAGATTTCTCGGATGAATTTGCATCCAAGAAGCAGATTCGCACGTGAAAATGTTCGAGTAAACAAACAGTTCAGGGATGATGTCGAATGAAAATTTAAAAATATGCACATTAATTTCATCACTGTCAAGAATCAGAGTAACGAAAATAATCGAATCTCGGTTTTATGATTTTGAGCGATGCACGTTTTTGTATTTTCATGCTACGAATGTTCTGAATGACAATGTTCAAAGTTGAATAATTTCTATTTTCAGGCTTGTTTGCATTTGTGTGTACAACGGCAGCATCTGATGTACTCTCGAGTGATGGATAATTTGTTCATGTGAATGAATCTAATGGGTCTGGGTGTTATCTCATGTGTGACTGACACAACCATTTCATTAGACAATCCTAACATAATGAGGCGCACGTAGAATAAAATTCTTCTCGTTGGTGTGTATTTTTTTGATTAAAATTCCAAAGCTCAGTGAACATTCAACCAATTTATTCAATTCCAGGCACGTTTTTCATCCGAGTATCTTTTATAATAATAAAAGTATGACTCAATTTACACGAAATGCATTCTTGAATTTTTTTTTGCAGTTAAGCCAAAAAAATGAAGTCATAACTTTTCATACTTTCATACAAAACAAACGTTTTTACTGTAGCATAATTTGGGACGAAAAAATTTGTTATTCAAGCAAACGTTGTTTTGTACTTTTGCAAAAAAACTGCAATTATTGTTAGTTTCAGAAAACTGTGACAATATGAAGAGGGTTGAATGTACAAAGGAAGAAAAACGAAACAATTTGGGTTCTTTGTGAGACAGAAAAGTTGACTTGAGGATAATCATAGAAATTGGCGAACTTGGAGATATATGTATATGCAAGCCGAGAGTAGATTCCCCGAAGTTGTGTCCCCGCGCGATGATAATTTATAAGTTGCACACGAGACAGCAATTTCTACAGATGTTCTTCGCGGAGCTCTGTGTCTGGAATATATACGAGCTGTGTTGGCGTCTAACGTTCGCGCACACAAACGTAGACACAAGAGCCATTACTCGCACCACAAGACAGCGCTCCGAAACCGAGAAAAAAAAGTGGGCATCAGTTTCTTCGTCTTTCGTTCTCTCGTTGAAATGGATCGTTGTTTGCTATACACAAAGTTAGCGAAATTTATATCACCGTCTGTGCTTTTTAAAGCATACGTGATTAAAATACATTTCTTCCTATTTCTCTAAGTACCAACGAATTAGCACAAAGAAAACAAACTTTTTTTCATCTTTTTCAGTTTCATTTTACAAACATTAACAAATTTGTTTTGAAAATAATCAGGAGACACGGCAGTGTCTCTGGCAAAGTACGTTTTTTTATTATAAAAGAATAAAAAAATAATTTATTTGAGTACTTGACCACTCTTCTCAGTTTTTAATTTTGCTACTGCGCTTGGTTGTTTTAGTTCGGGGTGCATGCCCCCGGAAAAGTGTTTGCATGCCTTACATATCCCCGCCACGGATGCACTAACGATGGTAGGTCACTGAGTTTGCGACATGCAAAGCAGTCAGTCTACCTATTTAGCTGTCCGTCAGACGGGGCCTCTGTTTCTTTTTCGGCTTGACCTTCAAAGCTGTTTTCGAGTGTGTGACACATTTTTTTTGGAGTGCGAGTTCGTCCGACACCTCCTCGTGGTGCACTCTGGGCTTAAGCTAACGTCGGCGGCCACACACTCGACCACAGCTTTGTTCGCGACCTTCATAATTTACTTCAAAATTTTCATTGCGAATCGTCCAGACGGTTCGCATTTACGATCCATGGGTTCGCCTTTCTTCTCGCTCTGATTCACTTAGCCCATAATTTTGCTTTAAATTTTTATGTTGTATATAAAGTGCTATTTCAGGAGTTAATATGTTTAACTTTTTTATAGTTTACGGTATCAAAAAATGGACACTTAAATTGGTACGGACAGCTCAATTATGGAAAAAAGAGCAATAGAAAATTCGAAATCGAATAAAGGTAAAAGCGATAATTCAACGTGAGCGTCCAATTAACGACGCGCAAGAATGTACCAGCATGATATAAAGCCTTCTGTACACGACGTAAAACATTGCGCAGACTCTCCACCGAACTCTCGCAAATGTAAATGCAAAATCGAATCCACATGATGCTTGATTATCATAACAATAATCACCACAGAAAAGTCTCCTGGCTTTTGTAACAAAAACTGTCAATAACACCGTTACCAGTGCATTTTCCCATTGACCGATATCAAAATTAATTACACAATTTTCCGATTACCATCACATCCTTTCTGGGAAACAAAACATTAAATAAATGAAAGGATGCAAATTGGCTTGCGCATTTTATCGAGCTTCTAGTTTCGCGACAACAATTAATTTCAGTTGAATTAATCGTATCTCAAGCGGGTTCTATTCAGCTCGCGAAAATTGTTCTAATCTCAAGTTTTATTTGGCGCAAGTTTGTGAAGATGCCGCGAACACGAAATTCTCATGCTCATTCTGAAAGCAAGCCAGGCCCTGGCGCAAACTTTCGCACAAACAGTCGTCGAACGTGCAAACGCCGACACGTTTGTTTGCTTGTAATCTCGGCTCATCTTCATTCACTGTTTGCATAAGATTTTAGCGAAATAACGCCGCAGTCGTCGATATAGATGTTATAACGCAACTGATCCGTGTCTATTTCAATCTCTTTTCTGTATTTATTTATTTCAATTTTCATCCCGTTCCATTTATTTTTACTTTATTATCAAATTATTCCACTTTTTTCAACAACATTATTTTACTAATTTTTTTCATTTGTCCCACATTTTGTTTGTTTTTTTTTCATATCATCCATTGTGAATTGAAAATGTTAATATTTTTCATTTTAATTTTTTAATTTATTTTTGTATTTATAAATTTTCCTTGTAATGAGCTGGATACTGCACTTTCCAACCGGGCTTAAAGTTAAAGTAAGTGCTGATTTTGTTAGTGGATTTTATCGTAGAAAATCTTGGATAAATTAAACATAACGACTCGAACAATTTACAACCACTCAAAATACCCGGGTGTGCAAGTCGGTTCGAAACGGTTCTGCGTGTTGCGATAGGAATGAACGAAGCAAGTTAAAAAACGAGGCAAATAAATGTGGGTCACGAAAGAGGGTGTTACGTTAACATGGCGAACGTGGTACTTTGAACAGGCAGCGAGCGAAAACTGCAAGCTCAATCTCACGATCCCAACTATACGAGCTTAATGGTACCATTTAACAAGCCGTTGCAGTTGATAAAATATCTATAAATTCGCGGGTCAATGTTTATGTAGCAAACGTTTCAAACTTTTTATTTCTCTATCTCTTTCTCTCTCTCTTTGCCTCGTTAATTGGGGAAAATTAAATCATTCTCAAATAGATACAGAATGTTTGATCATTGCAAGCTTGTTTACTAAATTTAAACTTTGTTTATATTTTCAATTGAGTTACACTATTCACCAGATAAATAAACTGTTACGAAATTGAATTTTGAATTACATGATTTCATCTGCATTGAAAAATTGAACATTTCGATGTAATTTTAGATAATAGCGTTGTTTTTAAGTCGATGAGAAAATTGTTGTTTCAAAGATATTGCAAATCTCAGAAGCTGTTTGGTTATAGAGCTGTGAGTCTGAACGGTGTGGAATTGTAGCAGCCCCATGTATACATTTATTCGATGAGATTATGATCAAGCACTTAGTTTCACTTGGCCCAATATCAATACCCGATGAGCAAACAGCGTTTGTGTACCAAACACCTTGTTTCATTCACTGTACACTCTTTCGGTGGACAGCTCCTTTTTTCACTGCAAATCAATATCTGAACATAAAAATGAAAAAACAATCAAGCACGTCGAACTCACAATTATCAAATTTGCAAATACTGAATTGAGGGGAACATAAAGATGATGTTAATCAAACAGAATCCAGTTATTTTTACAGAACGAGTTGCTTCGTGTAAATTTTACTTGAACTTTATGGCAGGTCACTTGAGGTCAAAGGGGATGAAACTAAATTTGAACATTCCAATTTTGAACAAATTCATGTTATATTCAAACTGCATTTTTGCCGTGCGTTCTTATTAAACATTTAATTGGAACCTGCTGGATGCATAATTTTCTGATCAATTTTAATTGAGCGATTTTTGCCGGTTCATTTTCATGAAAATTCCTATAATCTCAGCTCTGAAGTGTTCAATTATTTGAAAATAAACGAAATAGCGTTAATTTTGTCATGAAAACCAAGAGCCGTGTACTATCTTTTATCTATCAAAAATATTGTCCCAATCGGAAAGCTCTCGATAAAATAGGTCGTTGAAATAACAATTCGGATCATACTTTAACAATCTCGAAAGAGCCGAGAAAATGAACAAAATGGCGCAATAAATAAAAATGCACCTGTAAATCAATGTCAAAGATAGTCCTTCGAACAGTCGATTAAAACGTCTGAGTGATCCACACAAATTTTACGATCGCGGTCATTAATTTTACAACCCAGTTTTCTCCCGTCGCATATACTCGCAGCATATTTCATGCTTAAAAGGCAATAACACTACACCTAAGCGAAACGTGTACTTTACCTCCATATACAAAATCACGTGAATCATTCTGTAATGCTAAATTACATTTACAATAATATTTTATACTTGCAAATTAGCGTGAATAATCTTCTTACCAAGTTACTAATTAACGAACAAATTTCATTAATTTTAATTAATTGCAATCTTTTTTTTTTCAAATTGTCCATAAAATGATTATGACCACTAATGACTTTTCGATCTCTCTTTTTTTATTCAAACATTAATTGAAATCGCATCTCCATTAGGTAGCGAAACGATTATCTGTTTAAGCTTTAATTGAATCTGGTGGGAGAATGAAGTTTCATGAAATTCATTTTCTACCTATCACATCTATTCGAGCTGCTGATATCTTTTTTTGTTCTTCATAATCGTATGATCATTTAACGAAATGAAACAGAGCGAAGGCGCGTGCAAAAAGATTGGACGTATGCGTGATATATCTGTTACTAGATTAACGTCAATTATCGACGATCCAAACGATCACACAGACATCCAAAGACGTCGAGTTATTAAACTCAACGATCAGAATAGAACTGACAGTATCTCCGTTCCAATTTCTTCCCTAATCAAATTCAATCTGCAATTGAAATTATTTATATCCAGACGAATCTTTCGCTTTTAATTTTTCTTATTTAATAAAATGTAATAAAACAATGTTTGAACCCTTCGAATATCGAGATTGCACAATGTTATTTTGCAGTGACTTTTATAGTGAAGAAAAAAATAGATTTACAGAAATAAATCCATAAATTTTTGACATCGTTTTAGTCTGCCTCTAAAGGGTTGAAAAATGTGAAACATGAAAAAATGTGAAACGAAAAAGTTTGATCAACTTTTTGGCCCTGAACGGCAGTAAACATCGCGTTTTCGCGCAAAACAGGCAAATAAATTTGTAAGTATAACTCGAGGAGAAATGTTTACTGGAGTCAATAAGATATTCCATTTTTGAACTGGTATTTATAAATACGGATGTTTTATTCAGTTGGCGCATATAAAAATAATTGAGCAACCAATGTACGAAAAAGAACGTGAATTTGTCAGCAAATCGATACGGTACAATGAAAAGTTACTGGGCTTTGCATACGTGTGTGATTTGAAGGAACCAAGTGGAAAACAAATAACAGAAACGTTTTAACAAAAAAAATTTTCTTGGCAATCAAACTTTCTTATGAAAAGTTAGTGATCCATGATGTAAAAATAACTACGCTCAAGAACTAAATGAGGTTTCGTGAAAATATTCAATGTAGATACAAAACACTGAGAGACATCTTCAAGGATCATCAAGGGAAAGCATTTTGTTCTCCAGAATATAGAAAACAGTGCAGCATTTCAGAACAAGAGCTTCAAGTCTCATTTCATCTGACTTCATGCTAGAACTTTGTAGTTGTACCAAAATTAATCGGCTTACTCTCGCAATATTTTTTCAACATTTTTTTCTCGCTTCTAATTTCAACTGATTACACTTAAACAAGCTAAAAAACGAATTTTTCGAGAGCTGTTATCTGATCACCGACAAATTTTAGAAAATTTACAAGCGAAAAAGAATAAGAAGGAATTTTTCATCAGTGAGAAAATCCAGCTTGTAATGTTCTTACTTATACTAACGTTCAGAAAAACAGCCTGACATTATCCTTGGCAACAGCTGCAAAAAAGTGAGTACAATAATTTGCATTCACACGTAAAAGTGTAACATGAAAGTTAGTCATAGATTATAATAATAATTGATGATACACAACCACTTGGACTAACGTTTTTGCAATTTTTCAGTTTACTTATCATTGCTGCATTTTGATGAGCAAAAAAGTTGTTTCCATAAAAACTTCATTTTTTTCTTTACTCTTCGTTCACTTTTTAAATGAACCCCATTCGTTGCATTTTTTTAACATTCGTTATCCTCAAACAAGATTTCAATTACGAAATTTAAATTTTGCACTTTTTATTTTTGCGTTTGTTGTTAATGACGTGACATTTTGTAATTGAAATCAAACAGACAAAAGTTATTGAAAAAATTGTTCTATTCAACAAATGCACCTTTTGATATCGAAACGCCTATCGATTGGCTTTCACTTCAGCTCTGAATCTGACATATTTTTGTTTACATGTCAAACGCTCGAGTGAAAAGGCGGAGTACAATAATCCCTTTTATTAGCGACTGAGAGAATGTCACGGCTAAGAAAAAGCACCAACGCATGAATCATCAATCAATATCAATTATTTTATTTTAAAAAAAGATTCGCAGGATGGCAAACTAAATAAATATTCTGTCAAATGTAAGCAAACAGTCATAGCAGAGATTGAGACATATGTCGCGCGATAATTTTGATGCAATTTTGGAACAAGGGTCAACACGATTGGGATTTGATCACGTGTCACCAAAATTATCGCACGAACATAACGCAGTGACCTTTGACTCACCAGTTGTTTGGAGACGGGAAATAAAACAGCTGAAGCCCCGAGCCATACTGATTCCCAGTTCGCCGTTCCTCCTGTTCGATTCTGAGCCTGTTTTTATCGACTGATTCGGTTCGCTATTTCTATTTTTCATTCACTAATTACGTTTGAAGTTAGGATAAATTTTCGTAGCGAAAATGTAATGGGTGAAATTTAAACTGAACAAATCATCCTCGAGACATTTAAACAAAAAAACCAAAATGTATTTATCGTATAATACAAAGGTTACAAACGTTGAGTTGCCTTGAAATATGTAAATACCAGATCAGTCTCATTACATGAAAAATGATACAATCGTTTTTGACGTCCTTTTTTACCCGACATCTTAAACATGTTACCTGAACAATTTTGACTAAATAGAGTAAACCATTGCTTTTGATTAGCTTCGGGAATGTACTACAGCGTTAACAATTGAAAAAAAAGTTCAAAGCTTCACTCAGATCGAAATAAAGATAATCAATGTCATTAAATTATCTTTAAATGAAATTCTAAGTGCGTTACAATTGTAATTCTAATCAAATCGCGTACTTAATTTATGTGACAAGGTAACAAAACATAGATTTTCTAACAACCGGCGGCTTTCTTGAAACGAGCATTGATGTCACACCAATTAGCAATGTCGAAGATAGCCTTCACATAATCGGGCCGGACATTTTTATACTGCAAATAGTACGCGTGCTCCCAAACGTCGATTCCAAATAGTGGAATCAACCCAGTTGTAGCCTCGAGAGGGTCTTGATTAGCGCAGACGGCGATTTGCAATTTTTTGTCCTTTTTATTGTATCCCAGCCATCCCCAGCCTGATCCTTGAATCGCGACCGTTGACTCGGAAAGACGCTTTTTCATCTCTTCAAAACTGCAGAAATCTTGTTCAATTTGCTTCATTAAGGATGCTGCAAATGAAAATATGTATAAATGTATAAATAATGTTAAAATATTGAATATAAGTGAGAATACAAACGGTCAGGTTGTCCGCCGTTGGGTGATAAATTGTTCCAAAAGATGGAATGATTGAGATGTCCACCCCCGTTGAATTTGATTGCAGGTGCAAGTGCAATTTGTGCACTCACGTCTCCTTTTGCAACGGCTTCTCGCATTTTTTCCTCGGCAATGTTCAGATTGTTTACGTACGTTGCATGGTGTTTGCAATGGTGCAGATTCATTATTTCAGCGCAGATAATTGGCTCCAGCGCTTTGTAATCGTAAGGCAATTCTGGCAAGGTGTGTTTCAAACGCATCACCGCTTCATTGTTGCTAAAACATGAAAAAGAATCAATGCTAAGAAACGATTTAGGAAAACAGTCGTTCGATCTGTCAAAATTGGAAGATTGCAAAAAGAAAATTCATTGAGAGTTATAAATAAAGAATGACGTTAAATTTGTTTTCACGGTCCATGAACATTGGCGGATTATTTTTGTTTTATTTTTGTTTTATTCTGAAGAGGTTAGAATTATATAATATTTTTCATTTTTCAAACAATTATGAGATTCTAGAAACAAACACTCACCGAGCAGTTGACAGCAAAACCCTTTTGATTGCAAACATTTTTCTCGTGATCGCTGATTTAGTTAACAAAAACTGATTGCAAAAAGTGGATCGATTTGTTATCAAAGAACACACCGGGATTTAAGAAATGACTGCACTGCGCTTGTGTGAAAAATGTTCAAACGAGGGGAACGCGGAACAAAAGCGCGCAAAATATTTGATTGAAATTTTGTTTATCCAAAGTTCAATAATAATTGAATCATACAATATTTTTAGAAGTAACAAATAGAATAAAAACAGTTTATTTAATTTGTTAAAATCAACTAATATTCAAAAATCTATTAATGTTATCATAAAAAACATTGAACGTTTGATAATAAAATAATATCAAACTAAAAGGATGATAGAGAAAAAAATGCAAAAGCTCCAAAAAATTATTCGATTCAATGGTTTTCGAAAAAATCATTTTGAATAATCCAAATCAATAAAATTCCATTTGAACAATTCATCCGATGGCAATTTAGATTGTAATTGCTGATAAAAGATAATTATGAACAGACTACAGAATTTCGAACAATCGTAATTTAGAAACCGCCGAAGTTATTTTTATCAGTTGTCTGAGTGATCCATTCTGTTATCAATTTTTCATTAAAAATATATTTAACTTGAAATTTACGTTTTTTAATTTACAAATCTTACCTGATGTCCACGTCAGTTCATCGACCACAATCAGTGACAATAAAAATAAAAAATATTTCTTTTTTAAACCTACAATTGAATTTCCATTGTTGATTTTCTTTTTCATCGTTTCAATTCTACGTTGACGTTGTTTTGATTTTGGGTCGATTACAGTGGCCAAATAATTGTTTTGATCGCCGGCTCATCATACATTCGAATAAACCGTTACACATCAATCGTGACAATTTTACTGAATTGACGGTGAAAGAAATTTGTTTATTATTATTGGTTCAGTCGAGTTACTAAGTGCGCGAAAGATGGACGATTTCGAGGCAAAGAAAAACAAATACATTTTGTCGATTTGGAAAAAGGTCAATTCAAAAAACCATGTAAGTAAATTTTCCCTAACTAATTCTATAACATTTCAAAATTCATGAAATTTTTAAGCTTGCTCCAGCAAATCAAGATAATTTGTACAGTTTCTTCTCTGGATAGAACAACAATTAAAAACAATTGCAATAACTTTTAGTTGCAGTCACCATTGAAACCTGATGTTGCTGTGATTGTCTGTCTCTTAAAAACGATGGGATTCCAGCTGGAATCGTTTGAAAGACAGGACGATCCGAATTCAGACGAGTCAGACGAAGTTGTACCTAACAACATTGAACTAACAATGAAATGTGGGTCTTCAAAAATGCAGGCCGTATTGAAAATGAGTGATGTAAAATGTCAATGTCCTGATCGGGATAAAGAAAATGAATCTTTCTGGAGCGTGACCGGAAGTGTCAGTACAACTGAAACAAAATGTATTAATTTCATCTTTTGCATTGTAATATATAAAAAAATTTTTTTATTGTTTAAGGGTAATGATAACAAGGTCGAAGAAACCGGAAGTACACTTTTGCCACGCTTGAGCAAGCACGAAAATGTTATCTTGCAACAAATCATCCAAAGTCTCTGCGAGATCATTCAGGATAAATCAAATGATGACCAAAATAATGCGAGTATTTGTGCAGCGAACGAGAGAGATTTTAGAACGTTTTGCAGGAGCTCAACCCAACCAGCCATTCAACTGACTGGCAGACCATCGTTACCAGCTAATTACAAACCGTTTCAGGTAATAATTTTATCTTAATTTTTCGATTTTAATGTTACAAAAAAGTGCACTCAAATTTGTGTTTTTAATTTATAGACGAGTTCAAATGAGTTCCGGCCAATTTCACGGAGCAGTTCAAATATGTCATCCAATTCGGAATCTTCGCAACGAAAAACTCCTGTATCTGAGGATACATTTATCATCAGTGAATCTCCTGAGGAACCGCGTAGTCTTCTTGACAATCTTAAATTTCCTGACTCTGGAGTGTCTGGGTTATTCAATTCAACAGAGCAAGTTTCGTCCCAACAATCTAACAATAATGTGTTGATTCATGTATTGAATCGTATCCGCGATTTGGAACAATTTGTGGAGAATCATATTAAAAATTCAACTTCTGCTAGTCAGTTGACACGAAATGGCAATTTTACGAAAGGTGCTCTTTTTTCTTCCTTCTAAAAAACATGTATAATACATTTCGTTGGATATTTAATTTTTTAAATAACTTTTATATCTTCTTCAGATGAAATTTTTCATAAAGCTTCTTTGGTTTTTGGCGATGATCTGACATCACAAAGCAGCATTTCTCGGGAATCATCTTCAGTTTCAGTACAAAGTTTGTCAAGGACTTCAACAACTCTTACCAAATCTGGCATCCGAAAAAGTATTGTTCCACCTTCGAAACCACTTAGAACTGAAAGAAGTTCAGTGTCTTCTAAAGTCACTGTTGAGCAACGAAGATCGTTGAATTTGACACCAAAAGTTAACGCTGGGCGAACAAACGGTACTTCTCCTGTTAGTCAACCTGCTGAGAAAAAGAAATATTTGACGGCTAGTGAGAGAACAATTAGCCAGCCGCAAAAAAGACGCGCTTCTGATATTGGAATTGGTATAAGCCAACGAACAAGCCTGACTGGTAGAACACCTTTGTCAAAAGCACCAACCTCTAGACTTTCGATGGGCGCTACGTCGAAAGTCAACTCTAAAAACTGATTTAATCTTTTACAGCCAAAAACGTCACTGAAGTCAGTTCATAACACTTTCTTAAATTTTTACCAGAAGTTTGAAACTTTTTTATCACGTTTTAGGGAACTATATTTTTGGATTTGAATGTTTTTGTTCCTGGCAAACTTAATAAATTTTACTTGTTTTTATTTTTTGATTTTTGTAACGATTTAGTGATTTTTTGTAAAATAAATGAAATTGCGTCTGATTAACTGCATTTTTTTTTCTTCAAACGATTTATATGGAAACATCCTGAATAAGTTTATTTTTTGAAGATAAACTTTTCGATATCTTTCATACAATCGCATTTCTTACATTCACGAATTACGACACTTAGCATATCCATTTAACAACTTGTTAATAACATCTAGGCATCCTAGCAATCTTGACAAACACAAAGATATAATTTAAATTCAAATCAATATAAAATTTGTGATAATAAACTTATGCGAAGATTAATCAGAGTCGCTGTCCTGTTTTATTTGTTGTTTTTGAAGTTCTGCCTGGAGTTCAAGAACGTGTTCGATGGGTACGGGTTTTCCATCAGGTCCAACTCGACATGGCTGCACTACTCCTTGCCTATAAGAAATTTTCCTTAGAAAACTTAAGTTTCAATCAATTTATTTAAAAATCTTTATCGATATACTAACCTTGTTAGTTGATCGATATGCTCGACCAGTTTTAAAGCCTCAAATTCTTTTTGTTCCTCAGTCATTCCAGCTAAAGGATCAGTCTTGGGACCTTCATAACAACCTGTCACCGGGTTTATTCTGAAACCAAGAAATTTCATATTAAAAATGTACCATTTTTTATCCAAGTTCATTTTAAACAGTTCACTTACGATTCCTTAAATTTTCTATATTCCTCGGTGTCACTGTTTTCTGAGTCTGAAGAGTAATCAATTTTTTGACTTTTTCCAAGTAAACCCTTGTTTGCAAACATTCCTGCAGCATTACCGTATCCGGTATATTTTATCATTCGCCCAACTGAAGAAAAAAAACAGTAAGTAAACGATTAAAACTAATTAAAGAAATAAAAAGTAATTTTAAGTAAAGACAAATTTTAAGTTACCGTTTTCTTTGCACAAGATAAACAAAAACTCAGCCACTATATCTCTCAAAGTCGTCAATGGAGTCGTTAACAACGTGCATAATTTTGCTCGAGTTGTTGTACCTTCTTCTGGACGGTTCATCACATCTTTCAACGGTGGAAGAATCTAAAGAACAATATTTTCTATTAAGAACAATGTTTTGGACCCAAAAGATATTTACTTTTCGAAAATATAAAAATTACCTGCATTCGAATGTACTTTCGTACATATCTCTCACACTTGACAATCTTTGTCAAAGCTGTTACAATTGGACAGATGTTATCTTCCTGATCTGTCGGGATGTCTAATACTGCATTTAAATAATCTAACAATTTTGATACTGCTCTCATGTCCAAGTTATTGTAGACGCAATCTTTATTTTCACCTGCTGGATTGACGATTGCTGAATAACATTCGTTTGGGAAGACTATCAGCAGTTTGGCAATGTTGCTAAAAAGATAAAATTTCTGTATTTTGTTTGTAACAAAATATAAAACAAAATTTTCTTATAAATAAATAAAGTATTCATTAGTAGTTCAAACAATGAAAAATTAAAAAAAATAAAACCAAAAAAATTTGGAAGTGCGAAGGTCACGTGGTGTTCCCAAGCGGTCACCCATCCAAGTACTATCCACGCTCAATTCTTCTTAACTTTCGTGATCGGACGAGAACGAGTTTTTTAAGAATGATATGAACCTTCACGTCGAACAGTGTGTTACAGAACGTACAAGAAGCTCATTTAGCTCATGCTCAATTTTGAAATGTTTTTTCGCGTTCATTAATAATTTTTATTACAAATTTGAATATGAATTTTGTATTCTGAATGAACAAATTTTACTTACCAGCACACCTCTTGTTGCTTATTTTTGTATTTTCGAACCAACAACTCTCGGAGAATACCAACTAATTTTTTATATTGATTCAATTCATTATCAGTCGAATTTTCCATGTGTAGGAACAAATTGAACACAACTTTGCTGGCTTCGGATATCAAGTCTGCGTCATCATCCTGAAACCATTGTTGTAATTGAAATGAAAAATGAAAAAATATCAAATCAAAGTATTTCAATTGCTTCAAGACTTTCGGTTATTTACATTAATAATTTCATTCTGTGAAATCTTCTGGAGCAGCTCTATGAATACGACATCTCCGTGCAATTCTGTTCTGATATAGCGTCTGCTGGCGACATTGAAAGCTGTCGTGAGGAACAAAATTCGAATGTCGTATATTTTCATGTTGTGAGGAGTATCTTTGTCATATTTGTAGATGCGTTCTATTACAGCTGGTATGCATGTCGTTTTCATTATCATATTCATACGGACTTTTGAACAGTTGAACAGTAAATTGCAAATGAATTTCAAAGCTTCAGTGATAACTGAAAATAAAAATAAACTATTACAATTACATTCTTATCTTTTTTTGTCATTCATATATGTTATTCTTTACTTACTTTCTATCGTTGGTTCTGGAGTCAGATTTTGTGTTTTTGCCAGGTTGGCATTTTTTACTGCAATGATGAACCTTTCATCTGTTATAAGTGATTCTAAATCTGTCGTGTCGCGACTAAAAGGAAAATTTCAAAAAGTTACTATTAAATATGTTAGTTCACCAAATAAGTGAAAAAAACGAAGGTATACCTCAGAATTCTTAATGCAATAAAGCATTTGTCATGTATGCTAGAATGTTCAGGCTTTTCTAGATATTCAAACAGCCTGCTCCAGATTGCCGCTCTTAAACCGTTTCCATTCAATTCTGTGAATGTTAATCTAGTTGTGGGCTACAAAACAAATTAAATTTATGAGCAATTCGATTATTCTGGCACGTTAGTAATAGTAATCCATTAGATGGTCAATTACATTGGTCACAAACTCATCCAACCCGCTGTAAAATTCATCTTGAGATGTGCTGCTCAGTTTTTTGAATACGTTCGAAAGATTTTCCATTTCCGTTAATTAATTAATTCCCCGCACAAATTTTTAGACCTGAAATGAAAACATCAAGTTTAAAGTATAAAGCATACATTTACAGTTTTTCACAATTTTTGATCCGGCATAAGACTATAACTTTCTAATGTTAACAAAATAACAAGTAAACAATCTAGAAAATTACAAACAAAGATTTCTTAAATGTTTTACAAATATTATTAGTCCATATTTTAGGTTAAGAAGTTAAGCCACCAAATAGACTTTCAGAGTAGTTTGTTGTTATGAATAAGAATGAATATTTTTTGTCTAAAACTAATAACTTTCTTCTTGAAACAGCTGATTGAAATGTCAGTAACAAGTCAAAATGGTTTGTTTACCTGAGTATTTGTAGTTTGACAGATTCGAAGCGTTCACAGTTCATAACAACAAAAACAACAACAATCGTCGAATCGTCAGATTCAAGCATTCAAGCATGCTCTTGGTTGGGATTGACAGATTTGACATCCACGAATTATAGAAAGTGGGAGAATCTGGGGGAACGTCACTTAGTCTTAGTGGCGCTAGTATGCAACGTGTATGCAACGCAGAATATTCAAATAGGAATTTAAGTGATCATTGCTCTAAATAATTGTTTTTATAAATAAATATTACCATCAATTTCAGTTTCGTTTACACCTGGTCACACCTTGCTTTTTACACAAAATAATTACATCGTATATCAATCCATGTTTAATTTTACATTAAAATTTTTCATTGAATTGAATGTTTTTAAATTAATAATTTTCGTATTCTCATTCATAAAATCAAGTTTGTAAATTAAAATTCATATGCAAAAAAGTATCACAGGTTGGAAATGTAGATACGCTTGTTGCGCCGCTCTTTGACTCATAATCTAAACAAAAGCGATTTCGTTCTGAGATAAGGCAGGAATCGGTATCAAATCTTGTTTACATGATATCCGAGCAACGTAAAACCCTGAGATGAATCTGTGAAAAGAGGCGGCGCGCCCAGAACCCGGGGAGCAGTACAACACACCGAATGTAAGACAGCAATTCGGCAATTTTGGTTCCGATGTTGAGGTTATGACGAGCAGTGTTTGACACGTCGGGATGTGGTGCTTATTTGCGTCGCACAAATCCTGCTAGGCTGTCGCAAAATGTACACGACCAAGATTCCAACGCTTCGGATCGACGAGTCCGATCTGAAGTGTAAAAACGGCTGTGATTTTTTTGGCAACGCAGAATGGCAAGGTTATTGCAGTCAGTGTCATCTGCAGAGGCAACGGGCTCAGAGAGAACATGCCCAGAGGCTCCAACAACAGCAGCATCGCGAGAGGTACAATAGTTTTGCACCATCATTTTTCATTCAATAACAACAATTAGTATCGTCAGAATTTTTGTTAGTCTATCAAGTTTAAAACAGGCTGTTTGTACTGACAAATTGGATTTCATAACGAAAAGTGACGTTTATTATTCTGAACTTATTTTGTAATTGAAAAGTTTAAACGTGTTTTTACTTATTATCAAGTTCGAGGCTAATGACAAAGAACAATTATCTTGTACTTTGTCACATTTGAAATTCAGTTCGTTCAGTTGATTTGTAATGTATTATTTTCGATGTTTGACATTTCTGAATAACTTTTGCGTTGATTTCAGCGATGCTGCCTCGAGGATAGAAAGAAAACGACAAGATAAAAAGTCGAAGATCATTAATTTTCCATTTTCTAGAAAACAGACCCCAACTAAAGGTATTAACTTTTGTTTTATAAATTGTTTCAATCTTTTATTTTCAAAATTAATCCAATTCCAATTGTTATTTTTCAGTTCAAGTACACGAAGAGTTACTGAGAGAGTTGATCCACGACAACGCGGATTTAAACAAAATAAAATCCGAAAATGGAGAACTTATTTCAAGTCTGGCTAAGATGCCGACATGTGACCTTTACAAATACATGCACACCTTTATTTTCAACATTATTCAGTACAAAGATACCAAAAGAATAGAAGAGTTATCGGAGATAACTCAGAATTATTACCAAGTATTTGCCAAACGAATGGATACCAATCAAGCTTATACAGGTAAAATGTCGATTTAAATTCAATTTTATATAATTGAACAGTGGTAATGAAATGTAATCTATAACTTGCAGGATTATCGGCTGAAGTTAAGGAAAGACTGTTAGATTACTTCGAAAGATATACGATGACTGCATTGTACAGGATTCTTTTTTGCTCACCTTACACTACAGACGAAGAGAAAGATCTAGCTATGCAAAAACGGTATAGACTTTTTTTAAAAATACACATTGTACGTTTTAACATTATTTCGTTCATCAAAAGTATTTCACTGTTTATGTCTGCTTTTCAGAATTAGGCAACTGAGTTGGGTGAGTGGAAAAAATCTCGAGTGCAGGATTCACGAAACTAGTTCTGAAGTTCGCGATCTGGTTTATACTTCCATTACAGGTAATTTTTCTAACATTTCAAAGTCATTGGAAAGCTAAAGAATGAGGAATGAAAATATTAAATAAATATTTTTGTCAGATCTGTTAAATATGGACGCAGCAAAAGCACCGCAAGAGAAATTGGCATGCGTGGTTCGTTGTTGTAAGAACATTTTTGTGCTGCTACAATTGTCAGTGGGAAGGCCAGCATCGGCGGACGAATTTCTGCCAGCGTTAATATTCATCGTTCTCAAAGCGAATCCAGCGCGACTCAAAAGCAATATCAATTTCATAACCCGGTTTTGCAACGCTAACAGATTGATGACGGGTGAAGGGGGATATTATTTCACGACTTTGGTAAACACTTTTTATCACAATTGCTCTTATGCTTTGTTATCAAACGTGCTGTTATTGTACACTTTTACGTGCAGTCATAACATTAAAAATGATTTCTCCTTTGCAGTGCTGTGCAGTGTCGTTTATAGAGAATTTAACAGCGGCGACGCTCAGTATGACAGACAAAGATTTCAACTCTTACATGACAGGCGAACGCATGCCACCCAACACGTGGGAATCTGCTTTGATGATGTGCGAAGTAAGCGAAACAGTATTAAAAAAAAGTCATTAAAAAATCATAAAACGCTGTCTAATGAAATTGCATTCTCAAACGTTATTGTCTTTCAGAGCTTACATTTAATGTGCAATGATATCAAAACCCTCGACGAACTCAAAGAGAAGAACGATACAATTTTGCGTGAAGCTTACGAACTGCAGAATCGAATGATTCAATTTCACGAAAAAATTGAAACCGAAGTGAACGATGCCATAAAGAATATTCCTCTTGAAATAAAGCACACCGAGAGAATTCCCACTAATCTAGAGTACGAAGATGACGAAAGTTACAAATTACCTCCTCCTCTTTGTCCCCAGGTAAATTTCTTGAAAAAATGGTTGTGATAGAAGGAACAATATTTTTGCAATAAAAAAAGAAACAGAGAGTCAATATACTGACGTTGTTTTGTTGTTTATTTGTTTTTGTTTGTTTGTTTGTTTTTTTTTTAACTGAAACAAACTTTTAGAGTGTAAGAGTTCTTGTTTTTCCAAAGGTTTATTGCTCTACGTCGACCGATCACGAATCAAACGGCGAGCTGCTTCGAACTCAGCACGGCAGTTCGAAGATATCTCTGCTGGACGATTACATGACACCCTCGCCCACGTTCGATTTCTCGCCATTCGCCGGGGACTTGAGCGGGGACGCCAGTCGCGCCGATGACGATATGAGTTTAATCAGTCTGGATCCCCAGACTGATGGCTTCCCGAGCGATTTCCCCACGGATGTCGCGGCTTCTGGCAGCTTGTTAGACGACTGTCAGACTGTCGACGCTAATTTGCCCTCCCCTCTGAAACCAGTCACGAGCGCTCCCGAAGATTATCACGGATTTACAATTCAAGGCTCAAATATTCCCACAATACCCTGCAATACCGGAGATATGTCCCTCTCCGCAACGAATCTCAACTCCGATAAATATTCGAGCGCAAAGTTCACGCATTTTCATAACACGTAATCACTTTGAAAAAATTCAAGCACTCCAAATTTTAGGCAATGTTATCAAATTTTTCACGCTTATCGATTGTTATAAAGTTATTAACGTTGAAAGAGACGGTGCAGTGAAAGAAGAAAAGAGACGAAAAAGATCGTCTCACTTTGCACTGCATTTTTGTGTCAATGAACGACCAATGGAACAAGCGACGATTGTTAACGTAGAACAAATCCAGCTTATATTATATGACGTTGATGAGTTTCCTTGTTTATAACGAGGTGGGATGTATGATGGATTTTAAAGTAAATTGTTTCGGTTGAGGATGATTGAAATTATATTGCGGCAGAGTATGTGTCGAGTTTGGGGGAGATTTTATAAATGGATTTAAAAAAAAAACAAAGTTTGTAAAGTCTTAATATGTAAGCATTGATACAAAGAAAGAAACCTGTGAAATTGATTTTTGTGGATTTTGTCCGATTGATCTCGATTCAAATCCTGTGTCTGATGCGTGTGTCAACGTTTGCTTTGATGTCCCGTCAATTGATTGTTTCTCAGGTGAATATAATTGTACAGTAAAATAATTTATGTTACTAGTGCAATCGATTGTCCAAATTCAAACTGTTCAACTGGTCTTATTTGATCACACTGTGCTGATTGTATTTTCATTCTAGTCTGAATGTACAAGCTAGACACCCGCATATGACGATTCAACCGTTTCTTTTTCTATCTTAGAAATAAAATAAAAGTCAGATGATTTTCACGTAAATTGTATCTATTTCTCTAAATTTACATCAGTTTTCGGCTTCTTGTTACATGTACAAATAACGTGCCCGATTAAACATTAATCATACACCGTTCACCAATCAAATTCAATTGTTAACAAGTAGCGTCTCGAAGCATTTTATTTTCATCGTCAGTTCACATTATTTTTCTATTCAAAAAGTGTTCCATTTAGTTCTGCACTTAGAGTTCTCTGCGATTTCGACTGAGCAATTAATCGATCAACATATACGAATTTGTCTGCAAATTTCCAATGTAAATAATACAATTACCGGATGATTTAATTATGCCCGATTAATTGAACAGTCAGAATCAAAAATCAGGTGCGATGAGTAATTTACAAGTATATTATTAAATCTAAGCGTATATATTTTCATGGACTGTTTTGTTAAACTAGTCTACGTGCCTGTCGCATCGACCTTTTATTTACATACAAAAAGATAAGTGAAAATCTTTATTCTTCGAATTATAATAAATAATTATTTATTTCAATTGTTAACAGTAAAGCTATTGTGTCAAAATAAAGTACATTTATACGTGTACCGTTGATGCCTTCTCATTCTATGATTTCTTGTACACTCGGTTAAATATGGTCAACAATGGTTTCTTTTTGTTCTCTTAATTTCTCATTTCGTATAAATTATCTTTATCTTGATTATTTACATTTGTTACGGTACAAATCAACCGAAATCACAAAGGTGAGGAACAAATGTGTAATCGACCAACCCTCTCTATTATGCGCACCACAATATTTAGTGAACACTTTTTACAATCAAATTTTTACAAAATTTGAGCCATTTCAACTTGTGCAAGTAATGGAATATGAATACAAAACCGTTTCCATTTGGAGAAAGAAAATTCCACAAATTAGTAAAAATTATTATAGGATAAACACGTGTTTTAGCACCGATCAAGTTATGTTATTAGAAAACATCTTTTTTTTCACATTGACATTACTTTGCATAGACTTGAAACATTACAATGTACTTTTTGCTCTCGTTCTTGCACTCGCAGCAGGTAGAATTCGCAAAAAATAGTCTCGATGGAAAAATACTACTTTTTTGTCTTAGAGTTAGTGATCCTATCGATGAATTAGATAAATAATTTACATAGACTATGTTATTTTAACAGTTATTCTGCAGTGATAAAAAGGAATAGAAAACGAAAGCACAGGGGCTAAAAGGCCTAGCTGAAGCGCTTTCTTTCATTCTCGTTACATCTTAAGGTTTATATCCGTTGGAATGTGTTTTCAATACAAAATTCTTAGTACAAACAATCATCAGTATCGAGTTGTTTTTTAGAACAAAGCACTATACGGCAAAAGAGTTTTTTCAAAATTAATTTGCACTTTCATTGTTCAATCTGAAACTCAATCGAACTTAACGAAATTTCAACAAAATTTGTACAAATGGTAATTTGTGTGTGAATTTCTCATCGTCAGAGGTGCCTGTAGTGAGTAGTTTATTTCGTTCTATTGAGAATTCAGAATGGAATGCTAATTTTTACACTGGTACTCTGAGCATCACTTGGTAATCGAGATAAACCTAGTGAACACCTAATTTTATCACCGACATCAGTTCTACCCTGTTGGTCTAATTGTTTACAGCTGTCGTAGTTGAGGTTTAATTTGACTATACAATTTACAACCTTGTAATCACTATAGCATGGCAAGATACTGTTTCTCCACAAAGTGTCAACACTTTTTCGTCCATTGAAATATATATCAACATCAATTATACGTCCTTAACTCTACCTTGACAAATGTTAAGTACTTCTCTCACGTTTCTCAAATTATAAGCTACAACTAAAATCTCATACTATGATTAATCAGAAAATGAGAAAATACTTTACAATACGACTTCAAAAGTGAACTCAAATTTCATGGTCCGAAAAAATACAAAAACTTGAGGACTTGAATCAACCCTTTGATGCTCCAAAAAAATACAAATATTTGGCACAGGAAAGGGCTGCCAAACGCAGATACGATAAACAATCTAACAATCAAATGAAACAAACGTAAAACTTTGTGCTTGTAAGTACTACAATAAAAAAATGAAAGTTAAAAAAGAATATACAATTATTTTACGTATCTCTCAACAGTCTCTTGTACAAAAGTTCATAAGCAGCTCTACAGGTCATGTATCCTTACTGACAATGATACATCTAGTTGATCCGATTTCAGATCACCACGTAAAACGTGGATGAAAAAGCGAATTGACGTGGCACTAACGCCTCGGACTGGGTAACTCTATTCTACAAATCACTTCTAATTTGTCACGCAAAACGGTTTTACAAAACTGGTATTGTCTATAGGAGAACTGCATTAGGTCCTCTTTTCTTACAATCAAGTATCTTTTTATCATCTCCATTACATTAAGCATTAGGGAAGGATTGCACTGAGTTTTTTACATCACGTAAAAGCAAAGAGGCGAAACGTCTCTTGAAGCAAGTACGATCAAACTACAAAAAGAGATCTATTGGTGTCTGGTAAGTATTATAAATCTGCTGACTTTAGTCTCCTCGCTAAGTACAAACTCGCTAAGTTTGTTTTTTTTTTCAATCTCAAACTGTTCTCATATTGAAAATGCATCAAAAGCTATTACTAAAAACGACAGAAAATAGCAAAGAAAGAGTGAAACGTAGTCTATTTAGTCTATCAATTATGCGCCGCTCGTTTGCCGTTCATATAGCCGATCCAGCGTTCGGCGGTGGTTGTAAAAATAGAATCATTGTCGATGGTGCTCAGCAAAAGGAGCTGATTGATGTGCGTCGAGTGGTAGTCCCATCGCGCCAAATTCGGGGCAGTCTTCAAGGTGAAATGACGCAGGTCGTAAGTGGTCCCCGAGCCCGTGTCGTACAAAGTCAACATGCTCTTAAGCGAGTTCATACCTTGATCGAACAACTGCGACGCCTTTTCCGAGTCCCGACCAGCCGTCAGGAGCATGCTTTTCAAATCATAAAGCCCGATCAACGAGTAGATGAATCCGTTCAAAATGAACGACGGCGGCGTCGTTGGATACTCTTCGTACCAGACGTATTTATCTAGAAACATCGCTGCAAAACCACCTTTGCTGGATGGAACTTCGAAAGGTCGCATAGCTCGGATGGCGGCATTGAAATATTTCTCTTCGCCTGTGTGGTAAAATGCTCGCGATAAGACGGACATTGCGTGACCTTGACCCATACTAGAATACCTGAAACCAAATTTTCAATGATACTATTAAGATTCGATCAAATTTGAATTGAAATTTTTTTAATTCATTGACTTGCCATCCCGGTTCAAGAATACCCATGCCAGTTGCAACTTTCCGCCTGACATGATTGGGCCAACCTCCAGAAGTGGTGTTTTGATTGGCAACAAACCATCGTGCCGCATCATAAAATTGTTCCATGTGCTCGCTAGTCGATAACGTTAGATTGTCTATCATTCCGGAACCGTTGAGAACTATTTTAACAAGCTGTAGAACGAAATTAGATTTTAGCGATACACAAATTTCTTGCAAATTTCAACTCATTCGCAAGTTTAGAAACAAAACCTACCTTTAATTTAAACCTTGATATCTTCTTTTTAGTTTTATCATTCGTGCTAAGACCTTTTTGTAGGTCAACAACCAAGTCCCTTGTCAACCTCCTCCAACAATTATTCGAAAGTCCGATACCATAATAGATGTGATTATTTAAAACTCTCAAAACAACATTGCTCATTGTATAATGCAGATAATAAGTGTCCTTCTTCTCTCTGGATTGCAGAACTACAATAACGCTGCCGTTTTCTCGCGTGCACAAATCAAATTTCATGACAAAATCCAGCAGGTGGTCCAACTTCAACGAGATGCCGGACGAGCTGGTTTCTGGTGTGGCATATTTCAGAACATAGCTGTTCGACTGTTTGTCGTAGACTCGTTTTAGTAAAGAGCCCTGAGGTACGTTCCAATCCTGTTTGACCTTTTCTGCGTCCTCGATTAGCTTTCGGTTGGGATAGGGCTCGGTTAAGTTCTTGCTGTAATGGGACAACCCGAACTGCGCGATTTGCGTTGGGTAATAATAGCCCTGGCTCTCCCATTGGGTGGAAATTGGCACCCCGTTGATCCCGCTCACACATTTCACTCGCTCGCGCACTTCCACATTGTAATTTTCAAAGGTCATGAATACTCCATGCGATTCATATTTGCCCTTCGGGGTGACGATCTTCGAATAACTGTGCAACCATTCGAACCGTTCAAATCCATCATATGAAGCTAATTTTCCATAAATCTGAAAACCAAATTTTGTTGTAATTTGATATTGGAAGAACCGTGTGGACAAATCTGTCCACTGTTGAAATTCGAAATTGCTCGAAATGTTATATATGATATAACATTTCTCATATATTTATGATTTCATTATCGAAATGATTATGCTGTGTACTTAGAAAAAACTACTAGACAAATCCTTCCAATTCGATATACAATATAAGTAGTAAAACAGTCAGTTCTTCTTGTGTTGATGAAGAATGGAATTGTATATTACCTCAAAATATTTATGTATAAAAGAAAAGGGGATGTAAACTTCATCCCCCTCCTTGCGACAGCCAATGGAATAACCGCCATTTATATTACAATCAATCTCTTGGTACCCAAGTTCGTTATTCTTATCCTGGAAGAAGAAAATGACGGCAATTGAAATTGATCGTTTGCTTATCTAAATGAAAATCAGATCCATTTAAAAAAGCCGAAAGAAAGAAGCCACTCACTTTGTGTTGCAGTTGCGATTTCCAATCTGCATTTCGTAGAAAAAAGGAATTGCCGCAATAATTCCATGATGTGAGCAGTGAACTCAATCCAGCGATAATCAATAGAAGCAAGATTGTTTTAAAATTAACCCTCATCATCTTGAGCGACCTGCAAAAGGAAGAAGAAAAATTTAAACAAATTAATGAGCAACTAATTAGTCGATCAGTTTGGAATAGAACAAAGAAATCCTTCTAGGGCAAACGAGGTATAACATTATCTAATATCCTGCAGGAAGTCGTACAAGTTGAAAATTCAACAAGGATGAAATTTAATATTTTAAAAGTTTCAAAGTATGTTATGTTTGTCGTACACAACCATTACCGTCGAGTTCATAAACTTTTTACATACGTATAAGAAGGCAGGACTTTTATACTGCAGACATGAAAAGTTTACAAGTTAGAAAAAAAGTAGAACAGCAAATTGTTTTAAACAAACTAAAATACACAATTCTTGAAACATTTATTGATTCAATTAGGTTTTTTACCGTCTGCAAAAAAATTTAGTTATTATTTTATGGGTATTCAAAAACTTTACACTAGGAGAGCCAAAACTTTTTACTGCCCAGATGGACCAATTGGAAAATTTGTGTTTTAACTTGATATCTACTTAAAATATTAGTTTGATAGAACAACATTTGAACAATGCATATTTATATTCGAAACTTAAATCTTCAACAGTATTAACTCCAATTAACGAAAAGTTTGTTTTAACACCCAATTTTGACCTAAATTGAGATTGAATTACTATTAAACTAACAAAAATAACATATTTATCGATAAACAATTATGAATATTGATTTATAATTTTTTACTATCGACTTTGTTAAACAAATTGAACGAATTCGCCCATCGATTCTATTTTCAGTTGAAACAACAGAAAGAAATAAAAAAAAATAAAAATTATGAAATTTCAGAAAAAGCTATTTCGTATAAGGATTGAGTCAAAATCGTGACATGTAATATAAAGAAAAATAAAAAAAATTAAAGTGCTGTTTTATAAAATTTAATTATCCTTGTTTTATTGAATACTGAATAACAAATTAAAAAATCTTTTTCGACACACTTCAGACTTCAAAGAAGCTAGAATATAAATTATTTTGTACATTTGTAATAGTTAAAATAAGTCAAATTTCTAAGCGTTTTCTAATGTTCTGAATGCGTCAGACCTATGCATGTATTTTTACCCTTTCATTAACTCTGTCAACTGTGTCTTCACAGTCAACAACAATTATGATTTAAAAAGAAGAAAAACAAGAACCAATTTCATTTCCACCAAATAAATACAAAATAAATTTTTCAACGTACCAATCGTTTGATCCTAAATTTGTTTACACAATGACAACAATTGCAAAAATTACCTTAAATCTATAAAAGAATAGAAATGTCAAAAAATGTAAACAATGACGAACACTATTGTGTACTTACATGTCGCACTGGGCTGCATTCGCATCAGATCAAACGCTAGGCTCATTCTTGCGAGCGCAAAAGGCATTCGTGTTAATTATTGACAATATGCTTGTCGCGTTAATTGAGTTTTGGTGTGTGAAAAAAAAGCGGACGAACGGGACTCGTGTCGCGACAAGTGCAACGCGATGAACACGAGCGCGAACGTCCCGGTTACATTGTCCTCGGCTGTCTGACGTTCGACCGAGCCATCCTGTGACCGAGAACGGTACACATCGACTATTGACAGCGCAGGTGGAGCAGGTTAATTGCGCGCGACAGGTCAACCCGCTCCATTTTGTCACCTGGATATATTTTCAGTCGGTCGTCTGCTAGGTAACAGTGACGGAGATACGAAAACCAAGCCCACTTTCGACATGCCAATTGATTTTGTGTCTGACCATATTTGGACAACGATAAATCACATTCTTCAAATAAAAAATATGAATCCAATAATTCTCAACCGTAGAATCAGTATATCATTTTGTTTATTTTCACTCTTTCTTTTGAATGACACTTCATAAGTTTGATGTTTTGTGGGGCAAACGATTTTGGAGCAAAATAAAAGGCGATTTAAAGGTAAACTTTCTAGGGATTTTATCTGTCAAGATTGCAGGGCTAGTAACTTTGTTAACGTAGGTGGGTGTGTATCACGTGGATTGATGTTAATCTTTCAATAAAAAACAAGAATAAACAAAACAAATCGAAAAGTAATACAAAAACAATGAAAAATTTAATTACAACATTTTTGCAATTTACTTTCGTCATTATAATCGAATTTATAATTTAGTTTTTTTATATCCCCTCTCTCCTCCAATTTTATAACAAAAAAATTAAAAGATTGCTAAGAACAAATTGATATATCGTTAAAATAATTGAATCCTGATTGTTTACAGTTTTTCGACTGTACGGCCCTGAGCACTGTTGCCAACAGAGCGCGGTTGATTGTTTTTCATCCATCTCAGAGACGTATTCAAGATTCAAAGGGAGGCGAGATTATCGCGCGTGGGTGGATTCCGATGATACGGGAAACGGGGTCTTGAGGTGAGAAAGGAGACGCCAGTGGGCATTTTTGTGTGACGCGTACGGTACTTGGTCGTCGAGTGACGCGTTCAGCATCTTATGGCCGCGCGATTCGCCGCCGACACCTAGCCGAAATGAAGGGTTCAACGTACGGGATTCTCGCCCTCTGCATATGTCATGTGTCCACGTTTAATTTGGAGCCGCGAATACCTATCATCAAGAAAGGCGCGGAAGGTTCCTACTTCGGCTACTCCGTGGCCGAGCACCAGGAAGTCGCCGATACTGTCAAGAGCTGGTAAGCGTCAACAATCCCACCATTCATTCTCAGCCGGATTCTTCACTTCTTTCTTTTTGTTCTGTCTCCGTTTCTTTCACTCGTTTGGCGGTTTTACGATTTCTTTTTTTAATTCATCGCATCGGTTTTTAGCCTTGTTTGCTTTCCTTCGGCCAATATTTATGCATTCTTTATCTAATCCCGCTCCGGAAAACAGATTAACTTCCTCTTTTTATCAGTTGCTACTTTTTTATTCAGATTTTTATTCGGATTCACCAATGTTACAAAGAGATTACAACGCTAATCTTCTTATTTTTCGTTTATCAAGTTTGTTTTGCAAAAAAAATCGCTGATTTGATATGTTAGTAGAAACCAGACTTCTTTTTTGTTTGGGAAAGAATTTTTTCAAAAAAGAGTGGGCGTGCGTTTTCTCGCTCATTGTGTTTGAGATGCAAAAAAAATGCAGGTGCTGAGACGTGAAGAATGTGCCTGACTCTAAGTTTGTCCAACAGTTTTGTCAACATTCAAAAGCGGCTTTAGCAGATTAATATTACACAATTTCCGAGTGTTTATCTCTCACCCATTGTGCACATGTCGATGACTCATGCATAATAATACTACCGCTAAAATCAATCTCGTTATTATACTCTATAGAAATTATGACTTTTTCTGGGTTGACGTTTGTTTTTCTAAAAATTTTAGCCTAAAATATTTTATTTTGTCCTTTTTTATTGTTTGAACAGGTGAATACACCTTAACGAACAGACCCGTAATAAATTATAGGCCTTTGAATGTGTACCAGTTTAAATACACACCTTTTCTTTTCAAATCCGCAAGACCATAACGAATTGGTTTTCAAAAATAGTATATACCTTTATGACCTCCCTGACATGTGATATGCACTTTCACACCCTTGAAAATTTCGGTTTTAAAGTCATCGTTACTATGCACATTTCCTGACCTTATACATACCTACTTTGTTTTCCATTAGAGTGTCAATATTTGTACAGAATTTATTTTCGATTTTTTTCTTGATATTTTAATTGTTGAACATTTTTTAAAATTATTAAATTGAAAAATCGATCGTACTATTTTTTTAGGATATTAGTAGGAGCACCTTTGGATAAAAATCTCCAGCCTGGAACTAACAAATCTGGAGCATTATGGAAGTGCGATATGTCAACAACAACATCTTGTGAGCAGGTCATTACAGATGGCCGAAGAAGTAAGTAAATTTTGCATCAACTTTCGATTTTTAACATTTATTTTTTTATTTTATATTTTTATAATTTTACTTATTTATAAAGCTGTAGAGTAGTAAAAATTTATGAATAGCGTTGGGTCTATTTCTTGGTATACCGTAGGGTGAAACTAATAACTTGTAAACAAAATAGTTTTAGCTTAATAAATATTTATACAATGCAATGGAGTTTCAAGAATGGTGACACTGTTTAGAATGTATAGTTATTTTAGAATTTCTAATCTATATTCCCTGTCACATTTCGAATTCAGCAAGTAACAGACATTCAGCAGTAAAATCCGTCGGATATTTAGGTTTATGTCAGATTTTTCGAACCGAATGACGTTTACAGTTCAGTGTAGTAATAGATTTTGCTATAAATGTCTAATGTACAAGTACTGCTTAACGTAATGGAACCCGAGAAATCACGTATTTGTTCACTTACTTAAATAATTTTGTAGTACACTTTACTTACTTAAAGTTCTTTATGTAAGTCTTTTAAAAGGATTTTGATTCTAGCTAAAAATTAACAATTGAAAAATTAACAATCCATTTCATTAATTGTTTCTTTTTTTAACCTGAAACTGCGTAGACAAAAATTATCTCATTTCATCAAACAAGGAAATGTGCAAATTAGATAATATGTAAAATTTATTACAAGTGTAGCTGATCTTCATAATTACGGTTAAATTAATGCTCCCTGAGTCGTGTGACAATTTTAACCACTGATTAGTCAAGCTGAAAGACGTAATTTCATATGACAAATTTAATTTGTAAACAAGGCATTCAAAATTATTCGTCAATAAAACACAACGATTTTTGTTTAAACCAAAAATGACATCTTTTTTTACCCAGTTTCACAGAACAATAATACTGTAAAGTATGTCCAAGTCAAGTGAGTCCATAAAGTTCTCATTGGTATTATTTTGTTTGGTAAAAAACTTACCAAGTGCACAATACGAGTTTCATAATGAAAATACAATTTTGTATCAATCGAAAGCAGTTTAGCTTTTGAGTCACTTACACTGACGAGATTAATGAACATTACATTATGTTTTGGTTTACCCAGAAGCAGACGAAGATGAGTCAGAAAAGTCCAATCCAAGTAAGTCAAGTGAGCCCATGGAGTTCTTATTCGAATGAACTGAATGGAAAGTTCTCGAGTGTCTTTTTTTCACATTTTGTATTATTTTGCCGAATGAAAAATTTATCTTGTGCACGACGTGACAAATTTACTAATCAAAGTTTTTTCTCGAGCATGAGCAATTTTGCTGTGCTTAACCAAACGTCAAGTTAAGCTTGTCGTAATTAATCGCAAAAGCTTGACTCCAAGTTTAATGACAAAAAAAGCCAGGACACTTCTGATGATCCAAAAAGGTGCTTCTACGACCAAGAATGCTACAAACTTCTTTTTAATCGCCTTGACTAATTTTTTCAAAACCTGCAATTAATCTGGACTAAAAATAAGAAACTCTGCAGTGACTGAATAAACGTTTTTTTTCAGCAACCGTCAAACGCAGTCCAAGTTTTGTGAGCTTTTAGCTTATAAAATTGCATTTTGCGACAATTTTTGTCATAGCTTAATGCTAAATCGAATATAAGCTTCTCAATTTGTTTGTTAAAAAATTTTCTCTTGTTTTTCTCTTGCCTGTTTTATTATCGATCATCGCTGAAATAATCTCATGGTTCATCTCATCATTCATAATCTTCATTTTTATCTTCGCATCTTGTAAAACCTTAAATTTTTTAACTACTTTGCAATAATTTAAGTTCTTTTTAAATCAAATTAATTTTCGTAGAAAAAAATGTTCTCTTTTCTCTCTATTTAGACTTTATATAACAATTTCAAATAACGAGTAGAACAAAATTGTCGTGAAATTTTTTAACATGTAACATAAGATTAACCGTTTGAAATCCAAATTTAGGAAATGTTTTATTTGTTTTTGAAAAAAATGCAAATTTAAACTCTCCTGTTTTGTGACAGTTAAGTATTTGCCTGTTGGAGAGTTTGTTATTTCATAATCATGTGTTCGTTCTTGAGTCACAACTACCAGAAGCAGTTTCAAGCACACCACCTGCACTGATCGTTTTGATATGCAATTGTTACACAATTGTTTACACGTTTCGATTTATTTCTAGCCATCGATGGTACTGACCTTTACCCGCCTAAGTCTACGGAAATCAAGGATGGACAGTGGCTTGGAGTTACACTGCACAGCCAGGGCAAAGGTGGCAAAGTTCTGGTTTGTATTTCAAAACAGAGAATTAATCGTGTACTTTTAATTTTAAACGGAATTGATCAAAGTTTACGAATCTGACTGACTGAAAGTGTTAAAAAAATCCGATATAATTTTTGTCTGTCCAGATAATTTACTCAATGATTAAAATCTTTTGAATTTGACTGATTAATTGTTTTCTATTTTAGGTTTGTGCTCACAGACACATAGTTGAACACCGTAGTTGGCTATGGGGCAAAGGACTATGTTATATCTTGAAACAAAATCTGGAATATCAGGATGTAAAAGATCTCTGTTGGACCAAACCTCAAATGTATGAAATAGACTACTTTTATTCCTTTTTATATTAATTTTTATATTATTCGTTTTCTAATTAAATTATACTCTTATTTTTCCTCAATATAGCACAAAAAACATCAAAAACACTACGATGTCATCGTCAGTATTCTTCTTTTGCCAATCTGGAACAAGTGGAATGCTAACTTCCGAAGATGACATCGTGATAGGTTTGCCTGGCTATAGAAACTGGGAAGGTTTAGTTAAAGTCACAACTGCTGTCAATCAAATCACAAACGAGCCGACCATATTTGGTGATTCGAAAAACCAAACGATCCTTGATCTCACTTTATACGAAGGGTTCATGTCGGATGGAGAAGACGTATCTAGTTGGTACAGCAACCTTGGTAAGAAACAATCATAGCTTACTTATTTACAGCGCCGAATAAAATTTCAGTTTTCATGAAACGTGAGAAGATTGAACTTTAAAATTGATTGTAACATTTATTTCAATTTCAGGAATGTCAGTGACAGCGGGAAACTACTTTCACAATAATCTCTCCTACGCAGTCGGAGCGCCTCGTTCAAAACACACGGGTCAAGTTTTTCTATTTAATCGATATGAGAAAACTGAAAAAATGGAGATCGCCATGGTTCTCAACGGAGAGCAATTAGGTTCAGGTTTCGGGTACCAGGTCGCCTCGGCTGATTTAAATGGCGACAAGTAATGATTCATGAAAATCTACAAATTCTTTACCTCAAGTTTTTAAAACATTATTAACAACATGTATCCATTTTTCAGACGCGCTGATGTTATTGTATCCGCACCTTTTTACTTTGATAAGTCCGAGGGAGGTGCGGTGTACATCTATAACGTCCACAAATGCAAAAAAGACGGTTTGTCTGGTAAGAAATGCAAGCCTGTGAAATTGTATGGACGGCAACAAGAATCAAGGTACTTTTCATAATCATATTATTGCGATACGTTTGTGTGGTATTTTTGCTTTTGAGTCTTTTGAAATAATTAAATCCATTTTCAATAGGTTCGGATTTGCAATTGCTAATATTAGCGATATTAACAAGGATGGATATGAAGACATAGCTATTGGAGCACCTTACGAAGGCAGAGGAACCGTTTATATCTATCTGGGATCTCCAGATGGAATTATTACAACTCCATCACAGGTAAATTTTATATAAAACTAGCTGAGCACCCTCGCTTCGCTCGTATAAAATTAAATCATACGAGTATATAAATCTTTATCTACGTTGAAAAACTATTTCAAAACTTTGTTTTTAACTCTGCAGTTACTCAAGAGAAAAATAGTTTATAAATTGATTTATTTTAGGTGATTCGTTCGGAGGATACTCCTATGCCAGTAAGAACTTTCGGTTACTCCTTAAGCGGAGGATTAGACATGGATAATAACAAATATCCAGACCTCTTAGTTGGTGCTTATGAGGACGCTGCAGTGTTCCTTTTAAGAGCGCGAAAGATCATTGACATCTCTACTTATATTCGTCAAAACGGAATCATCGTGAACAAGACAGAACCTATCGACTCAAACAAATTCGGTTGCGCTGGAGACAGAGATTCAAATCTAACTTGGTAAATAGTGTGATCCAATTTAGCCAATGAATAAGTCAATAATAGCACGAGTGACACTTTTTTTGCTTTCCTTTGCAGCATCACTTTTGAGGCCTGTTGTAAAGTAGAGTCGTCGGAACGCGACGATGTGAAAGACTTGAAGCTCAAATATTTCATCGAGGCGGAAACTTATTCCGGGAGCAAAAAGTTTTCGCGCGTTTGGTTCAGTAAAAGCGGCGCCAAGCAGAATTACGTCAGTCGAACTGTCACATTGCTCATGCATCGACCCGAGCATTGCCAAACAGAAACAGTGTATTTGAAAGTGAGTTTCAATTGGATTTGGAAGAAGAAATTTCCTGCTTGAAAGAAAATATGACATTACTATGCAACATATTGATTTGAAAAATAATCAAAAGTAGAACTAACAACGTCAGAAAGTTTAAACTTGGAATTTTAATTTCAGGACAATACTCGTGACATCCAATCGCCAATCAAGTTTAGATTTAATTATACATTAATCCAGGACGAGCCAAAGATGGCGCGCGAAGGAGAACAGTTGCCAGACATCAATCGTTATCCGATTTTAAATCAACAAAAAGCCGCTCAAATTTTCGAGGCAACCTTCCAGAAAGATTGTGGAAACGATGATCTTTGCGAGAGTGATTTGAAATTAGAAGCAAGACTAGACCTGCCGGGTAATTATACTGGAAATGATATAATAATGAGGAAGGAATAATTTAAGATCGTTGAATTCATCTGTGATTATTTTGATTGCAGTTTCATCTTCAAGTCCAGGTCTTTACGAGCTCCTATTGGGCGAGAGGGAGGAAGTAATTGTTGACATTAGCGTCACAAATGAGGGTGAATCTGCATATGAAGCGCAGTTATTCGTCACCCATTCAGCCAGCCTAAATTACATCGCTAGCAAGAGTAACGATTCCGTCACGTGTAATCTCTTCAATAAGTCCATCGTTTCCTGCTCCATCGGCAACCCGTTCAAAAAGAACAATACCATGAATGTCCAAGTTAGATTCGACCCCAAGGGTCTTGAAGACGATGATTCGCAGTTGAAATTTACTGTGTTCACCAATTCCACATCGAAACAACCGGAAAACCAACTGCCTATTAATCTGAAGGCCTATGTGCTTAAAAAAGCAGAGCTTTCTATCAACGGGTAATTATCTAAGTCACTTTCTGACTAAACTATTAACTGTCTGTTTATTGTGACTTAAAAAATGTTCATAAATTGTTTGTAGTACTTCAAAATCACAACATGGTTATTTCGGAGGGCGAATCATTGGCGAATCTGCGATGAAACACTTGAACGATATTGGTCCGAGAGTATTTCACACTTACGAAATTTATAACGCTGGTCCGTGGAAAGTAAGTACTGTGGATGTCATTATTTCTTGGCCTTATGAAGTTGCAAACGACAAGGCACATGGAAAATGGCTTTTGTATTTGGAGGAAACACCAATGGTTCAAGGTAAGAAGGACAATGTGTAAATTTTATTTTACAGAGTATTCGTACACAAATTTAATTTGAATTTATTTAAATTTACCAGGTGGTGGTGAATGTCAACTACCGCCAGGACACGTAGCCAACCCACTCAAGTTATCAGGAAACATGGGATTGGATGATCCATTCGCTGTTCCCACACCTGCACCTTACATTTTGATGAATCAAACATCGAATTTCAGAAGACGAAGAGATACGGAAAAAGTCGTGAATTCAAAAACGTACATTGAAGATGGACGCAAACGTCAAGTCGTTTCGATGGTGATTGAATTTGCCGGCTTATTTCATTTACAGCAGCGTTACAATCTTTTCATCTGATTCTCATTTTTATTCTTTTCAGAATTGTAAAAGTAGAACGGCAAAGTGCTTTGACATAACTTGCACAATTTACGATTTGCAACAAAAGAAAGATGTCATTATTGTGCTCAAATCAAGGTGAATTCTTTGAACATAATTGCATTTCATTTTCCGCTTCGGATGCATTTTTTTTCATTTATTCGAATCGTTTTATTTCAGATTATGGAATTCAACGCTAGCCGAAGACTATCCTAGAGTTGATAAAGTTATAATTGCATCAAATGCAAGAATTATTATACCATCCAAGGTGGTAATCCAACAGGAAAATACCAAGGATGACTTTGCGATTGTAATTATTGTTGTTTATTATTGTAAATAGGTTTTATTGAAAAATTCGGTTTATCTAAAATTGCATGTTTTATTTCAGGTTGAAACTGTAGTGCTTCCAGACTTACAAGACCAGCAAGAAGCTGAGCCAGTACCGATATGGATAATTATCGTGGCAGTTTTGGCCGGGCTGTTACTCTTAGTGTTACTAACTCTACTTTTGTGGAAACTTGGTTTCTTCAAAAGACGAAGGCCGGACCAGACGTTGTCTGGAAACCTGCAGAAACATCGGGATGACAATCTCGACAATTCCCAAGAAAATGAAGCTCTCTTCAAAAACTAAGTGACTTAAGGGAGTCAACGAACAGAAATATCGAACAAAAGTAAGCAACACTGACTAAATAGTACCGGCTATTTAGTCACGAAGTAAAGAGACAAAAATATTTAACTAAAGCAAGCCATACTGACTAAATAGTACTTAGACTCGAACGTCCGCAATTCTCAAGTCGACAATTTCTCAGATGTGAATTCGAACGAAATGTGATATAACCGTCGCAACCGGGACGGCCATTTTTATGTAGAACTACTGTTTTGCGTAATTGTTTTTTTGTTTCTCGTTTATCTTGCCTCAGGCCTATCCCTTTCTTTCATTTTTTTTGAATATGAAGCACTGTTTTGCAGTATTAGCTTGTGTCAAAAGTACAAACGGAAAAGTAAGCTTTACTTTTCTTTACATTTCACTATTATTCGTTCATCAAGTTTTTGTTTATTTATTATTTGTTTGTCCAGTACCTTTTTGGATGGTTTATCTCGTAAAAAATGTACGCATAGATATATTTTTATAGAGCGTTGAAATTATTTAAAATCAATCTGTTTGTTTTCAATATTTATTTGTGTGTACGACAGTTTTAATTTATTCATGATTAACTAAAAATTTTGATTATTTAAATTGAAAAATAAAACTTTATACATCTTCATTTATTTTTTAACAGGTGAAAATCGTAACAATTTGTCTTATCGAATTAACAATTTTATATGTATGTTCAAGTTTTTATAAATTTGCGCAAAGTTTTTGGTGCTATAATTAGCCAAGACTGATACGTGTCCAAACTCAATTTTATAAGTCTTAATAATGTTTCTATACTTTTGTAAAGAATATTGTTATAGTGAAATGTAAGGAACAACCAATCAATAATCCTGTTCTATAAACAATCTGCCGGCTCACTAGTATCGTAAAAAATTCTATCACTGGAGTCTTACTAAAATCGTATCATATAGTCATTGTAATATTTGCAAATCATGTTTTCAAATATTATAAGAAACCTCTGTACCACTTGAAAACATTATTGTATAAGATACCGTGCACTTTGTATATTGCTGTAATTTATCTAACATTGTTATCGATAAACATAATATTGGTGTACATTTTTCAGAGTCGACTCTAAAAAATGTGAACCAATTTATTATTAACAAAACTAATCATTAGAGAAATATATTTATGGCGAAAAATCGACGTGTCAATGAAAAAATTCAGTTTGAATATCTCATAAATATGATGACAAAACGAAAAAAAATTATATGATGAATTTTGTTTCATCGGAAAAAAGTGTCCTTCGAGAACCAGGATCGATTTTTTGCTTCTTATTTAACATGTCATTAGTTGTTGAAATACGCTAACAAGTAACGCGAATCGTACAAAATCCAGGCAGCAACCCTTGTAACAAGTTGCGCTTCACACATTATACCACCGCGCAAAGTTGATAACCGACAATCATGTTCTTAATTTATTTTTACTTATTAAGTTTAAGTGCGATCATTATTATGCATTTATGAAAACTTACTGATTTTGTTTATCAAAAGACTTAAGTACGCAGTCAAACGAACGTTACACTGCCCAACTTGATAGTACAGTAGAGTACTTAAAAACTCGCGATTTGCAATTGAATGAGATCAAACTTGTTACTCCTCGATGGGTCATAATCGCCCAAGCATTTCTCGTTTTATTCGTCGTTCGGAAATTTATATTTTTACACGAAAATGTTATTTAGATGCTTTAACTTATTTATCGAGACAAACATTTATTGCCATTTTGATTGACTGAAAATTATTGTTCTTAGTCTTCCAACATTTTTATCTCTCATGACATTCCCTAAATTACATCGAGGTGCTTTTCGCTGTAACTGTTGTAATATTCAACGAGAACGAATGTCTGCGAAGTAGCTCACATTTGGAATCACAATTTGTCATGACTTGCAAAAAGAAGGTGTCACGCCTAAGAGAAAAATTGTACATAAAACAACTGCATGGAACAATTTTTGGGCGCTTATTTTTTGTCAAGGCAAGATGAAGCTGGTCATCGTGAATTTACACAACCTTTTTCCATATCTCGAGTAACCGACGTGTACCAGAAATTGTACGTCTATTGACACAAAAATGTATGCCTTATTCGAATAAAAATTGGATTTTTTATAAAAAAGTCGTATGCGTTCTTAGCACTGATTTATTTACACTGTCACATTTGTGCAACAATTTCTATGTACATTAAAAATTCAATGCATAAATAATCTTAATTGTCACATCGAGTCACGAATCAATTCATTGATGAACGATCAACGTTATCTTTCCAGCCGGACTGATTTCATACAAGGTCTGCCATAGCGTCTCTTGGCCTCGTCGTAAAATGCGTTCTCCATCTGTCGAACAATCTCGTTGAAAAACAAGTTAGATAAATGATGATGCATTAGGGACCGAAACTCAAAGGATAATGAAAAGTCGATCAGGCAAGTTTGTGGATTATTTTTGAGACCGGGGCTGAAAATCCAGAGGGTGTTCAAGTGATCGAAGAGTTTCCCATCTTTGCACTCAGCTTTTATCAGTCGTGGATAGATCGATGTTACTTCTGACGTGTAACTTTCTGTCAGAGGTGGAAAACCGATCTCTAATTTGGCTTTCTGGAAGTTATTTTTTTGTAGAATAACATCCGACCTTTTGCAGAATGGGAGAAAGTGTTTGTAATTCTTTACGTCTGAGACAACTTCATAAATCTGCTCCATAGAAAATCTAAAACAGAAACAAAACGTAACTCAAATATGAATTTTCATTTCAACTCTTTTCAAATAATGCATTTGAAATTCTGTTGTTTGTGTCAGTTATAAGCAATTTAAAATTAGATAAAAACTAAATTTATATTCAATGTCATTGAAATATCTAATGCGTTTGAGTTTGATTGTGAAAATGTGAACATTCTAATTTCTTATTTTCAAAAATAAACATCGGAACCGAATTGAAGTTGCGAAAATTTGAAATACATAAATATGATCATACCCAACAAGTTTACGATTTTCATACTCCCTAATTTTATTATTAAAATCTGTTGAATGGAAATGTCGATGTGGTCTATCACCTAAGCTGAACAATAACATGATTTGATCAGCTCTGGATATTGACCTGAAAACAAATCACAAGTTTCAATTAAAGCTAAGAGTCTCAAAGCCAAAAGTAATTGACTCAACTTTCTGCAAATGTACCTGCACGTTTTTAAAATGCTCATCTTGTCGTTGTAAAAGCATTTACAGTATATCCTCAAAATTGTTCAAAAATCCTAAAAAATCGTTCCTCAAAATAATATCAAAACACAAAATTGTTGCTCTCTTTAGCGCACGTGTTTTCCAAGTTCAACTCGACCGTTTTCTGACAAAACGGAAAACAATTTTTCTATGACAATTGCGCCTAGTTTTTGCCAAAGAATTCACGGATGCGTTATTTATAAACATTTTCGTCGGAATTTGGTGCAATATCGATGACACTCAGAGTGCAACCAAGTCATGTGTCAAAACGAATCTGTCAAAATTCGTCATCTCAGTCAATAAGACCGTGACTTCGGTCAGTCAGTGCAATGAAAAATCGAAACGACGTTATAAAAGCTCGAAAAACGTTATGTTCGTTTCGATGACGATCAGGTTTATTTTTATTTAACGCCTGATCAACGAGCTGACACGTGAACAAACTGAAACATTTTGAGCAGACCAGAGCAGACTGTCCGCGGGGGGACACCTTTTTTGACGAATCAAGTGGCGCCACCTGAGCGCGATCGGACAGTAGTGTACTTCGCAGGAGTGTCACATTTGCCGCATTTGACAGTATCCTTTTATATTATATAACAGTTTGTTAACAAACTGTGTAATACCAATTTTTGCTACCATGGCCAACATTGTCCCGCAAGTATGCAGAAATGCACTCAAAAATGTAAGTATTATTTTATAAACCGTTAAAATGAAAATTGCAAATCTGCTCCGTTTTGCTCCGACCAGACTTGGGGCCTCCAAACCGACAATTTTCATTAGAACATGATTATGAACATCTGTGTTATCAATAATTTCGATGCTTAAAAGCGTTATTAGCAAATTGTAAAAGAAAAACTAAATCTTAGAGAGCAGTTGTTTGACAGGAAATTTTGCTCGTTGCATATAACCTCTGTCGGATTCAATAACATTACACAATGTTGCTTAATTTTGATCCCATGGCGCAAGACGCCAAAAATACGATGCTTTCAATTTGAATTTGCGTTTCAGATTATTTCTAAGAAAGATAAGAAAAGGGATTATTGTTTTTATATGACCCATCACTTGTCAGAGGTTAAGTTGATGCTTTAATTTCACGGTTCTATGCTTCAGGTCCGAGCATTTTCTGTATCTGCGGGACAACATGATACGGCAACGCGAATGAAGTCTTTTTGCATCTATCGTTGGAATCCGGACGAGCCCGAAAAAAAACCTTATCAAAAAGAGTACAAGGTGGACCTTAACCAGTAAGCATTTCTTTGCATCTCATCTCAATTCGTTGAATACTTTAACATATCAAGTTAGAAACAAAAACAACAAAAAACATGCCTTGAAAAAGTCAGTTGTTTAAATTTTCATTTCAAACTTGTGCGCAAGCTTAATTTGATGGATTATTTTGAACTTGTTTAGATGTGGTCCCATGGTTTTGGACGCTTTAATCAAAATCAAAAATGAGATTGATCCAACTTTAACCTTCCGAAGATCTTGCAGAGAAGGAATTTGCGGCTCATGTGCCATGAATATCGGTGGCACCAACACTCTTGCTTGTATTAGGTAAATTCAATTATCAAAGTTTGATTAGAACCTTAATCAAACTTACCTTCATGATAAACTGCCGGATAAATTCGTAATAAACTGATTTCCTGACTTTCCAAACGCTCGCTATTTATTTTGCAGTAAAATTGACGGCGATCTGGGTAAACCTTTGAACATTTATCCTTTGCCACACATGTACATCGTAAAGGACCTAATTCCAGACATGAACCATTTTTACGCTCAGTATCGCAGTATCCAACCTTGGTTGCAAAGGACCGATGCCAAACAAAGTGGAAAGCAACAGTACTTACAAAGTGTGAAGGATCGTGAGAAGCTTGTTCGTAACATTTCCAATGATAATTAATTCATTATCTAATATTATTGGTATTATTGTATATTGTTATTATTTAATAACGTCCGTTACAACATCCGTAATTATGTCGGTCAGATCCGAATTGTGCTTAGTTAATGGAAACATGCAGAAACGCTTACCAGTGAACTTGATTGATTTGCTGATTACATTTCAGGATGGTTTATATGAATGTATATTGTGCGCCTGCTGTAGCACGTCTTGTCCGGCTTACTGGTGGAACGGTGAGAAGTACTTGGGACCAGCGGTTTTGATGCAGGTAATCATTTATGTCGTCGTAGAGCAAATTAACAAAGCCGTCGTGCTATTATCCAAGATAATTTATTTACTAACCACTTAATCTTGCTCTTGTTACAGGCTTACAGGTGGATAATCGATTCTAGAGATGACTTCACTAAGGAGCGTTTGGAGAAACTCAGAGATCCGTTTTCGGTATTCCGTTGTCACACTATCATGAATTGCTCGAAAACTTGTCCCAAGGTAAATTATCATTTTGCGTCTAGCATACAATTACAAATGATTCATGTGACCTGGTTACTTGCAATGCTGTTTTTCAGGGCTTGAATCCGGGCAAAGCCGTGGCGGAAATCAAAAGACTGCTGGCAAATGTGGCTAAGAAAGATCAACCCGGGTTGGACACGACGGCTCTACTCAATTAAATCGGCAGAAATTAGCGGTAGTTTATGACGTCAAACAAATCTCCCCTGTTGACGATAATCTTACTTAAATCTCCCACCCGATTGTCTTGCTAGGTCTTTAGACTGAGCGGTTTTTCTAAATCGGTCAAAATTGTGATTGGAACAAAGTTGTGTGTTGTCTAATACTTACAATTGTAAAAATTAAAGTATTAACTGTAACACCTGAAAACGTCTCGACAACTTATTCCAATTTTTGTAATTTAGTTTTCACTGTTGTATCATACTACTTATATTTATGTAAAATATAATCGGAATTAAATAAGTAAAGTAATAAGTGATTTTGTTTTTCTTTTTTTTTTGTTTGCAATTAAACCACCTTTCCACTTTGGCATCAGTTTATTCCGATTTTTACAAGTCAAATAGAATTTACACAGATGTACAACAAAACGTTTTGATTCAATAGATTGTGCGATAAATTTTACACAGAACTAACGTCTATAAGTAGGCTAAAATCTCGTACGTTTGATATCAAACCGATAACGAAGTATATAATTCAATATGTCATTTCACAGTGTTATTTTGAATTCTTTGTTTGTTTTTTTTTTTAAATAGTAATATGAAAATACACAACCTGTGCGTATTGATATTCATTCATAAATACTTATTGAAACAACAGTTTACAGATTAGAAGTTTTGATTTTAATTGATTCATATATGGATGTCAAATCACAATTAGCTGATATAGGTCAGAGAACTTTCTGAGAGATATGTTAGAAAATGTAAAATTCGAAGAGTAGTCTATTATTAATAGGCAAAAATAGTTTTAAAAGTTTAAAAGTCAATGCTTATGGCTCAGATGCCATTCTGCTCCGCGCGTTTTCTCGGGAACGACTGTGCACCTCCGCTGTGCGTAATGTAATCCCAAAAATGTCCTCGTGATATCTATTTTCGTCCTGAAAACATAATTTTATCAATTTATTTTCTAAAAAAAGTTCATACTTTATTTTACTCAAAGATAAATTTGTCTTGTAAAATGAATACGTACTCTTAGAGTAAGCATATAGTTCTCAACTTCCTTTTCAGTCATTTGGCCGTGCGTTTGAATAATTTGTTTCAAAGTTTGATAGACATCTTCGGCCATTGTGCAGTCTCCACATACGAAAAAGTGACCTCGCTCGACAACGAGCATATTGTAAATTTCAGTAGATTCATTTTGAACTAAATCTTGAACGTACGTCTACAAAAAGAATCAAGCAAATTAGTCACGAAACTTTATCCATCTGAATTATTTGTTCTTTTTCTTTCGTTTCGACATTTACTTTTGCAACTCCAGTTTCCCGTGAGAGAGCCAAAAACACCTTGTCCAAGACTCCGACTAGTTGCATCTCTTTTTTCTCCTGACGGTACAGATCCAAATCGCGCTCCCGGCATCCGAAAAATAGCCATAGCTTGCCAAATTCTTGTCCTGAAAATGTTCAGTGTTTGAAGTTTCGCGGGAATTTAAACTATGTGGAACAAAGGCGGTACATTAAACAGAAACTCGTAACGTTACCAGGATTCATTTTTATTTGCGCGAGACGATGGTGCCAGAACCCTCGGAACGGTGCTATTCCCGTGCCAGGACCAACGAGGATTATCGGTGGTTTCGTATCATCTGGCATATAAAAATTCGGTGCACTAGAAAAAAAATTTCTCATCAAAATTTTCTTTTAAAATATGATCACGGATTATATTTTATAAGGATCGTCTTTTATACTAGCAAGTAGGAATTTTTCTTTTATGTTTTACCTTCTTACAAAAACATAAAGAGCGTCTCCATCATGGATATCATATAAGTAATTTGAACACACACCATAATGAAGAGGTCCATTTCCTTCTGCAAAAAAAAGATGAGTAAAGATCCTGTGGGAGGTAAATCCCAGGAAAAAAATTCGATTCTTGAAATCGAATCGGATGCAAGTCGTCGGGAAAAATTGTTTTACTCTAATTGAAAAAGTTTTTACATTTTTTGGTGGTAGGATTTGAACTCGGGTCTTTCAGAGTAGAAAATCATCAATCAAGCCCTAAACTGTATAATTAAAGACCTTAGAATAGCATAGAGTTAGGATTCAAACTTAAACTCCGGGAGTCCTGAATTCAAGTCCTATGTCCGTTTTTTATTTTTCATGAAAATATTAAAATTTTAAAAAAACTATTTGCATCCAATCTGATACGAAGAAGATTGTTCCTGAGTAGTTTAAAATGTTATTTCAAATTAGTGATTTGTGCCAGTTTACTTTTAGTTCTGTATTGAACCACAGCCACAGTCAAGTGAATTTGTCCTAAATGAACTAGCGGTGATGACGATATGCTGTAAAATCTGGGTTGCAAAGGTGTAAGATGAAATATTAAAACAGGCGCATAAGGCTTAACCGAGGGAAACTCTTCCAAAACTTCCAGCAGATTTGGAAAGTTGTAATGCCTCCAATCCTCATAATCCACGGGATTCTGAAAGAACAGGTACAAAATACAGAATGTGGTTTGAGTGTGATACATTAATAAATGTTTATTATTCGAGCAACATTTGCTTATCTGATATTCATAATTTAATTAAAGGAAAAAACCTGGCGATCAAAACATAAATCGTGCTTTGCCTGTTGCAAATCGATGGGTATAAGCATTTTACGATCAAGCTCATGGCTTATCGTGTTTAGTGCCAACTGCCGATTAGAGACGAATGGCTGTAAGTTAGTAGTTTGTACAAAGTAAAACTTTATACTCCGTTTACTCTAAGCCCGGTTTTACGAATGACCTTTATTTCTTTTTTATCCCTCTTTTTATCCCGAAGAAACTTATTAGACAATTTTTTTCAAAAGAAATTAACAGCTGGTACGTTTTCTTTTTATAAATCTTATTTGGAGAAAATGTAAATGTGCATTTGACGTCTATATCATTGAATTTCGCTGTTGCGAATATTAATCAAGTTGATTTAAAATTGATCAGTAGAAAATTGACTTGACTTTTTGTCATCAGCACCAAGTCTATCCTTTAACTCGATTAAAATCATGATCAATAACATACATTGGCAAGATGGTTTAGCCGCGTTTGCTCGGCAGGATTCAAGGCAATCGAAGCGAAGTATCGTAACAAGTTTGGTGTTGGGGGTGTCGTAATGTCTAAGAACCTGGTGAACATCATTCTCAACGAATTAGGCATGTACCTGTCATGAGGTATCCAAGTTTTTATGATACCTGCGGAAAACATTTTGAGCTATTATTAATTAAAGTTTTTTTTTTTTCATAATGTAATGCATAGATTTGTTTTTTCCTGTTGGATTAGCAAAAAAGAATGTTGAATTCTGATTAGTTAATCACCATTAGGCGTGTGAGATTGCTTTTGTAATTGTAATTGAACAGGAGCGTCAAAGTCAAATGGTGAGTCGAGGCGTTTTAAAATTTCCTCGACCAGATCGCTTTTATTGCAGGCAAAAACTCCTAAGTGATCCCCAGGTTTATATGCAATCTCCATTCCGGCCAGGTCGTCCAATTCCAGCAATAACGTCACACCTCTAAATCAAAAGACCGGATGAAAACAAAACGCTAAAAATTGTCCGTCGAAAAAGTTTGTTGCAGAGCTGATGCGTTTGAACTATGCAGTAATGGACAAATATTTTTTTCTCATTCATGTTCCGCGCTTGTAATGTTGTTAATCCTTTGGCGAATAAAAAGTTTCAAATGGACAGAACATTGAGAGTTTTTAAAGTCAGCTTTTTTACATCGCTTATTTCTAACTTTCGCGAACTTGGCTCGAACAAAGTTACGAGAACTTCTGTAATGTTTATCGAATTTCGCGTTAACTCGACTCGAATAGAAATGAAATTTTACCCTGAATTACTTTCACTTAGATTGGTCTTCCTTAGCATGTTGCAGGTTGTGACGTTCCTATTGTGACACCTACTAAGAGCTGCAAATTATATTAGTACTTTAATTAACTACCCAAACTTACGACTGTTATTTCATAACAGTTACTTTTATTTTAATTGTACAACAATTTTTTCTATCAATTCTTTTTATTTCCAATAATTTCATATTATATTTCAATGATTTTTACCAGTAGCCACAGGTTCAGGATCAGCTTTTACAAATCTAACGGTCGATGCTGACAGTGCTTCAGAACCTAATGATAAAGCACCCTCGAGTAATGTTTCTTCATCGTCCAAACAAAACGTTTCACACGCAACCTGTGTTGGATTAAAATTTAATTAATATTTGATTGAAAGTTTTTCCATTTTCTTCTCCACTCAACTTTTTTTTTTTTATTGAAAAATAAAACTGATAAACTTTGTTATTTAAATAATAAATGAATAAACAATATAAATAAATAAACGTAATTGTAAGATTGAATCGTAATCATGATTAGCAAAACTTTTTATTGTGTTATTTGTTGTGTATCGTTCGAGTTCAGATAATTAGAGCAGAAAGACAATAGACTAACAGCAAAGGTATCCGCAGCCCATTTTCGGAATGCTTGTTCCTGACCACACATTTCGTCTCCCAGTGCCAAACGTAACAAGCGCTCTCCTCCCAATTCGCCCAATAGATTGTCAACGTAACGACCGAAAGCACAGAAATTCGGATAGGCTGATGATCCCAATGCAAACACAGCAAATCTGACATTACTTAGTGGGCCGAAAGTATCATCAGTCTGTGAATCCGTCGTCGATCCTCTCAGAGAGTCCAGCCTATCTAGCTTTTTCACTTTGCCTACCTCTGTTTGACTGTTGGCTTTAATAAAAGATTTTGACGTTGCAAGACTGAAACGATAACATCAATATTTTTCAATTAACGCTCCGGGGTTTGTTTGTACAACAAATATTATCTCTTCTCATATTTGTTTCTCCTTCTATTTTACTATTATTACTGCTTTTTCTATAAGTTCTATCGGTTGAATTTCATTTTACCTTACTTTACTATCGTTGCTTGATAAATTGTCGTTCATTTTCATTGCGTACAAGTTTTGTGCAAAAGCCTGAAATAAAGCAAACGACAAATGTGTTTGACATGTTGCAAATAAAAGTTGCCTTGTTGAAAATAAAAGAATTGATTCAATTTTGATTGTACCTCTCCGTTTTCAGGCGGGTCTCCATTACCGAAAGTCGACGTGATAACTAACAGAAGTGCTTCGTGTTCGATGTTACTAATGTCATAGTCTGCCATGCTCAAGACCTATTTAACACGACAATAGAAAAGTTAAGCGCTCGAATAAAATTATTTGCAACTTTATAACGCTATTAAAGCATCAAGTGACAGGATGGAAATTGAATTTAATGGATCTCACGGCGGCCTCACCTGTGAATGAAACGCATGTCCCATCAATTCGCCAAGTTTTTCAGCGTACATTTGCGACGTTCCGGTTTCCGTCGCAAATAACACTGTCGCTTTAATCCTTCTTGATAATGCTCTTCCAAATAGTTTTGAAGTGAATTTCACTGCACTGCAGAGTTGAACAGAAAAAAAAATTTTTTTTTTTTTTGTAAATCACATTTTTCATTAAAAGCTTCTGCGACCACCAAAACAAAAACGAGCAAAGTGAACTCGCTCTGATTATCCTTTTCAGATTTTTTTTGTGTTCAAGTAATATTTACCGTGCGATTTGCTTAAAATGGAACTTTCTCCGAGGTTTTTTCGACGCCAATTTTTTGTCCTTCTGACCCTTTTTCCAGACATGCGTCTTCCACGCGGGATCCTATGAATGAAGCACATGAAACTGTGGTGCAATTTGCATAAAATTGCATGCAAATAAATTTTACTACCAATTTCGGGGGTAAAATTTATATTAAGAGTAGTTTTGAATTTTAGATGAACGCCGTAAAGAACTCGGTCTATTGTACTCGTTTGAGTGCGTTCTTTTGTCATACGAAAATAAAATGTTGCGCTTGGAAATTGAAATACCTGAGCATCATACGACGGCTTCAAATGATACAACGCCATTTCTTGGTGGAATACTGGAGTCGCTGAACCTGAAACGGGCGGCACGATCCATATCCAGTCAGCAGGACACCCGTTTCGCAATCTTATTTCATTCTCGAGGTGCTTCATGAAAGATTCTGACGCGGTGTGATGATCCACTATTGTTACGTTCTTCACCTGAAGGAGAAATGGTCACACGGAATATCATGATTACAAAAGTCAATTTCAAAAATTGCAAACAATCTTTACACTTATTTTCACATATTCTTTTTCTTTCTTTTCTATTTTGTTTTTCTTCTTTTTTTTTGTTAATCCAAACTCAATTCAGGATTTAATGAAGATAAAGTCTCCACTTTTTTTTTTGAAACAATTTATTTTTCGACTATTTTGTTCTATGCATTTACTTGGAAACTGTAGAGTACAGCGACATTAGCTTCTATCATGGCCTTATCCTTCCACAAAGATGTTGGGGTTTGCGTGTCCAAACCCATATGCGTTGCTATAGTCTAAAAAAGAGATTAAAGTTCAACTCTTTATTATCTTCGCTTAACAACATTTTTTTTCATTCAACTTCTTTCAATTCGTCTTCCTTCTGTCTTCTTATTTCATTTTATTACCAACTTGAAAAATACAAAAAATAATTAAACTTTCTGTCCGATAACTAAAATGAACAAAGTTAACGTTGACGTGAACGGACAAGAACTGAACAAGTTTTATTATATGTTTATTCAACTTGTTCTTTTCTCTTTTGTTGGGAACTTCTATCAATAATAATACAAATGAAAAACGGTCAAATGCAATCAAAATGTTTATCCATGTCTTTTCACGTTTTTTTTTCGATTCCTCAGTGGAAAACTGATTTAATTTAATTTGTTTGATGAAAGTAAAAGTCACTTTTGAGAGAAAGAAACGAGGTATTGAAGTTGAATTGTTTATTGATGGGAAATTTAAGATAAAACATTAGGGATGATGAATTCTTGTGCCGACCTCAAGTAAGTTATAACGAGTGACGTCGCAGAGATCGCGTGCCCCGATTTCCGTGCTCATGTACCAGCCGTTGAACGGCGCGGCTGTGAATTCTAATCCCCCGCAGTCGAATACCATCCCCGACACCGCTGGGACCGCATACCACTTGAGTCCAAGATTTGCAAACCAGTCGTATCTAAAACAATTTACATATAATTAGAGTGCGGCCACGAAATTCCGCGCGCCTAGCAATTTCATTAAATCCGTCAAGCAAGAAAAGTTCTCTTTTATCCTTTGTCCCTCGCTCTATTCCAATCCCCGTCGTTTTACCATACATTTTTTGTCCCAAAGTTTTTTTTTTATTTTCAAGTGCGACTTACGTGGGATGACACAGTGGCACTTCTAAAACGAGCTCCGCGGGGATGTCGAAGTAATCGGGATCATGTCCATTCGCTGATAACACCAGTGGCAAAACGTCGAACATTGTACGTGCACCTTTCCATCCTAATTTCAAACATAGCTGCGAAAAAGAAATGAATCTCTTCTCTATCTTTTGAAAAAACATCACTTTTCGTTGAAATTCAACTCCTCTCTATATAATTCTTTCACTTTTTTTTTCATCCCGATCGTTCCTTTGATTTTCTTTCTTTTTTTTTCTCCATTGAACTTTCTTTATCATTATATGATTAATAGTATGACTCTTTACGTCAATAAAAAATCAGATTCAATTATCAATTATAAAAGAAAGAAAATTGTACTCGAGTCATCGTTTTTAGCTTGCTTTCAATCTTTCATTAATCAAAAGCAAGTTTATGAAAAAAGTGAGAGGGGTGGGTGGTGAAAGAAATCGGGATAATCTATCAATTAGGAATGCTCACATCGGTGAACTCGACATTGGCCGGATCGCCGGTGATGGTTCCGTCGGGGTTCTTGTAGCCGGCGTAGCTAATTAGCTGTTGATTCCAAACTCTGTAGTCATGCTTGGCGTCGGTGCGTTGAGGAAAAATTGTTATTGCGGATCTGTTGGAATCCAAAATTAAAAACGTGACCGTCGCGTACTATAATGTAGTTGCATACTGATTGCCTTGATCACGCAATTAATTACCTGATGTTTCCTTTATTCGTGCTATATTTAATGTGATTGCACAGCGCCTCGAACATGCCTCCTGTCGTTGTGACGTAACGACAATCAAATACCTAACGCGAACAAAAATGTCCAATTACTTTGTTTTGTTCTTTTCTCTCACTTTTGTTTCAAAGTTGCAATCTTTTTTCCATTACATTTTTTTAATTGCCAAAAAATTTAATTGCACATTTTTTCAGAGAAAAATTCAAGAGCTACGAGCTGACTCAAAAATCAAATTTTTGTTTTCCATTGAAAATTCGTCAGTTGGAATCTGAATTCGACAGGGAAAAAATCACATCGAAATAGATTGCTTGAAATTGAATTGATAGAAAGAGTAAAAAGAGGCATTGAACCTGTAATTTTGACCATTGTATTCGTCCGATACATCGCGCGGCATTTCGCCACGCTAATTTGGCCCCGAAAACTAATTCGGTTTCGGTGAGCTGATAAGTGCCACTTGACATGACTTCTTTCTGCACGGATTCCCACCGGGATTTGTGGGCATCGCTATTCAGTCTGCAAAAAAATATGATATTTCTTTTTTTTTATAAATCCAATATCAATTGAGCGCTGTTTGCAAAGCCCAACGGATCATTTTACCTTCGAATGGATGCGAAATATTGCTCGAGGAAATCTTTCGCATGAACTAAGATCTCTTCTTTCGGGCGACAATCCGTCCCGTGAAAAGGCAGCGTCATTACGCTGCCCAGGCACAAGGAATTTGAACACTGTGTTCGCTTGGAAAAGAACAATAGTACGTTTGAAATTTAAATTCTGATACTGTAAAAAGGATTATATTCTGCCAGGAGATTATTCAGCAATAAAATCATTCGAATATTCATTCGTAAAACAAAATTTATAAAATTATATCTTAAATTTGAGATCATGCAGAAAGTATAATTTTTTCGTGATTATAAACATGGTTTTGAATGAAAACGAAACATTTTCGATATTTTCAACAACTCTTTACGCAAAATAACTGAAGTGACAATTCCCTGGATTTTCTGCAAAATAGAGTCGCCTGATTTTGCTCAAAATCAATGCTTTTCCTATTTTATTTTTATACGTCACCAAGTCGAATATGAAAATGTAATACATAGACGATAAAAGAAAAAAATTTGCACTTGAAGAAGAAGTTGTTCTCAACTATTATGTTTGCTCTGATTCAATGTAAAATTCCAGAAAATATTGTTATCTGACTGAGTTCTGACATATTTTCCCCCATTATCTTAGCCAATTTAATAAAAAATAATTAGAGCTACCCTGTTTTCCCCATAAAGATCAAATTAAGCTGATTTCAATTTTGAATATTAATACCAACTATATTAAAGTTGAAACTTTGACATTTTAATCTGATGGAATGTTTTCGATTGAAATGAAAACTTTTCATTTGCAACGGTTGTAAAGTTGGACTTACATAAATATATGATGAATTTGATTTATCCATGAAAATTGTTTGATAAAATAAATACTCATTCAATTGATCGCAGTGTACTCAGAATTAATGAATTAATCGTAATTTTGTGAAACCAATTTCGTTATGGTTCAATCAGAAATGCAAATGCGACTAATTAGTTGAAATTACGCCGGGCATTAATTTTAGCGCAGTGTGTAAACATAACGCGCAACAATCTGATCAAATTTTACCTACACAGCTAAGCGTAATGGTTGGATGGTGATTTGACTTTTTCTAAGTAGCGCTAAAAACTTTTTTATGAACGTGTTATCGAAAAGTGCAACGCGACAAGCTGAAAAGTTCGCGCACACTTTCAAATGTAGTTCAAAACGTTTGTGTTTTTGCCAACGCTCTTTTTTTACATTGACGTTCAGGCTATTTCTTAACAAAATAGTATTTTAAAAACCGATTTACAAATAAACGAATCAGCGAGCGAAAAAACCTAAATAGAGAATGGTCAAAAAATAGCCGCAGATGAAAATAAAACGAATGGTCTGTAACAGTGCAGTAAATTTTGATGCACAGCAGGTCGCCATAAAATTGGAGTTGTTTCGCAATTTAATTGAAATGTAAAGTTTTATTTGAAACTCCCAGGCCATTGTATGAAATTGTTAACCACTGCTAGAACAGACTTTAGATTAATAGATAGTTTTCATCTGTAAAAGTTTGCTCGGACTTAACACACAGCGTTCAATTAAGACTTACTCAAGCGAGGTACACGAAAAGTTACAACTTATGTAAAGCAAAACAACGTTAGATAAATTCACAGAGGCTATCAGCACTCGCAAAAATGATCGTTTCATCTATTTGCCCGTTGTATTCGAACCGTATTTGAAGATACTTTTTCTCTATTTCAGTCAATTCAGTGCTCGTTCTGGGAAAAATAAAAAGCTGCTTTGCATTAAAAAAAAACTGCGCTAAAAGTTTTGCAAACATTTATGTTTAAAGTTAAAAGGGAAAATATGTTAACATTTTAAATGTTGCATTATTCATCGGATATTCCACCCCTGGTCCTCTTGTTCGGAAAGTAGAGCAATTTAATATAGAAGCTGATACCGAATGTATGAAAAGGACTAGATAAAATTTTGATATTAATATCCGAAGTGCGGTCAGAAATTTCTTATCTATTTTCATGCATAAGTAATGATCGGAATTGAAGTAGAATGTTTTTAAAATGAATGAGGATAATTTCACCCTCCGGGTGGTTCCGAATCAGACGAAAAAACCAAAATGACATTTTTCAATATTCTCACAAACGTGCGCCGCTGAAATGTTTTGTCAGATAAATTGAATTTGAAAGCTATCTTGAAGTTGATTCTTAAAAGAAAAGCAGACAACCGAAATTGTGCTCGATCATTAGAATTTGTTATCGAGTAATAAAATCACTTGGAAGTCAAAGCACAAACAGACGCCAAGAGTGAACTTTGTGCAGTTCACGCGTGTGATCAGATTTCGCAGGATACAATTGTGAAATGTTAGAGAAACTCGTGAATGCACCGGCGAGGAACAAAAGGAACGAGAAAAAAAATTGGTCCGTGCAGATGATTATTTCTTGTTTATGAAATAAATAGCGAAGTTTGATGTCAAGTTGAAAACTTGTTGGCCTTTTTCGCATCAAAGCGAAGTGAGCATTAAACAACTTTTTGAGATCAAAAACCAGCGAGAAAACGAGAAGCAACAGTTGCGGTTCATTTACATGAAAGTTTCGCGTATTTGAGCGACAAATCGTTACTTGCGGTATAGTTTCTGTCGTTGTATATATATCTACCATCCGACGGTGACTACATGTTGCACATTGTTGCACACAATCCCCCAAGAGCAGAGTTTTCGCGACGAATATACGCTCAGCTCGTTTTACAAAATTTGTAATCAATGTTCGTACGTGCTGGGGGATGCTCGGAAATGTATTCCAGACAAAATATAACGCTTCCAAATGCACAAGTAGACCGTGCAATTTACGTCTCTTTCATTGCATATTTATTGCGACAGTTAAAGTTGAACAAATTTGCGGCTTTTTTGCGATTTTACCGTCTCCCCGCGGCATGAATGATAAATTAAACTGTTTATACTAGTCGTCAAATTAAAAAAAAAAAGTTAAGTAAGTTTTGAAAACAATGACTATGGAATTGGAATGGTGGCATAAAAAAGAAAGTGCGAAGAAATGTTATCTGCGAAAACGGAAAATTCATTAAAATGCAATTATGTAGCTGTTAAAGAATAAGATGAAAGGGAGAAGAAAAAGATTGAGCCACTTTGTCGTGGACATCTTTTCTCTGTAATCGGTGCATTTTGTCTCGCTATAATATTTATTGTCGCAAATATATTTTGTCGCGGGCAAGGTGCCCTCGGGGTTATAATGGTTTTTTATGCTTTATAGCCGTTATGAAATTCTTGTCACGAGTATATGAGTAAAATAACGTTTTATGCGTTTAACGTTGTTCTATCCTTTCGGTTAAAATATTGCGGCAATGCACACTTTTATTCGCAACTTATTTCATTATTATAATTTCATGGACTCGTTTTTTTTGTAGAGATATATGTGGGAGAATAAATTTTGCTTTAACAAAGCCATTGGTTGTAGGTTGATTTTAAAACAACAGAATAATAAAGCAGCGGTTGTCCCGCACCGGCGATTTTTCGGGTCGAGATTCGGTCTGGCCGGACGCATTTTTCTTCGTCGCGTTGCGCGACTGCTTGAATGCAAAATTTATTTCTCAATTTTTCGCGAACAAATATTTGTCTCGATTATCATGTGACAAAACGTGTATTTGCCAATATCCGTTGAGGCGAAAGCGCGCAGCGTAAATTTGATCGATGGTTAAAACGAACTGGATATTTTATGAGGAGCCAATGCAGAGGAAAGAATTATTGAAATATTGCTGTGCACTTTATCAAAATCGTCGATTCTCGCGTTAGGATTTGCGCGCGATTTAAAAAGTCATCATTCAATCGCGGCTCGGGAGGGGGAAATGAAAAAAAAAGGAAACGCGCGAGAATGGGAAGGAAAAACAAACCGTCGCTACAGCGATAAACGTTTTGCCGCGGAATAATGTAAACATGATATTCGCCCGTTCTTTTTTATGCATGAACAATCTAACAAATTTATTCCGAATCGGATAAAGCGGTCGACTACGCAGCTTATTTCAGGATTACACTTGGCTATACAAACGTAATCATATTTTGTGATTTTATCTCGGTTTCATAGCTTCAATTTCAAATGTCCTTTCGATTTAGCGCTCAGACATTGATAAACGTTCGCGTTCCGATGAAAATTGATATCATCATTTTACACAGCCTACCCACTTTATGAGAGATTAACTTGTAATGAAAACGCAATTTCATTTTAGTTTTAATTAATCAGCCAATTTGTTCCGATTCCAATTACGAGGCTCAATTAATTGAATTGTCATAAGCAACAATAAGTGGGTAGAAAATCTAATTGTCCCGTTTGCACACACCTGTGTAATATTTTTGTATACTTAACTTATTCTTTCGTTTACTAGACTTCGCTTAAACCGCCTCGCTGTCGGTTTATTTATGTTTTATTGTTATTTAATTATTCGCCGTTCTCTTGAGCGCCAACGAGGAAAACCGAATTATGATATTTATCATTCAGATGAAAATTAGCATCCCGGCTGGCATTATTTTCAGCGATGAATTACCATTTATATTAATGATTTGGTATTGAAATACGAAATTCCGCCACGCGGTGACGCTCCGGTTTGTCCTTTTTTTTCTCACTCTCTCTATTTTTTTATCAACGGTTTCATTGCACCAAACCGCCGAGAATGATTTTAAAATGCACTAAAACGTTTTACTACTTGCGAGGTAAACAAAAACAGGTGAGAATAAAAAATGTAGTAATCGCGTTTGCACCGAGGATAACGATTTTTGCTATTTTTTTTTCTCTGTTTTTCCTGGCGATGTTCCGGGAAAAACAGTCACTGCGGCCAAATGAATTATCTAAAATTTATAAATCAGGAAATGGTATTAAACATTAAGACTCATTATGTCCCTGCGGGTATAATTGAGTAGACACGGATTGTGCGGATAATCGCTTTACAAAGTTTGAAATTGCATTACGCACGCTTTAAATTGTAGTGACAATTACGTCGTCAACTTTAACGCGAAGCTGTATCAATCATTGCTGTTACAAAACACAATTCCATTATTGTTTAAACAATTGGGGACGCTCGGCTCAGTCGGCGATTAAACGCAAAAGCCGCGAAGAAAATCAACGCGAGTTTGTACATCTGACAATTGTGAAGGAGAGAACAATAAGAAAGTCGAACGACACACGGGCAATCTTGTTTGCATTCATTTGATATAAAAGCGTGACGAAAATTCTCGTCCCTTGTATACAATTCAGCTTTATTCAATTAATATAACGAATAAAATCATGTTTTATCATTTTAATCTGCCTTCGCCTCTCGTAATTTCGTTTTAACAGTGTACACACTCGCGACTAATTAAAACGAAAATATACAAGTGGCGATGAAAAAAAAAATTTTTTTTATGAACAGAGCATGAATGAAACATTTCGCAGTTATGAAAAGTTAGCATCTCCGGCAAGTTGAAAAGGGTACTTTGCGAAACGCATAAATCACATTTTTACCATTCGCATGCAGAATCCTATAAAGTTTACGGATAAAAAAAATAAATAAAAGAACAGCCGAGGCAACAAAAGTGTAAATGAAAAAGACGAAGAAAATTGTTCAATAGCATTTCGTTGCGATAAATTTCCATGAATGACAGAATAATTTGTCGGCTCGGTTTCGATTATACGTCGTGTCATTTTTCACGCGCTCGTTACGTTACGCGCCAATTTCCGATCATTTTCCTGTGCCAATTACTCATTTCGCGTTACGACAAATAAACATTCCGCTCTCAGGGGAGGGGATCGTCTATCGCGTCTCGTCACAACAAAAATTGCAAAATTTGTCAAATTTATCGCAATCGCGATTTAATAATCGTGCGAAATAATTCTGCGCTCTCTTTAATCAGGCTTTTTTTTACAGCCTCTCGCTAGCTTCTTGCGTTCGTGATTGACACGAAGGCATGAATTATTTTTATTTCTCCTTTTTTATGAGGGCGGAAAACCGCGAGATACGTGAGCGCTCGGGCTTTTTTATAATTAATATCAGAAGTAGCGCGCTCTGAATCGAAAACGTTATGAATATTCATTTTATAGTCAGGGAATTAAAAGAAAAGGGGGAGAAAGAAATATTATATTGATCGACACTTTTGGTATTAAAGAATTGTACACACGCGCGAAAAGCATTCCAAATAAAAATCTTTTACAAACGTGCACTGCATGTTATTTCTGCAAACAAGTCTCCGGAGAAAATAATTCTTCTCAATTCACAATGCTCTTGAGATTTCAATGGTAACAATTTGTACATTCAGAGAGAAGTTTTTTTTTGCTCGTTTCCTTTTTACCTAAATATTGCAAACGCTCCTTCGTTCAAACATTGACTTAACATACTAATTAGCATTGTTTTTACGTGCGTAATTATGTAATTTTTCACCCGGAGGCATGCATATTATTATGAATGTACGTGCGAGTTCGAGTAACCGAGGAACTAGCTTATTTAACCATTTTCATCAATTCGAGATTATAAAACAGCTGGGATAATGGAAAGAAAATTATTCTCCCAAGAAAAAGTTTCACGCGGATTAGCTAATTTTTCGTTGTACAATTATAAAATTACGGGAAAAGAGCGAAACAAGAAAAACAGGAGAGACAACTTCTCGGCTAAGAGAGTGGAAGAAATTCAAACAGCAAACTTGGAAAAGAGTTTTGAAACATCGAAAAAGAAAAATAGATAGAAAACCATTGGTTGGTGGGTGCAAAGGAACAACTTTTGTTCAACTGTAAAAAATGTTAGTCAGTGCAAATTTGGTGTTGTTGATTTGTTTGGTTTACCACGGCATTTTTATGGTGCAGTGAATCAAAAGCCTCAGTTTTGTAAATAAGATTTCTTAATTTGGTCGGCTTCCGGTGACAGGGGGTCGACTCGTGGTCCTTCATCCTGGACGACAGTTTGGCTAACACTACTTGAGTACGCGCGTCCGAGAAAATTTTTTTCTATCCGAGAAAAAAATGCTGTCTGCTTGCACGCCGACGGTCGCTTGACGTTTGACAGCACGAGCGTGCCGAACCGCGATGGGAATGCGGGGCGAGCTACGCGGACGAGGTAAATACGCGCGGCCGAGAGCAAGCGCGCACCTCGCGTCGAGTCTCACATGCGCCTTGGACCATCCTGGACCACCACCATTGATTTACCGCGAAATAACTCGTCTCTTGAGAATCGAAGCTCCGCTTTATCCGCGAACCAACGCTTGCTTCTCTTAACCGCGAAAAGCTACTCCAAAATTGATTTTTTGGCCACTTTTTACCTCTCGCACTCGTTTGTCATTTGAAGCCTAATTTATATTCTTCGTCCTCCTCATCCTCCTCTTTTTCTTTCTTCTTCTCACACGCCTCTTTCTTTTTCCGCGCGGAATCCTCGCGTTCAACGATTCTTCAGACGTCTCAAGATTTTTTTAATCTTCGTCTACTAAACCAAATGCATTCAATGGATCCATATGGATCTATTTTTTATAACCAATTCTTACCTGTACAATTAACAGAGCAATAAACAAATCTAAGGAAGACTTTTTTGTTTATGCATATCGTTTGTTTGGAACATTTTAATTTGCAATTTCAATATTCCTTCGCTCCTTTGTATTTTGGATTGAACTTTCTCATTGAAAAGAGCAAGTTTTCGGTACAATCATTGGTACAAATATGCAAAATTCAAAATTGCAACATTTTGTGATTTCCAGCTCATAAAACACTCAGATATGTGACATTTTCGATCATTCTTACCAAATGAAGAATTTCTGAGAATTTCTGAGAATAGTGCTAGGAAAACTCGTTTATATTTTTTATATTTTTTATGTCTCTTTCATATTGTGGTGAATACCTTTCAACTTTTTGGGGGCGGATGTTGCAATATTGCAACATTTTTTGAAATTCAGTTATAAAATGTTCTAGCGATTAAAAAAAACAAACATTAATAAAGATTAGTTAACCAATTAGTAGTTCATGTTTTGTCATGAAAATATTGTTTATTAATACAGAAATCTTTAAATTTTTATCTCTTTTTAAAACGTTAAATTTTTATATTTGTATCGCTGTCACTTAAACTTGTAAAATGATATTTCTAACCGAGTTTTTTATTCGGATGACCAAACCGTAATGTCACTCGATTTCAATGCAAAAATGATCAATTCGTTATGATGACAATCGTATTCTATAGACTTCAAGCTTTGAAAAACATTATTCAAAATTTATTTCATCGTATGTAAAATGATATTCAATATCATATGTAATACCTTTTTGAGGGTGGAAATAAATGTATTTACTATGAAGAAGCGATTTTGTGTTTATTTTATAAAATACAAATGTATCATCGTTGTTTTCCCCTTTTTATGAACCTTTTTAATTAAGCTTGACAGTGCACTGAAGTTTAAGGTTGCGCACGTCACCTCTCCCTCATGAAACAGAGTCAAAACTTTTGCAAAGTATCCAGCAACAAAAAGCCCGAAGGACGAGGAACGTCCCTTTATAATTGTGAAAACGTTGGCGCTTTCGTTTCACGTTATTCCTTTCAGACTGTTGTAAGCAAATACGGAGCATGAAAAATTAAATTTTACCAGACTCCTTAATCATTATGTTTCGCGAAAGCTGAATTAATTTGATTCAAAATTCACAAAGTTATCTTTCAAGGCGAACTTTCTCCTGCAAAATAAAATCAAACTATCGTGCTGAAAAAGGGGCAAAGTTTGGTCTTGCTTTCAATCAGTTTGAAACATAAAATAAAACCGAAGTCTTATCACCGCCGAGCACGTCCATTTTCGTTTTACTCTTTGATTTGTTTGTAATGCAATTTTCGCCAACTGCAAATGAAAAATAGAAACATCGCATCGGTTGCATCTGTTTATTAAATTGGCGTTCGCCAAATTACTTAATAAACTTGTGATAAAACGTTGATTTCAATCGAAAAGATTGATTAATTTCTCCGACTGTTCGATCAGTTTGCGAGATTGAATTAAATCAACTCTCGTTCATGTTCATGAAAATCAAGTTGCATTTTCAATTTGTTTACAGCGTAAAATAAATGAGAAGCCAATTATACGGAAATAATTATTAATTAAACTACAATAATCGATAACCCATTAAATTCAGTCCCAATTCATTCTCCACTCACGTCTATTAAACAACTGAGTACAATATCCTGTGATTGTGCTATGAATGCAGCAGCCCCATACAACGATATTCATAATATATTGATAAATACAAATCGAACTCTCCTCTCCATAACTACTTGAATGATGAAAATGTCAAATATTACAGCACATTCAGTGCAGAAATTCAATGCTCCGTCGACTTGGTTGTCAATTTTTCATTAATCACACGTCTCTAATTGAAATACAATAAATAAATCATTAACTAGTTTGATTGATGGGTCCCATTTTACAATGTTTGTACAAGCTTTGTGATTGCCAGAAGACGTTGTTTTCAAAAACCCTCGGCCCCTGACTGACAGAAAGATTAGTTTAATTAACGATAACAAGACCGAAGAGGGTATTAACAATGTGAGCTGTCACTCGTGCTTCGCTCAAACAAGAACCAAACTCTTATTTTTCTCTCACTTTTGGGCTCGTGTAATTAATGGATTACCAATCTGAGGGGAGTTCAATTTGATGATGTGCATTGGCATAAATTCTATTCTTTTGCTTCGCTTTTTTTTTCCTTCCACTTAATATTCGTTTGATAAATCATTCTCTCAGGAATAATTTCATTTGAAGCCTGTGAAAAATTAATTCATAAATCGAATCATCCTAATTAAAATTAATTTCTCAACCGCCAGGTGTGATTAATCTGTTAAAGTGGATTGACGAGATTTGAATTCATTTTTAATCCATTTGAGGTCGTTTTATAACTTTTTGCGAGTCGAAAAATGTTTAAATAAACTGATTGAAATGGTTTGAGTCTTTGAATGGTAAGAGAGGATTCGCGACGCGCTGGAGGAACGCCTGAATGCTATGCAAATTTCAGTGCATTAAAGCGTCTTGATAATATAATAATTGTAATTAGGCAATGAACTGTAAGTAAATTTATTGCAGCAGCTCATTATTAATCGCTGGATCGAAACGATTGTCTGGCAAAGAAAAGTTAATCAAATTCCAAATTTACTTTATACATTAACTTTTCTCTAATTAAGCGCAGAATATTTGAGCAATTCGCTTCTCTGTGTTGTAGATTTATAATTAGTACAGCAAATATCTACCGAAAGCTCGAGATAATTTCACCTTTTCAAATTACCTCTAATAAATTAAAGCGATATTCAAACCATCTCAAAATTGGTCGAAGATTTAATTTAGTAATATCATTTTGTATGGGTGCATGGAAATTTCGTTACACATATTTTGTTGTATTGTTGAATTACGTATTTCAGTTACTGAATTCTATCACACCGGAAGGGAACGGTCAGAATGTGGGTTATTTCAAATTGTTCGATTAAAATCCCGAAAATAAACGTTATGGAAGTAATCGCGGACAATAAAAATTCTTCTCAAATGACTTTCCGAGCAGTTATTGTAAAATCATATGAAACTGATAAATCATTCTGCTCTAACAAAATTATAAAACAATAACGAGCGGATTTCATTTCATTCATGCGACTAAACGTTAAGAAAAGCTTGAACATAAAAGAATAAGGTGCATTCAGTTTTTTTTACATTCAAAACGTGACTTACGGGTATAACGTTTTATTATTGGTTTTATGGCGATGGGAACAATAATTCGTATAAGAACACTCAACGATTTTTATTATAAAAATTTATTTTCAAAAGAATGCCTGTACATTATATCAATGGTTTGATGGTTGGATTTGATAAAATGATTCATTTTTGTTCATTATTTTCGTTGAATAATTCAAATTTTTATTTAAATTTTGACTTAAATAGTTTTATGTTTGAAAAAATTAATTTAGATGTTTGTCAATGTATGTAAAAAATATTGCAGTTGAAATTCGTCTTAAAAAATTAATTTTTTCAAAAATAAAACCTGCACTAATTAGCATAATAAACATTATCAACATACAACCAATTCTATGACAATTTTTATAAGCTTTTGTATACGAAGTCAACTTATGAAACTAAAAATGAGTATTTTCCAAGATACGAAATCATTGTATATAGAGCTTTAAACAAAAAATGATTACATAAACCTCGCAAGCTAAATGAAAAACTATAAATTTGATCATACAATAGTGGCTTGAATATACTGAAACGACGGTTACAATTCAATCTTGTCAATTCAATTTCAACGTTGCACAGAATAACTTTTTTTTTATTTAAAATGATTTGAATAACAAGACTTTCTTCTTATAAAAAGAAATCCGATCTAACTAAATTAAATAGCTGCGTTTCCACAACATTATCGACAAACTATGTGAACCATTTTTTCCTTCTGAAATGCCTTTTTGATACAGTTGATCAAGCTACTATTACATGAAAACTTTTCCAATTTTGTGTTACAACGTTACAACTTGGATTTAAAACTTTTGAAAATAATGTTACCAAAACGAATCAAACAACAACTTTAACTTTGCCCCAAACTACAAGATCTCGAAACTAAAACATGAAAATAACAAAATAAAATCTCAGCTATAAATACACTAGTAATGGTCACGTATAATATGAAACCAAATGCGACATTTTTGTTAAGAAAGAAACATCTTCCAGCGATGTGATTTGAATTATTTGCATGTTTCACACGTAGTATTTATTTACATGTCTAATCATCTAGATTGACAGATCTGGTTGCTTAATTATTTTGCTGTTGAAATCTCTCTTTCCAGACGTGAGATCGATGCTGATCACTCAAAATTGGTCCAAGTATGTTTGCTAGATTTTGAATTCGGCTTTTGAATCTGTCACGATCACGAGCATACATTTCCCATTCACCTTTTCTAGCAGCACGGTACGCGTACTCCCAATGTATAATTTCGTGTACCTCAGGCTTCAAATTGAACTTGACCTGAAATAAATAACAATTTTAAATCAGTGATTTTCCATTGTTTATTTGACTCATTTCCATTTGCCAAGTTTTTTCACTAAATTAATATGAGTATAAAGACGTCTATCTGTGATATGAAACAATTTTTATTTCACACGATAAGATAATATGACTGCGAAAGAAATTCCATAGCTTTGCCTTTAGATTCGAATTCCACTGTAATTTTCAAAGCCTTTCTTATTAACCTTTACAGATTTCAAAGTTCGTGTAACTAATTTAAAAATCGCAAAAAACCTATATTACACATTATTTATTTTACACCTATCAATCAATAACCAAATACCTTGATTTGAATAGAATTCAACTTTCATTCGTATTTTTAATGTATTCATAATCATTTTGATAAAACGAAACTACTTGACAATGCATCAGTAAAACTTGTGAAACATAATGTTAAAAAAAAACATTGAGTTGCCTCATCGCATTGTGTATAGACCAGTTCAGCTTTATAAACACACCTTTTTCGGGGTGCTCGTATTCGACACACTGGTTCTCTCATTTTCCTTTCCATCACACGCATCATCCTGAGCTGTATCGAATCCAAAAACTATCAATGATTCATCGTCCGAATCATCATCTGGTAATTCCTCTTCATCGCTGCTTTCCTCCTCCCCCTCGTCCTCCTCGTCCGACTGTTCAAAAACAATGAAATCGTCGGAGTCGTCCGGGGTGGATTTGGTGATGACGTTTACCTTGCCCAGGACTTGCAAATGAACGTCAGGGTCCGTGTCGACGGACGACGACATGTATCTGGTGCCATTGCTCAAACCTGGTACAGTTTTCAAGGGATCCCGAAAACCCACGAAAAGCGAACAACATTGCACTTTGCTCTGCATCTTCGCATTTGACAGTAACAACGTTCCTTTTGATGTGTATTAGAAGTCGACTTAAGATTTTCACGAAACATTTTTGGTTCAAACATTCACGCTGACATCTTAAACTCACTTTTACGAATGAAACACAATTGTCGTCTATCGCGCAAGCAGCTGGCTCACTCCACGATCGAATTACAAGGTCCAGCGTCGACCAATCGCGTCACTCGATAGATCGTGCCTCGCTTTCTAATGGAAACGTTTCGTTAGCAGCTCGAAACGTTCGAACAGAAACGGCGCTTTATTTTGGATCTTCGCATTGTACACCAGATGTGTTATTTTCAAACATGTAACATTTTGGAAACCTTTTATATTTCTAATTCAAATTTTCTGGTGGAATGATATTTTTTAATTAAAATTTGATGATGCAAAAATGTAATACGGCAAGTCATATTACATCAGTTTGGTAAGATTCCACTCAAACGTGTGACTAATCATTTCCTGAAATTCAAGCGTTTGGATTTGCACTGTACAGAGTCGGATTGTCTCGTTTGAATTAATTACTCTTACGTTGGTATTCGTAACGGTTAAAAAAATGAAGTACAACCAGAAACATCAATTACTAAAGTATAAAAAAAACCTTTATTTTCTTTTTCTATATATGTAACATGTGTACATAATAACGCAATAATCTATAAGACACCGGCTTGGAGTCTTTAATGCAAAATAAAACAACTTTCTTTTCTCTTATAGATTAGTGGACATAAATTCTCGAACTTGTAGTCCGGAAAAATTTCAATTGAACTTTCAGAAACGTAATTCAAGCATATCTAACGTAAAAAAAGTTTTCTTTTTCGTTTTTTAATAAAAAACTTGGAAATGAATAGTCGAAATAAAGAAAAAAAAACATATTTCAAATGTTCAAACGAAAAAAAATGGATATGAACAATAAAAAACAAATCGAACAAAGTTTCACAAAACGTAGAAACAAGTTTGGAGCTTAGGACGAGTGCTTGAGATCTACAAGAAATGGAGGATGCTCTCGAGAGCGCCATCCGGAGCTTTGTGGATGGACTGAGCAACCAAGAAGGCCAGCTTGTGCGCGTACTGGCAAGGAGCGGGTACACGAACTGTACCGCACCAGTTATAGTAAATATGAGTAAGCTTATACGTCAGTCTTTGAATCTTGTCGGGGGCTAAGCCGCAGGTACTGTGGAGCACGCTGTACGCAGTGGGCGAAACGGTGCCCTGAGTCACGTACTGAGAAACCAAATAGAAATCGAACTTGAGTGGATTGGTGATCACGTCGTCCACGATGGTTCCGGGGGGCGGGTTGTTCTTGTTGTAGAAGAACCGAGCATTGACACGCTTGTTGACCAGGATGAAGGCGAACTTCACTAAGTCGGGGTTGCCGTACGCTTCGGTCAGGGCCTTCTTGATGGCTGCTACTTCGTGTTGCATCACGTAGGCAATGTCACCCTCACCGACACCGTCGCGGTAGATCATAATACGCGTTGGGTTCGCACCATGAAGCTCTTTATACTTTCGTAGAGCTTTTACCACGTTCATGGCAAAGTGGTCTGATAACTCCTGGCCGTTGCTGTGGGCGGACACGGTGCTGTAATAACGAGTGCAGTATTTGTCCATTGAAGCGACCATGGCACCTGAAAACATATTATTTTGTCAAATCAGATCAATGAATTAGAGTTTAAAAACGTTTTAATAGTTTTCAATTCTATCTGAAATTTTGTTCGTGAGAGAAATTGAAAAAATATTTACAAGCAAAAATATTCAATCATAAACTATATAGTCTTGCAATATTGAACATTTCATTTAAAAAATGTACAAATAAGAAATTCATGATGTTCTTATAATCAAATGAATGATTACAATGGTCCAATTTAGAGTAAGTTGAAGAGTTAAGAACTGAATAAACAGGTCAATAGTTACCAAAGTCTCGATTTTTGGAGTTGGTATCGTGGCAAACGTCAAAGCCAACGACCATAAAGCCATCGAGCGGAATGTTTACGGTCCAGGGAGCGCCGCCCAATTTACAGTTCACTTGAACTGCAACCTTGGTTGCAATCGACATGCCTTTTGTAGTGTTCTTGAGCAGAAGCACTTGACTTGGCACGGGACGATCAACGGCACATTTCTTCTTGATTGCCGAGTACTTGTCGGATCTGTTGTTCGCTGTAATGCACATAATCAGTTGGGGGTTGCATCGGCTCATGATGCCTTCGATCTCTTGCGTGTAATCGCTAGAGTTGTCGTAGTTCAACTCAATTTGCTGTGGCGGTTCAATTCTCAATCGGAAGCCATTTCCCACTCTGGTGAAATTTGTGATGAATGTCTGTAAAAAAACATTATCAAAAACTTGTATACTGTTTTATCAACATTTCAACCTTTTTAATTGAAAACAAAAGACAAAAAATGATCCTTACAGCAATATCACGTCCTTTCCCTCTTGGGTAAATGATGAACCAGTCAAGCAGATCTGTCTGAACGAACATCTCATTCGAGCGCAGTCCCTTGGTCCAATCAGCGTTCTCGCCCTTCACTGATTTTCCTTTACCTATGTAAATGATTTCATCCTCCAAAATTCTTGCAGGCACCTCAACCAACTTCTTGTCAAGTTGGAGGTTCCAGCGGGTGAATTCAGCAGTGATTTCAGGAACGCTGTACAATCGCTGGTTAAACTGGAGCAGTTTCTCAATCCTGGATTTTGGATTGACTCTCGTATGCTCTGCCAGAGCACTCATCAGTGGACGATTGCTCTTCATCCTCTCAGTAATGCCTGTTGAAAGAAAAACAACAAATTCAATCATCTTATCAAAGTTTAAAATAATAAAAAATTAAATTTAATGTTTTATACCAGTTGCGCGGCACAACTCAGGAACGAGGTAGACGAGATCTCCACCGCCTGCGCGTTTGTCTTTTGGTTTGGTTTGGGTAACCAACATGGGTTGGTTTTCTTGGCGGATGTCGATCTGGTACCTCTTCTTGTAATACTCTTTGTAAGTGATCACCGACTTGTCTTTCATTGTGAAAGTAGACATCGGTGTGACTTCCCAATCTATGTCGTCAATACGGTAGGTATTGTTGTTGTAGTCGGTGAGTGCCACTAGACCAACTACTTGGCTGGCATACGCTGCCTGCAAAATAATTTATTTAGTGAGTTTCATTTTTAATAAGACAATCAATACTTCAAAATTTTGACAATGTTTGGTTTTACCTTGAAATCATGTTTTTGGTACTGATAAGTTTCGTTCAGAATGTCCAACAGTGTTTGTTGACGCATCACCTTGTGAGTGATTTCAGCACTCATTAAAATGTCGTACTCAAACTGACGGATTGACGACGCGTATCCTGGCCACAGCTCCAGCTGGTGTTGAGGAATTGCCACCTGAAAAATACATTGGGAATAATTATATTTCTGAAGTTAACTTTTTATAACTTTTTTGAAAAAATTTGAAATTATTTATAGTACCTTGTTGTTTGGATCGAAGTAATTGCGACCGACAAGTTGCAGTTGCAGAAGTTCGTAACATTTACGCATGATAATGTTAAAGAACTGCAAATACTGATAGTCGCTCTTGCTCACTTCTTTTGTGAAGGTGATGGTGATACGAATCGGCGTGTCATCAATAGAACGTTTGACGGTGAACTCAAAATTCTGCAAATCATAAAGTAAGTAAAACATTTGAACATTTAAAAATACTGTTTTTGAATGATTTTCAAAGATAAAAGGAAGTTAACCTCTGGGTATTTTTCGTGAGAATAGAGGATGGAGCCATCAAAGATGTAGGCTTTCAAGACATCGGCTTTGCTTCTGACCATTCCCTTGCGAATAACTGTTCGCTCTTCGTTGGGTTCAAACTTCACATCGTACTGGAACAAGCCCCAGGTAGGAGAAGATAGCAGTTTGAAGAAGTTGGCTTGCAAAGTCACGACCTGACCACTGGTTCCTATAAAAACAAATAATAAATATTAAAAGTTAGAACTTAAACGCTGTTCAATTAGTCTTTAATAACATAAATTTTCTTAATATTGCAAAATGATAATTTATTATGAAAAAAAATACCTTTTTTGTTTTTCAATTCTTTATCACGCGTGACCAACAGTTCAGCTGGTAATATTCTTCCTCCACGCCAGTTTCCACGTCCTCCAGAGCCTTGTTCTCGAACGGTTTCCTCTCCAGCAGCCTCGTCTCTAGTTCTAGCGCGTCCTCCAGCAGCACCAGGAAACTGAAAAATCAAACCAAAATAATGTAGAAATAAAAACTCTAATCACAAAACCTCAGATATAGAAAAAAGTAAAATTTACCGATGGTCCTGATTCCTGACTGCGTCCATAGCCCGGCTGGGGTGAGCCACGTGCTCCGCTGCTTTGAAAAGAGGCGCCAGTTCCTGGACCAAACTTAGGAAGCTGAGGTGCTTCGCCACCGCCTTCTCGTGGACCTCCATACTGCTGAGTCCGGCGTTGTTGGTCAGATCCTCGCCCTCGGGCGAATCCAGTCCGACGTTGGTCTGACATGTATGAGGATCCTTGTTGCGGGTAAGAGGAGGAGTACGGATGTCCTGGGTACCCTCTTCTCGGAGGTGAGTCTCGGTAGGAATGGTAACCTCGTTCGCGATCGTATTGTCTTTCGCGGTCGTAATCTCGATCACGGCGATCGTGTGGTGATCTGTCCCTGTCTCTGTCCCTCGGTGACCTATCACGTTCGTCTCGTCCTCGAGGGTGAGAATAATGCGAATATTGACTGCAAATTCAAAGATAAAAATCATTATTAAATAATTCACATATTGTTGAAAACTTTTTTTTTCAACAAATCTAGATCGAAATTCATGATTGGTTTGTCCTAAATGATATCTAGCATGAATTATCAAAAGGGAAAGCAGAGGATGGTGTTGGCACATATTGTTTTACTCAGAAATCTTATCGCTTCAATTTGAGGAATGAATTTTTAGCTGAAATTGTAATACGAGTACGAGTTTGGTTGAAACATGGGGTTTACAAAGTGTTAAGCTTCATAAATAAGTTCACAGTACAGGTGAAAAAAATATTAAAGGCAGATGAAATGAATATCAGATGAAATGATGAAGATGAGTATTTTCTCTATTGCGAAAGATTGCTGGAAGAGAATATTAATTAAATCTAGGTTTACACACCGGCTTCGATTATCCTTCGGCATTTTTGCGTTTGATGAAGAAGATTATCCTTTTTGAAGAATCAAACCCTTATTGAAATAACCGTCGAATTCAATCGCATTTCTCAAATCAATCGTCTTTTTTTAGACAACTACAAAGTACAATAATTGTTATCATCAGGAACAAAAGTATCGCCTAAGAAGCTATTGTAAACTGAAGTAATGAGTGCTTATTTGTGTTTATTGAGGTGGAGAAAAAAAATTGTTTTTAACATCCCAATATTTACATCAATAATGAGAATACCAGTACAGTAATTATTCTGGTGTCGAATTTCGAATAATTCACAATAAAAGTATCAAATTTCACATTAGAAGAAGTCGGTTATTGTAAACAAAGGTCGGTGACTTTCAAGAATCAACAATGCAATTATTAGACTGAAATCTTTCTGTGAAATGCCTCAAAAAGTAAAAGTAAATAAGAAATAAGACACACAATTTTGGTTGTAAAAAGATGTTTGAAAGAATGCATTTTTTAACTTCAGATTTTTCAGCCAAGGTCAACGGAAACAAACCGAGTCTAAACATTGTTTTTTTCGCGGTAAAAGCGGTTGCATGGGAGGGAACATGCTTTGAGAGTTGCTTGAATTGGGTTTTAGATGATTGACATGGTTTTTTATATTTGATTAATGCATTTATTTCTTTCGTTAGGCTGTTTTATTGATACTTTTACTTTTGGCGGCATAACGTTATCAGAGTTTTTGAATAAAAAAGAGGTTAAGACGCAAGTCACACTATACACATAAACACTCAAGCTTCAGCGGATTATTGTAGGAGTATTTAAAAAAGTAATGAATAATTACTTTGTCGTTGAGAAACTATAGCTAAGGAACAAACCCCATGACACCTCACAACAGATATAAACACGCTAGGACACGACAGAGCACTGAAACAAATTCAACTTTGAATGAACGAGAATGGGCTAACCACGAGGAAATGTTTCGACCACTGAGCGCCGGTGTAAGATTTTTTCTCACAAAGTCAACCAATCGCGAGAGCCGTTTTATGATTTGTATCTTGTGTGAAAATGTAACGAGATTGTACCTGATCTTATACTTGAACGACAATATTTTCTTTGAATGTTTAAACAAATTATTTTTTGAGCCAACTTTTCTATCGTACAACACATGTATTGTTGTTCATTTATTTTTAATCTCCACAATATTTTTATATTTGTTAGTTTATGACAATAAAAATTGAATGAATAATATGAATATTGGCAAAAATTGCAACAAAAAATTACAATTTCTGTTATTTAGGATAAGGCATGTATCAATTTAAAAGAAAAAAAAATTGAATTACTCAAATTCAAATGTATCTTAAATGATCAATAATAAAAAATTGAATAGGGAATAAATAATTTATAATTATTTATAACTTGATAAACAAAAGAAAAACATAAACAGAAAGATTCGAAAGATGCAAATTCAAAATATATCGTTGACTGTGACAATGTAAATCAACGATTACATGTATTTATTACCTTTTGTAAAAAAATTGTTTACAAAAATTATTTTAATAATGCTGCCTTATTTATCTTTAACTTGTTCGTCTGTAAAATAAATAAAAATTAACACCTTCAGAAGTCAACTTATAGAAAAAAAAGTAATGTTTACATTACTCAAAAAAAGAATAAGCGAAACGTTGTCAATAGCACGTTTATGGAACCAAAACATCTATTTACAAATTGATACTATCATACATTTCAATTTTTGCAATTTTTAAATACTTCTTTATTTGTTAATGTTGATGTTTCTGTTTTGTTCAAAAAAAACTTCTTACATGAAACAGGAACTGATATGTTTTGAACAACAAAACAAAAAAGCTCGAAAAAAAACCACAAACAGCAAACCTAATAGCTACAATGAAAAAAACTACAAAACACATAAAGCGATGCTAAAAAAAAGTGCGACTGAAAACCAAACTCTTATTACCAAATCTTGCGAAAATTAAATTTGCAAACTGAAAATCAAATCAAAATTATTGCGTTGGACAAACAAAACCCAAAACAAATTGAGAAAACATAAGACAAACAATTTCAATGAAAGCTTTGATCTGTCTGAAAATTTTGGTTAAAATTGATTAAAAACGATTAATTACCAAAACAATTTCCAATTTGTGTTGATTTCTGAGCAAAATGATCGACAAATCACGTTAAAAATCTACAAAATATCATATTTCATCTTGATTTCATCTCACAAAATCCAAATGTAGTTCGAATCTCAAATTACAAAACGACACAACAATGGAGAAAGCTTTTTATCATTTCTTATTCGTAACTGTAAACAAATATTTCAGAGCCTATTATCATGCTTGAAAATCGCGATTAATTTATTATCCGCACCGAAAATAATTGCTGGTTTCAAAAGATTCAACAAAGTACAAGTTAAAAACTCACCGCTTGGATGGGATGAAGCTGCTCGCTGCGGGGATGTTCCTCGTACGCTCGCGCTCAAGAAAGTGGACTTCTTCTTCCGCGACTTCTTGGCTCACGGTGATATCTGGTGACCGGAGCAAGGGAAGGGGGTCAGGGGATGAAGTGTGGGTTCAAAAACATTGTTACCACCCTTTTTAATGACACTAAAAATGTTTAAACAATATTGTTAAGCATAAATTGACTATCAATTATTTTGCAATTTTTTGCTTCTCTTATGTCAAAAACAAATGAAAATAAACATTTTTTCATGCAGAAAAACGACAAATGCAACTTTTTTAGTTAGATAGATGAAAATTAATATTTTTCATCCCCTTTCTTGGAACTGGGAATAGATAAATAAAGTAACCAAATCAATTCAAAAGTTGGTTTTTTCGTAGGAAATGAACTCAATGTAATTACAATGTATTGAATTAAAAGTGTCAATTATATAAAAAAAACGACATAGTCAAAATTATTATTTACAAATGCCTCTTTATTAAAAAATAAATTTGGAATGTATCTATATTAATGTAACAAGTTTTCTCTCAACGATGAAAAAATATGTTGATACCGAAAAATGAAAACATTTTTTTTGCAAAAAATGTTGTTTCTGCAATTGCGAAAATTCAATCCTGAAAATAATAATCGTGCGAATTCGTTTAAGTTCGTGCGCCCCTGAATTGTTCATTCCGTTTGGTGGCGCCATCGATGCGCATTGGAACGCACGCACTAGCCGTCCGATTGGCTGTCAGTTCAAAATGTTGGTTATTGCGAGCGACGTTGTTCTAACTGTGACGTTCAGGATATCGTTGTAGCGTGCGTTTTGTGCGATCGTGTGGGACTCTTCTCTTGACACCAGATCAACATCATCACAAGGACAATGGCAGGAGTAACATCGGTAAGCGCAGCAACTTGCAGTTTTCTCGCAAACCCGTGCTTGTTCGTTGTACGCACTCGATACGCTTGTGTTTACATCTTGCATGGAGGCAAACGTTTAAGGCCATAGCTCTGATGTCGCTACGAGTGAATTCGCGCTCATCCCGTCTCGCTTTTTCTTTCAGATGTCCAACGTCGAGAACTTCTCGCCACAAATTATCCGCCGAGTGGCAAAGGAGATGAACGAGCTCTCCTCGGAGCCGCCAGAAGGAATCCGAGTCATCATTAACGAGGAGGATGTTACCGACATCCAAGCTGTCATCGAAGGTCCCGGTACGTTTTACAATTTTCAACTTCAATAGCCTCCAAAGATCCTTTTTTTCGTTTTATTGCTTTAAGGTTGGATTCTAGACGTTATCATTTTTATACCATTTCTAAGGAGCAAATAATGTCGCAAGTCGGCGCCCCTCAGCAAAGCATGTTGCAAAGGTCTCACGCGTGGTCCATTTGTTTTGGTTCTCGCGATTCGCAGAAGACGCTTGTTGCGCGAAATTTAAAAGTTTTGTTATTGGTTTGCTAATATGATTTTGGTAAGATACGAAAAGTATAATTTTTTATGACGTGTCTGTTGACTATTATTTACACTTTGATGGAACAAGGTTGCAAAGTTTAGCCGACAATGGACTTATTGATTGGTATTGTTTCGGTTGGAATTAATTTTAAAATGTGATTAAAAAGAATGATTCGTTATTTGAGTAGCCGAAGAAAGTCAAGTCGGCTCTGATGAAAATTTTTTAATAATTGCTTTATATGAATGTGAAATCGAACATTATCGCACTAATTGACTTAATTAAATTCCAAGATAAGAAGTTGGTTCATGGATACTATTTATTATCGATTCAATTATGTTTTACTTGAAAATTGTAACGCTTAGTAATTGAAAATGAACAAATGAAATGTTAGTTTATTATATTGTTTATAAAAATTTTTATGGTTTCTGATTGCAGCAAGTACTCCGTATGCAGGTGGATTCTTCAGGATAAAATTGGCACTTGGAAAAGACTTTCCCCAAGGCCCTCCTAAAGCATTTTTCATTACCAAGATATTCCATCCGAACGTGGCGAAAAATGGGGAAATTTGCGTCAACACCTTGAAAAAAGATTGGAAATCAGACCTCGGAATTAAACATATACTTCTGGTAAGTTTTTCGTTTATCACTTAATTATTCATTTACTAATTTAATTTTCAAAGATACTAATCTCACTTTGTTCATTTCAGACCATAAAATGTTTACTAATAGCCCCTAATGCCGAATCTGCTTTGAATGAAGAAGCTGGAAAACTGCTCCTAGAAAGATACGATGCTTATTCGGAACGTGCGAAAATGATGACCGAAGTTCACGCACAGGTACAAAACACTCAGAATGAAAATGAAAGATAACGTTTGTTTACTTTTTTTGTGAAATTTAATCAAAATTGTTTTTCTTTTCAGGGTGGTGGCAAAGGCAGCAAATTTGGTCTTGAAAATTGTACTTCCTCTGAGGTTGGCGGCCCATTACCGAAAAAACATGCCGGAGACAAAAAATTAGCCGCGGAGAAGAAAAAAATCTTGAAAGACAAAAAACGAACGCTAAAGCGACTTTAAAGTCAATTTTCAAAACCAACCATTTTTTTATAAGAAACAAAAATTATATTAATTTGAAGTCTGGTGTGGTCAAGATGTCCCATATTGTATAGAATAACTTCGTATAGTAAAATTTTTAACATGGATATTGACTGATTTAATGGAATAAGTGGCTATAGCAGTCTTAAAAATTCTGTTTAGCATTGAAGCAGGCAAAATTCAAACATGATATATTTCTCATCCATATTCTGTTCTATGATATATTTGTCTCATTTTCGTATCTCTAATTGGTCATTAATTTAAGTTGGCAGTATTCCGGTAGCCGTCTGTTGTCCCTAGCACATATTTTTACATGTATATGTACAGATCGATTTATGAAGCGATAAATTAGATGGATACGCGAATTGAAAAACAACTTATTGTTATTCAATGAAACCCTCATGTATTTTATATTGATTTTATATTCAAATTATTATTTGATTGTTTTCTTTGAAATATTAATTTGCTCGCTGGATATTAGGCGAGAGATACGAGAGATAAAAAATCGTTACAATTCACAATTTTGTTTCCATGAAATTAACCGTTATGTTCGTTTTAATGGCCTTTGTGCTTTGATTATTTATTTATGATGAACACTTTTTGTTATTATGTTTAGTCTCGTAATGATAATTACATTTACTCTTAAGATATGAAATAAATGAAGACACAATAAATGGCATTTCATTAATCTTGAAACTTTTCTTCAGAGTTCTTGTTTTTAATCAGTTCTGTGTTCTTTTGTATGAAATAACAACAAAAATACAATAGGCTTTTATTTTCTAACAAATAGTATATTAACATCTTATTTTAATCATTATTAATTTTTGCGTGGATGGTATTGTTCAGTTCGTTGTTGTTTTGTCCCTTCTTCTCTGTTGTTGATTGCATGAGATTTGAGTGGAACCAATCTGGCCTTTTTCTGGGGACCTCAACGATGTACTGATTCTGCAGACATAGATCAACATGTTACCTTAATTTTAATTCAAATTTAAATGTTTTTGCAAACTTTTAAATATCTATGTTTGTTTACCTTCCAAAAATTATCATTCTTTTCTCCCTCATAAAGAACGATCACTTCTTTCTCCACGGGTTTCAGTCCTAATTCCGATTCAATCTGTTCTTGCAATTGCTTTGTTTCCATCTTCACTTTTTCATAACAATTTGCTGAAATGACAGGCACATGACATTCACTTTTTGTCTGCTGAGGAAATTAAATGTTTAGGTTGCAACATTTTAGTCAGATACTTACGACATAGAGTGTCAGCTAAATGATGATGTCCGCAGTTCAAGCATGTTAAAATGTTTGTTTTTGGTACAAAAGGTTTCCACACCCACTTTGGGAATCCGTACTTTCGGCTGCGTCTTCTTTCTACTGACCGTCTACTGACCGGCACGGCAAGAAGAAATCCATTTTTCAAGCTTTCGAGAAAGTTTGAGGATTTGCCATCTGACACATGCTTGTGGTCGCAATGAGGAACATCGACAGCGCATAGTGCTTGAAATCAAAATAAAATCGTGTTATGCTCCGAAATTGATAAATAATGTTCTGCAAATTGTGACAGAATTAAAACTAACAAATGAGCATAATTATCATCATGGAACTCTAAAAAACAATCATTTTGTAAACAATCATTTTTTATTTCATGAAATTTGTTACGTTGTATAAAACAAGTAATATCAAAAAAAACAATGGTCAAAAAAGTGAGCAATAATTACCTGGAGGAAACCCATTAAAATAATTGCCAATCAATTGGTCAAATTTTTGCAAAGCAATATTTAGCCGCCTGATCATGGAAGAAGCCATTCTTTATTTAACCTCTAACTCTAAAAACTGAACGTTTTTCTATGAGCAAACTGACTAAACAATCCAGCCAATAATATCTCTTCTCCAAGGGAAACGTAACCTAACCGAACCTCGACTTTCAGTCAGTATACGAAAAAATCTGGAGAGTGAGGAATGAAAAAGTCACTTTCGCAAGATAATATTTGTCTACAAAACTATTTTTTGTACGCAAAAATAATTTGTCAACTTAATGGCAAAAGCTGTGACTCGAATTGTTTAAAACTTGTAATGCTTGAGTATCATTGAAAATTTTCAAACGGTTTGACAGGGAAAACAAAAGTTGAAAAGAATTAATTAGTCAAAATGAGATTTTGGATTGCGATAGCGTTTTTGCATTGCGTGAGTGCTTCCGCTTTGGTGAGTCCGCCGAAATCTGCTGTTGTTGTGGCGTTCGAGGACACCTATGACCTGTCACTGCTGGCCAACACTCTGTCCGACCAAGGGATCTACGCGACATTGGTGATATTGCAGACCGAAACCAAAATTTATGAGCATCTAATCGACGTGGAAGTGCTTAGAATAAATGGCACTATTTTTGGAGCACAAGATAGCGAAGCCCGTGCCTTAGACGCCTGCCGGAATTTGCTCAGCGATGACAATATTTTAATAAAGATGAATGAGATTCAACCCACGTTCGTTATATTCCCCGCGATAAGGTAATTTACATCAACAATCTTCCAACTCAATTTCTCAATACTGTACAATCACTTCCAAGAACATTTTCTGTCAACATTTACTCATTGTTTGAATTACAATTCACCGACTTTGAGATCATTGGTGTGATATCGTTTACAGGCACGACGGCTGTCTTTTACCCTGGACAAAATCAATGAACGCGATTCCAGTCATTTGGGCACGAGGTTTAACAGAGGAAGTTTATGCATTTGATCAAACAAAAGTTGCGTTGCCAATAAATAATGGAGGATTTTTCTCGACGTTATTTTCTCACGTTAATACAAGAATCCTAGCTAACTCGGCTAGGAACAATTATATAAAACCAGCACTGCAGTTGGTTTCAAAACATTTGTCCAATGTTGATACTGATATGGAAAGACTTTATTCTTCTGTAAATCTAGTATTATGGGGCGCTGATCCAATTTTGAGAGTGCCCGGTGCACCTCTGACCCAATTCTTTGTTGAGGTAAATTTGCAAAAACTTTCAAAGGTATGGTTTGGTTTGAAGTAGTTAATTAATTTGTTATTTTTGTATCAGGTTGGATGCCACCACTGTAGAGGTCCACAGCCTTTACCTTCGGAACTTCAAAAAAAGCTTATAGAATTTAAATCCGGATTGATTGTTGTATTTTTGGAAAAAATGTACTCCAAGTTAGTACAAGAATTAGCTCAACTGATACCAGGCGGTAGAGATGGGCAAGCTATTCTTTGGAATGTAAAAGACGCGAATTTAGAAAACATACCGGGCAATTTATTTGTTACGGAAAATGTCGATAGACAGGATATTGTTGGTAAGCAACTATTTAACAACTATAGTACACAAATTGAAGAATTTAACCATTTACTTTCAAGTTATTTTTATTTGTATATTCGGTTTAAAACATAGATAAGTGAGTAATTGAACATTTTTTCTAGGTTTTTCAAGAACGAGAGTACTTTTAAGTCACTGTCCAGATACAGAAGTATTAGAAGCTATAAACCAAGGTACTCCGTTGATATGTTTTCCTCGCAATCCAGAAGAATCTAAAAATGCACTGCGCGCTGTCGAGCTTGGTTTTGCGATATCAACATTCAATGACATATCGACCAACACAATTGGAAGTCACATAGCCCAAATTCACGAGACTGCCAGTTATCGTGAAAATGCCAGGAAAGCGTCCTTGGCAGTTCGCGACAGACTGAATCCTGCAATGGATAGACTTACATTTTGGCTGAACTACCTCGCGAAAAACAAAGGCGCAGGCTCGAGTATGCTTGCGCCTCCACTTGGTGTTACCACTTTTGCTGAAACGTTCCAGTTGATTCTAGGATTTTTCATAGGCACTGCTTTTAGCATCTGTTTATTTTTTATGTACTTTTTAGCTCACTTTATCACCGAAAGAGAGCGGCCAGTGAAGGCGAAGAAATACAAAAAATAAAAAGTACATTTCGAGCATGCAAAACAAAATGAGAAATCAAGCTAAAGAAGTAAAGTTGTGTCGATTTGACACTGACAAAGAAAGATATATTCTTGAGATTTTAATATACATGATGCAAAAAAAATGATTCTAAAATATTTCACGAGAAGGCTCGCTGTTACAAGTACAAGTTTTTTCTCTTTCAACAAATAGTAGTTTCTGCAAAATTTATCACATTTTTTCCTCACATATCTCTGTATTGAGTATCGATTCCAACAATAATTCTTGTTAGAATGTTTAACGTTTCAACAGCACGCTTTTCACTCGTTACGAAAAAACCAAAAAAGGTTTTCAATAAATATTTTTGAACTGAAATTTCTCGTTCTAAACTTTACGGGAGTAGAAAAATCAAAACTTCAAAATGCCAGTGAAGTTGCAGTTAAGATGTTGAGCAAAAGAGATCTTAATATGCAACTCTGACAATGTACTAGTGATTTTGCAGACGAAGATAATCGTACTGCATTTCTTCGGTGTTGCATTTCATTGAAAGAGAAGAAAAATCTCCAACAATATGTTTGACAAGAACATTCTATGCAATATTTCTGACTTGAACTAGTCTGAAACAAGTCACGTTATTTTTTTGGTACTGAATCACATTCTACTACTTAATATTACAATTTAATGACTTTTACATGCATCCAACAGAGAGTATATTTACAATCTGAAACACAAATGATATATTTTGGATAACCATATACTGTATGCCAAAGATGGATGATTTTTCGTGAAAAAAATCGTTCGGTTTTTTAACTTTTAAGTGCAATATAATTTAGACTGAAAGAATCTTAAGTTTGATACGATGAATTAATATTTGACATCCCGGCAGAATGTTTTTTTGCATTGTGTTTGGTGTTTCTGCAAAATTGGTCGTCCATCTTTTTGCGTCTTTTTATGTGCCATGACATTATTAATGTAAGTTAATGCTATCAGTTATTCCTTTACATTGCATTTATATTATGTGAGAGGAAGAAAACAAATCGGTGTCAAACATCGAAGAAAATAAAAATTTAGTCACTGCAAATTTCACTGCTTCATTTCTCTTCATTCCTTGCTCTTCTAGAAATAATAAAATGTCGATTTACTCACTATAAATATTAGAAGGAAAAAATAAACTGCCTCATTTATGGAAAATCTGTTTATTGATTATTATTTATAGCTTCAGATCGAGGTGGATAAACAAATTTATTTTTAATTTCAATTTAATATAGAAATGATAAAGATTTCGAACTTGGAAACAGAAAGTAAAAGATAATAAATGGTAAAAGATGATTATTATTTGTATTTGTATTACAATACACAGTAATATCGTATATGTATAAATTACGATTAGCAATAAATAAAAAACAGGTAAAAATGTAAAAAACAGAAGATATGATTAATCATTCTCATTTACAATAAATTTGTAGTGTAAAGTGTCAGCGTGAATGAAATCAAATAAAAGCTGTACAATTTTATTTTACAATCTAAAACCAAACGAACTGAAAGAGATAAAAATATAATTTCAACGGGGTATATAGCCTAATATAAGTATGATTTGTGGATGACATTAATTCATGGAGTAAATAATTGTACACATCTGTATTTATAAATAACACATTGCGTAGGATACAGGTCATGCATATATAAATATTATAAACTACGATACCCTAGAACTATTCGAGTGACGCGATGTTCTTTTTTTTGTCGAGCAATCGCTCATTTTAACGTTTTTACGATAAAAAATTACAATTAAAACGTCACAATATCGCGTGCAAAATAAATTACATTTGTCTTTTCTATTTTCAATACTGTGTGTTCGCATTGTATCGGCCGTTTTGATATTACTAATTCAGACTTTGCAACGAAGCTGACTTTTCATAAATTCAGTACATTTCATGTAAAAACTACTCTCATAAAAAGACATGCAGCATCGCCAATTTACAATGAACGTTATAAATTTACATTCACAGGTTAATGCTATCCTATTTAAATGTTCATTCATAATGACTACCATTTTTATACGTCTAGTAGAGTCATTACGAATGCACAGTTTAGTATTTTATTAGACGAAACAAATTATATTCATTTTGATCAGTTTGATCAACTATTCAATTGAACGTGTTTTGATTTCATGGAATCTTGATTCGCAATTAAAACGTTACAATCTAATAAGTCAAATTTTAAATCATACATTTATCATCGATAATCTATTATAATTAATAATAAATCTTTATATTAGAACAGGTGTTATAAAATTTAACATGTTTCGTTATATTGTTATCACAATCATTTAAGTAATACTACTAAATTGACTTAATAGAATGTTTTGCAGTCGAACAAGGTCAAGACTTAACTTATATTTAAGGTCGCAATTTAACTTTATCAAATCACCGAATTATTAAAAAAAATTGCTCGAAAAAAAGGCCCTTAAAAGCATCAGATTATCTTAACAATTTTGTTCTTTGATAATCATAATCATAACAATAAAACTTGGAGCCGTTTATTTTTCTAAAAAAAGTCCAATGTTTTATGATTAACATTAAAATTCAAATAAATATCACCATAAAAATAAAATATGTTTTGATCGGTAAAATTATTTGCACAGAATTGGCCTCAGTCAATTCAATTCTTGGTAGCTTTTAATGCTCCTTGGCCGTGCATCTGCATCAGTGGAGTATCTCAATAAAAAATTACAATTTCATGATAAAAAACTATATCAATGATATCAAACTCCATGTAAAATCTTGACCGACTGTAAAATCGTTAACGTTTTGTCAATTAATCGATCAGTGATGAATTAATTACATAAATACGCGATTCAATTAATTAACAAGACGCTCAATGTCAAAGTATCGATCAATTTGTCGAGCCCTAAAAGTACTTTTTCTCAGCGAACATTTTTCTATACGTGTCGTTGAAGTGTTACGTTTTATTAGAACAATACATATCACTAGACAAAAAAAATCACTAAGCGCTTTCCGTTGAGAACAAAATTTCGAAATTATTTACTCGATCGTTTTCTAAAACGTTTGCGCTTACATATAAATATAAGTATATACACGATTACTCTAAGTACATAAGTCCAAAGTAAGAAAAAGAAGATAAGAAAAAAGAAGAAACATTTGTATGTACATATTCATTGGCATGCGAGAAATTCTCTATTCTCGTCTTGGGAAAAATGATCGATGTAAAAGTCTTGTCGCGTGAAAACGGATTCTCGATCTTTAATATTGTTTGTTTATGCACGGCTCCGTAGCGAGGTGTGTGCATGTTTGCGCGATTTGTTAATTGTTTCAGCAAATTGTTCAACCTTACGTTTTCATTTGTACATATCGTTTGCGGAATGATGGCAAAATTTGTCAATATATGCTTTGCTCGTCCTTAATTAGTCAACAGCAATTTAGGCCGATTCGTAAAAATTAACTGGACATCGCTCCCTCGAGTATAAAATTACAAAAGGACAAAATGCATGTATGAGTTTTGGTCGATGAGACGTCAGAGTCTCTTTCGACTTACGCAAATAATGATTATACGATTTACGGCATCAACGACTAGACTAAAATGGCAATGCTTTGTTAAACATTGAACCAAACAATCAAAATATACAGTAGAAATCAACGGCGACAATCACCAATCGAATCGCACCGGCCAGTTTTCAATACTAAGATCCATTTAGTCGACCTTTGCGTTTTGCAACGGGAATCTTTCATTTCGCTCGTGTTCTTAATCATCCGGGAGTCATAAATTATAAATATCTTTCTTGTAGCCTCTCGTGGCGTTTGCGTCAACGTAATTGATCTCTTATTTCATCCCTTTGTCTTTTTCAATGTATCTGTTTATTTCAATCAACAACACAAAGTCATTAATTTTTGTTTACTTTGATAGAATGAAAGCAAAGCTAACTGATTTGTTGTCGCTTTAATTCCCTTTCGTTTAGAACACCTTTACATATCTCACAAATGATATTTTAAACTATAAAAAAAATTATTTCACTGGACCGGAGAATTAAACCTTAGTTTTTGTTCGTGCGCTCTCTTAACATACAGTGATAGAGTCTATTCCTATGAAAATGCTATCTTGTTGAAAAATCAGTTGAATGAAACGTTAGAAAAGAAGTTGCTTAAAAAGATTGTTGTGAAAACTACTTGTTTGAACGGAAAATCTAAGATGCAATTCGAGATGAGTAAATTTTATGACATTCATGAAAGTAAGTTCGTAGTGACAAAAATTAGCTGGATCATGTATGTGAGATAAGAAAGTAACAGTGAAATTTGTAAACGCATAGTCAAAAGACAGACTTCGATTTGATTCGGTGGAATTAATTGCAAACGTGTTCTTCTCGCGTGTCTCGACACAGATCGCATTTCACGTTGCAGCACCACACAAATTGGCATCTACATTTTTCTGTGACGTCACGTACTCGGGTTTGGTAACCGCGACCACAACACAGCAGGCTGCATCCGTCCAGACCAAGCGAAGTTCGATTGCACACTCTGCCTCTTGTACCAGGAATGCCCAATCTAAATCAAAAATTATACATTATCTTAAACTAACTTTTCTTAATGAGAGCATTTTAAGTATATGAAAACATTTTTAAAAAAGCGAAACAGTTTTTTCAAGATTTTAAAATAATTTTCACTAACGTTAAATTTCTTTCGCAGTAATCAGGACTGTCTTCAAGAAAGACCAAGTCAGTTTTGTTGGGTCGTTTAAGGTCTGGTCTGGCAGGCCTCAATCTTGCGGGTTTCCTTCCGCCTCGTTGTGCCAGACGTACGAGCGCCGCGCCTTCATGTAGCTGCGCCAGTGCGATGCCGGTCACCCTGAAATTTGGCAACTTTCGCCAGCAAACTCGAGTACTGCAAGAACCGGACATACCTGCGAATCAACGTCACTCAATCACAATCATGTTGAACTTTTTTTTTCAACCCAATGCAAAACCAAACAAATTACCCCATTAAGATAAGACTTAATTGAATAAAAAATCTCTGACCAATTAACATTTTTCGATGTCATACCAATACGTGATTTGAAATGCAAATTGAAGATCTTCAGCGATATCGAAACCGATAGGAAATGTCACTGTCGTCAAAGAAAAATACAAATTCATTGATAAGAAAAGAAGACGTCAAGAGAAATAAAAAAGGAAAAAAAAGAGACATGTTAGTGACTGTGACATTTCATTTGATATGTTTTCATGTGCGAATGATATATGAAACGTCAGCGCTGATAAAAAAGAAATGTGTTTAATGGCTTGGGATGCTGATTAATTTATTCGATTAAAGAGGTGCAATTACCATGGCATTTGCAAACACGTTGCATCCTAGAGCGTATGGCTCGTCGACCTGCTTCACTGTCGTGTTTCCTCATCAACAAGCCGGCCAGTCCAGACGGTCCGTAAAGAACACCTTCCTTCACAGGTTCCTCAGCCCCGTCCAACCATTCGCGAGAAAACTTTTCGCCATAGTGGATGTCCTGAAACCATCCCATTATCCAATTACTTATTGATTCAACGCTTAATACACCATCATACACATAACATCATCAATATTGTTAAAATGAAAATATAATTATTATAAATTTCGTTTATTACGTTGAGTTAATTGTATTTTACACTGCAAACAGTGATTGAAATTTACTTTATTGACAAATAATTCATCGAGATTATTTACATTATTGCTTGTTGATGTTGGACATTCGATTGTTCAATAAAATTGTAGATCAATATTTGCTTTTAACAAAATGTACCTACTGTGATTGATTTAATTATCCCATACTATAGTCAGTCATGACGTATAAATAGAGATACGATTCAGGTAAAATAAAACGCGCAAACAATACTTGTAATTATTTTTGAGTGAACAAATAAAGAGTTACTGTTATTTAGATTGCAAAGTCGAAAATTTGCAAATCAAATTGTTTAAAATATTGGTTTCATTTTAGTTCTGTTTAATCAATGATATACCTCGACTCTTTCAATAGGGGGTACATAATTTACGAGACGATTAGCAGAATTCTGATATAGACGAAACCTGTTTCGTATCAAGTACAAAACGTCGTGACCTTTTTTTCGTCGCTTATCGTTTGAAAATTCCATAAATTTTATTCCCTATGAATCAGTCTACGCAATCTTATCATTCCATTCAAAAAACTGATTAAACGTTTGCAAATTAAACTAACAAATTAAAAGTCTACCTTTCCAAACCCATAAATTTTGACACTCAACTTTTTCAAATTTCTTGCAGCATTTGGAAATGTAGTCAAATCGTCTCGTTAGTTAACAATTACGAGTTGATTAATCGGACAATTTAGCTTGGCAGCGGATGATAATATGTCACCAGATAAGTCGGCGAAATTCAAGTGATTAAGCAGCGACTGTATGCAACGGCGCTAATCAATTATGTTTATTCTGATTTTCAACGCGCTGACGCGAAAGATGACACTTGGCATGTATTGGATTAAGAATAACAATGTATGCTCAATACTTTAACGTCACGACAATTTGTCAGTGCTAAAGTGCGAGCGTGAGGCTCTCTTGGAGCAGAGCCTTATCTCGCGTTGGCTGCCCCGCACACGTGTGACGGAGCCGCGCACACCACACGTATTGTTCGGCTGTGCGCGTGCACGTACGTGCGAGGGGGTTGTTGCAACTTAACAAGCTTAGCTCCCTTAATCCCCTTGTAAGCTTGCAATGTCTACAAGGGGTCACCTGTTCCCGCGAAATGCATCCGTTTACCTTGTTTCGTATTGTATTCGTATCCTCGACGTTGAAAGGCAAGACCCCGACGACGTAAGAAGAAACCACCGTTTTAAACGAACGTTCCCCGTACATCCAATGACCAACCACAAACCTCCTCTTCGTATTAACCTTTCTACTAGTTTTTGCAAATCTTTTGCAATGTACATTTTATAGTTTCGTTTCTTGTTCGGCAATTTTGTTGCTTAGCTTATTTTTACTCAATTTAATTTAGTCACAGCTGTCACTGTTTTTGTGACCGATTGTTTTTGTAACAAAATTGAACGGGACTGTTTGTTTTTAATTAAATAATTTTATTGGTCTAAATAAGTTAGCGACTAAAAGTAGATTTGCAATTTGTAAATATGTAATATGAGATGTGATAAATGTGGAAAACAGTGAATGAGATAAAAATTGTTTTATTTTTAAAATTACCTCACTACAACCACCCCATTGCCAATTGTTGGGTCTTCTAGCTCGCACACGATTGTCACAAGAACAATCTGTCAGTTCACCACGAGAACAAGCTTTCGTCACAGAGTAAGCTATTCCTGCTGCAGATATTGCATAAATAAAAGCAGCTTCACGGCTGTCTGCAAAACAAACACATTTCATTGTACAATTTATCTGAAACAACAGTTAATGGCCGTGTTATTCATCAGAACAAATTTTCCTCAAATGTCACCTACGTTCATTCTTCATCTTGTATTTATTTCTCACTTTATTCAACTTTAAAATTTCGAAAAATTATTTCAAAAATGAATTCCATATGATTTAGTTCTTGTACTCACTCACTAACATAACACCACCAAAAATATTATCCGGATTTTCAGGAGCAATGGAGCAGTTCCATCTGGACGATTTGAACTGATGTTGGCATTCTTCGATTGCGAATTTGGCACCCGCAGTTACAGCCTAAAAACAACATTGCATTTAATAAATCTTGAAGGAAATTTTTTAAGGATTAAATGCTCAGCTAAAAGTTTTTAGTTTGAAAGAAGGAATGAAATGGCCGTTGACATATTTACAAACAAACCACTGGAGCTTGAGTTTGTGTGACACTAATTTGCATCGCTCTTTGATGTTCAATTAATCGATTTACATGTCATCGACAGGCATTGTGTAAAGCGTCTGCAACTGATGGCTACATTTTCTAACATAATCAGCTAATCGCACAATAACCATCGTACTGAGTTTCGTCATCGATACAAAACTGGGACTTCAGTTTTTCTTAACGAGTGCCAATTATTTCTGCTTTTTATTTAGTTTACTCTTAAATGACAATTATTAATTTAAGATTCAATCAAACGGTTTTCAATTTGAAATTGTATTATTTGATTACTCGTTTTTCGTTTACTTTCGCCTACGTAAATAGTTAAATCAATTTTGCAATTCAAGCAAAGTGAATATTAATGCATCTTTATTATAATAATTGCAATCTCGATAGAACAAAAATAGAACACTGTTTATATACGAAATGAATAATATCACTTGAGCTGTTTGCAATCGATAAAGAGTGTTTATCGTTTGCACTTCGTCGAGATGTTTGTCAAGAGGGAGTTGTTCATTTTTAAACAAATCGCTCCAAGTGGTCTCTGATAAAGGTTTCGCTGTCTTGGCGGATTTTCAAAAGTTCCATAAATATTCTCGATGACAGTTTAGTGGGAACCACTGATGTGTAAATTGATGGGCTCGTTGATAATGTGTTTATAAGTGTTTATAAAATTCGAACTTGTTCATCTGAGAAATAAATCTTTTGAGAATTTTATTTATCCGTAATGGTACTTTGAAAACAATTCAATTCCAATTTTGGACGACTAACAAAGTACTTGATCGTCTACCAGGCTAAAAATTCACAACATTGATGGCAAAGTACATGAAAATGTATGTCGATTGAAATGCAAATTTCACCAAAGTAGGTCATACAAATAATGTAAATCATACGACAAACTTTTTTGAATTGTACCGTGCAAAATTAATAATTGAAACAAACAAAAGTATGTCGGGAGTTTGATCAGTGAAACATTCATAAATGAACAAACGAGTGAAAAGTTCTATTTTGAGAAAAAAATGTATTTTGAGAACCTGCAGGACTTGCGGCGATCGTCCACAAATCACTTGTTGTTTGGGCGTGAGGTGGGCTGTTTTGCAGTTCTTCTCGGCGCTCGCAGGACCTATGACCCCGGCAGCGATCTGCGGCTGGCCATCAATGCCAATCTCGTGCGTAACAGCGCTTAATTTCGGCTCGACTCCCAAATACCTGAAATCAAACCCAACAATAAACATGCATCAGTGCTACTGACTACAAAATTCGCCGAAATTTCAAATCCTATTTCTCACAGTTAACTTCTTCTTTTTTTTGAAAATTTTTTAAACAAAAATACTGTAATTTACTTTTCCAATGTTTCCAGATGCATTTTTCAGTTTCATTGCAAAAACTACTTATAACAGTACAATCAAATTATGTCGCAGTTGAAAGACAAATTATGAGTAAAAACTAAAAACTGACTAGTAATTGTATGTGTCGATTCAGGTTAATGAAATTTGCGAGGGATTATTAGATTAAAAAATTAGCTGAATTGATTGCCAGTAATTGAGTTGAATTGAAATTAATACGAAAACTAAGTAAAAACTAGTTTGAAAAAAAAATCTATAAAGTGTGGATTAATCACGGCAATCATTTAAAAATCAATTGATCATTGCCGGAGAGGGTTAATTTAATTTGACCAACGTTGGCATTACGTTTGGGAACACCGATACCGTTGCAGTGCGAAAAAAAGACAAAACACGAGAGGGCAAAAAAAGCAGCGAGGGAATCCTTAATGTGGCATACCGTCTATAATTAGAGCAGGTATTCGAGTAAAAATTACATGGGGCCACAAGCTGTATACTCGCGGCACAAAAATGCATGCGCGACTCAGCAAACCGGTTCGAAGCGACTCACCATTTGTTATTATTTTCTCCCGCGGATTTCATTCATTCGCAATTGTGTTACACGAGAGATCAGTTGAGAATTCTCCCCCTTTCGACTGCTGGTATTTCTGATCAATTTGTGTCTTTAAGGGGGTTGTGCAAATTCCTCCTTCTGGCTCGTTTATTTTAGTGTTTTGACGAAATCAGTTTCGTCTTATCCCAATAACAGGGGCCGAACGTACTTTCGGACTCAAAAAGCACCGATTCAAAATTAATCTACCACCACTCGTTCCCCCTTTTTTCATGTCTGACGAAAAAAAAGCGTTATTTCAACCGCAATTAAAACGGCAAAGTTATTTTAATCGGCCGCCAAATTGCCGTACGAGTTTCTGTCCAACAGGATATTCCAGGTAATCAGAACTTTCAGTTAGAAAAATGATGGACTCTCATAATAAACAGGAAAATAATGAAGCACCAAAAGGAGCAAAAAAGTTGATGCGAAAAAAAAAATCAGTAGTGATTCGAGTAAAACGATTGAGAAAATTTCAGTCGACTTGAAACTGATATGAAGCTTTGTACTGAAAGTAAATTGAGGATCGTTGAAAAAAGAAATTGTTAAAAAACATTTGTTATGGGGAAGAAAAAAAGTGCAGGGAGTGGAGGTTGAAGCACATACGGGCGCGTGTATACGGCAAAGCAAGAGGGAAGGAAAGGAAGGGGTTCAAGTAAACCGAGGCAGGGGCGCGTATTTGACAATGCGCGGTAAGCCGAGGAGCGAACAAAACGCATTGCATATTCAGATTCGATGATGCATCCGGCCAAGATGGATGCGGCTATTGAGAAAAAATGGCGGCCCGTGTGCCATTATCACCGGCCGGCGATTATTATTTGATTCGAGGATATCGCGTTGCCGTCATAACCACATCAACCCTTGGCATTGTACGCGTGACAGTGATAGGGCCCATTTATAAGCAAGGCCATTCACGATAATAATGCCGTCATCCGAACGAAAACGACCACAATGATGAAACGCGAGGCCAATTATTACTTCCTACTTATTTTTTACACTCCCTTCCATCGTCCAAGGAAATTTTATCTCCTTTTGATTATACCCCACAAACGTAATAACCCCCTTGGTGGTTTTAAAAATCTAAGTTTTGCCATTTTTAGTCTTGACTTTATTTTAAATTGGAGTAGCTTTTATGAAATTGATTCGATTGAATTGATATTTGATTATTTTCGTTGAATCCAACTAAGAATGTGTCTGTGAGAAATGGAAGCGAGTATTGGGGTTATTATTTATTTATTGAAAGTTGCAAACGTACTCAAGCGTTTTTCTAACTGGACTAAATTATTCTTAACAGGATGTAATTAGATTATTCAACTTGGTCAAATTTCATAAATTTCATAGTTTCATCATTAAGATATTCATTGATTAAAATTTAAATTTGACCGAATCCTGTACTAAGGATTTACACAATTGACAATATTTACCTCGTTAAAAGAAATTTGGATTGAAACCCAATTTTTATCTTTAACACTGTAATCAACCTTTTGTTTAAAAATTCAACTATATATAAATTCTCTTTTCTCGAAAGTTCAATACTAAATTGAAATTGATTTTTAATTTCCTTGTAAAAAAAACGATTGTACAAATAATAATGCTTTACCAGGAATTAAAATTATTCTATATAAAATGTGGACCAATTTGCAGATCGTTTTTTCACCTGATAATTAAAAACCAAAATAAGAAACGAGCTTGGTTGGTGTTTATAAAGATAGGGTATGTACATTTAGGTTGAGAAAAGATGATCCGAGCATCGGTCTTATCTTCGCCTATGTTTATTGGTCTCTTAATCACGATTGCGAAAGGGATCGAGCGCCGAAATAACGGCGGATGTTGATTATCTTCGACGGGGGATGAATCAATGCGCGATCCAGCTGGTTGTGATTACACTCAAAGTCGGGAGTAACGCTTGCACAATTCGTATCGAGGAATCGCGTATTGACGATGCGGCTCAGCCGTTTGGTAAATGCCGATCTCTCGATACGTCGCCTTTTCGACAAAGTATCGCGCGATATTAAAATCAATATCGCAACGTTTTCCCTCGCACTCAAATTCTTTTGTACTATTGACGTAAAAATTATAACCCCAGACTACATTTCGCTTATTTCCAATTCGAATCTCGGATTTGAGGTTGCAAAAATGCGCTTTTATTTGCCCGAAGAAAACATTTTTCCTTTGATGTTTAGTTGATCAGCTGAGATACTAGAAAATGTTTGCTCGTGTCCGGCGATTAGATTTCGACTTTTTTTAACTTCAAGTTACCTTTCGGCTTTTAAGAGTCAACTGATAAGACGATACTGAACGATAAATAGAAAAGCAAACAAGGTTTGTATATGGAAAGGATTCAGGCGAAACATAACTTTAAAAACACGAAAAAAAAGAAACAAAAATAAATGAAACATTTGAAAAGTCGAGAGATATTGAAATTGCAAAGATGGTGGAATAATAATTTAACGTTTTTTGTTTAAAAGAGGATTTTGAGCGATAAATTTTCATCGAAAAAAAGCTGCTTTTGTGTTTGACGTATGTGATGCAAAGTGATTTCCACGCATTTCCATATGAAAATCCGACATCAAATAAGTATAATGTGTCGGAGGAAAAAAAAGGTTGAATTAATGCTCTTGTTAAAATACGTGAATAGCAGCGGGACGGAATGAACCTGAATAGAATCCTAATATAATGAGATTCTTATCGAGTTAACTCAGATTTCGTCAAATTCAATAGAATTGTCTATTGGCCTTCTTCAAGCTCGCTTTCAAGATGTCTTCATATTTCTTGTATCCAAACTGTTTTGCCCGTCACCGAATTTACTCTGACAATTTATAAGCTCCTTTGTGTATCGGTAATAATTTCGATCTGCACTCACGGAACATCAAAATACCCATTTCTCTTAAGTTTTAAAAACGCAGCCCAACTTGTCGCTTTTCACAAATTAAATTCCAGGTACTTTGAAGAATTTTCGTTTGCTTTTCAGAAATCTCAAACATTCGCGCCATCCACACCTCGAGCATCAAAATAAGCGTACAAAAGATGGTCCTTTTGATGAGCGACTTGACGAAAAGCAAATATGAGGATGGCTTTGCTTGCCAGTGTCTCGTGTGTTTCTTGTTTTCGTTATAACAAGAACGCGTGTATCTCGTTGGATAACACGTCCCGCGGTCTTGAAAGGAGCGGCCGACGCAAAGCACCGATTCCCATGGCACTTTGCGCGCGGGTTTTATTTAAAGCCTCGCGGTAGCGGCGTCTCGGAAGTGATATGCAAATAAACCGCGTCACCAAGACTTTCGCAGTTGCGTCGCGAAAACGCCTACGGTGCGTCTTGATACGCAACGTCGAGCGATAATGATACATTTCAACTGTCACCAACTGTCAACCGTACATCTTCAATTAATCCTGTCAAAATTTATCAATCCCTCAAAATGTCTTCACTACATTCGTACGGATGAAAATATTTTAATATTAACTAAATTAACCCTTTCTTAAATTTCTCAAATCGTTCATTTCGTTGCACTGAAAATGGACGATAGAAATTAATTTCAAACGTAATTAGAAATTTGTATGGCACTTTCGCGTGTAATTATGGAAGAAAATGTTGGTAATTTTGTGTGTGGCCTGTTTTAGGAAAAAAAATAAATAGGTGAGATACGTTTAAGGCTTATGCGAGTTATCATAAAAGACACAATGTAATTTATTAATCAACGCTTGTCACCTCGCATAATTTTATGCGGTTAAAGTGTGTGCCGAGCGAGGAGGGCAGTGAACATAAAAGAAAACAAGGGCGCGGTCATATCATGCAGTGCAGATATTTTTGATTGTTGTTGCTGCAATGAAATATCGCCTCTTAACTGCGCGCAAGATTAATTCGTTGCGTTATACTTTGCCCGCGCGTGCAACTAAATAGCTTTTTAGTGTAGAAAGTTCCTCTCTCGTATACCAAAAATAACGTCTTTCGCGCGCAGTCCGACCTGTCACTGTCTTACTTATGGCGTTTGAACGCCGACGGAATGAACAGAATGTTCAATTAAAATTGTTCGAATGTAAACGATCGCTTTGATGAAACGACAAAACAAAACACAATAAATTCCTCGATGGCTGACTTTATTTTACAGTTACGTTTTCATTTCTTTTTGCAACTCCAACATCGTGACGTTTAAAACTTCATTACATTTGAATTTATTACAATTCAAGTTCGATTTCAAGTCAGACACAAATTATTTTCTTTTAAAATGTTGTTTCTTATTTTGAATCAGGTTTCAATGAAAACTTTTGAGAGAAATGCAATGAGAAAAGAAAATTATGATCAGATCGATCAAAAACAGGCGAGTAAAGCAGTGCGATTAATTGGCGTAGAATGAAGAAGGTATTATTGACTTACGTAATTAAACTCAAGGATTCTTGTTTAATGTACACTGAGAGATATATAAATAAAATGGGAGTGAGATCATTGGTTGCATAATACGCCATGGAAAATCCTCTGTGCTCCGAACCCCTTGTTGGTTCAGCCTTTCGTTGCGCAGGGTTAGGCTTCGCTCGCGCGTGAAACAAGAAGTCGCTTGCACTCTGTATTTTCCATTGGCCAGAAGGCAGAAGGGGTTAAAACAAAGGAACAACTATTCCAACATTATTATTATTAACAACATTCTATTTGTTTGAACTTTCTCAGACTTTTTTCGAACAAACTATTATTTCAACTTTTTTTTCATTTAAATTAAAAACAGAAATAATGTAAACAATTTTGTGTTAAACATAAGGTGAAGCTCGACGTAATGATGGATTTGTTCACAGGTGTATGAAAATTGTGCTCGTTCATTAGAACCTTGTTACTGATCCGATATGAAAATTGATAAATGAATTTGAGAGCAAGTGTTGTGCAAATGAATTTATACAGCGCGTGTTGATAAAGCCGCGAGGGGAAACGAACGCCAATAATCTTAAATTACCGAGCACTTAGAGCGTAAATATCATGAAAATGGTTTCATCGAACGATTATTTGATGAATGCGCTCAGCGAAGGAAAATTGCCCGCTATCGGCGGCCGATTAAAATGTTGCGCGTCGCGCTGCGCCATGAATTATAGCAACTCTGTCGTCATTGGAGTTCTACACTTTGCAAGCACGTCGATCAATCACGACAGTGTTTTTTTTCTAGTTTTCTTAATTATTTTCAATAGTTCACTTCACCGCAACGTGAGGTTGTAAATTGAATTCGCCATTCAGCTGTGCGTTAGTTTTTATAAGTAGAATTCTGATTTTTTGTTTGAAACAGTTTCCATTTGTTGTGTATCAATCGAGAGAATGAAAAGTATAATAAATTCTTGTTAGTTGAGAGTGCGAGTGCATTATTTGGTACGTTTGTAAAAATTGTCTGAATGGCGTTGGATAATATTTAGATCTATGATTGATGAAAATTACTCGGGTAAATTTTGTGCGAGGAGATAATTTATGTAAGTACTTTTTGCGAAGAATTCAGAACAATTTATCAGAATGGTTCACGATGATTTATCAAAGCAAACGTTGTTTAAATTTTTTGTTGCTTTTTTGTCAGTCCGTATTATGTATTCTCACAAGTGACTTTCGTAACCGTCATTAACATTCACATTCTTCATACGCAGAATGATGTGTAACCCCGTAATCGAATTTCATGAAACATAAAAAGAAAACAATAAAAAAATTCGGATAAATGATTAATGCAGCCTCTTTTTTCATCAATCAAAAAACATGTTTTTTACGGTTCATAAAACCTTTTTATCTTTCTTTACTTGTCTAATTTGGAGTCCTTCGAAATTCTATATCTAAGGCATACTTCTCGTCATAGGTAAGCTACCTGCCAGCAATGTTTGACCAAAATTATACATTCATATTCAAACGTCCGATCAGATCGCAATCGTCAAAAATTACAACCGTCGAGGAGCAGAGCCAGACGGGACTGGACTCTATTGTCACCCACTCGCAACTAAACGAAACGTGCTATTACTTAAAGACTCAATTTAGCCGGCGGCCCTCGTAAAATGCAACGCGCGTTTAAATCAGCGAAAAACGAAGTTTCCTTTTTACACGCGTGTGGCCAGTCCGAGCTCAAAAGACATTTAAACATATGTTTAAATGAGTGCACTCGTGGCCAAACCTTTAATTTCATTTTACTGCTGAATGAATGAGTCGAGTACACGCCGACACCGAAAGTAATTTAAATTTTTTAACTTTGACAAAAAAAATGAAAATATAAAAATATGACTCGACACTTTGAAGTGACGTTATTGAAAGATAAAATCTTTGTTTGAAATTTTGAAATTTAAAAAATTTGTTTTTTACTCATATCAAAAATAAAAAACAGGCATTTAAAAAGTTGCAAAACAGTTATTTAAAACAGAAAGAAAAAAGAAGATAGTCAATATACGAGAAAAGAAATTGAAACAAAGTTGTAAAAAAGTAGTTCTTGGGACTCAAAAAGGATAAGGTGTCGCGTGGGTGGCAGAAAGTATAATTAGCATACAGACGACCATTTTTATTACCGGCGCAGTAACCGCGATACGGAAGTTCACGATTCGTTAATTAAACCACTTTGCAAGCTTGATTTTTGTTTCTTTTTGTTTCGTCATCTTTTTGTTCTTTCTCATTTACAGCCACTCTTTCTCCAAGGACGTTTTTTTTGTATTTGCCAAGTTTTATCACCTGTTAATTCGGAATTCATTAACTCTCAGCCAAATGAAAAAAAAAACTTATATGCATTTTGTCTCCATACTCACAAGCTTTGAAAAATGACGACGATTTATACGAAAGTTGCAACGGACAGGTGGGAAATTGTTAGAACGAAAAACAGCAAAGTACAAATGGGACTTTAAAAGGGCCGTTGGGAGCAATCGGCGGCCGATATTTCAGCGTGACGGATAAACCCGAGCCGGCAATTGGTCGCGGAGTCACACGAATTTTCCGCTAGATTGAGACTGCTTCTCGGTCCAAATTGAATTCGCCCGCGCCGGAATAATATGATTTGGTCTTTTTTTTCTTTCCGTTTGTTTGTTAGAGGAAAACTTAATCAGACTTTTCCGGCCATCAGACTGGCTCAATGAGCCGTCCTCCCGGAAAGAGCTTTGTCCTTTTCATGCGTAATGTCTGCGCAATGGAACGCAACTTCTTTTTTCACTATCTGCTCTCCTTTTTTTTCCCTCTCGATTCTCCAGTTCTACTTAAACGTCAGATTGCTGAATGCAAAATCATTTGAGATGTTGATAAGCAATTCCGTGAAAAAACATAGTTTCGATATCGAACAGACAAAAAAAATGAAATTTTGTTTTGGGAATTGAAATAAAAGGCGATATCAGGTAATTTCGTTTCGTACGAAAAAGTAGGAACGAAAAATGACAGAAATTGGAACTGCACGCGATAAAGAAAACCGTTTATCTGGAGATGAGTCGTTGCTTTGAAGTCACCGAAGTCAACTTCCGGTGTTCTCTGGGCAACATCAAAGTAGCCGATTTTTCGGGCCGAATCTGCGGCGCTCGCACGTTCATCGCCGATGAAAGTGGCAAACGCAGTCTCTGCCCGCGTTTTATGCCGGGCGCGTTTTATTGGACGGCGGTGCGACTCAAAGGCCAAGGTGAAACAGTAAAGGCTAGTTTAACGGTGCTAACTGCGCCCATAACGCCAAATGTACCTACTGCCTGCATCATTGTTTTACCCTTCATGTGCCTCTCGGTTTCAGTCATTTCTTCCAATCATTTTTTTTCATTAAGATCAATTACGGGTTCTTTACAAATTACATACATCTTTTGAATGCAGCCAGAAAGTTTTCTTTTATTCTCTCATTTAAGTTTCATCAGTTGTTCTTTTTGTTATTTTTCATTTTTAGGAGGAAGATTGTGATTGGTTTTGAATATTGAAAACAAAATGGGTTCGACAAGGTCATCCTGTCTTCCGAAAAGAATGTATCAAAGTCAAGAATTTGAACATGAAAGGATGTCGAAGCACTTGGTCAGTATTGACCTTGTGTTTTAATTACGATGAAAGTATTTGCGCTTCACGTAAGTGAGTATGAACAAAAACATATGGAAGAGTTTGTTCTTAAGTATTTTTTAAGATCGAATATAATCGATAACCATGTCAAAATTGATTGATTATAGTCAGTACCGTTGAACAAGAAAAAATTTAACTTTGCAAACTTTTCTTTGTTTGAGAATTTTTCGCAAGAATGTATAGAAGGGAAAAAGTTTGTAAGACATTTGTTTGCAATTTGCAAAATTTTGTAAAAGTTGTAAAGTTAGAATGTAAGCAATAAGAAGTCGACAATTATCGCTTGAAATTCGTCGTCACAACATGAAACGGTAACCTGTGAGAATAGATTAATGAGAAGACCGACAAGCGCGTTACACACAGACGCTATATAATATCCACCGACAACTGCAAAGTAGCCGCGAATTATAAATAAATGGTGGCGCGCCAAAGTGTCATATCAAAGTCGGATTAAAATTGATTTCATGTTTTGAAGTGTCACAAATACTTTGATATCACTTTTGATCCTAATCTTATCTATAATAATATTTATTTAATCCTCTCTTTTCGTCTTTCTTTTGTTTTAGTTTTTGTTGTTTTTTTTATAAAAAAAAACTCTTTTTCGTATAAAAACACCACAGATTTGAAAATCGCAATATTTCCTCGAATCTCCAAATAATACAGTTGAAAGCAATGGTAATCTTGAAACCGGATGATTTCGGCACCTAATTACAGACTTGCGGTGCTTAAAAAGAATAATTGCAGTGTAATTTTTTTCATTTGGGCAAGTAACGGTTCCGAGGATCAGATATTTTTTCATCGTCACATTCAAATCTGCAATACATTTTTTAATAATCAAAATTGTTACCAAAATTTAAATTACACGTTCTGATAAAAAAAAACAAATGTAAAAAATAACCAACGAAAAAATATGTAATGTTAAGAAAAAGAAAGGGGACGAGGGATATTGATGGAAATATGCCTGGTTGGTTGCAGCACAACTCGACGGCAGAAAAGGTTTGTCAGACGTAAGCTCTCGTCCGAAGTGAAATGGATCGAAAAGTTGGCGAGGCAAAGCTCTCGGCAAGTTGGATGGCTTTTTCGAGGAAGACGGCGAGAGCGCGCGAATCGGGCCAGCGTAAGCCTCCTAAAAAGTATCCCATGCCACTTTTATTAACGAGAGACAATCTCGCCACGTCAGAGCCGTGGCTCTTTGCGAACTTGCTTTTAGCTACCCGGAGACTTCTTATGGACACATATCGGCAACCGACTTTTATACGCTCCTACGTAGAAGCGCGAAAAAAGTGAAAAATAGCCGCGTGCTTTCAAGTTTGCTACACTGATCAATTTGTTTACCCCTGTTTTCTCAGGCGCAAAAAATATTTTTGCACTATTTCAATGTTCAGATGCACAAAAGCACTTGTCGGTTATTTAACATTTGTACACGACTTTATTGTAGTGCGTTTTTGTTAGTTCAACTAGAATAGCATTTGAAAATAGAATAGAGAGTGAAAAAAGAAGTTGCTGCTCGAACTAAGTGAGCTGAACAAACGACTTGACATGACCAACACAACTCCCGCTGTTTAGTCGACTATTGTTTACAAACCGTTGAGTTATTACAACTTTAGCACAAACTTTTAATTACAATACGTATTTTGTCACATGGTTCTAACAAAAAAGTACGTTAAAATGGAAATTGGTTTTGCTAAACGAAAATAAAAATGAATATAAAAATGAACAAAAATTGCCATTATTTTCCCGAGTTCCTTGCTAAAAGTTAGTATATCCCCATGAAAGTGAAAAGAAGTCTGTTTTATGATATCAATCTAAAACTTTTCAAACAAAAATCGTAAAGCCATGGAGTACCATAAGACAAAAGCGAAAGCGCAATAAAAAAGCGGTTAATATCCGGTGAGACGAAAATCAAGCTCACGCGGTAACCTTGAATCGCGGAGACAAAGTGCGCAAGGAGGCACAGCCGCGCGTTTCCCAAGGGGTGGGAGGGGGTTGGGGGGACGCGATCGACAAAATTTTATAGTCGAACGAGGATCGGGCGATGTGCTTCAACGAAAAATCGTAAAACCGTTTATCGGTCGCATTTCGATCGGCCAGCCTTTACGACGGCTCTCGTTGTCTCGTCAGCGGGGGATTTTGATTGTCACGGCTACGATTTTTAATGGCCAAGTTTGATCGTAAAGTTTCCCGCTCGGATCGAACAACTTTTATTATGATCAATGCCCCCCAGGAAACGGCCGTTACTTTTTCACGCCCAATGCGAGATCATCTCCTTTATATTAAAAATTCCACGATCATATATATATATTTTCCCACAAAATGTTGCCCTCACTTTCAGAAAGGAAGAACGAAAAAAAATTACAGTCTGAGAGAGTCGTAACTTTCGTTTTCCGCGACGAATTTCGTCCACTTGTTGCGAATCACGTTTTTCACGTGCAGATTGTCGACGTCGGCCACGCGGGATGCTCAAATAAATACGTCCGAGCTGTGACACCGCTCGCTTTCTTTCGATCGGAGACGCAAAAGATATATTAAGATATGCGAGGCTAAAATTTCATTCAATTACGCGGTTCTGCGTGCCTCGGTGAGTGGCGATTTACAACGACTGATCTGCTTTCAATGCCTCGGCGCAAAAATGCTCAAAGTTATAACCGCTCGCAATATTCCAGCGCATTGAATGGATCGCGGATTGATTTATCGGGTCCATTCATTATTTATAACGACGTCGTTTAAGGACATGAAAAATGTCGAATACTTCAAATCATAATTTGACGGCACATTTAAAAACCAATTTCAATTTTGCAAATACTTCCTCCCCTGATTGGACGTCAAATAACAAAACTTGTTGCACAAAAAAACCTGAACCTTTTCGTTTTCAATTTAGCGAAAGGAAATCTGAAGGGACGATTTTAGTTGTCTGAGTTTAGTTTCTGACGCAAATTGTTTTGCCTGTGTGCGTTAATAAGATAAGAAGGAAAAAAAAGAACCCGAGATGTGGACGCTCTTGTTGCTTGAATCGTCGCAGTGTCGCAGATTATGCTGAGTGGATTCCGGGGAATTGCATCGCGTTCGCGCCTCTCCTCAGACGATATTTTCGTTGCGGCGGCTTCTCGTTGGCTCGCGCGATAGCGCCGCTGCACTTGATTATATTTTGTTCCGCGATCGCCTCCAGTTTAGACGCGACATTCGACTTTCTCTATCTCTTCGTTTCATCTTACTCTTTCTTTCCAGTTCATTCATACTCTTCCCCTCTAGATTCAAATCAGAACAAAATCAAACTCAACAAAAATTACTTCAATTATTTCTCGAATGTGCAATCTCCTTTTGCTTATCAAAACTCGAAATAAAAGTTTGCAAATAACAATAAAGAACAAAAATAACAAATCAACCAAAAATCAAAGATGACGACCAAAAAATTGATCCAAACAATTCAAGATTTACAAATCTCGTTTATGAAAACGAAAGACAAAAGCTTTACAAAATTCAGGTCATTTTAGTTTGGCGAGAAAAAATTGTTCATTTGAAATGAAAGAGAACGAGCGCGAGAGGGTACAATGTGAGATTAGATAAAAGAGCTAATTTGTCGTGAAAATTATATGAATATGTGGTTAAAGTAGACAATGAGCGTAATGATGATGGGGGGGGGGAAAGGGGTAAAGACAAATAAGTATAAGGAGCGGCATTGAAAAGCATGCATTCCAACGCAGTTATCTCCGCGGGGGTACGTAATATGGCCGGTGGCAAACAAGCTCCATGTCGTGTTTCGACCCGGATATGATGGCAGCGAAATAACACAATGGATCTCGACAACCCCCGTGTGTTCGGGACGCGGTGCTTCTACGTCGTGCGTTTAGCATATAAGCCGTGCACAACATACGCGGTAATTAGCAAAGAGGGTTAGTTTATATTAAGGGCGGAGCCTGCTGCGAGCCAATCGACTATTCGTTCATTTGCACTCTCGGCTCTCTCTCTCTCTTTCCGGATGCGCCTGCGATTGTTTCCCGATTTTTCTACAAGATGAACGCGTTTTTTTCTCAAGTCCTCGTTAATGAAGTCATCGGGTTTCAAGTGAGCCAGCCTCTTTTATGAATAAACATGAGTGCTCATTCGGTCGATGATCCAATAAACCCCCTTCTCGTCTGTTCTTCTAGAATAAACGTTATTTTTTTTTCTAGATCCATTTCTTTGTCTAGGCCAAAATTAAACAAATAGTTTCGTTCTGTCTATGGACAGAAGAACACATATTGAGTGTTGCTATTCACAAAGAGCAGAAATATTCACCTTTATTTTTATCTTAAAAGGGTAACTTCGGGTACTTGGCGTGCAATTTTATTTGTATAAATATTTAGTGGTTTATTAAAGATTGTTTATTCGTGAAAAAACATTTGTTCGTCTCAACGAGACCTACAAAATGTTTTAAGTAACTTTTTTTTCCAAAAAAGCGCTCCGATGGCGTTATTTTGGTCGGAAAAGTGCCATTTATTTGCACGGGATAAGGAGAACACTGCAGGTCTCGCATCTCATTTTATTATTTTTTTTATAATAAAAAAAATTACTCGGACAGAGACACTGCCGTGTCTCCTTATGCACATTTTTCACTCGACATTCGATGTCATTTGTGGCGAACGATTTTTACAATAACAATGGTGTAACTTGCTGAATGAAGTCGATTTCCGAGGATCGTTTTGTTGGTGTCGATGATTTTTTTACTTTGTGGCGATTCTAAACCATCTATGACATTTTTACTACTGACGGAAGGGCTTGGCTCTTTTTATAGCAAAGCGGGTTTGGACCTATTATGACACGCGACTTTGGTGTCAGGAAGAAAAATCTATACAACTCAACGTCGGATTTGTTTCCCACAAGTTTTTGGAATAAAAAAAAACGGAACTTTTGCGACAGGATACATTCTGAAATGTACACTATATATCTCAGTGGGATGCATCGAACCGAATGCAAAGTCAGCTAGAAAACTCATTAAATCTGCTGACAGGATAATAATTACGGTGAACTGTGAAACCCACGCTCGTTTATGCGAATACCCGGATTTGTGACGATAAAATGATAACGATAACACAAGAACCGTCTTAGATGTTATCAACGCCAACCGGTACAAACCGTTGCCGAACAAACACGTACACACACGACGCGCCGCAGCAATTTATCGACTCATTTAGAAATTTGATTAATCGCAGACACAGACATAATTTCCAAACGGCCCGGCTTTCCTTCTGCAAAATTTTCTTTCGAGTGTAATTGGTTCTTGTGTTATTAACTGCGTGATACTCCGTTCAAATATATGCTTGGATTTGCAAGAAATTTCTGATTATAATTTGTTTCTTAGTCGAGAATTCCTGTCGTATTTTATGTTATCAAATGGTCTTTCTTGTAATGTATTTCATAGGAAAAAATAGTTTTTATATTGTAATAAGTGTGGCACATTTAGAAAAAGGGTAAACAATTAGTGCAACAATTTGTATTGTGGTCAATTTCAAATGTCCTTGAACAAAACTTGTTTAAAAATAAGTATGCAATCGGGTGATCAAGTAAGACAAAGAGCAATTTTATCAGCGCAATGAATATAAAATTATTGACGGGGTTTAATTTGGATCGGATAATCATCGGTGGATAGATAGCGGCCACCGCGAGTTGCAGCCGCAGTCTAATCTAATTAACGTGTCTGATTAAGCATGCACGGAATATGCAAATGCAAGGCATGTTAAGGCCCGACCGACTCGGGACGTTCAATAAATACAGTTGTCTTTCGGTGCAGATAATGAAGAATTACGATTCGTCGCGAGATAAAAATTATTCGCCCGTGCGTTACACATGTTGCTTGTGTCGACGCGGGCCCTGGTAATCGTACACGTTACGTTTTGTTCCCTTTTTGTTTTCCTCGTTCACATTACGTTTCTAATTGTGTGGTTTTCGAGGCGATATTAAGTTGTGATTTGCTTTTGAGCGAGCAGAAAAAAAAGCCAATGTGTAATTCGATCGATGGACAAATAGGCGTGGGTACTTGCGGTCAGACGTTCATTTTTTGTACTTCTCGTTTTTCTCCGAGTTTCTTTTTCCAAAAGTCCCAAAAAAAATTGCGGTTTTTAAATCCGTGTCACGGGTATTCAGTTTGAACACGTCTTGAAAAATATTTTTTTTTTCGTTTCTGCAAACAGTGTTTGTTTTAATGGAATTATAATGTAAAGTTGTAAAAATTATGAAACAAAGGAATGGTGAACTGATGATAGTTATGGTAATAAAATTTGCTGACCAGCGCGCACGTGAAACAAAAGTGCAGTAGCACACAGCTGGCGAAGAAAAGTAGCTCAATCAACAAGCCAAGGGGTAGAAAACGCTCGAGCTCATTCTAATGAGGCTGTGCGAGGTTATCATCGTGCGGTCCCCAGGCACCCTTGCGTTCCTCCACGATACTCTTACAATTAGCCCTCTTTTTGCATTTTCGCCTTTATTTGGTCCCCGCTTGTTTCCCCGCGCTTCTTCATTCGAGAGCACCCGCCAAAGTTTCCCTCCAGGGCCGTTTCAGCGGGATGCCGCGCGCCTTGTTGGGAAGCAACTTGTCGCTGAAGAAGAAACAATCAAGGGAAGAAACAAAAAACAAACTGCAAAACGAGGAAAGAAAAGTGAGAGGAAAATACAAAAAAAAACGAAATACATCCAGCGCGGATATGTTTATTCGCTGCATATAGACGAGGAGCTTGTCCGGAAACAAGTGGCCAAACAAACAAACAGACCGTGCACATTCACTCCTCTCCCGGCCTGAATTTCGCATGAGCATATTCATTTCCGAGATTGGCTTGCTACGTTGTTTCTTATCTATCGCGCGGTTTTGTGTATTACTTATTTGTTTTTCCATCTCGTTTTACCTTTTTTTCGTTTTACTCTCTTTTTTTTGTTTTTCTGCCGATCTGCAAGTGAGATTTTGATGCTAAAAAATCTTTGATAAACCTTTCAAATGGAATATGCATTATTTATATCCTTTTGTAATTGAATTTTTAATTGGGAAACTTCGATTTGAGGAATATGAATAACAAAGATTTATAAATCTGTGAAACGTATTGAAGATGTGAGATGAGTTGTGCTCTTGGTTTTCACCTGACCGAAATGAACTATTAATAAACTTGTCCGATTACGAAGTAGTGTTTCGAATTGAGGCACCTGTTTGCGGCGACGATAAAAAGCGATAAAAGGTCACAGTTCTTGAGAGTTGTAAGCTGGAACTGCTCCTGTCGATTTGCATATTGCACTATGACGACTGACAATCTTTGAAACCAATCTATATCTGTCATGTCTAATCTAAAATCAAGTTTTATACAATTTCACAGGAGCGATGTGTAAGTAGTTTTTTACAATTTTTATTTTTTTGGACGTACAAAGTGTTCAAATGTGTTGAATCTACATGAGAAATAGTACCCTCATTTATTTTTACATTTCTTTCTTTTCTTTTGTAAAAAAAACCATCCTAAAAAATGCTCGTACCAAACAAAAATCATTAATCATCATTACAAGTAAACACATTGAAAATCAATCAATTAGTATTTCAGATGAAGATCTGAATACGGCAGCTTGGAAGAATATTTTCCTTGTAATTATAACTTGGGATTTCTTAGTGAGGTGCTTTCAATGATCCGAACATTTGTGCTATAGCCATAAAATGAGATACCAGACTAGACATGCGAAAAAATTGATAGTCATAAAAAATGATCATAATGAATAATTAGTTTAACGGTTTACAACTTGCGTTACACGCGGTGGTCTTTCGCATACTGCATACTCATAAGCAACATGTTTTATGCAAATTGCACTAACTTTTAAACCGGATGCACTTTTATTTAATAACTCGCATACTTCAGCTTATAAACGACATTATAAACTGATTTTGATTTAAGAACCAACCCGAAGGACACCCTATTAAAAATGAAAAACAAAATATCAAAAATTTCTATCTAAAAGTAAGAAACTGGAGAGTAAAATAAAACAATAACGAGGTGTTGAAACTCAGTTTGTTTAGTGTCTAAAAAGTGAAAAAAAAACGAATAAAAACAAAAAGACATGGAAAAGTGGTCGCTAAGCAAAAGTTAAAAAATGGAACAATTAAAAATAAGGAAGTGACATCTCGCAGAAAATGAGTAAGAGCTGCAGAGTGGAGGCGCAAGTGATATTTCACGTTGTGGAGAGGTCGAAGTGCGCGTACATACAGGCATTAAAATTGCCGAAGAGGCGGCGACCCGATTGGTCGCATTTGTCGAGGAAGGTTGGTTTTTGGAGTAGCACAGTGGCCCCAGGGAGGAGCGCTCGAGAGCGCTCGAGCGCCAGGAAACAACGACGGAAACCAGCAACGCCAGGCCGAGCGAGCAAAGTGCGCATAATGCACGCACTTGGCTTCTCTTGGCTCGAGTGCACTCCCAGCGCGAAATAACCATCGCTCGGAAAAACTCAAAAGCTCGTTAGCGTTGCTGTGGCAAACTTGTTTTTGCCAGCGAGCCCATCCTACCCCTGAGATCTAACTTGAATAATAATTGCGTCACGAGGCTTAAAGAGCACACTAAAATGGGTCGATTGGATACACATTTGGATATTAATGACTCGAATCTTCAGCCTCTTCGGAAGCAACTCCAACTTGTTGGTCATATCATTACCATCCCAACATCCAAAAATGTATACTTCAAAATAGCTTTTTTTTACTAGTCAGCCAATCAGACAAACGTTATGAATTTCTTAACAATTTATTTTTTACGCTGCTTCGACTTTGATTTTGTTCGCAAAATACAGCGTTATTTCCCCTCTGTTATACACACAGACTCACCGACAGACTATTGTTTCAGAATTTGCTTATCAGTTATATTGTTTATTTTTTATGTTGTTTTTAATTTGAACCGGGATAGGTAAACGTAGCAACCGTTGCCAAGCTCTCGAACGAGATCGCCTCAGGCGCTTGATCCCGGACGAATTTGAAAAGGGGTTCGATGGTGAATAATAGCCCAATTGAAAAAAAAGTATAATATAATTAAAAAACAAAGATTATCGATTCAAAATGTTTGGGAACTGATAGAAACTTTTTGCGTGTGGTCCTACTTGTAAAACATCAAGGTTACATTTTTGCTACAATTTTTAAAAATTTTCATACCTAAAAATAATTTTAAAACTGAAATTCAATGAGTAAGCATTTGGTGATGAACAAATTAGGAGTACAAATAGAAGTAACATGTGTTTAAAAGGTTCAGGATTTTCTTGTCCACTATTAAATATTGATTAAGCTTCGACTAGTCATCGCAATTACCTGATCTTTATTTAAGAATTCAGTTTCAACTACTAAATAGCACTTGATTGCCATCCATCAGGCCAAATTGAATGTTGCATTTAAGAATACTTTCTTATTACGTCAATCAATCCTCATTACTGACAACAAACTCTTGCCCAAGTTACAAATCATGCTAACAGTTTTATCAGATCACTGAGCGACACTTTCGAGATCAAATTATGATAACATTCATGACTGGGTCACAATCACAAAGATGATAATAGATTGCATATGATCTAGTCCGTAAAAATCAAGCGTTCCAGTCTGGTATTATCCACGTACCGTGTTTTGCAACTCGTACAAATTTACAACAGATTATTCACACTGAAGTTGAGTTTGTTTGTGAAATCAAACCCTGGTCTAATGATAAGTGTCAAATCGGAGCACGAATGTCTACACATTTATCCATGTTGTAGCAACATTTCCAACGACTCAGCAAAAATACAACTTACAATATCTCGACTCGGGCATTTTTATTTTACAAACTATTTTATTTTGTGGCATTGCAAAATTGTCTCGTGAGAAATTGCTCCAAGTTTTTTTTGTCATTATAAATGCAGTGATTCAAAAACGATAGTCGATAAAAAGCAAGTTTAAAATTCCGTCCGAATAACTTTCATCTGAAATCTTTCTACATAATTATCAGTGAAGAATTTAATTTTGGGCTCGTGATTAGAGGCTATTAGAATCCTAGAGGCATGATGGGTCTGTGTCTTTATTTTTACACGGCGCTTTATCTGGCGAGTGTTACGACTTCCGACTCCTCTCTATGTATTAGGAACGCGTTGCACAAAAAAAGAGCCCAGTCGATCGAGAGTCAGATTTGAATAATCACGTCTGCCTGTAAATAGTCCTTTAACAGACTTTACACGCATCGAGTAACATTTCGAATACACAATGCCCTGGTACAGTCGAATAATACGCATTTATAGACAATTCCACGAGTGGTAAGGGAAAAAAAACGAATAGCCAGCATTGTCAATTTGCCTTTCATTCATCGGACAAACAGATGTGTCATAACATAGTTGGTCGCCTTTTGCTAATCCAACCACTTTTGCTCGAGAGGCTAATCGAAATCGTTTCTTTATTCTATTTCTTTGATAAACCAACTGCAAATTTAGAACTATGCAAATTGTATCAGAAAAAATTGATCAAATAAAGACAGATAAACGAACCGATTAAAATTACTGAACGAATTACAGTTACAAGAATCTTGAGATTATGGATGCAAATCACGTATAGTATGACGAGCCGTCATTAATAGCTAGAAGCGTGTGGGGCACTTGTGCCAGAAATAGGATAGCGATATCGAAATAAGTTGGCAGTTCGATCGGACAGTCGCTCGCGTTCCCCTAATGGTTTATGAGTCAGAGGCAGAAGGAAAAGAGAGAGAGGTCGAGAACAGTGTGCTAAAGAGAGAAGCACAAGCTCTGGGCGGGAATCACCTGGCCATAAAAAAGGGTGGCCGTGCAAAATCGAGTTTGGCCATATTCGGCGTTCCCTCTTATATCCTGTCTGGGCGATGGCCCAGGGCGAGGAATAACACGCGTGCACAGATACATTGTTTCGTTGGTCTCTGTCTGTTTGGCTGTTGCACTCGTGCCCGCGGGCCACCTGCTAACTTGTCCGTTAATATTAAAGGTCCATGGGGATCTCTCTCGGGAGAGCCAAGCCGACATCAGATTCGCTCCGCAGAGAAAGAGCAAACCACGAGATTGTGGCTTTTATCAACCGCGATAACCAGTTAAGTCGCGACTCCTACTCGACATCGGTTTCGAATGTTTCGTATCTCTTTGGCTGCATGGCCGTTTGGATAATAAAGTCGTCGTTCAGCTTGGACAAAACGCCCGAACTCGAGATTTGCGTTGCGTCTCGCGGTTCACGGCACGCATGTACAAATTATCGCCCGTAACGCGATACCATCGAGTTCATAATTATGCCGGGATGAGGTTACCCGGGAGAAACGCACGCCTTGTCGAAATTGTAATCGATGATTGGTACAAGATTTCAACCTTCATTATGCGACTTGTTGCGGCCCAAAAATTAAAACCTCAACGCAACCAGCGATAGCTGCCTGCGGTTGATTTATTTTTCAACGCGCTCTTTCGTACACCTTCGTTTTGAATATTCATTACGACACATTACACTCGTTTTACAATGTTTCAACTATGTCTCTACCGTGAAAACGAAAATGTTGCAAATTTTGTCAAACAATTTCATCAGAGAAATTAATAACAAGTTTCTATGTTTATGCTACTAGAAAATGTATTTACATGTAAAAATCCTAAATTATTTTAACAGTTGATAAAAAATGCCTTTGCCAATTTGTATTCAAATTCAAGTTCAAAATGAGAGTATCGGAATGTGTTTTGAATATTTTAATCTCGTTTGATATTTCGATTCGCTTGGATGGCAAGAACGTTTTACATTTTCATTTAAATGAAAATGTCTCTTCTATATCGTTGGATCGCTTAAGTTTTATAATGTCTGAGAATCATGCAAGAAATAAATAGATAATGATTCGAACAGTTGACTATAGAACGAGCGTGTGGTTTTTTAAAACGCACGTCGCCGTGATGATCGGGCGATCAATATTCATGATTAACATACACGGGGTGTCGTTGCTTATGACCGGGAATAGTAACAGCGAGAGCGAATTGTAAACAGCATTAATGGACTGCACCGCACTAATGATCATTAAAATTTTCAATATGTCTACATGAATCTGAGGGGTACGTTTTTTTTTCGTATCAAGTTTCGCATGTCTGGCAAGTTGGGTAAAAGTTAATTCGTTATTCGATCCTTCGATTTCATGAACGTTGAAAAGGGAACTGGCGCATCGGTATAACCGAAATACTCTCAACTTTTTTTTTGCACAAATACTTGAAAAGTCGAGAATGTTTTGTTCAACTTTTGTTTGAAATTTCTTAAATTTCATTAAACAAAAAAACATAGATTTTTGTACAAAAGTTTTCAAACAAAAAGAAGAAATAAATCAATGGCGAAACAAAATTTAACGAGTGTGAATTGTCGAGCCATCAATTATCTCCTAGTTATAAATTTGAGTCGCAGAATAATTCGCTTAATGTTAACGTTGTAATCCGGCCGATAAATAATCATGCCCGGTGAAGACGCGACGATCAAAGAAAAGCAACACGCAAAAGGATAAGTGCAGCGTGCGGGATTTCGTGGAATCGCAGCTGGGTAATCTTGTCACGCAGGACCGGAAGTGCGCGATTATTCACATCACGCGTGTGTCGTGCCAAGTTGACCGTCGAATTCGCCGCTACGACATTCGGCCCGGCGAGTGAGACTACAAACATTTAATTATTTATTCGAATCGAATGATGCCGGTGTGTGTACGCACCGGGGGCATATCGATCTCAAGAGACATAACACGATACGACGACACCGACCGTCACCACCCCAGCGATACTTTGGTCCCTTCGCGGGGAGGAAGCCATCCCGATTTTCAACCGAGGCCTCTATCCCTTATAGTCAAGCTTTATAAAACACACAATCACTGATATATTAATGACGCGCACATGTCGTTGATAATTATTCTGCACCCGATTTTAATCTTGTCATTTTTTATTCTACAAATTCGCTCGTACGAAAAATCGTAAAAAAAATAACAACAAAATATGGTTAATTAGTAGAATTATATTCAGCAGTCATATCCAGCAGAAATCAATAGATCTAATACGATCGTACAGTGAACAAAATGCAAGATAATAATTGAAGATAAATAAAACTTGGTCTCTTTGTTTTGGTTCGACAGAAAAGAACGATTCGAGAGAGAGAGAGTTCAGAACGGTAATTAATCGCGGAATTTAAAAGAACAAACGAAAGCGAGTAAACAAAAGGTACCTCGAGATTTGTGTTTGTTTTTTTTTAGTTGGAATATTTGCATGAACTGGTACAGAGTCAAATCTTGAATCGTGTATATTTATTTTGTATCGAATCGCGCATTAGAGTGGATATTTACTGACTTAGGGACAAGTTATTACACAGCGAGGGGCTAGATATTACACAGATGTTACACAGATAATAAAATAATATAATCATAACCCTTTTGCTAATGCTGCACGAACGAATTTGTAAAAAGCAGAGATAGCCAATAATGTTACGTGATGGTCCCTTTAGGGGAACCCGTGGAGCATTGAACAATAATCTACAACTAATTTCATAGCCCCTTTTTTTTTACAATCGTACTTTAAAACAAATTTGAAACCAAAGGGTGGCAACAAAAGTCGAATCATTCAATATTAAAATACAAATTCAAATAAAATTTGAAGTTATACAAGTTATGACAATTTTGTAATTTATAAAACATTAAATGGATATTATGTAGGTTATCGAAAGAATCAAATACAGATTGACGTTAAACGAAAATTCGCAAGTTCCTTATGGGTCGCAGTTTATCAATATTTCTAATTATTCAACCACACGTGACTGACCATGTAATAAAATATTGGCTCCATTGTGTCAGAGGGTGAATCCCTACTGGCAGAGCACACGCACGATTGTCGGGTCTCGAGCGAAAGACGGTAATTAGAGTAAGAGGCCATGGTAAACATACAAAAACATTCCCCAATAAAATAACTCGACCGAAGAAACAAAAAATCAAAATTGGTTTGCACACTTTTTTCCCTTGATATTGTATTAGAAGAAAAAAAAAGCGTCTTATCAATTCCCTTCACGCTCGTCTCTTTTGCGGTTGTAAAAATTTATTAGCACGAGGTATTAAGTTGAAATTGAAATGGTTATCAGATTCACGATACGAGACAAGTGAAAAGGAGAGAAAAGACGTAATTTCTATTCAGGATAAGTTGAATGTCCGGCCGGGAATAAAAATGCGTTCTGGTTTCATCGCCTTGGCGTTGTCTTTTCTTGTCGAATCCGAGGCAAGGACGCGAGGGTGGAATGGACGGGCACGGGCTACGTAACAATTTATGTAGCATATGCGCGTGTAAGAGAGGGCTTTTAGCGGTGTGCGTAGTATCGGAGCTACGAATTACAATCGTTTCGAAATAATTTAGGGGACGGCATCCCCGCGCACAGATACACCAGGAATGATCGCTTACGCACGTGTACACGCCAACATACACGCATCTGCGGAGTTATTTATGATGGATTAGGACGGGCTTTAACCCGCGACTAATTTATGCCTGGCCATGGGGTTATATTCTTTCTTTTTATCTCCTCTCTCTCGGGCGTCAATCGTGTGCAATGCGGAAACGCACTTTTCGTCTAATCCAAGCAAATTATCGAAATGCAAAAGAACCAACGATTCTGGCACGTTGAAAAAAAAACATAAAATTTTTAACAGAGAAACAAATTTGTCGTCAGGAGATTTAAGAACTCGCATCCATAAGTTAAAAAGTGTTATCGATGGGATGGAAGTTGATGGCAATTAAAAATGAATGTTTTGCGAAAAATGTTGAGCGAAAATAAAATACGCTTTCGGTTTTGGTAATTGTGAATCGATGTTTGAGCAAAGTCAGTTGATAAATCTGTCGTAAAATACAGACTTGGAATATAAATATTGCAATTAACGCTTATCGGAGTGTGATTTTATAAAAACAGTTGCAAAAGAGTGTTTATGAAATTTCGGGCGTTGGAATTCCCGTGTTCAAGTCTGACGGGCGACCACGAGACAAAAATTACCTGACATACAAACAATTTTACTGTAACATCGAAAATACACTAGTGAGTGCCATTAAAAAACGGAACGACCAATAATTTAAAAGTCCGCATTATATGAATTAACATAAAAATGTGGTCGCCGACGAATGTATAGCTTTTACGTAACTCATCTGTCGATTCTCTTTCACTCTCGAATTCAAAGCGAGGTGCCATTATCCACAACTTTTTATTTCACGTTTACTGTCAATCAGTGGTTGCAGAGTATGCTAATTATCTGATTTATGCCGCGATTATTGTCGGTGAAGATTAGTTCCAGGTTATTGGGTCGTTTCGACTCGAGGAACGTAATTTTGTTTTCTCGTCTTTGCCGATTGATCGCGTGATCTATGCCGATGTTTTGGGGGGCTTTTGTGAAATTTAGTTGGGACTCTTTTTTTTATTTTTTTTTTCGGTTTGATGTGCGTTTGATGAATTTATGGGTAGAGTACGGATTCGCCTGTGAATGGTTTCGGATTAAAAAGAGACGAAAAAAGTATCGACCGGCGATGGCGAAGAAAATAAAAAAAACGCTATGTATGGCAATGGAGGAAAATTTATGCACGATGGTTTGAATACATCTTTAGTATTGGCCATTGATTTATCGATTGCTGTTTTTGTTTTCATCTTTTTTGTATTTCAATTTGGTTTTCATAAACTTAAATAAGTTAAGAACTTTTCCAATAATTTGTATTCCGAAATTTTTATTATTTATTAGTAGATAAACAGTTTGATCAAAATTTCGACAAAATTATTGTGAGTCTGTTTTTATGAATCCCGGTCAGAAACTGAGAAATCAAAACAAAAACCAAATTCATTAGCAGGAAGAAAGTTCGATGATATTTTGAATGGTTTTAATTTGATTATTTGTAATAATATAAATTGGCTTGATATAAAAAAAAAAGATTACTACTTGGCCACCGCCAAACTAAATGACACGCGATTTAGCCGCTTATCGACATGAAGACATCCGACGACGAGAGCGATACACGTAAGTCAATTTGCATGTCAGATCGCATGCTCGCTGTTCGTCACCCCGAATTTGTACGGTTTCCCATCGTGCGTTTTCCTCTCTGATCGACTCATTTCAATGGATCAAAACTTTTTTACACAAATTCAATAAACTAAGTAAATAACGAAAAAAAAAAAAACAATCAATAAAAATTTGCCTAATCCAATCTTGAAATCTTGGATTGTCGTCAGCTTAGGATTATCGAGTCAACAAAACGACGATAAAAACAAAGTTTGCATAAGAAAAAAGCATATCTCGACCCAAGAGTCCTCTTGAAACTTGACAGACACACTTACAATAATACTCTGACAGACTTTCGTCTGTGTTTTGATAAAGTCCCAACTTTTGATACGAACTGAGCTAAACTTCGGCAGACTGAAGCAATCATTTATACCCCACAAATGTAACAAGTTGCCGCAAGTAGGGAACTTGGCGCGAGTTTATCGCCGAACGACACACTTTTTATCAAAAACTTTGGCGGATATTTGATTCCCCCGCTGGATGAAGGTAAGCCGACTTGGACTAATTATCGATCTTATCGTTGTCCATTGCTAATTAACCCGGAAAACCATTTTCATTTGAACGACAAAGAGAAACACACCGCAGGCACAAAAAACCTTGTTGCAAATTGAACCGTTCAGATGGTAATCGATTTATGGAACAAAAAAAAATGACATAAACTGCGGGAACAAATTTCCCACTTATCAATGCTTTAGATCGAGCAAATGCATATTAAAAGTGTCTTGTGCAATTCGTACCAATATTTATGCAAATGATCTGGCTTTCACTGTAATTACAAGACTCAAATTCAATTTATCGTGCATAATCAATGGCCTTATATAGAATTTTTACAATTCATACAAAACAATAACACTCGACGAGTTTTTGTTCAAAACAATTGTATCATTGTTTTTCTAATTTTTTACGACTGAACAGATTTTGTAATTGCAATTTTTTGATTTCGTTCTCATTTTATTTGAAATTTGATAACTCGTTTGATGTGAAAGGGGACAATTTGTCACTGATATTTTTCAAAGTTAAATGAAATTGGTTTGGACTGAGTTCGGAGCATTATGGAAGTGCACGTGATCAAGAGGGATGGTACGGGAAGGATGCCACCGTGACTATACGAACAGGGAGTGATCTATGGCCAAAGATAGACCACGCGTTCAACAAGTGTGTTTCACAGATAGGCCGATGGACTTTTCGTGCTCCACTGTGCATCTAATTAAAATGCGCATTCAAAATCAGTCGCGCTATCAGCCCCCGCGCTTGTCGAACCAGCAAATCGATCATCGATCTGCGAAGTGCGATCACATTTTTCAAGTGGTTCTCAGAAATGTCATTCAACGGCCGATACCAACCACGATAACTGATCCACTTTGTCTTTCCAACTGATCCAATCTATCCTTCCTTTCTTTCCTTTTGCAACCATCTATCAGCGTTTTTATCAATTTCACATTTTTACATTTAGAATTATAAAACCCTGAGCATCAGAGTTTGTGAAAGAATTTGATTTTGATCAATGAAACAGTCAGCGGTTTCAAGTTCAATCAGATGGAAACGTGAATTAAATGTGATCTGACGTGAAAGTACCAAATAAAAGAAGTCGGCGAAAAAAATGGCGCGTAACAAATTGTAAAACAAATTGAAACGGCAGCGACGTACTGCATTTTCAGTTGCATAACTAAAAAGGCCACTTTGTTATGACACCCGTGTATCAATTACTCGTCCATGTTTATTTTTTGACTTTCCCAAGAGTGTCATAAATGTTATAAACGAGTGTTTGTGGCATTTTTGTCGCAAAAAGTGCACTTCACTTTCTACCTACCGCGACATAAATCTCTTAAGTGAATATATTAACAGTCTAACAAAATTACTACAACTTGCTTTTTACACTTAATTACAATTTCGTTTCTGAAAATTTACTATTTAAAGATTCGAATTTTACTATTCGAACAAAAATGAAAAGTACGATGAAGATAAACGGGGCCCCACTTCTGAAAAGCAAAAAAAAAGAATAAGAGGAAAAAAATATTAAAAACTGGTTGCGGCAAAGTGTTGAGGCAATTAGATTGAATGGCCTGTAAAGTACAGCGCGAGTTCTAAAGATGGATTTAGAAATGTAATTATTTTATAAATAGCAGCAGAGAGCGCGGCGCGGAAAAGGGTCTCGCGCTCTTTTGTGTCTATGAAAAACCGAAGCTTTGTTAGGCCGATAATTGGCTTTTCTAGTCGCACTCACGGTGGCGCAAAAGAGAGCGCTTTTCATCGCCAGGTAAGGTGCTTTTCGAGGGCTTGATGCAGGGTCAGTTGAGAATACCTGTCGGTCGCATCAAAGCACGGCGTATCTTTGTTCGTATCGTTATCGATCAAAGAGCCATCGTCACAGATGCGCCCAATAAATCCCCCTCAACAACAATAAACATTGTTTTGACCCGAATCGCTACCAAATGGCACGCTAATTTTAGCAGACTTCAAAATATTTGCACCGGCCCAATCTGCACTCGCATTTTTTTGTCGTTCCCTTTTGTTTTCCCATCCATTTTGTTGTGTCTGCAGGGATTCAGAATAGAGAAGACGTCCTCCAAGTCTCGGACGCGTAGGTGAGAAGTGCAGCCCACCTATGACGTCATTGCTACGTTCAAGGTACCTGCAACTGAGTTGGCTTTTGTCATGTTAATAAGATGGGCAATCAGAGGTTTCATTAGCGTTATAAAGTTGCAATTTATAATGTGATAAGTAAACAATTTCGGGCGAATTTATCGTCGATGAAATTGCTTGCATTCCGCTGGAGGAAAGTGTGCAAAAAGGCACGCTTTTTGTGTGGCAGCGTGTGAGTTGCATCGGTGAATCGGTTTTGGAAGATTGAAAAAAGGAAAAGGAACTGCGGTTCAAAAAATAATTCGAGATTATCGGATGCACGATAAAATTGATTCGACGTAGATAACGATCTTAAGAGTGAGAATTGAAGTAGTCGTTTTTTGGTATCCTAAATCCTGTTAGCGGGCCTTTGTCGGTGATTTTTCGAGCACGGCAGAAACGCGCACAAGAAGAAATAGCAAGAAGTCGTCGCATGAGAAAAGCGCAAGAAACGTAATGCAGTGAGGGAAAGGTAGCCGCGCTTATACGAAAAAAGAGTCGGCAAACGAATAACAGAGGACGAAGCGACGAGCGTGTTTTTGTCTCGCTGAAGGACCGATATGTATATAACAATCCGGCCGCATCAGCTTATATTTTTTCCCCGTCTCTCTTTCTGTCTCTTCTTTTCTCGAATAAGAAAATAGGATTGTTAGTCCTGCGACATCTTTTTATGACGAGCATTTTTGACCGCTCTTTTTTCTTCTCCTTTTTCAGTCGAGATAAAACGAATACGATACACCGAGGTTTCGTCTGGATCGATTTTTTGCAACTTTAACTAATTCGATTAGCTTAATTTTTTTCATTGCCAAGTATTGATGTCGGTTAGTCGATAAATGTAGATTAGGTTACAGTTCGTTGTAATTAGTAGGTTAATTTTAGTTATTACATCTGTTTGAGTCTTGCAGGTGGAAGGCAAATTATTTATCGCCGCCAAATAAAAAGCTCGCCTTTCTCTCGAACAGAATTCGAAAGCCGAGGTTATCGGCAGTGTCGTGTTTTATTAACAGATTACCTTTTGCAATTACAGAAATAAAAAAAATGAAATATAATACATTTGAAACAAGCTCGCTTTATTTATCGTTATAAAATGTTCCGGAGAATTTCACTAGTGTTGCTGTAAATAGTGGTGAAGTTCACCAATAATATTCATTTTTGAACAAGAGTCGTGTACGATTTGCCTGCATCAATTTATATTTTAATCTTTTAATTTAGAACGCAACGTCAAGACTAATGACCAACTTAATGAGAAAAGATTCGCAATTACAGTGTGTATCGAGCGTCTCTTTTCGCGTCCTTGTATTTTTTTATACACCTTTTTGAAGTATAAATTTATTTGGCAAAGAATATAACTTGGGATTTAGCGCACTTTACAATTCTTCTCGCTTATAATTACGAGTTTATCAATGTACAATTTTCTTAAATATTCAATTTATTGCGTCATTATCTTTGGTATTAACGTTTTTTTGTACTTTTCATTTAAATAAGCTGACCAGAAAAACAAGTATTTTTGTCGCCATGAATATATATGCTACTCATCGGACGATTCCACCGCGTTTAAGTCGTTGTTAAAAATTTGGATTTTAATTATTAAACGAGTTTTACATTAATTAACTATGCGTTATTTTTCGGTTAATCTTAGTTGTATATCAAAACTGTTTTATTACTTTGTGCACTAAGACTCCGAAGCATCTCAGAAATGTCGTTTACGGCAGTCGGAAAAGCACCGGATTAACGTCGTTTAAGAATCGGCTAGAAAAACAATCGTAAAGACGTTGATTTACAATCATCGATGACGTAAAATAACGAGTGCCTCGCGTTTATAACAAAGAATTAACGCGGTGCAATTGGAGAGAGAGCAGAAAAAAAACGCCCAGGGAGGACTAGAGCTTACGCGCGAGAAAAGTAACGAGCCCATGCCTTTTACAAGCCGTAATAGCGCGAACCCCTCGGATGGATGTTTCTTTCTGTTTCTCTCGTTTTACGATAGCGCAAGATGACGTGAACGTATAATATATTACGGGACACTTTATGTTTGACTTGGAAAATAAATTCGTCGGGGGAAACGCGCCGGTGCCCTTGCATTTCGCAAACGTCCCTTCGTTTCATGGCCCCGAATCCAATGAAACCGAATGAACAAACCTAATAGACGTCATAAACAAAATTATAATCGATGGTAAAAGACCAGACGCAAAGAACATAGATAGGGCCTGCTTCTCGGTTACTTTTCATCTCACCCCAGAAAACTAACCCGAATTAAGGCGATTTGAGTGATAAAAATGACACGTCAAGAGTGTCAAAGAATAACGAATTCAAACATTGGTAAAATTGTTGAACAATTATTAGTTTAAAACCATGATGATAATTGTAGAAAATTGAGAAAATTGAGAGGTATCTTAAACTGGACAGAAATATTGGAAAAAGAGAAGAGAGGATCAAGAAAGATACATTTGTATTGGAAAACCGATTGAAAAAAACAGTCGTTCAAATTTATCGTCCAGTTTATGGCCTTTTTCAATTGCCGGACACCTGCACGATGATTTGCAACCGAAAGTAATCAAATGAATCTTGACAATTTTTTGCATGGAAAATAATCGAAAAAAAAGGAAACCAACCTGAAAGAGCTGGGAGGAGTTCTAGGAATAAAAAATGGTTGATTGATACTGTACTATCTTATCAGTGAGCGAAACTTTTATTCGAAAAAATGAAGAAAAAAGCCTCGAGAGGATAAATGTTGTTTGAAGAGTTTTATTATATATTTTCCATGGGGGCCTTGGAGTCGTGGCCTATCGGAAGAGCAAATACCATAAACTAGCGTTCTGCGACGAGGCGTATCGCCTGCATTGAGACGAATTTTTCTCGTTGACTTTATATCATTCTTTTCTTTCAATCTTATACTCATATTCATATATTCGGCACGCACATACTCGTTAGAAAAGATTTTAATGTTTGTCGTAAAAGCAGCGTTGTTGCTCTCCTGAGAAATTGAAGCCGCGGCTTGTCAAAAGAGCGCGAGAGAGCAAAAGGTAAACGTTCTGACGACATCGGAACCGTTCGCTGCTGCGAAACCCAAATGGATGCTTTATTACATGTATACAGTTATCATCAACGTCGCAACATTACACTACAATTCACAGGTGAGAATATAATCTCCTCGGCATGAGGAATCCGAGATTTAATTTACAATCTGTTTCTTTCGTCGTCATAAATTTTGCCGTATCTTAACTTCAATTAACTTTTTTCCTCCTCTCTTTTTTTTTAACATACGAAAATAAAATTTCAGATTCAGAAATTAACAACCTGGTTTGGAAAAGCGAACCCTAGGTAGGCGTAATAACAAAAATGGCCATAAAGACGCTGAAATGAAATTAAATCTTATGTATTATTCAGTGACGAGTTTTATAGTTGGACAACTCATCTAATCCGTCAGTAAATTAGTTTTTATAGTTGGACTGGAGCACTCGTAAGAAAACATAACAGGTTGTCAAGAACAATTGCAAAGATGGATTTTTGAAAAGTGGACAGAACTAATGAGAGGTATAAAATGTGTCCGATTAGGCGAGAGCAGATATTGATTCGAGCAAGCAAGATGATAATCGTATCAGTCATATTGAAACTCGGCTCGTTATTTTTGAACAGGGCTTTTCCATTCGGGATATTGCCCTTATCTTTAATAACTGTACAGCAAAAATCTTAATGGACCTTTTTTGTTTCGCCAGGCACGATCATTAAAAATATAACTCTCGTTCAATTTTAGAATACCAAAACAAAAACGTCGGATGCTATCTTTATGCCGATTTCATTATTCTGATACCAAAAACACAATGTTTTTTTTTCGTTCACTTTCGTTTCAAATAAGAAAAGTTTTTTCAACTTCAAATTCGAAGAAAAAAACAAGAAACACGACCAAAATCGGATTGGTCGAATCTTTGTCATTCATCTTACTTTTCTTGTGTCCGACACAAGCTAATTTTCATGTATAATCCACAAAGTCTCATGCTCAAATTTTGAACAGAGAAATGTCATCAATAATCATCATTAAAGCCCAGCCCAAACATTTTCGTACAACGCACCTGAGAGAGCAAAAAGTTGGGCCGAAAAAAAAAAATGTTTGTCAGCGTGAGAATGCGACGCGAAAGATGAGGCACCGAGGAGCACAGGAGGAACGGAAGATAAGAGATGCGAGGAGTCGAAGTGAAATTGAGATTCGGGCCAGATGCGAAAAAAAACGACCTGTGGCGGATAAGACTGGCCGCGAGCGAACAAAAGCAACAGAAGGAGATGCACTTTGAGGCAGAAGAAAATTGACTGGGTGGGGAGGCGTTAATGCGATTTTTAATCGCCCTCGTAAAGTCGGTAGGTACAAGCATAATGCGACTCGTTAATAGAAGTGGCTTTATTAAAGCGGTCCGCGAAACATGAACGCTGCCAATTTTTCGTCTTTTTTTCAACCATTTCGAAAGCCGATTTCTTAGCCCTCTTCTGGTTGAGATTCCGAGTTGATGTGTCCTTTGGGATTCACGCAAATCGGATTGCTAGCTGATGACTAAGAGCAAGTTGCAAATTATTCATACGCGTTTCATAATAAGTATCAAAAGTCTGGGAACGTTTGAAATGTTGTAATTTTGTTTATAAGGGCAATTTGATTTGTTTATTGATGGGTTGTATGGTTTTTTAAGTCGTAAGTTTGATCGGCTAATTAGCAGGATCGTTTGGAGAGATCGAATGAAATGTTAGGAGAAATTGAATGATGATTTTCTAATGAATCTTTACTCACATTCTCTCGTATCAGTGAGGCGCGTATGAAGATGATATGAAATGGCTTCATTCTTGGGAACATAAAATTTTATTGGCAAAAAATAATAAAATGATACATTATTGGCCGTAAAGCGGAGTACAGTCATTCTAATTACTTTACCAGGAAAGATATAGATTCTTTTGCTGAAATTGTTATACCGTGATTAAAAAATTTTTTGGTCGTTTATTCTTTTCAGTAATTAAACAATTTTTGTAACTAAAATTTTTGAAATAAACTGTAAATTTACAAAATCAAATATTTAAAACAATTAGATTGATTGATCAAACATTGCTGAAATCACTATTTTTATCCCCTGCAAAAACCTTTTCCAAAATTAAAAATCGAGTGTGTTATTTTCAACATATTCCTATTTTCCTGCTTTGTTTACATGCGATTGTTTATTAACCATTTCGAATTGAAAAAAATCTAATTTGTTGTTCCAACTCGTTCTAAAAGTCGATTAATTTTGATGAACATAAACTTTTTTCGTGAAAAACTGTTATTAATAATTTAGTTTTTCAATCTGGGATCAAAATGTACCCAACTCTGCGGTTTCAAGTGAGAAAAAAAACATAACGTACTTGTGGGGATAATTTCGGAGGTCATATATTTGACAGGCGAGACACCCGGTAGATGCGAGAGCGGCATTCATTTGCAATTAGGTGGTATCGTCTTATTTTGTGTAGCCACTAGCGTCGAGGATGAAAATAAAACGATAAGGGAAAAACGAGAGATGCCTAACCAATATAGCGAGGGGCTCTATTCGCTGACCGCGATCACTAGAGTGGGGGCGATTAATCGCCCAGGGAACCAGTTTGTCAGAAATAAAATGTTTTCGAACGATCGCTCCATCGGCGTTGTCGAGCGTTGGCTCAGCATCGGCGACAGACTGGTACCCGTTTCGAGCAACCCCTTTTCTAAATCTTCCATTGATTTTAAATTGACTTCCACATTTGACCTGTCAAATATGTGAATTCTTAAAAACTGTGAACTCGAAATCAATTATTACTTATTAGTTTTATTTTGATTTTCCATTTTTCTCATAACCCAAAGACACATGACACTCTTATGATTCTTATGATAAAATGAAGTGTTCAAAAAAGCAGATGAATTAATGATCGCGTTATCTCACACGTCTGTGACGCTAATTGAAGTTACTTTGCGCGAAATCAAATTATTGACTGTTCTCGTGTTAAAAATAAGAAGTTGCAAATTTAACCAACTTGCAAATTGTTCATTGGAAGAACACATTCGATAGCTCAATAAATGTCGATCTTCCATTAAAATCTCTTATTTTTGCACCTTCCCACCTCTTCTCAATCGCATCATGATTTCTATTAGTCCATATTATATCCGTGTTAGAAAAAAAAAGTCAAAACGTTTAAATCAAATCAATTCTGGGAATAAAAAAGCTGGCTCGATATCGCGACGATATTCTTAGCCTATAATTTTCTTAAAAAGTCGCAAGGTATCTTTAAAAGTGACAAGTTTATTATTTCCGTAACGAACTTTCACGCTTATGAATACAAGCTACCGATTCGTTTCGGAATAGTCTAATACTTCTGGGAAGAAAATGTCAAGCTTTCTGTGGCGCTACGTGCTCGCACGCATTTCGTAATCTAAGCTTTTGCATTTGTCCCATTAATAATGTATTTGCTGCTCATTATAAACCGAAATAAAATATACTTCCTTGGGTCGTTTGTTCTTTATTGCATCCCTGCTTGTTGTCTAATTTATTATCTGCTTTCCATAGAACTGACCTCTTTATCGCGCCCAAATACTTGTTTACAAAATAAAACTCAAAAAGTCACAGAAAAAGAACAAAAGGGGACAAATTGAATGTGAACATTTCAAGATCCGTTAGACACAAAAAAACAACACAAAACAATAAATTTGGCTCTTTCATTTCCAAGTGCGATAACAGGAGAAAAAACTTCATGAACGAGATGGACTTCAATCAACTTTAATTATTACTCAGTGCTAATTTTTCAGAAAAGAACAAAAAATGGAAACAAAAATCATCAATTATTCTTTCAATTTGTGTTGCGCATATTTTTTTGTCTGTACACTGATAAATACTTGTTAAGTATGGTTCGCGTTTTGTAATTTCAGATTTTTAATTTTCAATCCAAGATGATAAATCACCTTTCGCACTCGCAATGATCGAACTATGATTATCAATTATTTATCCTCGGTCTTTGCTTTATCTCTGATTTTGTGATGAACAACGATAGCAAGCGATTAATTCCGTTTCGGCGTGAGCCCCGATACATCAAGCAGCGACTCAGCCGTGTTATTATCGGCGAGAAAAGTATTTAATAGTACTGTAAAAATTACCTCCTCCTTCCTAATGACCGGTTTTCAGATGGAAATACACCGTTTATTGTCATTCAAAGTACTCTTTACTTTGCAGATACGTCATAAACTAAATTTTGAACAAAAAAAAAACAGTTTTTCGTTTTCTCCAACCAACCTTCTTTGTACACCTTCGCGCGAATTTTTGACGGGCCAGGTAAAACCATTCGAAAACCAAATTAAAAAAAACGAAATTTTACCTTTCAAATTAAATTAACCGTTTTGTTAAATAATTTGTGCGTAATTTCATTCAGATTTATACTTTTTCTTTGTGTGGGTAAGTCAAGTTTTTACTTCTTCCTTCAATGATATTCAAATCGTGAATTCCTTTTAATCAAATCGTAACATTTTTGCATGACGATTTACCGCATGAGTTATTACATTATAAAACGGTTTCTCATCGATTTACATTCGACGATTTTGGTATTATCGCCTTGATACATTTTCGACATTGTGTCATTTATTTTACCGAAAAAAAACTACTTTGTCACATCAGAGGTAAGAAATTGTTGCAAAATTTATGAAAAGAAGGAGCGACCGGCAAATGCGCAAAAACTCACCACCAGTTAGCTCGGACGCCGTTTTGTCCAGCCACGAGCAAGAAAGCGACGACCGAAACGAGCGCAGGACACATTTTTCGGCTCAGAAAAGACCGCCAACACTTGTCGACAATTGAACTCGTGACACTCTGAGTCAAACTCAGCCGATTCTTCTGAACTATAAACTCAGCATCGTTGAAATGCTACTCGTCCAATAGACGGTACATTTTGGCACTGGCAAAAGCAAAAAGAAACGAATCCCAAAATTTTGTTCACTAGTTCAAAAATCACTTCAAAATTGAATCAATCCTTCCTCCGTACTTGAATGATTTGAAATGTTCAATCGAAGAAACGAAACAAAACAGAACCAACTAGACCATGTTATGCCGGTGCGAACTCGAGGTTTCGGATTATTGTCGTTGTTAGCGAGAAACAAGTGGACGACTCTTCACGGTTGCGACGTAACTCGGTTGACGCTCGCAGGAAGACTGCAGCCGGCTGTCACGAGTGTCACGAGGAAAAGGGCAACGGTGCTTGGCGAGAGGCGGAGTCAGCGCTGGCGGCCCCGCGCGATTGGCCGAATGAAGGCAGGGATTGAGGGCTAATTGGACATTTGGACGTGATTCGGCACCCCGTGGCCCGTGCGCACCACGCTCGCATGCAGTCTCGCGCTCCTGATGCTGCTCCTGTTCTCGCACGTCGCGTGCACACACCATGCATCCAGTTAGCCGAGATCCTGCGGGTTCCAATTCGCGCACAGCACAAACAATCGGTCGCATTTGTTGTCGCTGCAAACAAACGACGCTTGATTGAAAGTTGATTAATGGCAGCTGCATTATTCACCGGACACATTTTCCTATTGCGTTCTCCAGTTATGCAAAAAGAAAAACAAAACATTTTTTAGTTGGCACTGTCATAAGGTTCAAAATGTACCTTGTTCGAAAAGCTGATAGGAAGAAGAATGAAGTTGATTAATTAAAAAAAGTTGAGAGACTTTTTCATTTGAACATAGGCTTGAGTAATGAAATTTAGCGGGGGAAATAAGTATTAAAACTGGCGAAAATTATCAAGCACGTACTGGATGCATCTACGTGTATAAGCTACGAGCATAAGTACATGTTCCTTTATTATACATGTATCTTAAGGTCTCGGTTACACGTAGTGATGTTAGTCAAGTGCTCTTTGCCTTTCGAGAAGCTTGGACGGGCACTTGAATGGCTCTCCAACTCTCTCAAGTCGATCATACTGGGCAAAAGTGTATTCTCAGTTCGACATTCTGCAGGAGAACACGCTGATCATTGAATCCTCGTGTATACTATGTAGCTCCAAATAATAGCCTGTCAAATCAAATATAAAGAACGCATTTTTTCACGCGCAATAATCAAACTGATGATTTCTTACCTGGTGTGAAAAAGCGATCGATTTTCAGTACATTTTTTCAGTTTGCAAAATTTAGTTTCAATTTTCTAGTAAAATAAATCATATGTTTTTCACACACATATTTGCAGGAAAAATTAACCCTTTTACTTTTGACAAGCGTATTTTTCAGTACTCACTTTTTTATAGACAGAGATAAGTCTAATCTAGTCCTATATTTAGACTAAACGATAAGATTGAATTCAATATCATTAAGTTAAAATTTATGCAAATTTTATATTACAAATTACTAAGACAACGTTTATTACGTACGAATAAATGTTTTTCGTCAGTAAAAAGCATTGAAAACAAAGTCAAAAAATCTTATCAAAAATTGAACGATTTGATGCTTGAAATAGAGGCCCTAGTGACCCTCTCCGGGATAAAAGTAGCGGAAAAAGGTTTCCCATCGAATCAAAGTTCTGTACGTTAACGGTTCAAATTTGTCCACTGGGAATTAATTAGGTATATATTTCCCCTGATTATACCCGCAATGTCGAATCCAATTATGAGACCGAACGCTGAACAAAAACAAGTTCGTAATATTAAAACTCCTCGCAACTCAATCTCGTCAATACATGCAAATACTTATGTTACAAACATTAAGAAAAATGTTTTTTTTTCTCAAATGTTGAAATTCAAACTACTAATGTTACTATGTCGAATTGCAAAATGAACAAAAGTTGTTTAGAAATTATTATTCAGTCCCACTCTTTGTTAATGGGGAAAAGAAGTCGAAAAGCTTTTTGGTTTTCAAGCGCCCTCAAGGATACGAATTTGAAAAGCCAACAACCGATTGAAAATCAGATTTTGTGCGCGAGTCGAGATTTTTTTTTCACCGTGCTTTACGTGGGGGTAACTCTCGCACACATTGAACATAGCTGAACTCCAACAAGGGCCACTTGTGTATCGGCGTGCCATTGTTACATGCCCTGCCTCATTCTGCGTAGCTAATCAGGCATGCCAGTCCTCTTCGTAGTCGACATCACGAAACAAAGTTCGTAAGCACGCGCAATAACGGCTAGACGCGGCGAATCTGCAGTCTCGATTATGCAACAGGATAGTGCGTGCGAATTAACAAAATAATTTCAAACGCAAGTACTTAACTGCAGTTGAAAAGAGATTCTTTTCCTTTTGGAATCGCAAAATCGTATTTTTGCATACCTGACTATCCCCTGGTTGGTTTTCTCTGACTCTGACCTGCGGCCTCAAGGCTGGAACGAAAGCTGATTGGTTTGTGAAAATTCGCGCAGATTTATATCGCGTTTGTTACGCTCAAAATCGGTGTCTGGATCTGAATGGCGGATGAGTTTATGATACCGTATGTGAAATCGCAACGGCGAGTCCAATGCGAGATGCTGCTTCAGAATGGAAGTGGTTGAAAAGCGTTGAGAAGATCCTGGAAACAAAGAAGAGATATTAATGCTGCAGAATGACTTGAATTTGATTACGAGAAAAATATTAGTTCGTTTTGAACTTTTGATTCACTCTCTTGGTTTTTTGATAACATTCAAATTGAAAATTGTTGTTCTTTTTACTAGAACCATTATTGAACTTTGACTTTGTCAAAGAATAAAATGTTTTGCAAATAACCGCAAAGTACCTCCAACTTCAAACTTGCAACTTTGGGCCATTTTGATTTGGAGAACAGTGTAGTATCTTCATCCCTAAAGAATATGCCAAGTTTTGTCCTGTAAAATAAAACCGTTCATGTTATGAAAACAGAAAGAGTGAAAATAGTTCTGTATTTCCGTTGATGATATGTTATTTGTACATACTTACACATACACTTATCTTTATTGAAGAAAAATTTTTGTTGAGAAACATCAATATGCTATTTAACCTTTGCCTTCGGAATTGAAAAGGTTAAATATTGACAGGCAAAGATGGTCTTTTTTTCCTTGCACCAGAGGCGTTCCGTAAACTTTGACATCGGCTATGTTTGATCAGCAACTCATTCTGAAATGCGAAAAATCAGTTTTAAAGCAACACCCGAACTTTGAAATCATTGAATGAATTTCCATCAAGTACAAAAGCATTCTTCGGCCCGTTATTTATAATGTGGCGAAGAACACAGGATCTAAAATATTTTATCTCATAATTTCAACATAATAAAAGTTTTGATGGAATGCAGACTCTATACAATTTTGAGCGAAATGTACTCTGTTTGTGTTTACCGAAAGGGAGGTAAAAAACGTTCGAACAAATACGCCGACAGAAAATAGATTTCCTAAAACAATGCGCACATAAAGTAAACGCGAAATAAATATATTTGAACGATTCATCATCTCTGCACACATTTCCGCTGCGGCATGAAAAAATTTGTATGCACGAAATTTTTGTTTTTCACAAGTAAACAAAAGTATGAGTGAAAGATAGATTTATGTGTACTTTTAAGTACACTTTTGAGTAGATGAAAATGATACGTACACAAAAGGCAGGTTTGTAAATTAAACACGAGTTCAAAATAACTGTTTTTGGAGGATCGAATCGAATATAGGCAATTAATCCTTTTAAGTTGTCGTACTTTATGATCAGCTATATGATCTTCAAAATTGGTTGCAAAATAATCTTTGAAAAAAGGGGTTATCAAAACGGTTATCATTTTTTAGATTAAAATATAGTGTTTAGAAACACTATTAATTGAAAATGGTACTTATTTTAGATGAATAATAAGATTCTAGAAGTGCATTATGAAATAGAAAATAGAAACAGTTTTTTTGTTTACCAATTCTTTGATGTGATGTGATACAAAATTGTTGCTGTAGATTTATATTAGTCTGGTATGGACGTTTGAATCCCACACAACAACCCTGGTTGTGCTGCCACCTACTATAGATTTTAGTAAACTTTAAATGAACAACATTGAACAACATAACCAAAATCGCAATTTACTAGCACAACAATAACCGAACAAGAAATCGTTTTAAACAATTATTTATATTGACAGTCAAATAAAAAATGGCTCAAAGTCGACTAGAAAAAGTAGCTTCGATATTCACTAGGTAAGAGCTAATCAACAAAGATTATCATGCCATAAACAAAAAAACGCTTTTTTGTCCAAACAAAATTTTTTTTAAATTATTTGTTTACTTTTCATTATATTGTCTTGATAAATAAAATCACGTATTTTGAATTTACAGAGTCACTCAATTGCACAGGGCACAAAATTTGTCAGACCAAGAGTTGCCAATTTGGTACAACATTTACAAAGCTTTTCCACCAAAGTACGACCCAAAATACAACAGAAAATATGAATCAAAACCTGTGAGACAAATATTTTACGAGGAAGATATCGTGAGATCGTAAGTAGTTAATGAATTTTGCAGGTCCCTTTTTGATTATTTTTTAATAAACAAATTGTAAAAAACAATTGCAGAAGATTTCATCGAGAATGTCCAGAATCAGTCAACTGTTCTTTATTTCCTAATCAAACCAGTCAGACACGAGAGTTTTTGGAAATTTATAACCGAATAAAAGAACAAGAAGTGAGTGAACTTTACTAAATTTAATTATTCTTGTAAAATGTTTCATAATACCTTTAAATTCATATAATTATAAACATTCTTGATAAAACAGTTAAACTAACAACATTTTATTGTATTTTTTAACAGAAGGACCTTTCCAGTAACGAATTATTTGTATACGCAATAAATGAATTCAAAAGCACCAAATCATCGCTGCAGAAAAACAATAAGAAGTTAACCGTAGACATCAGCAACATCTTACACACCAAAGAATAAAGTTATAATTAAAAAAATATCACATTTGTGTTTTCAATCCAAATTTCAAAATAAAAATTAGTTATGCAATGTATCAAATTGAGCGCCGTTCCAGTGAAATTTGCAATGGCAAGATTACAGGACTGGTACAGTACATGGAAACTCACCTTTCACCAAATCATACAGTCCGACATTTTGGCTTTATTTCTATATGCTTTTGACAGATGACATTTACGTCATTATCAAAAACAGTTGTTTTGATTACATTTTATCTCATTTTGACATAAGTTTTTAGTGTGAAAATCACAGTTAATTATTAATTTTCATAACTTTATTGTTTGATGAACAATGAAAGCTGAAGAACATCAATACACAGAATATACCCAAGAAAATGTTAAAGGTATGAAATTTTAATCATTTTTCCAATCTCAAAATTGTAAATTACATTCTACATGTATCAAAATATAGTAGATTATTTATTAAGATAAAATTATGTTATGGTAATGTCAGAAAATAATTTGCATGTTGTATTAATCTTGCAAATATTAAAAATTGATTTTTGCATGATATAGTTTATCAATATCTTTGTTCGTAGAAAAATAATTGTATCGTAATTTTATCATATTTCAGCTGCTTTTAGAGAGATATTGGACCGTTTTACTTCAGCCGAAGTTGCTCCTAAGTTAGCTGCAGCTCAGGAGACCGCAGGCTACAGTATGGCAAAGGTTTTGCAACACGTTTTTCCTCTTGTTGTTGAAGTTCAAAATGATGTGATTAAAAAATTTGGATTTCCTGATGGACGAGAAGGTACAACAACGAAAAATTAAACGATTTTGAAGTCAACGGTTTTCATTATTTCAATTAAATAAACTTGATAATTTTTTAAAATTGTCTTTTCTCTTTTAGGAGCCATCAAATTTACCCAATACGTAACGTCTTTGACTCAAAAAGATCAAGAAGTGGCATGCATGTACTTACAGTTTCGAAAGCTGTATCTACCGCATCTAAGACAACCGTTAGAATCAGATCAAACTCCAAATGGACACACATAATCTTTGAAGAGCAAGAATAAAAATCACTCATATATTTCGTTAACGCCTGTGAATATTTATCTCGTCATTCTCCTATTTCATTGTACGGTACTACTTATTTGTTGTAATAAAATTTTATAATTCGTAAAAGTGAGATTTTTATTTATAAAAGATGTGGTAGTTCTTATAAACAATGTTTCAGGGGACAAACGATAATGGACAATCGAAGTTTTCTGTTCACTCTTAAATGATCAGTGTATAACAATTAATTTAATTTTAAAAAAACTGTACAAATAATATATATATTTATATATTGTAGTAAATTCATTTTTTTGTAATTAATAAATCTACGAGTCTGGAGGGATGCTACAAAATGTCGACATTTTGATAACGCATCTTCAACTTTCATATAAAATATGATACAAATTCACGTACACCATTTATTATAAAATATCTCCGTAGTTTTTCATATAAATTCGATATCCCAACATCTTGTATGTCATTTAAATTCAAAACGTTCGTAAATATCATTTGATTATCAGGTAAAACGCATTCGGGTAATTGAATAACATCATTTTGGTTTATTCCGAGCGTTTCTTTCGTTGATAAATAAATTTTTTCATCCCTTAGAAAATGAATGCAAATCATTTCTATACTTATGTTAATTTGTGTAGCATCACTCCAGCCGCCATTCTTACAACTAGAATTGAATTATGCTTTTCCTTGCATATAACAACATCTATCGCAGCTATTTGTTGACAATAAAAATCAAATACACATTACAGCGAATTCATTGTATAAGTAATACGAAATGCACACGATTAAAATATTTCATTGAGTATCGATTTGGGTTTCTTGACAAAAATCGCTGGCGTTTAATGGTATAGGCTTGAAAAGAATCGAGTTTTCAAAAAAATTTGCAAAGCAACTGCTACAATGAATTGATTTGATGAACTGCTCCATAAAAATGAAAGTAATTGATGATGAACATAATTATAACTATACGAAGCTATACAACGGTGAGTTTTGAAAATAAAATATACGTGTCATATTTACAGTACAACTCCCTAAAATCTACACTACCACGCCTAGGTGTTTAACATTGAACTTATGAAAAATAAAACACCATTTGATTTGTAATTTAAAGCGAATGTAATGTTTGATACCGCTACTTTTGGAACTTAGTTGATCGTTGAACAGGCTGTACGCTATCGACATGCAATCAAAAAGATCAAATAAACAATGTTCCCACATAACAAAATCGACAGTGCTTCATTATTTCAAATTTCAATAGTCGTACACACAGCTCTTAATTCTAAACACGAAGTCGACTAAAATATTTATTGATTCATTTTTTCTTTATCTTTTTAGTTATCTCAAATCGTGAAAATTTCTTTTTATTGCACAATACTTGTGGTTTCGATGACAAATTGTTGTTCTCCAAGTAACATAATCGTTTTTCTACGATAACTTTCGATTGACAATGTATGATTATATTCTCTAAAAACTGTTTCGGAGGAAGATGAATGAGAGACGCGATTGATTTCAGACGATAGAAAATGGTTCTTTGAAAATAAAACTGTACTTGGTCGCTTAACAAACATTCGCACTACGATTCACTAAAGATTCATACATCGGTCAGACACCATTTGACGTAGTCGAACCGTTTAGAGGTGGTCTTAATAAATCGTGGTATTGTATCAGTGCTTCTCTCAAAGAACGAGACACTTGTACGGAAGCAGTCGCGACGGTACATTCAACCAGACATGGATACAGTCCAATCAATTGTTCCCAGACAGATTTTTCAACTGAAATGAAATCAAATTATTTCAACGTCAATAAATTTAAACTTGAAAATTAATCAAAGATAAAATATTTACCCTTACTTGACGGAGCTTTTTTGAGTGACACCACCAACGTAGCGACAGCTTTTAAAACGAAAGATATTTCCGACAATCGGTACCTGGAACATTCAACGCCCGTACTGTTTTTTTTATTTCCATATTACAATTGTTCAAATGTCGTAACAACTAGTCAACAGGAAAGTTATTTTGAATAACCATTCAATAATTACCTCGGCAAAGGACATTTTCCACTACGTTTTTCATCGTCGATGTACTTTCTAAGAACCTCCTGAAATCTGTGAAGCAGAGCTGTAACAGCTAGTCGACCAGCAACGCCTCCTTCGTCTGGGTCAAGACTTTTTTCCTTATTCGAATCAAAGTCGGTATTCAAACCATCCAATAGGGAAAATTGCAATAGCGTTTCAAAGCAAGTTTTTGCAAACTCCTCTCTCAGCTTAGGCTCGTCGTTTTTGTCTGAAATAACAACTTTGGATGCAACGTTAATGACACTGGTTATCAAAATCAAAATATTCTATAAAATCTACTAGTAGAAAAGAAACAGAAGATTTAGATAATGTTTTTTAAAAACAATTTGATAAGTACCTAAGTTAGACTGTGTTGCAGAATGTATAGAGCCTTTGTTTAAGAGCATAACAACGCGCAAAATAAATTGATGAGGTACGTGTTGAGAATAAGGCAAAACCTCATCACGAAGCAATTCCATTACTTGACAGTCAACAGCTTCGTCGGCTTGAATTTCTTCGACTCCTTGTTCTACCGGTGAAGAACTGAAAAAGAGTCAATGTTTCAGAACTAGATAGAAATGACAGGTTTTGATACAAAAATATGAAACTAAATGGTTCCAAGTTGTACCTTTTAGGAAATAGGAAATCATCTAGAGTGTCCGCCAACACAGGCCAAGTACTTTGAAACGATTCTTGGTACGTTCTAGCGAGTGGTAATCCAGTATGCAAAACAGCCAGCAAACTTGTGATCGCCAATTTCCAAGTTGTGTGCGAGGGACAAGCATATTTCATAGACAGAGGCAAACGCATTGCCTCAATCATCTTCTTCAACACTTTGCCATCTATTACAGCAGACTCGTGAGCTGTTTTTTGGTACAAACTCACGACCATGGACAGAGCTTTTTCTCCGAAAGGAACATAGTTCATGGATATCCAATCAGACTAAAAAGAAAATGCAATTTTAGCACAACAGTTATTAATCTTGTGTAACAAGAATGATAGATTTCTCCAACTTACTGAAGTGCCTCTGATTTGAGATATTCCTTTAGTAGGTATTTTTCCATAAGATGGTGCTTGACAAGTTAACATCGAAAAATATAGAAGCTGTGTAAAAACAGGAACTATCATAGTTCGTAGGTTCTCTGGACTTGACAATGCTTCCTAATTACAAAAATAATTTAAAATTAGAATTTCGTGATACATTTTTTATGTATAAAATGATAAGTAATTTAGAAAACAAACTTTTTGTAAAAGTTCCATGGCATCTAAAATGCCATCCTGTAAAGGTGTTAGAACTGCATCCGAAACAGCTGGTAATATATACGGCGTCGATTCGCCATGGACTGGAACTATTACTGCATTTTTCAGTACTGTACACAGTTTTTGTAAATCGTAGTTACAATGTCTGAAATGAAAATGATGGATGGTTAAAATTTTTAAAAACAAAAATTGTATCTTAAGGACAAAAATAACTTGAACTCAAACCTATTTCTAATATGTTGAAAAACGGCTGGGAATATTTGTATGAGGGCTGTTAAAAATGCTTGCGATGGGATGTAAGGGTCGACTTCATTGTCGCCTGGGGGAGTTGTGCTTTCTAAACCTATGCTCAACCAGACACGCCAGGCAACGATCCACAAAGCCTCGGACTCGTCGGATTGAACGGGATCATTACTTTCGGCACTCTTCGGCAAGTACAAAATTTCTTGGAACGACTTGAGTGCTGCCAATGACACCTCGTTGTTTTTGCTAAGCGCTGAGTTTTCAATGAACTCCAATAGAAGTGACCACGCGCGAGAAAAGTCTCCTAGTTGTTGTAATAACTGTCGTTTAGTATTAAAAACTCTTGCTACTCCGCTCAAAGTCAAAACCTATAATAAATGCAAAAATAATTTTTCATTTTTCAAACTTTCTCTTAGAGAATTTTACTTTTTTAACAACAAAATCAATTTTTTAATTACTTGTGTCTCCGCCCACTGCTTCTGAGCTGTATTTCTGCTATGATGAATCAAAATGTTTCCGCTAGTGTCGACTTTTTCACTACTCGCTGAGTTTGACGAACTCCTAACTTTATCCAACAGCGGGAAAAGGACTTGCCACAGCACTGCTTGCCAAGTTGATTGGTGCAAAAGTACACCATGAGCGGAAATAGTTGAGAAGAGTGTTTGACTGGCTGATTTTCTAACAGCTGGTCTTGGATCGACGCACAGATCACCTTTTTAAATTAAAAACCAACATTAATAAACTTTCCTTAATTCCAAATTGTAGTTAACCTTTTTTTATTATTTATACCTAAACGTGCATAAAGACACATCCAAAGTTTATCAAAAGGTGGCATATTCGTTGTGCCAGGGAAGTCTGGAAATACTGAGATTGAATCTCCTTGCAAAGAGGCACATATTTTTTCCTGATTTTGATAGAAGTAATCGCTGATGTTCCACTGAAAAATTATCATAAATATTAGATAATGTTAAGTTACAATTTTTTGTTTACTTTTCAAACATGAAATAATAATGGATTTACCATCAGTCCAACAGCTGTGAGAGAAATATTCAATTCCTGCGTTTGTGAGCCGAATTTGGCTGCGGTATCTACACATAATGGAAGGCATCGCCAAGGCATCACGGTCAAGAAATCTGTCACGACCAACTGAAGACATTGAAATGCTATGCGAACTAGCGATTCGCTAAAAAATTAAACAAAAAAAAAATCAATTACAATCAATCAGATTTTTATTTTTTTAACTGATTTGAAAAGTTGGAAATAAAAGTTACCCATGATGATCCGAAACTGCTCCAATAATGCCAAGCACCAAGGGCCATCCATGAAAAAGAGTTTCTCCAGCTCCGTGCAAAACTTGAAGAACACACTCTAACTGTCGTTGTCGAACGTCCGCGTGCCTAACCGAAGAAAGTTCTGACAGCGGTCCAAGTAACAAAGTTTGTAACTTCTGCAAACACAGTTTGATACAAAGATAAGCTTCTGCAACTGTAAATTGAAGCAGATTCAACAATCATTAATTGTAACGCAAACCTGATTATCTCGCAGTGGCTCCGGATATTTATGTTGGAGCGCGGCTTTGACTAAATACGTAATTGCCTCGACACCCCACTCTCGCATTCGGATATGCGGATGCTGACAAACTTCCAGCAAGTGATTTGTCAGAGGTCTCCACAAAACTTCAACTCGCGGCAGATTCACCAAACCAGTCTCCAAAAGTTTTGCCACGGCAAATAACGAAGGCTCCTGTGAAATTAAACTTGCTACAAACATACTTCACTTCAACTTTCCCATTGACAAAAAAGTTCAATATCAAAAGAAAATTATAAACTAAAATCATAAAGTAAATTGTAAAATAAAATTAAAAAGAAAAATATACTGTACAAAAAGCTTACGCGATTGGAATACGCCAGTTCCATAGCTTCGTGACTCAGTTTGCACAAAGCATCAATGAGATGATGTAGCGCAACGTCATCTAGGTGTTGGCTGCTTTCAAAAAGTCTGCTGAGCATCGCACTTAGAACTGGCAGGTCTGCCATGACAGCGGTTGTCAACATGGCATTCGAATCGGCAGCGGTTTTCCCAGCCTTTAGGGAGCCACCCGTTGAGGGTTTCAGACCAAGGATCCACGCCAGATGTTGCAAAGTCGTCAGCACCAGGTGCCAAGCGCTGCCAAGAATACTGCCATGACAGTGTGCCAGTAGCAGTAACGCTCGCATGCATTGCAAATTTTTTACTGTCAGCATTACTGGTCCTTGTTGTGCACCTGAAAAAAACGAAATTAGAGGTAGTTAAAAATTTAGTCAGAAAGTGATTTTGAAAACGTTTGATTACAGCTTATTTTTGAAATTCTAATTCTTTTATGGAGAATTTTAAATAACAAAAAACAATAGTTTTTGTTTTTATGAATATTACTAAAAACGTAAAAACATCTCTTTTGCTTTATTTGGTGTTTTTGTAAAATTTTTAATTTAACCACATTGCTTTTAAAGTTATTTTCGTCTAATTGCAATTTCGCACAAATCGTGTTGAACGTGAGTTTACCGATTGGCAGAGAAGCCGTGGGGAGAGGTGTTCCAACAGCGACGACTTGTTGGCGGTAATCAGTCTCGCCCATGCTCGAAGGATTGTACTGTAGGGAATCCTGTGGTCGAGCGCATGGTATACCCTGGGGAGCGTTGTATAAAACTGTTAGAGCATAATGGGGCGGTAGCGAAGCTTTACAAATAGCAGTTATAAAAGCGTCTCTAGGCGTGTGCAAGTCCAGTAATCCACAGAGAGATGCAAACGTCTGAATTTCCTTCAACACGTTTTCAGTCGCAGATTCGTCGGTGCTGGTACGAAAAGAAGAAAATGTCATTATTCATCGTGTTAGATTTGAAACTCACTCGGATAAAAGTATCACCAACTGACTCAACTGAAATTAATTAAAAATTGAAATTCCACAGCATTTTGCTGATTCAATTTTAGATCTGAATTACGTTTCACTTACGTGACTTGAAAATTTGTATCTGATTGTACAAAGTTTGATGAAATAAATCATCACTAATTTTGTCCAAACGTATCTGATCAGACAGGAACTTTTATTCCGAGCTCTGAATTGTACAAATGAAAATTCAAACGAACCTTGCATCAATTAAAGGACTCAGAGCAGCTAACAAACCGCACCAGCTTGAATTGATCAATTGGACGTGCAATTTGCGTTCCTCGGGCGTGGGGTTGTATGTGTTTTCAGTGCCCTCCTCCCGCGCTTCCGTGATCGTTAACGAGATTGATCGAATTATGTCCAGGAGACAGGCATAAGCTATACTAATTCCATAACCGTCTGGTATTTGTGGCGGTTCTGTTTTGTCCAGCATTTCCAAACTAAAATAAACAGAGTGACATGGTTGGTTCCAGCGTACTTAAACTTGATGAAATCTTGCAAATCAGTGGACTTACTATGTCGCCTTGGCTTGGCAGCTTGTAAACGTTGCCACAACCGGCAACCAAATCCCTCGAAGATAAAATCCCGGCTGGGGTGAAACTCCAGGACCTACAGGTAATCCCGCTATCAACATAGGAGCGGTACCTTGAGCGACTGGTGCCGAGGCGCCTAATTAATGATTATAATAGGTTTAAGAATAATAATGACAAACTAAAGAAATTGCGAAAATTCCTATGAGGTGTTTTCAGTTGATTTGATATTGATGTTGAAAGTGATAGAAGGGCTCTCAACAGTTAACATTTCAATTATTAACCACTCGAAAAGTGAACTACTAAGCTTAAATTCAAGTAAGTTTCTAGTTCGAGTATAATCTTCTTTGTGAACATATTGGCTTTATCAGTAGTTTCAGCTGTCTGGCATAGAATTAATTATTCATCAAAGCTTCTTTGTCAAAGTGAATAGAGAAAAAAATCAACAGAAACACTTCATAAGTAATTTTCTCTAGTGAGTTTTCAATGGTTTGATAGAACTAAATTGTGATTTGAATGTTGAATGAAAAATAAAGTATGAAATAGAAAGAGCGATAAAATAAAAGGAATAAAAGTGAATGAAATAAATGAAAATTCACCTGCACCAACTTGTCCCATAGTATGTGGATTAATGAATAAGCTTTGAACATAAGCTCCTAGACTGTTAACAATGTCTTGAAAAATGTTTGTGGCGTGCGGCTTCAAATCGTAGCAGTTACAAAAACTAGTGAGCAAATCTGATTGGACTGTCATTTTGTGCAGCACCTCTAGTGCTAATGCTCTCTGCCAAACGGGTTTGTCAGGGTCCAAAAATTTAACGATCAGTGAGAGGAATATTTCACACTCAGTAATCTGAAAAAGTTATAACAAAAAACTTGAGTTAATTTTGATCAAATATAAAGTTTTTTTATTTCAGACTTCCGTAGAAAACTTACCAATAAAGAATGATATTTCTGCACCAAGATGCAAACTACTCTCAAAAGTCTCATGCTGATAGGAAAGTTTGGTTTATCAAAAGACGTGGCTTGTTGTACGGACTGCGGAACGGAGTTGCGGTATTTGATGTTTGGCGAAAAAAGCTTGATTACCAGAGCACACACTCGTTCTTTTAGTAGAAAACTGAATTCCGGGTGCTGTAAATTCGATCAGTGAAATCCACATGTAAATCAACGAACGACAAAGTTCACAAACATTTTAGCACGAACTGAAGTAAACAAAAATAGTTACCTTGTAGAAAACCGTGGAAAACTGTGTCAAAACCGATTCTAACAATTCTAATCCGAATGTGCGCGTCATCTCAGTTATTCCTGACAGCCAGTAGGGTTGGTCAGGATGGACCAGTTGTACGAGATCCTAAAAACGATTTGGTTATATGAAAATTGAGAACTTTGATGATTTAAACTTTTAAACTGATCAAAACTAACTTGAAACATCAAATATGCATCGGCGGCACATGGACCGAGCGTTTTTGGCGCCTGGTTGGTGGGAACTTTGAGCTCTTCCAAACTACACTCCTCCGCAGATCGATTTGATCCCATCTCGGCATCTTCGGCTACAACACGTTCAAATACTAACGAAACTAATTGTCTGATTGTAGCTCCAGCTGTGTTGATTGTGGTTGAGTCTTTGGTAAAATGCAGACGAAAACATAGTACCAAATTCTGTTTTGAAAAAGCAAGATAAGATTTCAAAACGATTCATTTTATTCAAGGCAGTTTTTTGTATTGACGTTTGTTTTACCCTCGCTAAAGTATCGCCATGAACGAGAGTGTTGCTTGTTAGTAAAAGAGTAACAGTCTGAAGAACTTTGACTTCTTCTATTCCAGCTTCCATTAAAATCCATAACGTGTCTGTGATGTAACGAGCGCCTTTTTGATCTAATGCCTGATTTGTTATCAACCTTTGCATCGTACCGAGACAAAACTGAAAAATGTTTTTTCGATCATAATATTTCAAATTTTAATTGTTTGAAAGAAAAAGTTGATAGTTTTTAAATTATGGTGTTTTGTTTGTACCTTGATAATTTTAACATCTTTACTCTCACAGCCTTGGACCAAGGGGTACAAAATTTGATTGACAACATAATAAAGTTGTTGTGCAGGTAAGTTAGAAGTATTAGTTGTTCTAAGTTTCGTTATTCCCTCCTCACAGGACTGTCGACAATAAATATAAAAAAGTTTTCTTAGTGTATTCCAATGCTAAATAAAATTTATTTGTACATTAAATAGAAGATGAGATCGTATAATGTTATCTGATATTGACACTGAGTTGATATCAATTGTATAAACAATTGGCTGGCATGTGCCAAGTAATACTAATTGTTGTTTTTTACACAGTAATTTTCGCTTCAACATCTGATGATTCGTGATTATAACAGAATTAAATTTATTTTTATAACGCTTCAATTATTTGTTTAAAATTAAAACTGGTAATTGCTTGCTTCCTAAATACATAACAAACTTATGTAAACTTTTGACACGTCAGAAAATATGAACAATCAAACAACAAAGACAACAATACAAAGTTTAGATATTTTGCCAAATGTCAAAAGTCAGAAGATTAAAAAAGATAAACAAACAATTGAAACAAAACTGAAACAATCAATGACAGGTAGATGTTTCGTTGCTCGACCGCTAGACTGACCACAACATAGAATTTCTAAACACATCGATAGACTGCAAGCCGAAAAAAAGAGTTATGCGAAACAGATGTGAATAACAGAAAAGAATTTGTTTTGCATTGCATCTTGACATAACCTAAACCTACGGTGCACTGAATCTGACACAACAACATGTATCTGACCTCTTTAATTTGCGGAAACTTTTTCTTCGTTTCAGCTGCTAGAACCTTCAGATCTGCTTGTAAGGATTCTAAAAACTTGCTCGCAGATTCTTGGTTGTTTGTGACAGCTGTACTTGTCATTTTCCAGTTGATGGAGGAACCCTTTATTTATAGCCCTGCCTTGCTTTGACACTCGGAATCATGATATTTGTGACACGTCGTTAAGATGTATGACCGCGGGTTATTCGTGCGTTTCGATAGCCAGGGTTCCCGTGTAGACATTCGACTCGGATATAAAAAACTTGGGTGCTCCGAAGTGGCATTTCAAACTAGCGCTCGATCATTAGATCTGAAAGAAACTAAAATCATTAGAAAATGGTAAAAATCCAAACAATTTTTGTATTGATAATCAGATCTATGAGTTTGATATATTTTTTGTTGACAAGGATAGTTTTTGCTCAATTTCATTTGTAGTTGTTTGCAAAAATTTAAATACCTTTGATTTTGTAGTTACGTATTTCATGCTCGGTCAGACAGGTGGCACTGTTTGTTTCGTCCCCCACCATTCTCATTAGGAGATTGACAAATGACAACACAAATCACAAAATTCAAGTGCGTGCAGACTTGTTCAAAGCGTGCTTTAAAGTTGTTTAAAATACAAGATAAAACAATCGTGCTTGATTTGATCAAACGCTTGAGACATCGAAAAAGGTGAATTATTTTATGATAAACGTTACTGACAAGTGACGGTACGATTCAAACTTTAAATACTTTATTACTATTTCTTTGGTTATGTTTTGATAGCTGGTTTAAAATTTTTTTAATCCGTTTTCAGGTTCAGACAATGTAGGATTCCATTAAAAAAATACACCTAACAATGTCTTACCGAGGGAAAAATTCCCGCAAACACTTTTCTGGAAATTCAGCTGGTCGATCATCAGGTAAACAAAAATGTTTATTTTGTTCACTGTTTTAGTCCTTTATTTGTTTATGATAAAATTGTTGATAATATTTTTAATTTCCGATCAGAAAATTCACATGAAAGACACGGCTACAATGAAAAAAGACGTTTTAGCGACGATACACCTTTTGCCGCACATGAATCTGGCAGAGGACGTGGTGGTCGAGGTGGAGGAGGAGGTCGAGGAGGCCGAGGAGGTCGAGGAGGAGGTCGAGGAGGAGGTCGAGGAGGAGGTCATCCACCCGAGCTGAAAGGAAAAGAAATAGGCTTGTACTATAGGGACAAAATGATCAAACAAAAAAAAGTTCGGCAGGAAGAAGTGAAGAAGCTGAAATTTCTAAATATTTCGCCAGAATTAGAAACAAGAATCGACTCACTTTTGCAGCAGTATGAACGTTTCTCAAGTTCCTCTCGTGTTCATGAAACAGAGACTGATATGGAAGATGACGAATCAGTACCTTCATACAACTACATTGGAGATTCTCAATTCAAGCAAAAGTTTTTGCGAATTGTTTCTGGAAACATTCAAGAAAATTTGTCCAATGCCATATTGGCAAAATCAAAATTAACGCGAGATGAAAAAGTGGACACTGACTTGATCAAAGACAGAGAATCAATGAGATTGAAGGGACAGTACGTGAAAATGTTGACGTTCAGAAAAAAACTGCCCGCTTATGAGATGAGGAAACAGATTATTGAGCTTGTAGATGAAAATCAAGTTATCTTGATCAGCGGAGAGACTGGTAATTGATTTATCTCAGAAAAAATTAAAAATTATATCGTTAGAACGGAAAGTTAATAATGAATCGATAATTTCAGGATGTGGAAAAACGACACAAGTTGCGCAGTTTATTTTAGATAATGAAATAGGAAGAAAAAATGGCAGCGTGACGAATATTGCGTGTACACAACCGCGAAGAATATCCGCAATTTCAGTTGCTGAGAGAGTTGCTGCAGAACGTGCAGAAAAACTTGGAAAATCAGTCGGGTTTCAAATCAGATTGGAAAAGTGAGTCTTGAACTTTTTTTTTTAATTCATCAATAAAATGTAATTCAAAAAATAACGTCTACACTTTTTTCACAGAGTCATGCCACGGAAGCGAGGCAACATTTTGTTCTGCACAACTGGAATGTTGTTACAGTACATGCAGGATGATCCGGCTTTGTCGTCATTTTCGCACATCATCATAGATGAAATTCACGAACGAAGCACAGAAAGCGATTTTATCATAGCGCTACTGAAGCAAGTTATACCAAAGGTAAAATAATTTTATTCAGTTTGAGAAAAATGGGATTTCAAATCTGATAAATTGGAGTACTAAAATAGTTAATTAAAATAATTAAAATAGAGTTAATTTTTCAGCGACCAGACTTGAAAGTCATTTTGATGAGTGCCACCCTTAACTCAGAACAGTTTTCAAAATATTATGACGACTGTCCTTCCATTCACATACCAGGGTTTACTTATCCAGTGGAAGAATATTATTTAGAAGATGTTTTGAAAATGACAAAGTAATTGAAATTTTAATTCCTTTTTTACATTTTTGACAATAATCAATAAATTGATTTCTATGTTTCTTGTAGGTTTAGATTTCCTGTTCCAAAAAAACTCAACGCGCAGAATTGTAAACAAACTATAGAGCAGAGAAATGAGTTTCGTAATTTCATCGAACCGTACGTTCGTCAAATGAAAAATACGGTGAATACATTTTGTCATTAATTCAAAGTTTTCAGATTTCAATTTCTGACAATTAGAATCATAACTTTATTTCAATTTTACAGAATAAATACCCTGAATATGTGTTGTCAGCGTTACAAAATCCGTCAAGTGAAACAATTTCCCTTGATCTTATCGAGCAGTTGTTGCATTACATCTGTTCAACACAAGGGGATGGAGCGGTTTTGATATTTTTGCCAGGAATATCTCACATCACAAAACTGCACACGTTACTTACAAAAAGCCACAGGTTTCCTAAAAGTAAAAGAAAGCTACATTTTTACAGAAAATGTCATTTTTGTTTGGAAATTGTATCAATTGTTTGTTATCTTTTTCATTGCAGACAGATTTGTTATCTACCCTCTGCATTCACGCATGCCGACTGTGGATCAGAAGATGATTTTCCAAACTCCACCTGATGGTGTCCGCAAAATCATCATCGCCACAACGATCGCAGAAACGTCAATCACAATTGAGGACGTAGTTTTCGTCATAGATTGTGGCAAATCCAAATTTTCGAAGTTTGATTTAACTGCCAATGTGGAGACTTTGGAACCTGAGTGGATCAGTCTGGCTAACGCAAAACAAAGAAAAGGCAGAGCCGGAAGGTAACATTTTTTTTACTGAATAATGCAAAAATGTTAATATTTAATTGTACGTTTTTATTTTGAAATTGAATTTAAATTCCAGAGTAAAACCTGGAGTTTGTTATCATCTGTACACAAGAGTTCGAGAAAGTCTTTTTGATAAGTTTCCAATACCTGAGATACTCTGCACACGATTGGAATCTGTTGTTCTTCAGTTGAAAATTTTGCAACTTGGCAAAGCCGAGTCGTTTCTATCAACTATAATGAACCCACCTGATTTGAAAGCAATCAACCTATCGGTAGACTTGTTACAACAAATGAATGCTCTCGATGATTCAGAAAGGCTGACTCCCTTGGGGTACCACTTGGCACAGTTACCACTGGAACCTCGGCTCGGTACGTTGAGTTATCGCAATCAAGCTGTTTTAAAAATGAAAATAAAGCTAAAAACTGTATCTCTGATTTATTCATTTAGGGAAACTAGTCATATGGGCATCGTTATTTTCGTGCGTGGATCCGATTTTCAGCGTCGTTGCAAGCTTGGCGTTTAAAGACGCTTTTTATACACCGCTCAACCAAGAAGGTATTGCAGACGCCAGGAAAAAAGAACTCAGCATGTGTGGCACGTATGAAAGAAGCGACCATGTTGGTTTCGCAAATGCTCTCATTTCTTATGAAAAGCATCAACGTGAAGGAGGTTGGAACAGTGTCAACGACTTTTGTTCCTACTATTTCCTTTCTAAACACACTCTGAAATTACTCAGCGAGATGAAAAAACAGTTTGCTTCAATGTTATATGACATGAAGTTCCTGTCAAGTTCAGATCCAAAACACCCGGATTCGAACAAAAACTCCACAAACTTAGAAGTCATCAAAGCGATTATTTGTTCTGGATTGTATCCGAATGTTGCTAATCTGAAGTAATTACACTTTTTTGAATGTTTTTGCAATTTTTAAGTATGAATAGATTCAGTTAATTGGTTGCCTTTGATTTTTCAGACCGATGCATATGAAAGACTTTGCGATAGTTACTCCGGAAGATGGAAATGTCAAGGTTCATCTTTCGAGTGTTAACGCTAAAAACAAAGATTTCCCTTATCCATACTTAGTGTACTTTTTGAAACGACGAACAACCGAGATATTTTTGTTTGACACTACCTGTGTCAGTCCTCATGCATTGCTTTTGGCTACCACTAAGGAGTTCAAACACAAATTAGGTACGTATCAATCAAAAGTTATTTGTAAATTATACAATTGATAGTGTCAATTGTTAATCTTTGTTTTGTTTTTGGTTATTCAGTTCATGATGAATATCACGCAATCACAGTCGCCAACGGAATTGAAATCTTGTGTTCTAAGAGTTTATTCAGTATTGTATTGAGGCAGCAGAAACGATTGAACGAAATTTTAGAGTACAAAATATCTCATCCTGGTGTTGTTCGGTGGGACGAGCCAGAAGGAAAGCTACTAAAGTAAAAATCCTTTGTTAATTTTTGAGTTGATAAATTAGGTCTGTTATTATCATTAATAGAAAATTTAATTTTACTTTAGGTCATATATCAAACTGGTGTCCAATGGAAAGGAGACGAACTTCAAAGTGCTCTAACTTCATTAGTGAGTCAATCATAGTCGAAATTTATTACTGAAAGTTTATATTTTATTACAGAAGCAGAGTCAAAACTAGTTTAAAATTATTTTAATTCAGTTATTATTTAAGTTCGAGAATGAAAGTTGTTGTTGCTACCGTTAAGTCGCTCTAATTGTAACTTACGTTTTTGTTAGCTTGTACGGAAAAGTCATTTCATTTCGAATTGGTATATAGACTTCAAACATTTTTAGAAAATAAATCCTATCGAGAATGTAGCAGTATCAGAATTGTACTTACTATGGTAACAACAACTAATTAAAAGTAGCTTTTTGATGATTAGACGACAGATTAATTTTGATTTTTAAGTAATTTGCATTTGAAAAATAATTTAATTTAGAAAAAGTAAAGTTTTATATGTCAGTGAATAGTTTTGCAAACCGGTTGAATGCAAATTTTGAGCGCAGATATGGCAAAAAGTAAAAGTTCGTGTAAGACGAGCGATTCCTCATCTCCTCTTGTGATTAATTAAGAGCAAGGAATTCTCTGGCGAGAAATAGGTGTCTATTTTTAAGATTATTTATTGTTCGAAAGTATAAAGACTCAATAAAAATGACTGATTAATGTTTGCACACTTCCGTGTTTTTAATTATTACCGTTTCACCTACTCTAATCCGTCTAACTTTTTCATAATCTTTGATACATTTGTATTTTTCTAGCTTCATATAAATCACGAAACAAAACGGCTTTTCCGTTTACAAAAATTTCACTGCGTTATGCCACAGCTTAGCCAAGTATTATATTTCATGAAAGATTATTTTCTTTGCTGTAATGTGAGCGTCAAGCGGATAATTTGCATCAAATTAAAAATTCTAGATGCGCAGCATGATGTAACAAAACATGTAATTAATTTTTCGCTGTAATGAATTACAAAGTGAACTTTAATTGTCGGCAATGATGAAGTCATACGAAAATGAGTAAACTATAAATGATTTTGAGATGGTTTGAGAGATTGAATTTGAGAGTTGACATATCCCCTCTCAAAGTGCAGAGAACGGTATTGCGATCCACGATTTGGTACCAGAAACGAGAGAAGCGGTCCGTTCATTGCTGATCCAGCGAATCTGAATCGCATATAAATGCCCTACCGCCACGCGATCTCGTTTAGTTGTGTGTCGACGAGCAAACAAATCGCTGCTTCCAAAGTGAGTACTCTTAGTTTCCGTTTGTTTATCTGTTGTTATACTGTTACACAAGTAATAAGAATAATTCTGAAACAATGAAAACTATTTTCATTTTTTCAAAATAATCTCACAAATTCATTACCATTTGTTAACATAAATTTTTGCAAATTTAAGAACGTTACCACAATAATAACTTTTTGAAGTTCATGAGTTCTAACAACTAAAAACTTTTGTTTTTATTTATATCGTTAAAACAAAATCACCAAATCTTGAGTACACGTTACTTTTTCATGTAAAATTTGAAATTTTTCCTACAACAAATGATTCCCTGCTCAAATCATGTTGATTCTTTAACATGTAGACTTTCTGTGCAAATGCGTTAATTGTTATTGTAAACTATAATTTTTTACCAAGGAAATTCTGAATGAAAGTATTCATTACACTAAAACGCTTCCTGAGTTGTATGCAGCAAGCAAAAAAAAAGAGGGGGAGCGGGGGGAAAGTGCGCAAGCCCGCGCAAATCGTGAGAAACTTTCGACTGTTGGGTCTCTTGATCAAGAAAGTAACGGGAATTTCGTATAAGGGTCAGTCGATCATCAATATGCGCGACCTTTCAGCAAGACGTACGATCGACTTATTTGCACACATCTTCATTTAGGAGAACCACTTTGCAAATGTCCTTTCATCTTAAAAATCGTTGCACAATCAATGTTACCTTTTTCAATTTGTCAAGATTGTTTCGAACTTAATTTAAATCGCTTAAATTAAAATATAAAAGTTTAAACCATGAAAAGAGTATGAATAACTAATCGAATGGAATAATGTTAATGAATATTTTAGATGAAAGCTTTTCTGTGCCTCTTCGCCTTGGTGGCCGTTTGTGCTGCCTTCCCACAACAGAAAGACGGTCAAGCATTCAGTAAGGAGGCCATCAGACAAGCCCAAAACACATTCCTGATTCCAAAAGATGCAACGATCCAAAATGTACAAGAAGGCATTGAGCTGGCTGCTTACGAATCCATCCCAGGGGACCAGAGGATCAACCTCTTTGAAATTCTCGGCGAGCATGTACCCCCAGAAGTTGTGAACAACCTTCAAGGCCAGATCGACGCTATTGGTCGCAACTAAAATCTCCCCAGAACTTCATCGTTTCGTCCAAGTCGTAGATACGGATCATCAGCTCGACCCGTGTACTGTTAATTAATTTATGAGCGCGTGATACATGTGTTATTGAAATTGTCCCGGAATCAATTGTGAAATACAATGTTTGCAAAAGAAAAAGTATTTTTATAAATAAAAGCTGTCGAAAAACAAAGTGGTGGTTTGTTGTTGATTTCATCCGGAAAAGATTATGAGAAGAAAGTGGCAGCAAACGAAATCGCACATGAAGATCGGTGAAATCGTTCGAATAAATTTTACTCGTCCGAAGTTTACGTTTGCACGCGGACGATTGATTTGGACGACAGAGAAAGTGGCGCTTCCGAAGAGGTGCACTTTCACTTCTTGTGCGTTAACGTTGAGCAATGTTGTAATATTACGCGACGGTTAAAAGTTCACAAGTCACCGGATTAACGTCGATTGAATATGACACAAGATTATTGACTTAATAAATGGTGTCCGCAGATCGATGCGTAATAACACAATTACCATAATGCTTAGTTTTCATTTTATTATCAATCTTAACTTTAAGAATATAAAACGCCGAATGTTCTTTGACGAAATTGAATACTTGACAATTGTGAGAACTTGACATCGTTTGTACAAGAGTAATTAAAATTAACATAGAAAATAATCATCTTTTTTAGTTTGTTTGTTTTTGTGATTTTCTTTTGAAACAGTTTTTGTAGTCGGAAATGCATTCTTAGTTCGATTTGACACTTTTTAATTTACGGATCGTGGACAATCATACAATCGATAATCTCAGTTTTACAGAGAAAAAAAGAATAAAAAAATAACTTATTGAACATTGTTAAATAAACTAATTTCAACATAGATATATGCCAGCTGAAGAATAAACTGTAATTCGAGGCGCGTCGTGACTGACATTTTGAGTGGTGATTTCGTTTTTTCATATCGTTCCAACGATGCTTTTTTAGTCTCAGTCGAACTCGCTTTCAAAATTTGCTGGCAGACACGTAACGCGGGAGTACATAGCGATCTATGTTCTGCAAGTTGTACAAGTCTCATCTTATTTCCTACAATAGAAAGATAATAAGAATATAAGTTCAAAAAAGAACCGAAATAGATTCTGGTAAGTTGAAACATATTTAACGACTTTCTCACCTAGATTTTTTAGATTTACGTCTATCGTCGCTTTCGTCACGTGGACGTTTTTTGCTGCTTGATGAGTGGGATGACCTATGTCTGTCGTGTTTATCGCTCTTCCTCGGACTGCTAAGAAGAAGAAAAAAAGTGTTATTAGAAGCTCATTTCCGTTTACTATGAGGCATTTTGTACACAGAACTGCCGTCTCATTTATGAGAAAATCTTGTGTATAACATTTTTATGAATTTTCATTTGAAATTGTTATTTGGTTTGGTTAATTATCCAAATTTTTATTTTGGATAACTTCGGTTACAAGAAAACAGTCAGTGTATGAATAGCGATTGGGGAAAAGGCGGGATTCCATCGTCATTTTTTTGTCACCTGTGTTTGGACGACTTGGAAGGAGACTTATGTGAACTTCCTCCTCTTGATTTGTCCGATCTTCAATTATTAAATAGCAACATCAGTGCATATCAGTTTGTAAAATTTAAAAGAAAAGAAACATAGAACTAAACAGACAGAAAGTACAATGATGAAACATAATTATCGATGATTTTACCTGTGTTTATCTGACCGTCGATCTTTGCCTTTGCTCGATGAACTTCTACTCTTAGAACTGTTTTTCGAGCTGTGACTGAAACAAAATTATGAAACATGAATTAGCATTTAAAATTGCAAAAGATATGCTTTCTAGTAAGAGCAGAAACTGTTTCGTTTACTTTTTCGATCTTGGATCTCTTCTGCTGGCCTTGTTTTTGTAGTCCTCGCGATAGTCATCACCTCTTTCTTTGTCCTCCTCCGCAGCTTCACGTTCCAGATCAGACCAATCTTTGCCGGAATCTTCAGAGCTACCCAAATCATCTCCAGCTGAAATCAAATTGAATTAAGTTATTTCACATTAGCTTAGAAATATCACTGAAAAATTTTACTTGATTGTCTCTCATTCTTACCAGATTCATCAGAATCTTCTGATGCTTCGGAATATTCTGAGTCATCGTCCGATTCTTCTTCACTTTCTATGTCAGTTGGCTACAAAATAGCAACATGATTTATTAATTTTATGATTAAAAGCACTTATTGAATATGAATAATAATTATAAAACGTACCTCGTAAGCGTCATCTTCTTCCTCTTCTTCATCATCGACTTCTTCGTTTTCGGCGTCAGATTCTGGATCCAAGAAAGTCCAACCACCATTTTCAAAGAATCCGTCTGGATCATCTGTGATGGTTTTCATGATTTTGCCCCAGTTCAAAGATTGTACTCCCTCAGAATATCGAATGTCACAAGAACTAAAACAAATAAAAAATAAGAACCAGTTTCACAACTAAAAAAAAATAATTACAAAAGTCCTAGACTCACTTCAACCACTCCTTTACATGGTCCAACATGTTCATTGGAATGGCATTAACCATGGCAACTTTTCTATGATAGTCTTTGAAGACGAAAACCATATCAAAGTTCTTCAGGTGGAACTGAACTCGTTCAAAATGTACAAGCTCAACGTCTTCTAGTGTGATCACAAATGGTGGCTATAACAATTTGAATCATAAATTTCCTGTATATGCCGCAATCTCAAAAATATAATTTAAAAAAAATCGTACCCATTCCGTAAGGTGAACAAGACAGCCACTTGTTGGTTGCAGGAGAACTGTACTTCTGTAAGGAGCACCAGGGAAACCTAATTCTCTGAACGGAGTATCAAATTCAATTTCTTGTTTCGTCATAGCTTCAACTTTTTCACAAAAGCTTTTGAACGCAGTTTTTAATTTGTGTCTAAGTTCTCGCTCGGACTGTTCCGCCGCGAGATCGTCGCGATCATGCATGTGTTGGTGTTTTCCTAAATCGGTTGTGATCTCACCGACTTCTGTGTAAAACTGTACGTCCACGTGTTTCTTCTTTCCAAACATGATTGCATTCTGTAAAAAAAATGAAAGATTGTACTTTACAGTTTGCCTGAAAATTAAACATCAGAGTGAATTTAACTCTAGTTCTCAAAATTACCTTCAAATGGAAATGAAGAAGAATAATCATTTCACCATCGCACGGTTGGAAGAAAGCGTTTTTGATGTTGTTATAAAGAATATCAACTTTATCGCCTCTGACAGAAGTGTAACGAAAACCGTTGGAATGAGCCTCAAGTCCACCAGTCATCCTCTTCGTTACAATGTTTGGTCGGATGTACAGATCTTTTAGTTTCGGGTTACCTTTGTTTTGCGACAAAATCAAAGTGTCCTGTTTCACCAGGTCCTCTTTTTCTCGTTCCTCAGCTTCGCGAGTTTTGAAACGTTTTTGTACTTCCTTGATCAGCCGGAAAGCTGTATTTAAATTGGACGAAGGTGCTGATATTTCACCAGGCTCTTTGGTATTTGTGCTTCGATACGTCCTGCAATTAGTAACATTTTTTTACATTAATAATTCTATTTTTTAGTGAAACTTTGAACTAGCAAAATGAATAAACAATTACAATTCTTTGACAAAAGTAGCGTCTGGTTGTGGGTAAGATCCTCCTTCGTTTCGTCCCATCGTTGCACCGGGGTGGAAAAAGTTTATCCTAAGATAAGTATAATCGCCTTCGACGGATTGTGAAATGTTTTTGATTGTTGAAATGTGGAAAGGTACTGGTATTCCATAAACAGGAAGAATGATGGTTTCATATTTTTTGTCTGAAATTAACCAAGAAAAATTTTTGTTAACAGTTTACTAATAAACGGTTGAAATGTTGAAAATCCAATGTTTGAACTTGGCCTTTAGAATGCGTTATTCAAACTCACCAACATATAATTTCAGTTCTTGGACCTCCGGTTCGCGAGGTATTTGACCAATATTTTTGTACGAGACAGTAGACTTTCGAACTTTTTCCTGTTCTTTGCCGCCGGACTGCTGGGCCAATCGAGCCTTTGCAGCCTCGTTCAACTGCTGGGCCAACTCTTTTTGATGCTGCTTCCTTTTTTCCTCAGAACTGTGTTCGTTTCTCAGCTTAGATTCTATTACAGTTGTGCGCTTTCCTCGTCCAAGAATCTCATCGGTTTTTGGCTCGTTTTCTTTACCGCTACCTTCATCTTCTTCCTCCTCATCGTCTTTCAAAAATATACCGATGTTTTTCACCTTCTTTTTTGACGGTGTGAGAATCGATGCTGCTGTACCCTGAAAAAGCGAACCATGTATATCATAACAACGTTATAAATAGAATTGTTTTCCATCAAACTAAGAGTTTGGTAGTTTTTTTTTCAAATTTACCTCGTTGACCATCACTGTATCTCCTATGAACAAGGCATAAACTTTGCCTTCTTTGTCAGAAGCTTCAGAATTGGAAAGGTTCGAAAGTCCAACATTGACGTTGAAAACCATCCCCTTTTTGGCTTTCGCCTTGGTTTTGGGTCCAATCAACAAGGAACTTTCTTTGAACTCGATTCCCATGGCGAATCCGAAGTTCTTCGTCAGATGATCCAACATCTTAGGCTTTTCATTTTTGACGAATTTGATCCCAGCTTCATACACGTCGCAAATCTTTACATCGGCCACTAAGGCCTTCAAAATTTCCTCTTCTAGTTGAAGCAAAAAGTTGTAATTCTCCTATAAAAAGCACAGAGTCAATAATTCTGTAATTTCACATTTCTTCTTTAAACACTTTTTAAAAAAAATTTTTTAGAATAAGATTTTACTTCGATCTGCTTTGTAGGATTGACCAGCAAGGTCCTCACGATATTAGAGCAGTATGATTTGTAACGGGCACCCAACGAACAAATAATGACACCAAAGTGAAGAATATTTTTGTCGCTAACTGTGCTGAATTTGAGACTGTAATGACCACCACTCTGAATAATCGCTGGGTAACACATGTCCACTTGGCTGACATCAACGCCGGTTACGTATTTTTTATTAGAAATCGCACTGTCGACTCCCTCAGCCAGTTTCGAGTGTTTGACTTTCTGAAAAATTAATTGAAAAAATGTAAGACATGTAAAAAGCAACAAAAATAGAAGTTCTAATTTCACTTTAATTTAAGCGTGTACTTTACCTTGTCAGCGTCGATGATTTCCATGATTTGGTCTTTCAAGTATTTTGTAAAAACGTCGACAGATACTAGGCAGGCTTTTTTGATTGTTAAAATTTCCGTGTCTTCTTTTGGACACATCACGTAAGCTGTAGCTGCACTCACATCGACCTGCGAAAAATGATTGAAAACAATAAATGCAATTTACATATGAATTATTTGAATTTTTGTTCCGTTTAAATCAACCCACAGTATCAAAAGATTCTTGTTTCAGAGCAGCTCTCCAAGCATCGATAAATTCACCTGGAAAATTTTCTTTTGAAAAAACTCCCAATGTTTTTCCATTCTTACTCTCTTTGATGGTGTCGATGAGTTTTTGAAAGTTTACTTTGTTCTCGTCATTCTGTAAATAAGAAACTAAAATTAATCCATTATCAGATATAAACAAAGTATAGATGAAAAAAGTCAGAGAAACATTACTTAACAATTGCAAAAAACGAATACGAATTGAAAATGTAAGTGAACATACTTTATCTCTTGTAAGAAGTTTAACAGGTGGCACGCCGGTCTCCTCTGTTTTGTGATTCTCGACTTTTCGCAAAAACTCAATTTTTCTTTTGCTGGCCAAGAAAGTTATCGAGTTTTCAGCCAAAACCATAATCGTGTCAGAGAGTTCGTAATTTAACAACCATGTCTGCAAAATAAATATAATAAACAATGTAATTCACAGCTTTGAATATCTGTTTTTGTATCAAAATATAATTTTCACAAAGAAACAACATTTTTGATTATGGTCAATTGATATTTTAACGTGAGAAATTACTTGTAAGGCTGTTGATTTGCTGTAAACAATGTCCTCGTCTGTGCCAACCGCAGAGACAAGGCAGTCCATTCTGCTGAAACTGTCATCGCCGCAAATGTCTCCTTCCTAAAGATCAGAAAAAGAAACAGTAATTAACCACTAACACTTGTTGACCTACGACAAAATGCAGAACCGTCGCAAAAATTGAAATAAAAATAACAAACAACTTTTGCGAATTCGGATCGGTACGTAAACTAACCTTCCAAGCGGCGTACAGGCGCTTCATGCGCCGAAAAAACACATCTTTGTCCAGCGATGCGTTGCTCATTGTAAACAATGTTGGCCAGTGGACAAGCCACGAGCTGTCTCGGTGATGTTAAAAATCCTGATTTGCGTTTATTTGTCAAGACACTTTTGCTTTCTTGTTCGTTTACACAATCTACAACGACTCCGCGAGAGACTCAGTTACAAATGAATAGATCATGGCGGGAACGGGAAGTGCGCGGGATAACGCGGTGAGCGACGCTAGCGCTATGACTAGTTCTTTTTTCTTATTTAAAAAATCAAAGTTTACATTTTTTGTAACGATAATAAAAAAACGTTTCTGTCATTCGTTGATAGTGTATAATTGTCAATTATTTTTAAGTTAACAAACAGATCAACAATTCTTATTTTTTGCTGTATCATAATTCGTTGATTACTTTTGCGATCTAGGGTAAATCTAGTGATTTGTTGGTTTGTCAAGTTGGCAACAGTGCTCATGGCAAAGTGAAGGCGAACGCAACGCCGCGCGAGTTTCTCTCTTTCTCGTTTCGTCGCGGTTCTTGGATCACGTGAAATATGGCTGCGAATCAACGTGTGATTTCAAAAAAACGAAAGGTTTGATCAATTATATTTCGTTTCTAATAAACGGTCGGTGAAAAATATTTTGCGGGCAATGTTTTGGCATGGTCCATCAATGGCTTCGATGCCTTTTAAACTCTCAAATCCAACCTCATCCGCTCGGATGACATGGATTTCGTCCATGATTTCCAGATGATAATACAACGGGATCTGACAAATTCTATTCCAAAACATGACTTTTACAAAGATTACATAAAAACTAAGGATTGTCACTGACTTCCTGTTATGTCCTTGACAAGTACTTGATTGTATTTTGTTTCCGGTCCCGGTACTACTTGTTTTGTTAACCAAATTGTTATTGAGATTTTTGAGGTTAGAAACACTAAACATTTAACAACTACAAACAACGAAAATATTGATTAAACGTCTAAAAACGCGCCGTTTCGTGTAAAATGCAAGATGATTTTATTAATTTCTTTTGTTTATAATGTGGCAAATTCAAGTAAATGTTCGTAAATGTATGTTTGTTTTTGTTGACAGTTGAGTTTTTTGTTTAGGTTTAGTTTTCTGATTGATTTGTAACATGCAATTACATTGTGTGTTTTTTTACAGTTCGTCCAAGACGGAGTTTTCAAGGCGGAACTCAATGAATTCCTGACTCGCGAATTGGCCGAGGATGGCTACAGCGGCGTTGAGGTTCGTGTCACTCCTCAAAAGACCGAGATCATTTTGATGGCCACCCACACCCAAAGCGTTTTGGGAGAAAAGGGCCGTCGTATTCGTGAACTCACGTCAGTTGTTCAGAAACGATTCAACTTCTCTCACAACATTGAATTGTACGCTGAGAAAGTTGCAACCCGTGGTCTTTGCGCCATCGCTCAAGCAGAATCGTTGCGATACAAGCTCATTGGTGGTCTTGCTGTCCGAAGGTACATTTTTCAATAATATTACATTCTTTTAAATCAATATGATTCAAATATTAGATTTTATTTTTCAAAAGAATCTTAATTTTCAAAACAAATTATGCTATAGGCAATTGTTCTTTGTATAGTTAATTTAAGAAGAAACTAGATTGTTGAACATTTTACTTATTTAAATTGTTTAATTTCAGGGCGTGCTATGGTGTACTCAGATTCATCATGGAATCTGGAGCTAAAGGTTGCGAGGTCGTTGTATCTGGCAAATTGCGTGGTCAGAGAGCCAAGTCGATGAAATTCGTTGACGGTTTGATGATCCACTCTGGAGAACCAACAAATGACTATGTCTCCAGTGCAACACGACACGTCATGCTTAGACAAGGTCTTTTTCAATCTTTCATATAACTCAATAAGAACATACTTTCTCTTATTATTTTCCATTTTAAATAATTTGTATTGTTAACTAAACCATAAACTAAACCTTCATAACTGAGAGTTGATTAAAATTTAACGAATTCTTTCACTTTTACTAATTATTTAAACACTAACTAATCATTGGATATTCACAGGTGTCCTTGGAATCAAGGTCAAAATTATGTTGCCTTACGATCCAACTGGCAAGATGGGTCCCAAAAAGCCATTGCCAGACAATGTCTGTGTCGTCGAACCCAAAGAAGAAGTTGCTCCATCGCAACCATCTTCGGAGCCCAAGGTCATCAAAGAGGGAGGTTTACCACCAACTGCAGCAATGGCTGTATAAGAAGATGCATTTTTACAATATAATTTAAAAAAGCTAATCTGAAGTTCAAGTTCATTGTTACCCTACCCTTATTAATCAGAGGTATTTATTTTTTGGAAAGTTAAAACTAAATTTTTAAACTAAATTTGTTTAAACGAAGGAAGAAATAATGCACGAGGTGGAACGTTCTTGTCAGGGTGTTTTTATTTTGGAATTCGCATCCGTTGAAATATAATATCTCGCAAAAGACAATATAACAAATGTTAGATTAGAGTGTAGGTAGGTAATCAGATAAGTCGAAAGGAGAAACACAAACGCCGATGCTCAATAAAACGTCCCAATGAAAGCAGCGTGGCTGAGAGCCGTGAGCAAGTGTCTCACGCCCAAATGATACACGTGACACGCGTTGCTCGCGTGTCTTCTATCGCTCAACACCATCACTCACGGCTTGCAACTCACGCTATCTGCGTCTTACTCTTTGTTATTTCATTTTTTTTCTTTCGTTTTCAACGTTTGTTTTGCACGCTATACTAGTCGTGTTTACTGGGGGATCGATGTCGGCGCGATATTAAGGATCCTCATTTCGAATCGATTGATCTATGATACATACAAAGGAAATAGTACTTATAGATAACGCGTTATAATTTGGCGGAAAGATCGATATCGACGCATTCCCGAAGAGAACAAGCATAAATTCTGTTCCTTTTACACAGTTCGTACTTTGTTTTACTGTTTCGGCTTAAATGTATGAGTTCAATTTTCAAAAAAAACCTGAGTGAGTTGTCGAGTTTCGTTGTAAATAGCATATATGGTCAGCTGTAATTTCTACGATAAGTTTTATGAGATTAACAAAAAAGGTAGCAGTTCCTGTTCTGATGGCAAAGGAAGAATAATGAAGATCGATTTAGCATTTACCATTGGTATACAGAATGGAAGCTTTGTGTGATTAATAAAAGTTTGGAAGCAGTATCTGTTACATGAAATGATATTGTGTTTATGCAAGACGAAAAGAAAATGGCTGCAAAAATGATTGTACATAAGTATGCACTTTTTCTTGTTTTTTTCATACTTTGCTTCTGACTCAAAACTACGTGTTCAAACTATTCTAGATCTAAAATCATATCAAAACTCAAATGTGCAAAAAAGTTAAATTCGACTGCGCAATCATTTAATTTACTTCACTTCAACCCTTCACTGCATTACGGTTTTTTTTTCGTTTACTCCAAAATGTATTTCTAAAAGTACTTAATTTATATTTTTACAAGTGAAACATCCTTGTTTCTCGGTTTTACATTCTTCTCTTCGGGGATAGATCAAGATCGACCTTGAAGACCCTAAGCTCTTATTATCGTGTCATTTTTGATAAACAACTGTGAGATGTTTATCATCGTTTGTTTAAGTAAAGTTGAACTGTACACTGAGAAAAGACTTTTGATTAGTTAGATGAAAAATAAATGCATTTGAGATAATATTCACAGCGTGGACTACGAGACGTTCCTTTTTCTGTGTTACCGAGAGGGCATCATTCCTAATTTGATTCGTTCAATTATCCGCTGTTTCAACGCCGAAAAATGAAGAACGAAAATCAGACGCATTCGAGATGAACCCATGACGACAATGAAACAGTATCATTAAATATTACACAATCATTTACATCTCTCTTTTTTTATCACAATATCTTAGTACAACACTAACCACTCTTATTATATAATTGACGGGCTTATTGTACTTACAATACAATGAAGAATTGAATCTCATGTTAAGATTGTGCTAAAGCGAATTTTTTAATTTTCTTTAGCGACAATGCTCTGCTGGGGAATGAAAAATGAAAAGTTATAATAAGTGTTGGAATTATCTTTTATATCAAGCAATTTTTTTCGCAATTTTATAGGATTTTATAATGTTTGACTTTTAATTGTTTAAAGAGTTATTTAAATCTTTTCTTTCAACAATTTCAAGATTATGTTTCAACATTTTTAAGTACTATACAAAGTTTATACACCTTTTTTTTGAGTTTCGTTATCGCGTTAAACACAGTTCACACTTTCTCTTTGAGTTTTTTTATGACAATTTAATTTCAATTGTTTTAGAAACAAGAGATTGTTGATTTTATTGGTAAATAATAAATGAGCGGGGCAGTGAGAGACTGTGAAGTAGTCAAAAAAAATTAATCGTCCATCTAGAAAATGGTTAAAAGTGACTGATATTGCAATTGTTACCTGATTCAAATTGGTTGTGTAAACTTGTGCTTATAAAAATGATGACCGAAAGAAAAATAATGTTCGTTTGTGTGAGTGTCTTTTTGTGTGCAACCACGTTTTGTTCATTTAAAATTCAAAGACTTTAAAATCTTCTCAGGATAAAAAAGCAGCAACTAGCATGCGTCTAAAAACCCATTTCCGAAAATCTAAGGACGAAAGTCATTTCGTTATTACGTTTATAAATCCTTAAAAACCATATGATTATCAAAAGACTAGTGTGAAATACTATCGTAAATTCATATAAAAACCACACTCTCGCGTAGGTAGTCTAGAAAACCCATCCCTTCAAACTCATGCGATATTTGTAAGTCGTTCAAAAAACATTATTTTTCTTAGCGCAATACAAATCAACGTGTCAAGTTTATTTTTTTATTTTCTCTCTTTTATTTATAAAACGATCATTTTCGTTCAAGCGATTATTGTCAACATTTAATTTTTCCCTTCTTTTTAGTTTATTGTCCAAACATCACTTTCGCATCTTAAAATTTAGAAACTCAAGTTTAAACGTTACTTTAGTATTGCTCGAATTGGTAAGTTGCAAATCAAGAAAAAAAAGTAAGAAGTACCAAATATTGTTAAACATTTTTGATCTGTTTCATAAATTTTGATACGATTGAATTGGTTCATTAAAAGTTGGTTAGTTCGATTTGACGTTGTATTTTAATTTTTATTTGTTTTCTCTTTTCAGTACCTGTATTTATATATTTACAAAACGAAAGAGCTGCAAATGAGAACAGAAGAGGAGGAGGAAACGAAATTTGGTTCTGGCATCATGATATTCGTCAGGATCTGCGTGGATTAGCATAAATCGAATTGCCTTCTTATATTTACACGTAAACAATATTGCAACACAGGATCGTGGAATGATGCTCGCCCGGTAATGGAAACAGCGTTACGCTCCAATGTTCATTACTGCATGAACTGAACATCAAAATTTTAATATATCAACAAGACGGCTGAGCATTTTGACTTCGACAAAAGACCCAGCTCTCTCTCGACTCGGATTTGTATATTGACACTATGTATGGATAATTTGTATCGTTCAAAAGATTGTGAAGCATCTTGCCTTAATCATATATATATTTATATTATGCAAATATATTTATATATATATTATATACAAAACTAACTTTGAAATTTTAATGTCAAGTTCATCGGTAGCGCTTGGAGCGTAAATCCAAGAGAACGTTTCGTTTTACGACGTCTTGAGGGAAAATGGAGGACCACAATAACTCCCTCGAACTAATAATAACAATAATAATTATTATAATATCAATAATGTAATAATAATAAGTTCACGTAGATTTGATTTAATATTAATTTTTTTCTTAATACTTTGTGTCGCTTTTATATATATAGTAGCTTGAGAGGGCTGAGTGGGGCTTTGGGGTAGTTGTATTTTTTTCTTACTTCAATTTTTTTTTCGTTAAACCTAGTAGTGGGCGTTCGTTCATGTTCCGATGACACGGTATATTTGAGCTTGAATTAACTTTTTGATTCTTGTCAATTGTTCTCTCACCAACTGCCCTGTTCATATATCCATTGCGTGTTTCGTGTAACATCATTTTTTTTGTTTTCTATATTATTTGTCATCGTGCAAACACGATTATGAATCGCTGTCAACATTCTGCGCTTTAACAATTTTATAACTCTTTTGTTCATCGCTCCATTAACATTTTGAACCCTGTTGATGAAAAAACTCGTTTGTCCCCCATATCTCTGCATTTTATTTATTTTTTTTATTCATTTTCTAGGAATTCAGCTGGATTGTGCATGAAAATTCAAGCGGATTAACATGTAGTAAAATCGTTATAAAAATCCGCATGAATTTTGGTTCTCTCTTTTTTCTTTAATTCAGGATCTTAATTTACGTCGGTGTAAATGATTTTTCAAGTATCAATTAGTACAAAGTTGGATTCGCATCTTAAAAATGAATCTCCGTCGCATCGTGAATCCCCTCAAATGTTTCATCATTATTTCATTAGGTTGTTTCGTTTGTTTCATGAATTTTCTTGTGTAAAAAGAGGTGTCGGGTCTCGTTTTATTGACAGCAATCCAAACGAAAATCTCGTCTCGACATTGGCTTTGGATTATACTACAATTACGCGAAAAACGTCTTATATTTTACTTGGACGCAATAGTTGGTTTTTTCCCCTTATTTTTGACTAGTAGTTTGAAAGTGGCAAGTAGTAATTGTTTTGTTTTCCTTATCTGAATAACCAGGCTCTCGTCCTTTCGCTTGCCATTCACGCGAAAATACGCACGCTGTCTCATCGCTCTCGCACGGACCTCGTCTCGCAGATAAAAGTCAATCAAGTTCGCTTTTACAACAGTAGTTTAAGTTTACAATGCGTTTGGGATATTGGAAGTAGCGTAAATATTGCAATTCATTTTTTATTTTTTGTGTATTTTCGTTTTTTTGTTTATTTTTTTTTTCGTTTACTTTAAATAGTAATTCAGTAATAATGCGGTAATAATCTTAATAAGGCCCAGTAAGGCTGCGTGGGTCAATGAACTATCCCACAAAATTGAATATACTTTTTTAAAAACACTTTCTTTCGCACAATCATTTATTTCGTCGTCGACTAAATGTCGCAGTCAGTTAATTATTACTTGTTTCTTTGTTTGCTTTTTTCCTTAATGCTTTCATTTCATTTTTTTATTATTTGAATGCTTGCTTCGTTTGTTGTAAGTCTCTGCAATGCTCGATCAATTTTTTTCGTACAATTGTTTATTCGCTTCGGTTTTCATTTGCATAAACAAATGTACACGCTCGCCATTACTTACGCTATTACTTATGTCGTAATAAAAAAAAGTGCAACCATGGACAACATCAATTACATTTACTTTTTTTCGTCCGATATTTAAGTTTTTTTAATCTTTAGACGTGCAGTTGAAAAAAATCAGTTTGTTCATCGTAATATGTACACGAGTGAAAGTTAGTAAAAATGGATGGTGAATGACTTTCAATTTCAAAGTGATAATTTTTTGATACATAGTTGAATAGAAAAGAGCTCGAAATTATTGTGATTAGAGAGGTTGTAAAAGAGAGTTTGAGTACTACATTCAAGATGTAAAAAAAATAACTTAGAATAGAATATTTATAAATTAGAATAAAAAATATTTACAATTTTTCTTTCAAGTGAAAATTCATTTAAAAAGTCATGGAATCGTGGATCCGACCTGGCAGCTGGATTTGGAATTGTGATAAGATCCTTATTAGGATCAGATGAAAATATCCAAGGATAATCTTGCCAGGTCGGACTTACGAACGAGATTCAAACAAATGTCTAATAAAGTTGTAAAATGAATTTCCAACGAATGGGTTGAAAATTTGCAACACAGCTTGGATTGCCGATGTAATTGATGTGAGTCCATTACTAAAAGGCATAATAAACGACAATTCTTTGCATGCCATTGTCGCAAAATGATTTTCGCCGTTTCATTCACACAATCTTTTTCGCAACGTACTTGTTTGTATAACAATTTTTGTTTCTCCAAATCTTGTTTTTTGCATCGCCTCAGTTCTCAATCGTCATGTTTCTTTTGATTCGAAAAAGAAAAACCAAATGAAAAATATTCATATTACATTCGATACAACAAATCGAAAGTTCAGTCCTACAAACGCGCCTCTGCCAAGTTTGATTTCGATTATTGTCGAGTTGTTACTTTTTAACAATCATTACAATTAGTTTTGATTCATTGAAAAAATGTTATTGAAAATGTTTTACGTTTATTACAATCGGTTTCGTTTCATCGAAAAGTTTAGTGAAAAATGTTCAAAAATTTATTGTTCAACTTTCGTTTTACGTTTACTTTCATAAGGTATACTTTCAACGTGGTTACAGTTTTTCTTTTTGCAAAATTTTCATCTCTCATTCTACAAAAAATTGCTTAAGATAGTTTTTTTTGGTATTGGGACTCGGTGTGTCTGGAGAGGCCGTTGTCACCTAACTTGTCGTACTTTAAAAATTTTCACGCTTACCAATCGACTCCACCCTCTTGTTTTTCGAAATTCAGTCCCGCCTCTTTTTATCTTGCAATTAATCGAATCACACTGTCATTTCACCATCGTCATCATTGATTCACCAAAATTATTGTATTTCACTTTTGTTGGTTTTTTTTATTTCGTGTTGTTGTTCTTATAATCCCTTAGCCTTTGAACTCTGAATTATTTCCCTCTGAGCGCGTCTCGCCGTTCTCTGAGCGTGAATATATATACTTTTAATATATATTTTATATAATTTTATATATATAATTTTTATAATAGTCGGTCATGACTTTGTTCACCTTCTTGCTTCTTCCTTGTAATCTTTTCTTTATTTCAATTGCTTACGTTTTCACTTTTACTTTAGTTTTAATTATATTAAATCGTTATCTTCGATACTTTCACACGTTCTTCTTTTTTAATGTCACATAAAAAACAAGGCAATCAGATTGAGTTTGTCGTTTACACTTAAACCTTAAACGCCATCATTTTTTTTGTTTTTTATACAATATATATTGTTATTCAGATAAATCCGCCTTGTATATACATATACTCGTGAAGATCTTAAAAAAGTCTAATCTCTCAGTAAGAAACTCGGTCGCCCATGTGCGCGCGTCCGTTTCCCGTACTGCCGCCATTATTCCGCGCTCTTTTTCTTCTTTTTGCTCTGCGCATTTGCTTTGCCGTGGAATCAAAATTGAATTGATGCGGAAGTCCTTCGCATAATACACTTTTTCGTTATTTCAACCGTCCCAAAAAATAACGGACAGCTGCGGCAGAATTAATATTGAATTACGATATTCGAGGTGAAACGAACAATTTTCGGTTAAACCAAAAGCAACGATCAGAACAAAAAAAAAACGAACAAACCCAAAACCAGAACAAATAAAAGCAAACAAATGGCGAACGAATAAAAAATGTACATTGATCTACGAGAGACGAAAGATTGTCAAGACTTTTGAGCACGAAAAAAGGGATTGCGCTTCAATTCTTGATATTTTTGGGTTAATTGAAATGCATTAGCAGCTGAAATAACGATCTCGTCATTGAAGTGTTTTAAAGAATTTATTGATTGAGTGGCGCGCATGATTTACGGATTTGACCAATTGTTTCGCGGCTATTATTATTCAAATCTCAAACCCTGAAAAATTATTCCCGAAATTTGAATTCCCCAGTTTGCAACTTCTGTCAGCAGAGTTGACCTGTAACGCGCTCGCCTTTGGTTCCGTATAATTTTCATTCAATTTGTGGTCAATCATAATTATATACTTTCTTTGCAATTGTGTATCGTAACGGAGAGGCAAAAGGATCGTGAAAAGTAAACGTCCATATCTTTTCTCGTTTCTTCTTTTTCTTCTCGTTTGTTTTCTCTTTACACACGCACTTTTGTCGGCTTGTGACAAGGATAGCATTTATAATAAGTTTAGCTATGTCAAGCTAGGTCAAGTATAAAAATAATTTAGATTAATTTGGGAGATGAAGGTTAGTTTTTGAGTAAAGGCAGGTGTCAAAGTTTTAACGAGAGCTTTTCCAAGAGACCCACTAATCAGTTTTAATTTTAGTTGTTTCCAACAAAATATTCAATCCAAACATTAAACAATTACAGGTAAAGCAAATAAATCAAAATTATCGTAAGATTACAGTTGTAATTATGCTTTTAAATCAAAAGAAAAGGTACATATATCTTTAATTCTCTTGGAAATTCTCTGCTCAAACTCTACCCTATACCTGTGTATTAACTTTGTCTATGAAGAATATAATTTGTAGAATAAATGTTAAATTTTCATCTTGTTTTTCAGCGAATCTAATTTCCTTTTAAAGAACTAACCGAACTAATAAAAGCACCCTTGGCTAAGTCGCTAGATCCTATCTTCAAGTTGTCAACTCTTCACTATAATTCAAACTGTTGATTGAATTGAACCGTGTACAATGGTTGTGTTTTTTTTTGTTCTCGAAAATCTACACTCGTTTTTGTTTATTTACTTGTTTCTTGTTTTGTTCATTGTATATACAAAAAAGTCCAACACACCGACGAACTAAGTAACCAAGCGTCGTTTACAGAGTGAGCTAGCTATAATTCGTTTCATATAAAAATATACCCATTTGTGTGTGTTACTTTGAGAATTCAGATTGAACTTGTATAAACCAATTGTCAAAAGCAGTGAATTTGTTCGTACGGCACGTATCTAATGACGATAGTATAGACGCTCGCAGAATAACTGACCGCCATCCTTACCAAGATCACTAAATTGTTGTCGTGACTCGCTCGCTCGGACTATTATCTCGTAACTAAGCATATCGCCGACCGTCTCCGTCTGTTCGCGATCGTCACCCGATGCCCTCGTCTCTAAGGTTCTTCTATGATTCGTTTATCACGGGCTAGATGCGTACACCCAGGCACTGATACGAGAGAAAAGCACAATTGAGAAAATGAGTCTCAACGATATTAGCTATGGAATCTGTTCCAAATATGTATATATCTCTCACTTATCGGAGAAAATAAGGTACCGACGATCCGATCGAATGTCGTCCAAGGAAAACACAAATCGAGACGTTTCATCGAATCGTCCAGGCGTTTCTTTTTTTTTCGTTTAATTACTTATTTACAACTGATTCAGCCCGGCTCGCGAAAAGTCGCGGGATCGTCGACCGCAACCGATTTTTTTTATTGTCCTCATTTTCTTGTTAGCAAATGATTTTCAACGGGACGGAAAAAGTTTTTTCTTTTATAATTCAAGTTCTTGTTTTTTGTTTGAAAAGTGACGTCTGTGTCGGCGAGACGTGACTTTTGACGGACCCGAGCAGATTTCACAAGTTCTATTTATTTTAATTCAGTGGAAGTTGAATGAAGATGACCGCGTTATCAAGGAAATGGGACGATAATATTAGAAAAATATGAGAAAGGATATTCTTTGTTTGTCGTCCGTCATAGACGTCTCGTTTAATTCAACGGTTAACTCTTTTGATTTTTATAATTGTTTTGTAAACATTTGTTAAATCTCCATTTTTTTTAATTCTTTTTTGCTTTCAAAGCAGTTGCACCGGTCATCGACACCCAAAATTCAAAACACATCGTAACACCCTTGTCGAAATCAAGTGGTATTGTAATTCATGGTTTGCAAAAATCAAAAAATAATCAAATTTCTAATTCGAAGCAGAAATTAAACTTTAACATCGAACAATCGTTTTTAAAACAGATGAAAAGAGGAGGAATTTTGTTTATTATTATTGATACTTTTGTTACATCAACATTTAAAACTCTACTTTGTACCCAAAAGATGTTAGTTTTGTGAATAAAACTAACATTCAATCAAATGATTATATTGAGGATATGTATATAGACATTAAGGATAGCTGACAACAGAAATTCCAATCAAAACATGTTATCTAACACGGGTTTGCTCAGATTATAGAAACCGTCTCGATAACCGATGCAACTACTTTATTTTATTTGTCGATACTTTTTCAAAGTATCTTTTTTAGGGAGGGGGGGGGCGACTCTGTCGATGGCAGTTGCAAGCGTCGCGGCCGGTGACTTTCGAAGTCGCCGGACGGGTGTGGGCCAGTTTTTGCTGGGACCTGGAACATCGATTTTTGGACCGCTTATCTCGGATCAGCATTTTCTGATGACGCACAAATTATTACACTATCGATCACGCCCGGTTCAATCCGAACCATGGGATTCTCGCATCGCACGCATACAGACAGACTGAAAAAAAAAACGTCACACATGTACACATTCCTCCGTTCAGTTTTTCATTGTTATGTGTCTTCTCTTTTGTATGTTCAGCATCTTAATTTAAACGCACTTTCATCAGTTCGCTGCCTCTTTGTTCATCTCACAATGGCGAGAAAAAAAAATTGCGAGTCGATTTGCGCGCGTTTCACTCGACGCGCGATATTTCTTCCTTTTTTTTTCTGCGCTTCCGTTTTCGCAGTGAACTTTTCTAAGGACAGCCGCACTCGTCGACCACCATTTTCGGCAAGTCCCGCTTGATAATGTTCGAGTCCGGGCCGTAATAAATCAGCGACATCGGCGAGAACTTGAGGGGCGCACAGCACGGCTGCATCCCGGCCAGACGGTCCATTTTCCTGTACTCCTCGATCACGTGCGTGTAATAGTTTAAAAATGTGTCCGGCGTTCTGTGACCCGCTGCGCAATCTCCTCTGCAGTAATTAGCGTAATACCTAATACAAACGAAAGTCAATAAATTAGTCCAACCGGTAACTTTTGATCTCTAGTTTTATTCTCTTGCTTTTTTTTTGGTAATTATACATGTCACGGAATTTTTAATTTCAACTAGTTACAATATCTGATAAACTAGAACTACCAACAACCTTTTTCGTGATTTATTTTGTTATTTGAGATTGGTAAACGATTTTAAGGCACAATGTTGTAAAATTTGTTAAAAATTGGATTTGTGTTGAAGATTTTAATTTAGAAAAGAGACAGATTTGTTCCCTTGGTAGTTCAGTGATAAACCGTGAACAGTTAGCTGGTTTCAGCGTACGAATTGGAAAAGTCTTGTTGATTGGTCAATGATCTAAGTCCACCAGGCTATTGATCTCACACTTTGCACCATGGGTAAATTGGTTTTATGATGCCTTACGACTGAACAACACTTGTGTGTAAGTAACGGAATGTTGATTGATCATACCATTCATCCCAGACACATTAGTTAGCTGTTTAACAGTCATTTGCAATTTTTTTCTACGTCACAAATGTCAATTTTTAAACCAATAACAACATTTTTAATCTCACGCTCGTTTCTTGTCTAAATTGCATTTATTCAACTTTGTGTATCCATTAATTTTGGACGCTGAAGGTAAATATCGCTCGAGGAAGCAGCACAATTAATTATAAGAGAGGATAGTTATCAGTGAAATTTAGTTTGGTACGGGGATGATAATTGTATCAATGAATCTTGTTTGTCTCTGATCTCTGGGAGTCGTATATCTGCGACGTAGATTGTTGTGGAGACTAAGTGTTGTTAATGGACGAACTTGAACGGTAATAGCGTTCAGATAGTTTGGAGGGATGTTTGGCCAACTTACCCCTGAGGAGCAATTATCCAATCGTCCCATCCAAGTTGCGAGAAGCTCACGTAGAACCTCTGTTTGCAGCATTGTCCTTTGACAGCGCCACTGCACTCTACTGCTCGTCTTCGGACGCGCTTCACAGCCGCAGGATCCGTGCGTACCACCAGGAATGGCCTATCTGGATCTTGAGCACCTGTTTTCAAATAGAAGCCTGCATTAAATGAACACGAAATAACAGCATTATTATCAAGCTACTTTGCGCAATCTAAGAGAAAAAAAAAGAAGTTATGATACTAGATGTAAAGAGGTTCTGGCATGAATTCAATTTTTTATTTGTATAAGAAAACAAATGTACAGAGATGTTTTGAAATTGTTAAGTTTATTCGTAGGGAAGATAGTGCCGAAACCTCTTTAAGGATATTTGCAGGATTGTTATTCGAGAATGGAGAGAGAGAAAGAGAGAGATGTATGAATACAAATTCATTGGAGACGAGAAGCGGGAGATTATTGAGAACGAGCTTAACAACGCGCGCATAATGAGGCTGGCAATCTTGCAAGACAAACGAGCTGATGAAATTGTTTGCGAATACCTTTGGTATTCAAGGACGAATCGATTATACGGTGCGCGTGGCTCCCGAACGTGGAGACATGAACGTGCGAGCCGCAACCCGTGCAATCCACTAACAGTATCAGCCTTGTTTTCGAACTCGACTGATACCAACTGCTTACGACTTTCGTCACGTCGAATTTCTGCCATCCCAGTTGGCCGATATTCATCCCTAACGATGTTACCAACTCGAGGTGTTTCCCCAACTCCTGAAAATCAAGTTCATGTCATTTGTCTCATCCTTTTTTTTCATTTTCCCAAAGTACAAGTTTTTTTCAAAATCAAGTTTTCCTTAATCTCGTAATTTTTTTGCTTTTGAATTACCTTTCCACGTAAATGCGTGGTATTACCGCACCGCACCCTGAACACCCATAACGTGATGTTCCTCTGACCCAGATTTTGACGGTGATGTTGATAATGATGCGTGTGCCTGTGGTCAACTCGGGCCCACAATGTTGCCTTCTTTATTCTCAAAGGACCCAGAGCTGGTTCCCCGCTGGACATTGGAAATTCCAGCAAAGGCTGACCGTTTAACGTCCGTCCTGAAAAAATACAAATTCGTCAGCAAAGCAACCAACAAAAATAATAATCCATCAACTTTTCATAATTAACTATCACGTGATTTATATTATACTGTGAAACTCATATTACTCAGATTAGGTTATATCAGTGATATACTGCTGCCTTAAATTAAATAAATAAGCAAATAAAAATAAATAACTAACAAATTGACATTTGTATCTTTATAACACCACCTTAGGGTGATTGGATAACTTTATTTCAGAATAAAACGTTGTAATGCAACTGTTTACGATATTAGGAGACAATCTGAGATAAAAAAATGTCATCTTTGGGTTCACAAGGAAATTCGCATGGTATTCCCCATAAAAGTGTTTATAATTATGGAAATTGGTCTGTTTCGTTTCAAGGAACAAGTAGATATGGCGTATAAAAATTGACTGGATTGTTCTTTGATAGTCGTTTGAAGGGGGTCTGTGATTTGGTAATTCAAGTTCTATCGCTGAACGAACGACAATGTGGAAAGTGTACGAAGCGCGCCTGGACGATAAGCAGTGTTGGCAAAAATGTTTGTCGGTGCGAGTCGTAAAACCAATAGGGTTTGGCCTTGTTAATATCGCGGTCGTGCGCGTATACAAGCTTATATATTCAAATGACAACAATAAACAAACGCTGGTGTGGGGCGGTGTGCGCATCAGAGCGGTTATTTAGGATGGAAATAAATAAAGAATATCATAATAAAGTGTAGAATTAAAGAAACGCCCTCGAAAGGACATTTGGCGCTTTTATATTGGCGCTGACAATGGCGCGCGGTGCAAGAACGATGGCCGATGGAAAGCGCCGATAGTGGCCGAGAGCTTTTGCACACGTGAGTTGCGTGCGCGCGTGTGCGAGCATGAGAACAGAACCGAGAGCTTAATGCACCATCGTCGGACATTGCTTATCGACTGGCAACTGGCACTGTCATAAATCCGTACTGTCCCTGTAATGCGAGTTTATCCGTCGTGCGACGCGTAAGTTTGCGCAACTATATTATTACGATATTTCTCCTCAAGTGTACGTTCTGTACGCGCATCTTTATTGGAGTACCCAGGCTAGGAACGTTCGCGTGGGTGCAGTCAACCGGCACTCACAATAATCATTACGTTCGTTTTCCCGTTTCACAGAGAGAGACCAGGAGAGAGAAAGAAATTTGAACGCAACAAAAAAATGCAACCAAGCCCAAATTTACGACTAGCCCGAGTGGTCGTCATTAATCACCAATCATCAGCCCGCGTCTTCCACCGAACAACTACTTTTTGTCCTAACGAATAGCTATGTTAGATATGTAGGTCGTTAACTGTTAATCATCAGCGTTTTGCCGGATTGAACCGTCCGACCACTTGGATCGCGCAATCAACATTTTACTGTGCAGAATTGTATCTTGTAACGAGACACGCATTGATCCCTCAGAAAAGTATTGCCTATTAACTATATTCAATTTTGTTTTTCTGTTAACCAATCCATATATAGTCGATATATGGTCTTAAATTTTTTTATATATGGCCAATATATTAGCACATGTAAAACCAAATACTCTTAGCAGTTAAAAAACAAACTGCAAAATATTTAAAGGTTTTTTAATCATTTTTACATTTAGTCGCTACCTTGACTTCTTAACACAAAGTCTTATGAATAATAATTTTAATGTTTTTTTAATTTTAATCAACTTTTATTCTTCTCCTACGATATTTTTGAGCTCCAAAACATATTATAATTCATATAATACAAAAATGTACATATGTATTATAAATATACGAAAAATAGATCTATCTGCTGCCTATTGGATGTGAAAAATACTATAAATTATAGCTGAAAACGAGATATTCTGAGCTTCCTTATGTCTCCATAGGAGTCTCCACAGTCTTCGTGCACCGGTTTTAAGACATAACACATTCAGTTGAAGCTTTTGACTGATAAAAAAGACTAATCGATAACATTTTTAACTTCGTCATTTGCGAACCATTAGCCCAGTGGAACAACTGAGAATAGTCAGACGTGCCACTAGATCATCTTATGGCAAATGTTTTACGGATTATAATTGGTTCTGACATTTTGACAAAACATGTTTTCGTACATTTTTTCCAGCCGTAATCCGTATCGAACTCCAAATGAAAGGGCAAACAAAGACAAATAAATATGTCAGAGTGTATATTTTGTTTTAACAATATTTGTCCGCGAATGTTGGCTGTGTTTTATTTGTGTTATGATTATTCTTTTTTTTTGAGAGAGCACATTGTCGAAAGGCCGGAAAAGATGTAAGAAAAAGGTGAAGGAGAATGGAGAAAAGGGCGCGCGCGGGTGAAAAAGAGATCCGTCGAGACGAGTGACGTGGAGTAGTTACGAGTAGTCTGGAGGCGCAATCATACGGGCAGAAGAGGCAGAAGCAAGGCGAAGGAGGCAAAAGAGGCAGAAGGCAGACGGGCGGCAGACGCCCCGTGCTTATCTCCACTTTGCGCGACCAAGTCCGTGACTCACTAAACTGTTAAGGGATGAAACCGTTTTACTTTTGAAATATACGCGCACGTATATATATCACACGGTTCGCTTTGGCGCGCATGCTCCCTCCTCTCAACCAGATACCAGCTTTTGCACACGTTTGATGGATACACGTGTACATTAATCACGTGCGATGGACCGACTTTCATATCTGAACCAATCGCTGGACTTAGAAATTAAATCCACAGAAAAAGAATTACAAATATCCTTCGTGTCTTTCAATTCTATCACGATTCATAGGATGAAAGAATGATACAAAAAAGGATCAAACCAATGTAGTTGATGAATAATTTTGTTGTAAGCCAGCTTGATTTGTTTAAATGTCTGGTTGAAAATTGAAATATATTGTGAACAAAAATGTGAACATAGAAATAAAGCGTGGAAGTAGAGACCGCGCGAATTTCTTTCCGTTTTGTCATTCGACAGTCGATTAAACTCGTACGACCCATTTTGCGAAAACGTTAGAAGTGCAACAAAGAGGGCCAGATGCGCCGCGCGATGATAAAAATTCCCGCGATACGAGTTCAATTTCATCGCCAATAAAACTTATTGGACATTGACGTAGTTGCGCTGCGAGGTATTACATTGAGACCCGTTGCGATTTCGTGACTTGCTCGCCGCTCCAACACTTTTTAGGAACAAAAATTGTTCTCTGACGCTTCTCGACGACACTTCTTTTGGTGCACGAAAATTCTTTGTTTCGAGCGAATAACTTGATCGAGAATATTGAAGTAATATAATTATCAAATTGCAAGATATTATTGGAATTGCATTTTGACATTCAAATCAAAGTGTGACATTTTGTTTGAAAAACAATTTTTTAGTTTGACTTTTTTGTCATTTTTTCCTCAACTTTATTCAGCATTTTCAATATTTATGTTAATGAAAAATCCTTGCTTGATAGTTTGCTCTAATTTATACGGTAATATAAGTCGCGTTCGATATCTTGAATTATTCATAATGAAATATGAAAAAATTAGAATTCACACTTAACTTCTTGAATCGTTTGTTTTTTCGAAATTGGTTTCAGGTCTGTTGAATCGGAATTTTTAACATACCCATTGGACTTTTCGTTGACTTTACTCAAAATCGAAACCTGAAATTTGGAATGTGTGGAAAGTTGAATACACTTTGTACGTACGGAAATGTTTCAATTGATATGTACACAGACTGCAAAACGCGAAAGAGTAAAAATGAAAAGAAATTAAAAAAAACTGTTTGCAAGAGCATTGTCTCGAGCGGTCGCGGTCGATCCACCTTAATACGCATCGAGAGAGAACAATTTTCGTCGTATTAGCAATTCATTTCGGAACATAACCATTGGGTCCTATTGCCCGTAGCGCCGCAATGCGACACAAAAGCCACTGGCTGTCTGACCTGATACACCACTTAACCGCCAGCACAGCCGTTTAACTCTAGCACCTGCGAGTAATTTAATTACTGTTTCAGTTTTCTTACTTCCAACCTGCGAATCAATTAATTGTTCTTAAATTAATAAGCAATACTACTTTCATTCCTTTTTGATTGAGGTAAGAACGACAATAGCCGTAGAAGAATAGTCACTCTGAATAAAACGAAGGAAATTAATTGATTTTTAAACTTGTTTATCATGTTCAAACATGACGAAAACAAAGAATTCAAATGTCTAATTGTATCATTAATTACTTTGACAGATATGTACTAAATTATTATTCACTCATTTCCGCTGGTGGATTAACTTTTCTCGGTCAATTTTTATCCGATTTACATGAAATGTGACATATATTTATTTGTTGAAAAATGATGAAGGTAAGATGGATTTTGTTGAAAAGTGACTGTTCCTACAAATTACCTATTAAAATCAATCATGATACAAACTAAATTCGAAAAATCAGGCAATTGGATACAAATAGTAGATTTTAGCCATTTAAATTAGACCAATGGTTAAAATTTTTAAATTCTTTGTTATGGTACCAGAAGACTGTTTCTCTTATTTATTAAACATGATTATTTTATACTAAAGTATAAGAAGTCCAACCTGTAGGCGTCTGTTTATTCTCGTACGCTAACATAGTTTTTCATTTTCCAGCCAAAGAAATGAAGACACATTTTAAGCCCCAGTGGTGTAAAAATAATTTCAAGTGGAAAACAAATGGAAATCTAGGTGACTGACACACTAAAGTTACTTTTAATTGTTGTTAGAACCATTAGTCTCAAACACTTTTGAACTGAAACTATTATTTTAAACGTACTATGAGGTGTTTTTGTCGAAAGTAATACAACGATATCCGCGAATTCGAGTGTTTAGAATCATAACAATAAACACACTCGAATTCACGAACATTGCAGTATCGATCAACCGCAGTTGTTTTTTTCACGCATTCAACTTTGTCATCTTTGAACTTGGTTTGCGGTTGTGTTGTGGTTTTAGCGTAATGGAGGTGGCCACTAATATCGAGCGCGTCAATTTCTATTAGCACGGCCAAGGTTTGCAAGTTATAGTCTACGTTCTTTCAAGTCGTGGTCTTAATCGACAAAGAAGTAGGACTATCAAATATGTGTCATTTCTTTATATCTCAATCAACAAACCAAGTATCACTTCATTTCCGTTGATATTCTCAAATTTATACCCGGAAGAAGATAAGTTGAACTTCGTAGGTATGCCCGAATTTGAATTCGTTCTACTAGAAACATGATTAAGTGATACGAAAGTGGGTTTCGTCAGTCACATAACTTCTCATTTAATTTTTTCATTTTCGTTCCTTCCCCAAAAACCATTAATCACGTAAAATTATAAAGTTTAATTCCAATTATTTGAGTTCGAATCGCAAAGGTCGAATTTTGAATAGCGCTGATGTTTGCAAAAATGTTTAAGGTGGTGGAAAGTACTTCGTTGCAATCGAAACAGTGTAAAGCCAAAAGAATGAACGATGCCAACCAGACAGTTACACCTTTTGAGATATTACGTGCCGTAGAGTGTGCAGCTAGCAGACTTTGCCAACCACTCGTTGATTTATCGTATAATTGAGCACCCGCTCAAATCATCCGTTCGTTGTACATATTCGAGAAGATTATAACCGGCGTAAACTATAAATTACAAAGTCATAAAACGAGCTCTGATGAATTTGTACAATTTAGAAAATAAATACCGAGTGTATGTGCGTCTCAACGGGCGTCGTGCAAACGTACGAGAGGACGTGACGTTTTTTTTTTTCGTTTATTTTTCCTTGTTGTCTCAATGTTTCGAGATTTTATAGCGGTACTGTAATTTTATTGGCGCGTCAGCCGAAGTAAACTACACGAAGCTAACTATTGCGTTTACATATCAATTCGCGTTTCTCTGGCTTTTTTTCGTACGTTAACAAATGACGAAATTGGAACAATGATGGTACAAATTTTATCAGCAGACAGAGTTGTGTTTCACGCCAAGTACGTACGCGTTATAGTTTTGCCAAAAATGCTTGCGTCGTATGAGCTTTCTTTATTTTTTGAATTTGAAACTTCGCGGAACATGAAATAAATTTAAATAGCTACAACACTTTTTGTCCGCGCAATTTCGAAACGATTGTAAACTTTTTCGCCGCGCAAAATTATCGCTTCCGCTTCCTTTCGCATTCTTAAATAGAGCATGATTTACGCCGGCTTAATCACGATAGATCATTCGCGGCCATTAACACGTCGATTGTTGAGCGTGGCGCGGCGCTCGATACTTTTCGGGCGGCCCCTTCCTCCTCCCCTCCACCCCGGGCTTGTTCGGCAAACTTGAGTCGGAGAATAATGTTAACCCAGTCGTTCTTCGTTTGTTACGAAAAGAAATAAAAGTTCGTATATCAAAGTTTGTCGGAACAATTTTTCCAAAAATGTCAATACCCTTGTAGAGATGGCTGATTTGAAGAATTGAATCAGTGCATTGCACTTACTTTAGCCTTTGAAGGTCACCGATTCTGCATTGTCCGACGATTACAAATATATTCCCATTGGACTTTACAAAAACTTGCTCCGTTCTCGAAATAATTTATCAAGCGTTCGCTCTTTTGACAAATGATCTGCAGATGTTTGCGAGTGTAGATACTTTGGGCTACTTTCAATTATTATCGTTCACTTTTTTTTTACAAACACATTTGTTACCTCAACCATCTTCTTTAAACTTTCTTTTCAAGAAGATGAGGTCTTGATTAAAACTTTAGTACTAACTTGAGGATGAACATTTTTTTCACATTCTGAGTTTGAAATCTAATTTGCAACCGAAAATTTGAATCTTGTTTGTTGAAAAAAAGGGGAATAAGAAGTTTCTTTGATATAAATAAGACCGAACGTGGCATATTCATTTGTAACGTTGGATTCAAAAATTCGTGGTACGTATACGGATACCGTGCAGATTTATCGATATGTTTGTGCTCATACGTATTCATAAACAAATTATTTATAGTGTAAAACTAAAAAAGTGGTCGGCAAAAACGCGCGAGCATAGAAACACACAAAGCCATAAGATGTTCGTAATCGAAGTAACGCAATCATGCCGCGGACAATAAATTTCGTAAGGCACATCGGAGGATCTTAGTGGAGCGGCTCGCGGCCAAGTCTTCCATTTAAGTCGCTCTGCAAGAATACCGAGGGTCTTGTCGAGAAAACATTATTTTTGGACAGCCAAGATCGGTGTGCAAAAAGAAACCGGTATTAGCGATGTATCGACCTCGTATCTTTATGTTTGCCATAGTATCGAATCGCGCTAAACAATTTCCACAATTTGTTTAAAATTAAATTAATTCGCTTTTACTTTATACGAATTTAGATTTGAAAATAAAAATTTCAATATCTGAAATTGTAGAATCACTTAAATTAGAAAGTTTGTGAATAAAGTAAAAAAAAACGCGTGGAAAAATTGTAAAAGTAAAATTATGATAATGTTTGTATTCGTCTTGAATAAATCTGGGCGAATAAAATCGTTCGTTTTCAATTTACGAAGATAACCCCATTTACAGGGGATAAACACGTCGCAAGCATGCCGCAAAAGTTCGTAAGGCAGTAATTCACAGGCTGGTACGGGAAGAATTCGTCCCTCTCGAATAAAAACCTTGACCGTATTATTTCGATCCCTTTCCCACCCTCGTCATTTCACTCATTACAGTTGTACGAATCAATTGTTCGCAACCCAGTCTCGATCGCTGCTAATTGAAATGTTTCTTTCATTTTGCACGTGTTTCAACTTCGTTTCCATCAGTTTAAAAACATGTAGCGTGACATTTTATGTCCCATATATAATTTTCCCAAACTTTGCAAAATGTTTGTTTCATTTGAACAACTGAAAAGCATGCTTTATTAGATGAAAAAATAATTGCCTCGTATTTGGGGGAAAAATTTGACTCCTCATAATATGGTGCAGAATATTTTGCACGTTTCGGTATTCATTGATTCTTCCCTCTCTTTGGTTGCGCGATCGAGGCGATTGACCGTAAAATGACTAGTCAAAAAGAAGGGTCAGATATTGTTGAGGTAACCCTGATCCAGATTTATTCGCCACGTGGTTTTGATTCTCCGCGGTACACGCCAAGAGCGCACTCGTTACGTAATAGCCTGGGCTTGATCTTGCTGCAAACAACCGGAAGTGTCTCCGCTGACGTTCTCGTGTTTATTTGGAACAATTATCCTGTTATGTAAACGTTCGATAAATTTTGACCGCAGTTTCGTTGAGACATTGAGAGAAAACGTTTGAGGTTGCGAATGCCGTCGTACGATTCGGCTTGATTTATCGCCAACATTTTGGGTTGTGACCAAAAAAATTTTTTCAATCGATACACATGATTTACGGCTACACAATTTTAATTATTGCCTTTCATACGTTCAGATGCGCGGATTGAAATTGCAGTAATTTTACTAATATTTTGTGTGTGTGTATATTTCGAACAACAAAATATGTATATTTCGAACAACAAAACATTTTATTTATTATATAGTATGGTTAATAAACATAGGCGCGCCTCATGTGCACAAGGCCGAAAAGAAAGTAAAACAAAACGCAGCCGCCCAGACACTCAAGTGACTCTTTGGTAAACGTAGCGTGCAGGGGTTGAGTTAAGTTGGTAATTCAGACTCTTCAGACAGAGTGACGAGGCAGGCTTCGGTGTACTTCAAATAGTCTGTTGGGAAAGTTGACAGAGCTCAAAGAAAACGAGGGTTGTGTTGCGTTTGATGAATTAAAAGCGTGAAAAATTTTGTCTACCCAACACCTCTGCCGACAGTGAAAAAGTCGTTTCATTAAACTGCACATACTTTAATAGCTCGATCCAAACAAAAAATTGGTCAACATTTTCATTTCTTCCAATCGATTCTGTGAACCATTACTTGAAGGGATCTTATGATTAATTATCCTAAGTATTAATCATCGACGAAGAAGGATTTGTAAATGTACGACAAAACATTTTTTCGGCCATTCAAAACAGTCCTTGCGGCATGATAAGTCAAGAGCTTTTTCATTTTAGCTTTTGATTATAGCCAAAGATGAAAATTTTCTTTCAAAAATTTATCACGGGATTAACGTTTGTCAAAGATTGTTGAAGGAACATAAATTTGAACTTGACTGAGAAATATCAGTTGCCACAAAGGAACGCATAGTATGTCATAGTTGAAGATGGAAAATTGTTATCCAAAAATTTATCGCAGGATTAAGTTTCCGGTTGGTGATGGTACATACACTTTAATTTGACTAAGGAATGAAAATTTCGAAACAAGTTCTATCAAAGGCAAACTAGTTTATATTGCAAATGTGTGAATCATTGCAACGAATATAAAAACTGTTGAATAGTCTGAAACTTTGATAAGATATTCATTATATTTATCATAAAAGTTCGGGTGGAAAGGTTTACAACTGGGCAAGACAAAGTTTGGAGAATGTTTAATTCGGGAAAAATGGTTTGCAAGATGCAACATATACATTTCAAGTCGGTGACAGATCTGGAGGAATAATAGTCGTGGGGTTAGGTTAGGTTAACGCGGTGTTTCCTGCGCGAATGTGTTGAGAGGAATGTGAAAAGAAGTCGGAGCAAGTCTCAAAGGGCGGGTTCGATCTGTAATGCAGCGGACTGAACGAACGGAGCATCGCGCTTGCTGGAAGCGCGTTGCGAGTGCACAAACGTACTGGCAGAAGAGCCAACAGCCAGCAGCCCCATCCTGGTTTGGAGGATGGGACGCGAAAAAGGGAATAAAGAGGGTGTAGGTAGGAGAGATCTGTACGAAGAGCGGCGCCCAGCTGGAGCCACGTGCATCGATCTGAGCAGAGGCGCCAGCCATCCTATCCGTCGGCTCGTTCGTCCATGAGTTAGTTCGACTCTCTCTGCCTTCCTCCCTCTTTATCCCGCGTCTCCTTACTACCTTTTATCTCAAATCCACCACCACTACCAAAAAGTCGTGCTATAACTTCTCACCAGGTCCCTCAAAAATTAACTCCAAAAACCACATTTTCAAACACCGAACAAACGCCAACGTTTAATCAGCGACAAACAAAATCGAGCTCGATTTTATGGGCCGAACGCACATTGTCGTGCAATTTTTGGACGCTCTCCTTTTTCTTTCTCGGAACATTTGCATAAACCGTCATTTCCAATCAGCCTTTTGATAATGCTAAGTGAAAATAATGTACGACTTGCCTGCAATTCGGGTGAAAATTCGTAATATAAAAATGTGGAATCAGACTGTCAAACTTTTCCCTACACGCCGCAGCACAACGGTATAAATTACTGTATTTTCTGTCGGATAAGGAACAAAGTAACTTTTTTCCCTGAAAAAAAAAACAACTTTTGTCTAACTGTGATTTAAAATGTTGAATATCATCGCATGATTCCTGCCAAAGTGTTTGAAATTTAAAGTTAATTATTTTAGTTAGACAATTAGATTTTGTTATTGTGTATGAATTCATTCTAAGTTGGTAGACTTATAAAAGGAAGACGAAAAGACTTGCGTGGTGGAAGTTGGTACTTTTTGTTTCCTATGCTATTATAATTCACGCGCTTACGTTTCAGGAAGTTCTATATACTTTACAAACAAACCTAGAGCATTATACGAAGTACATTTTTTGACTTTGATTGGCCATAAGCTATCCATTGGCAAACTTTATCTCTTCATGTAGATTATCTAATCAACTTCGCTACTGAAATCAAACTTTTTTCTACGTTGCAAATTTTATTACTTCTTTTTCTAACTCAAAAGATCAAAGCAAGTATTAGTTTGGTTGCAAAAAAGTATCAACTTTTTTATTTCAGTTTTACCGTAGCAATTTTTGTTTTGTAAGTAAAACGAAACTCGTAGAAGCCGATTTCGTTATGTTCCTACAAAGAAACAAAGTGTTGGTTCAGAATTGTCAAATTCCACTTGAACTTTCGATGCGAAATTAAACGGTTGCTGATCATTTTATGCTCCGAGCACTTAGTATTAAAGTATAATAACCTCCGGCGTTCATTCATTGATGAGTTGACCCTGGCCAGAAATCAATATCGTCCGGTAAAGTTTTCATATTAAACTAACGCACAGGCGAGCAATATTCATTACTTACTGTAATTGTCGCAGTTACGTTTTACAGCTCAAAAGAGAACAAAAAAATGTCGAGTAATAAAAGCAAACGAAAATGGACGTTTGCATTTTTTTTGAAAGCTCGCTTTTGTTGATTATGCATCGTAAATTGACATATGCTCCGTATATCTAACTGAGATCTTATGTTTATGAGTTGCAGTCATATGAATAATGCGGAATCCCATCTGATGGTATTTTGATCATACATTCGTTTAGGTCAAAAAAGATGATTCCTCCCGGAATGAAATATGATGAAGATGATATCCAATATTGAGACTTCTGATGAGAAAAAAAATTTCTGCCAACTGCACTCCAGAAGTACACATTCGAAAATGGAACTTTCAAACTGATTGAGCCATAAAAAACTAATTGCAAAAATTTTTCCAATTTTTTTAAATTTCCTTTTTTTCTGTCCTACTTTTGTATATGAAATACTGCAAAAAGTAAGGTAGTAACTAAACCTTCTAAGAGACAAATCAGCCCATGTTTGTATTTAAATAAGGTCAGTCGAGATGTCATCGTCGATAACGTCATGTAATTGATTGTAGTTTTAAAGTTCGAAGATGATCAAAGAAAGTTCCTCAACCACAAATCCCCTCCACCGATTTCGCAAGAACAAAACAAAAATTGATGTAAAATTTTAATTTTGCTCTCTTGGGAGCAGAAAAAAATTCAATATAAGCCTTGGGCCGGATTCCAACATGATAACATCAGAGCGACACTAAAAGGGATAGTCGGATAAAGAGGCTGATTGCGTCGTAAAACGCGAAACAGAAATCTATTGGTTTTCCCGAAAGTGTGTGGACCAGTTCAATGAACTCGAGCGTTTTGCCGCTGTCACTAGAATCTCCGACGTTACCGCATAACAATTTACTATAAAGTCCTCACGCTTTTTATGATGGCCCTTGGTCCTTGGCCCGTTATATCGAGCGTGTGGATCCTCTTTGCACTGATTTTGAGCTCATCGCGCGGCGTTCAGCTAAGTTTATGTATTTCTCCGCGTACATACATAACACGCACTTAACTGCTCTTTAGAGGACAGTTCGACGAACCCGCTCTTACGCATTCAACCTACACTTTGTTATTTTGCTACATTTTCCTTTCGATTTTCACACCCACACGCAACTTTGAATTTAACAAAAAACATTTAAGTAAAGGGGGGGGATGAAATTTTTTATATAACCATTGGCGTTCCAATAAATCTGTATTCGATCGTTCTCGCTGCTTTTCTATGATTCAATTTTGTAAGTGCTACTTGTTTGAGGTGAATGCTTCGATTAACACGTGTTTTAGTATTGATTTTTATCGAATATTAGGTCAATTCAAGATAAAATCCAATATCGCGATTCAATTCAATTTATTTGATTCTGAATGAAAATATCTTAATGTATTTATATATTTATGCACAGCAATAAACGTAAAGATCATGAGAATCATCTGAAAACAGGTTTCTTTTTCTACTTTTTATAATTTTTCGCGAGACGGAAAATTTCGATTGGACAAATGCTGAATAAAAACTTGTATTGATTAGCGCAAACGTAGCGTTAACCGAACGGTCGTACGTGTTCTCCCCGAAGTTGATTTCGTTAAGACGCTCGAAAACATTCGCCAAGACTTTTATCCTTATTAATAGGCAAAATTCGGCGTTGAAATACGAAACACGATAACGTTTGATTGCGTGCACACACATTGCCCAAACTTCGCGTCATTTCGCGTCTCACATCTCGTGCGCGCGTTCTTGTACGCGTGTATATACATCACTTGGATCAATTGAAAAGGTTTCTCCGAGTGTCCGATTCTACCTCACCCCGAGGCAACTTCAACTAGTTCATCTTGTCTCGAATCGCGCGTCAGAGCCGCTCTGACCTTCCCGAGACTTTGCGCTCAGTTTTCTTTCTTCGTTGGACCTTGCCAAGATTAGGACACTATTGGAACACGTATCGAAATTTCGTATCGACTCATATTTCCACGATCAATCAAAGTCGAGAATCCATCTTGCAAAATGAAGACGAAAAAAAAGTATAATAAATATAAATTTCGTAGTCGTATAAATGTAAATGAAATCGAACCAAATAAAATAGCGAAATTTAATTAATGTTAAGTGAGGGTATTTTTTGCGAGCTGAAATTTGCATGAGAAATTTGTAAGATATTTTGTTGCAAACTACGGCGAACTCAAGGGCTGGACGGATGCGACGCTTAATCCTCGCCTCGCATACATCGCGAAAATTGCTTGCAAAAGTTCGTCGACTCCATTAACCCACTTGCGCGATAAAGGAGACACATGTCCGAGAAAGATCCAGATCCCAACGCGGGTGCGCTGCATCTCAATGTTTCGCTGCGTTCGTCATCGTTATTTCTTTCTGTTCGCGACATATTGCCAGATTATCGACTTTGGTAAAACGTTCGACGACTGCATTGAAACAAGTGCATTCCATTCATGTTTCATTGTGGACAGCGCGGTAACTAATCAACTAAATGCAAAATTTACGAATCTGCTCAATTTGATGTTTAACAATGCGATCACTTTTTGTTTTTCAACCTAGCGCTATGAAAGTTCACTTTGGAAATTGTAGTTTATTGTTACTATTTTCAACAAAGTTGAAACTTAGTTTTTCTCAAAGAACTAAGTGGACAAATTTGTTCATATTGTCAGATGAAATCGATAGAAAAAATTAACAATGAATATTCAAAATTAGTTCAAAATTTAGGATGTAATTCTGTTTAACATTGACAGTGTTAAAACAAAAAAAAACATTCTTATTTTTTTTCGTTAAATTAAAAAGTAAATGGTAGAAATTTTTTCGATATTAATTATTAAATTGAGATGATTGTTTTATTTGTATAATTTGAAATGATATATTATTAATTACTGATTTGGGATGAAGAGGAAGAGAAAAAAAGAAATAAAACTATAAATAAAGTAATTGAATAATTCATGGGATTTCGACTCACTATAAGAGAGTAGTTTGGTGTAAATAATTAAGCAGCACGCGTTCTCTGCAACAAGATCGTTCTGACAAGGGCTAGGTGTCTTGTAAGACTAATAGAGAACTCGTGCTGTGCGATAGATAAGTCATCATTTTTACGAGCGCAGATCGATAGACAGACGGTCTAATCGGTATCGAAAGTTTGCAGGCTTCAGCTAAGAGCTACTCAGTCAGCCCTATGAACTTGTACGTTGCCGCGTAGATGAAATATCAAACAATCTATCTTACACAAGGGGAAAATACTGTTTACTCTTCAACGACATTATTATTTTCGGTCGCTCAATTAAACTGAAAAGTCAAAAAATGTTCCACACGAATATCAATTTAAATTAATTTATAGTTAATTTTTCAAATATATCTTTGATTTTATTATATTTCTAACTTCATTCATTTGAATAGCATAGTTCGTGCACACTCGATCTCGTAGCGTCATACGATGCGCATGTTCAGACGTTCTGCAACGCCATCGAGTGCGCTTGCGCAGTACATCCAGTGGCGTCATTGGATGCGCGTGTGCAATAGATCCCGCGATGCCATCGACAGTAAAGCCGCAGTAGATGTAGTGACATCATTGGGCCCGCAGCCGCAGCAGATCCAGCAATGCAATGCAAGGTAAAAAGTACCTTTTTTGCAATTGCTGAGCCGCTTATTACATTCTTTTTTTTCATTGGGGTGCAAAATCCGACCGACGCCTCCACGTTGTGCACCCTGGATTTTCACTAACGTCGGCGCCGGTACGTGGGATGCAAATAAATACATATGTGTTCACATGGACATAGAAGTTGCATGCATGTAGCATATATTTTGACATAAATCTATATGTATCAGCTTTAATGGGCATTTATGCCGCTCATAATGTCATTTGTTTGGATCATTTGAACGCCCGCCACTGATGCACTGATGACAGTAGGTCGCCGGGATTTGCGACATGCAGTGCCCAACCAGTTTTGTTCATTTTTTGGCATTTTTCGTTCTTATAAGTCTCGTGCTTCATGCCTTTTGTAGAAAACCGGTGCCTTGTCCTTATACAAATTATCAAGACACCTTTTATCACAGTCTTCGAAAGATAGTAATTCATGATGCTTACATTCAAGAATTTTTCAATGACACCAGTAAATTAACCAAAAATTATTTGCTTTTTGCAATGTTCGTTCAGTAACTTAGAAAATATGACTAGATGAAATATAACCAATGCTTGCAACAATCATACTCAAAAATTTCACTTATGATAAACAGTCACAGTTAGTATAGATCATCATGCATTTTTTGAATGACAAAATTTTCGTCAAACTTCATCCAAGTTTAGATTTCCATTTCTTGAGCAGTTTTCATTCAATAATAAACAATTATTTGATGTCTCAGATAAGCAAATTGCAAGATTACAATAGAAAAAGTTGTTCTCCAAATATTGAGTTAGACAAACTTCTTCAAATGTTAACCAATTTGATGGTATTATTTTTAGACAACGAGCTCTGCCTCTACTTGAAACGTAGAAATTGATCTTAACCGCAATCTGAATGAAAGGACGGAAATTATTAAGCAGCGAATGGCTTTGATTGGCAGTTGCTGTTGTACGTGTGTTTTTATTCCGACAAATTCAATTTTCAAAACTATAAAGCGGTAGAAACATACTTACGAAGCTATACGCATCAAATAACTTGTAACATGCATTTTAAAACAGTTGTTAAACTGCGCTGTCTCTAGTTTTATACTCAACATAGAATATATTTATTCACTTACCAGCTGTTCAAATTGTAATACAAAAAACCCTTTGACATACCATAATTGATAAGAATATAAAAAATTACAAAAATTTTGATCGAAAACTCATCAAATTCACGTGGTATCATTTTTTAGTTCAGAAAACTAAAACTTTGGAAAAAGGTAACCTGCGACATCTCACATGAACTGTATTCTGCATACGTCCATATAGAGTGACAGGAAAAATACGCTCGCAACCTCCCACGAACGTTTGTTCATAAAAACAGTTTTGCGTTATGCATTTTTAAACTGCGCTAACTTTTGTTAAACTCCGTTTAACTTTGTATAATTTTTTCCCCGAAAGTCTGTATAGCTGCGCACAACTTTCCAAAGTTTTTTCCTTCTCTTCGTGAATATAACCCACCGGATACTCTCTGTAGTAAATAATGAATTCAAACTAATGAGTAAATTTTGTTGCCATGATTTGTCAATAATGTTCTGTCATTGAACTCAGTGACTTCCGAAAATAAATGACAAGCAAACAACATTTTTTCGCTTGAATTAAATCTAGGTCTTGCAGCAACAGATTTGTTTGGTTAAAACGCAATTAGCAATTTCAGAGTGAAACACGATCGAAGTTCAAGGGTTACATGAACGTGAAAGTAATCGTTTAAAAATTATGATTCTCATATATAACTAATCAAGTTGCGAGTAAATGATTCTTGGCAAGTTGATCCAGCGAGAGGCGCTAGTCGCCGCCGTTGAACGACGAGCAAGCGAGGGAGTCTGGTCGTCTGTCTCCAGGCGCGCCTGGTAATACACTTTTGAGCAATTCCCTGTCACGAATAATGGTTCCCTCTTAAAACATGAAAAACTCGCGAGAAGCTCGAGGCACAATAAACCTGCCGAAATTATTACTGCAGCCTCTCAAAAGTCTCGCGCATTAAGACGAACGGAGGGTACAACGAAGGAAGGAAAAGAATAGAAGCAGGGATCGAAGCATACATAGGTTTCCGTTGGGCATAATACCCGACGACAATAAAAAGCGCGAGGCTTAGTAAAGCAATTTGCCGTCCTTGTTCAACGCGAGCTCGGCAAAATAGCGAAACGTACCCAACACACTAAACGACAAATATGAAATTATTCATTATGCGATACGACGGAGGTGGTGATCATAAAGTCGCGTGATCGATGTTCGAGGGCTCCTTCGTATCAGATAAATAGAAGCGGTGTCGTAAAAATGGCTTTAAATCTGTGGATAAGAAACTTTTATCCAAATAGAGCGCTGAGACATGATCATTAACACCGCGAGATTACAAAATTTGCATTTAAGAAAGTAATGGTTTTCAAATCGAGGGACATTTCATTGATGTTAATTAAATTGTTCAGTCGTTCATAAAATTATCGAACTAAGGTTTTAGTTAATGAGTGTTATGCGTTGACTCAAATTAGGCCACATTAATTGGAACATACAGATGATGTGGTTTGCAATTCGAAATTACGATGTTTCACTTTATATACACTGCTCTACTTGCCTGATGGAACGACTTTTTTCTACTGCAACTCTGTGTGCTAATTATACTCAAACACTTTGTTCCAATACAGTCTCCGGAAACCGAATTATTGTTTCTAACAATTTTGAAAGTCACAAAAAGTGTACTAACTGAAGAAAAAACAGCGTTTTGAAATAAACAATTTGAAGCACCATAATTGGTTAAAATATCGAAAAAAAAGGTTTCTTTTTCTAGATCTTCCATTATTCATTTTGCATAAATATCTCTGTAGCTTGTTTCAAAGATCCATCAGAATAATTTGATTGTTTTGATTGTGACTTGTATAAAACGCGATTCGTGGTCGAAGGAATGTCTGAAATATCTGAAAGCTATCGGAAAAAAGTACGAAAAAATTTTCGGTAAAGTTGATCTTTGTAACAAGCAAAGTTGCTATCTCTCTAAAGTTACACTTTGATTCGGACCGTAGAGGTATGAGATTGCGGTGCGACGATGTTGTCGGTCGGTAGACAGATATAAACTATCGGCAAAAATATCATGCGACGCATTTGCAAGCGAATCTGGAATTGATCGCGAGACGCGTTCTCCCGTGCGTTCGTGTCGCTAAGAATGAAGGGAACAACGTTGTGTGTGCGCGTCGCTCTTGCCCTCGTGGCGGAACCCTGAAAACAACGACTTTTACGAAATAGCGAAAGTTGTGACTTGTTCGCGACAGCCTTTCATCGCGTGGCCGTTTAAATGCAGCCCCCGACGGTGAAAGTTACACGTGGACGCCAACGTCGCAGTCGCCCTCGAGATAACCGACTCCTCACTAAGTTTCGAATAAGAATTCGTTCATATTGAGTAGAGACACGGGGTGGAATATCTTATTCAGACTTCCTTTTCAAATCCATCCGAACGTCACGTACGTACTCAGTCGGAAAAGTGAAACGTTTCGATGTGCTGATGTCGCGAGATTTACTGCCAGTTGTTTTACATCATGCTTTTTTAACTCTCCGGTATCGTTTTATCACAATTTCCGAAAAGTCAAAGGTTAAAGTGTATATTGAGGAAATCTTTCAGAACCAAGTCAGAGTCAAACAAATTAATCATGTTAGCTCGATGTTTCTCTTTAGTAAAATAGACAATTACCGCAAAAGTTTTTTTTGTTGTGTGATTTCAATCATTTCATGAATTGTTAGTTATCGAACTGTTCAAATTAGCAGCAAAATATTTCAGGTGGTAATTTTTACTAGGCAGTACAGTTTTTAAATTGTTACAATAATACTTTGATAGTAGTTCGCATCGAAATCTAATTCGGCAACATTTTATATAACATATTTTGTATAATATGTAACTTTTTACGTGACGCGTTACTCGACTTTCCTAAGAATAAAAAATGAGAAGAACAACGTAAGTGCAAATTGAATAATGGTAATTTCTGATTGTTTTACATTGAAAATTTAATAATGAGTTATCGTGGTTATAAAAACATGAATATTAATCATTCAAATAGATAGAATTCACAATTACAACGTAAAACGCGAACTGTTTTATATCCACTTTTTGAATGTTGATGTAATTAATTTCATACCTGACAAATTTGGGTTAAACTTTTTGCAAAAATCCTTATAATCTTATAAACATGACGTTTACATAGTGCTACTCTCAATCAAAATTAGATAAATAACCGTACAACCTCACGTATTAGTGTTTTGCATTTATGAAGTTCATAAAATGTTCAATAATAGGTACCAATAAGCACGTTGCATTTCGGAACGTGTTTATTGGTACGAATTTTTGGAACTTGAAGATTTAATAAAGGATAGGAGTTACGACGCGGCGATTTTGAAAAGAATATTTATTGGTTAATTAAATTGCGGCTTTCATGAGTTTTGTTTTGCTGGAAAAGCGGGAAACAGTGTTGACTGGTGAGCGTGTTTTGAAACAGTTTCGCACCCGTCATGCCAGAGAAAAGAAGAGACCGGAAGAAAGCGAGTACAATGTTTTTGTGCCGCAATGTAACTCACGGCTGTAAAGCGTACAACGTCTTCTTTCTCGGCGACGTTTCGTAAAAAAAAGCCACAGCAGGGTTTAGCAAAGGAGAACGATGGGCAACAAAGAAACGCTTGTCCTTTAGCCGCGCGCTTTTTGTCAAACTTTCCTTAGCCCTTCACCAAATGGAGGTTTTTTATTTCTATATTGATTTCAGCGAGAGGGAGGTCATTGTAAAAGTCACAAATATACGCGAATCCGGTTACCTAAAGGGTAAAAGGTACAGCAAAACCTATCTGATACCCGCTCCCTATTGAGTTCTTTAGGTTTTACATTTTGTATTTCTATGGTTTCTCGTTAATTGTATCATTGTAAGGATAAGTCTCTGTACATGAAAAATTAGTCGAGTAAGCATTCGGTATAGGGGTGTTCGATTACGCCAGGCTCTTATTCAAGAAAAAATGAACGACGAAAAAAATAATTGGTCAATACGTGTTTTTAGTATTGCTGAAACTGAGTCAGTTGTGATTAATGTTAATATAATTAAGATTATCTAGAAGATTGATAAAATATTATACATGTATGTTACACAATACACAATATTTACAATTCTGAAAGGTAAGAAATCGGTATGTAATTTATTATCAATGTTGTTTTTGAAATAAGTTTGTCGATCAACAATTAGTTTCACTAATCTTTGTTTAGATTGTACATAGAAAAGTTGTTCAGAAAATTTTACAGATCGTGAACAATAAATGTTGAATTGAAATGCGTGAATCCTGTACACCTGAATTAATTTACTGCTTATCTAGAGTAACAATTCTTGAAGATATTTCTATTTATAGCACATATATGTGCTAATCAACATGCATCCAAATAAGGTTGAATAAAGTACACTAAAACATATTTCGATTGATATCCTTGTCCAATAAATGATTGATTTGCTAGAAATGATCGATTAAATTTCATAATTAGTATGTATTGACTCATAATATTTGGAAATCCATGTCATAAAAGTTTAACCTCTACCGAACGTAGTTTTATTACTGTTTAAAATTGTTTTACTTTTTTTACTTAAGAAATCTGCACTAGAAATTTTATTTCAATATTCATTTTGAATAAAAACGGATTACTAAAACTGCTATTAAGTTTTTGTCGAATGTTGGCAATAATTTGACGCATTTTCTGCAAATTTAATTGATATGTCATTTCTATTCTCGTTATTTATCATTAGCCTAATTCAATTACGCACTTTTCAACGAGAAATCAAATAAATAGCAAGCTCAGAAACAGGATTATTAAAATTTTACATCCGATAATATTGCTTTCGTGTTTCGAGCATATTGATATAAGAAATGTACAAATAATTGATATCACATTTCCTCACCCACTTTGTTAATTTCAGTTGTCTTTTTGTTTATGCGAAATCTAACTGTAAATTAGCGGGACAAATGAACATTGGATGTATGAGTGTACGCTTATCGGTAATTTCTCCCTTGAACGATCTCACGTTACTTTGCGAATGGTGAAAGATGTTGATATCTCGGCTGAGCATTGACGTCATTCTTGAGCTCGACCAGTTAAGTACTTAGACGAAAAAAAAGAATCTTAGAAACCGACGAAGTTATAAAAACAGTTGTTGCATATTAATTGATGGCGAGCAAGCAGATTGTCGTAGATATATTTTTGATCGTGAATTTTTCGAATTCAGTTATCTTCGTTAGCCATCGACAAACGTTATCGCCGAGTGTTCTCTGCGTGTGCTAAATTAATCAGCGGTGACACCTCCGGGAGACTGTCTTTTTGTCCCGCAGCCGTGACCACCATTTTGGTTGTCATCATCTGCACGTACACCCATCTCTTTTTAATAATTCGAGAGAAAGTAAAGACAGACAATATCCTGTTATATCTCATGATTCAAAAGCGCGTGTATCGTTCATTGCGATATGAAAATCCGCAATTACCACGCATTAAATATCATGTAACTCGATTGACGTCATAGCCAAGGAGCCGGTCATTTTTTTCGTCCCGAACCGTAAACAATTTAATTAGGAGATAACAAATCGTTGACTTCAAGAATCAATTTTGCGTACGGTCTACGAAATGGCTTTTTAACGCGATTAATTGGATCGTTAAATCATATCGTTTTAGTTTCTGTGTAAGTCATTTGTGCAACATTTTCGCCCCCATTTTTTTTTCTTTTCTCCACTCCTTGATTCTTTTCATCGAGTATCTCAAGCGCGTCCAACTGAGTGATAAATGCCACGTTGCAACAAAAATGCAATTGCACTCCTTGTTGAATAAGTTCAATCGTAAAGCCAGTAGTAAAACAGTTTTATACGCTGACAATTAAGACATCATCATTGTAAAATTGTATCAGTGTGTACTTGGAGCTAATGTGAACTCAACATTTATGTAATGCGCCCGGAAATTCGTCGCTTTTGTGTTTGAAATTTGGCAAACAATTTGTAAAAATTATGCAAAATTCGTTGTAACTCGGTATCGCAAGAACAAAATTGGTCCTAATATTTATTTAATATGTACTTCGGATTTCAAACTGACAGAATCAGGACAAACTGCGAAGTTTATAATTTGGCGAATCGCAACTTTAATTGTTCGCCAAAGTGCATCGAGTTTCGTTCGGGCGTTCAAAAAAACCGACGCATGCTCAAAGCAATAAAAACATTTTGGATACATATCAAAATTAAAATAGCATCGTTTTTGAAATACAAATGCGCACTATTTTTCCCCTTGACAAATATTTTCTGGTATTTTGGAATACTCAGTTTTATTTTTTTCCTCTACAAAGTCTTCTGATGTCCCTGAAGAAGGTTTTTTTTCTGACTTACATCAATTTTCATAGATTCATTTGGTCTAAATTAAATTTTTTTACATTTATTGCACAGTCTGTTGTATCTGCAATTTTTTCAACATTGACATCTTTTTTTCCTAAGATGACACTCTGCGAATGAAACATAATGGCGATCTTTTAAGACGAACTCAAAAAAATGATTCATTCTACGGATGTACATAGGAAATCATAATTAATCTTGACACATAAAATGTTTTATTGCTCTGGGTGGTGATTAAAGACCGAGTCAAATTGCACAGCGTTAAAACGAATAACAATGAATCAAATCTTAATGCGCTGAAAATATAATAAAATGTGATCGAATGAAAAGCGTGCGAAAAATGATTCGTTCAGCATAATAGTCTTGCCAAACGATTGGTGATGTGTTTGTCATGCGGAATGGTCCTTTAGGCTGAACGTAAATGTCTTAATTTCGTTTCTTCGATAGATTCGATTGCTCTTCTAATATATGCGCGTTCTTACTGGTTATTGTTGTAATAACTTTCAAATTTTGTTTTACGACTTCGGCAGACAACTGCCCTTCGAAAAACGATTACAAACATTTTTCGAAACATTTACGTACTCAACATAACCGATTTACTTTTACCACTACATACCACTCTCTTCTCACTTTTACTACCCCATTTTTTGTTCGTTGATTTAGGTTTTCATTGGCTCTTTCAAATTTCAAATTGCACTTTCCAATCAATTTCATGTTTTTAAGTGTAGTAATAAACAAAAACTAATAAAATCATTCAATTCGAAAGTTTTTAGCTTTGTTGACATTTCAATTCTGTTAACTGACAAATTTGTAAAAATGTTTATACATTTTTTATTTGTTCCGTTAAATTTTGGTTTTGGATGTGTTTAGTGTGGTAGGAGATGAAATTTAGTCAGTCGAAATTTGCCATCACGAGAAATTCTCAGGCCTACTGAAACATGGTACCGAAAGGGGTATGGCTAAACGCGACCGTGATCAATATCAATACTGAAACCGTTTGGTTCCATACTTTCCTTTACTTTCTTCGAAAAGTATGACGTGTTACTCGCCTATGCACTATGACAGAATGGGATCAGCAAAAGTATGCACGCGAATGTTTGCTTTACAACAATACACGCGTCTTATTACTCATCACGCAATAATGTATAAATAGGTGTCTCACATCTATATCTATCGTAACGTAAATAATCATCGATCTACAAAACTATTGAGCAGCATGCTTTATGCACACGGTGCAATGTACGTTTAATTGTAGTTGAAATTATTGTGAACGCGGACGTAGATCGTTTACGTAACAACGACTAATCATAAATATTAATCTTCGAGCTAAACACTTTTTTATTTTAATTACGATGAAAAGTTCAACTGATCGCTTCCCGTGATAAATAACTTTTCCATTTGACGTTTTGTGCAACTCTTGTCGAGGAATCATTCGGCTAAAAATATTCGACTGATGGATACATTTCCTCAAAAAAATAATCATTTTTTTTTCATTCTATTAAAATTATGATAAAAAAGTGAAGTCGAAACTCTAAGAAGGTTTTTAGATTCCTAAATTTTTACAGATCTTTTCATATAAATTGGTCATTTTCATTTGCACAGATTTTTGAATGCAAATTTTGTGTCGATCGGAAGAACTTTAATTGAATCAACACCTTTCTATTTACAGTGTTTTTAAAGCAGGTTACAGTTGAGTACGCGGGATTATTTAATTATCGACAAACACTCGGTTACGAAAAGTAGGCAAAGGGTAGCTAATTGCCTTATAAAACTTATGTACAATGAAGTTGTGAAGTGCTTTTGTGAACTGCAATTACAACGCTCAATTTGTCACGACGTTACGCTTATAGAGCCTCCGAAGAGCATCGTAATATTCTTTAGCAGACGCTCGGATTCAAAACATTAAGTCGAGTGGTGCTCGGAGTTGAGGAGTCTGCATGCTCGGTCAGCGTTGAGTCGCGAGAGATGCAAAAAAAAACGAGAAAATTGCTTGGAACAATGACGTCTGCTGCGGTGGAAGAGCAACCCTCCTGGCCCACCCCCTTCTTCCGAATGTTTCAACTTTGTCTCATTAATTTTAGCGAGGCAAACGGTTGGCGCGAACGTTGCCATTATATTGGTTCTATTACCCTTATTGTTAAACTTAGAGTTACTGAACTATAGACCGCAGCAGAGTGTTTGAAGACACGTGGCTTCAAACGTGTGGCCTGGTACCACACTCGAGCACAAACGTCGCCTCGGCTCAGACTTACGACGTCTTTCCACCTGCTTTATCAACGATTGGCCTTTCATTCATACTTTTTCCTCTCGTCTACGTATAGGTCTTTGTGTTATATTTTCTTTTCCATTCCAAGGAGATTATGATTGTGATTATTTAGTGAGCTATTTGCTTCATTGATTTTAGTCAATTGTTGCTTATTAGAATTCCTTTTTTTTTGCAAACGGCATTTTGCGTTGTTACGTAATCGCCTGCACTTTTGACATTTTCGTGAAACCATTATTTCATCGCGGTCGTGCAATTCTTTTTTAAATCAAACTAACTTGGAATAGACACGAGTTTATAAAAACCAATTTATAATCAACTATACTAAACTCGGATCTAGCATTTAAGTTTCTATTTACGTGGAGTATTTGCAATTACGTTAACTAGACCGCAGGGGAAAAATTGCAGGGGAAAATATCAATGTTTTAACTGTACGTTGTTTGAAACATTAAAAATTTACTTTCCGGTCTCTCACTTCGAGTGTTATGTTATTTTATTATTCGTTCTCATTATAAGGCCTTCGAACTCAATTGCTTGGCTTTTGACGTAAACACCAGGACGGACGAATCTAATGAGACTGATGGCACGCGTTTGTTTCTCGAATTTACACATTGGTTTCGAAAAATAAATCGATTTAAGAATCTTCATTTATGAACTTGAAACAATTAACACATTTTGACGAATAATTAACAATTTACAAGATGTCTGACAGTAAATTTCAAATCTATCAGAACACTATAACAACATCAATAATTGATTTTTTCATTTGCATTGTTTCATCAATTGGATACGTTAAAGATGTACAATTTTGATCCGTGTAATAAGATGCATTTCCGCTATGTGGATATACAAAGCGGAAATAATCGCGTTGTAGAGAACAGAAGAAACACCCTCCGCTACTTATGAAATGATTATACGTGTGATCCGCGTTATCGAACTATACCACTTCGTTTGACGCGACAATTTTTCTGTACGGGTAATTATCCTGAAAAGTTATTCGGATTTGACGGGCAATTTTGGTTCAACGCCGAAATACCGTTTTTATTGATCTCACTAGTCTGTCAACATTCTCATTTTTCACAGTGCATATCTTTTACGTTATTCATTAATTATCGATCATTGGAAACAGCTCACTTCGTTAATAAATAAAACGCTAGGTCTCTTGCTCTTTACATTGCACATTGGTAAAAAATAGATGATTTCTTGATTGGGATAATGAAACGTTCAATTCCTTTAATCAATAGAAAAGCTAATCAATTATTTATCACCCGAAATTTGAAAACAATTGTAACTTCAATTTTGCAAATTTTTTTTACATTTTTCTACAAATTTTAAAACTTTGTGCTTTTTCTGATACCATTTTTTAAATTTCATTTCCAGTTTAAAACTGATACAAGTTTTATCGAAATGCATGCAAATCCAATTAGATTTCTCACGAGTGATTAAAATGTAGGCAACTGCTAGACGAATGTTACATTTTTGCAGATAACAGGAGTTTTTATCAGTTCATAAGACAGGATTACACGGTAAGCCCCAATTCTCGACATGAAAAAAAGTTCCTACACAAATTTACGATCAACACAGTAATGAAATTGAACAAATTGCTCAAAAAATTGTACCAACTTTCCAGCACGAAATTTCGTCTAGATAGTCAGAAAGTTAGATTTCAATCGGAAGATTCATTACGTGTAATGCTCTGAACGTGATGTTACATCACTCAAGATTCAAGGTTTTCACGAACCAAAGCGGGTTAGTTATTTCGTGTTTTGCTCTTTCATCCTCAAAAGCTATGTTTATGATTAAAATACTCGATAAAAAATAATGCATAACGTTTTTGGTCAATTGAGTTTACTCGTGCGAAAAAATTGAATGCCCAAATCAGCATTAAAAGGGACGCGATTTACAGGAGTCGTATTTTGGAATTTCAGAAATCAATATTTGCAATTTCTTAGCACAACATCTCAAGAAATCAGCCAAGTGGTCCTTATTAAAAACTTATTTTTATTCGTTCGGTGGTTATGAAAAAAGAATTAAAAATATGTTAGACATTATGCTACGACGAACAAATTGAAAAATGCGACCTAAAAAATATTGGAGTGAAAGTCAAGTTGTTTTTCAAAAATGTAATATGAAAATTGCTGTAGGATTTGTTATTTAGTATTTTATGCGAAACTATGTTCCTTTTACGGCTGGATTTCCACTAGAATCCCTAAGAATCTGTCTAATAGAAATAACGAAATGGGTCAATCGACTTGTTTTAATCTTCCCTGACTTTTATTGATTTTTTTCGAAATGACATATCAGTAAGTTATCGTCTTTTTCCCAATCTCTGGAAATACAGATTTCATGATATCAATTCCACTCAACAGAGTTATTTTCTAACAGTGTTTTATTGAAAAATTTCAAGTGCTTATTGCAAGTTTATTACTGTATGAAACATTTTTGATCGCAAACCGAAACCTTTTTCGACAAAAATATCATAAAAAAGAACGCGAAATCCATCCTTCGGTGATGAAAACACTTTGACCATTTTACATCATTTACAGTATTTCTTTCTCGACCACGTTTTTGTCCCTTAAAATTTAGAGTCGTTTTCGCATGTTCCCGGTAGTGTTTATGTTACGTTCAAATGTGTTATTATATTCGGTCATACCTCGTTCTTAAAGTATATGTATCCACCCACGTTAACAATTATCATGAAATTCTAATGTGTAATGACTACTTTCGACTAAACGACGTTTAGTGCAATTTCGCCAGGATTACCATCGATCAGTTTTGTAAGCAAATCAAACTATGAATAATCTAACCAAACAATCTACTCCAATTTTCGCCAAAAACGTTTTTTTCAAAATAAAGCTCGCAATTACAAATCGCCCGACGAATTTTAGGTCCAATCAAACCCAGAAGGAGACGAAGAATCTGCTTAGTGGACGAGGAAAAGAGGAAAACCGGGGATCGCGGCGGACGTCGGAGAGAACCGGCAGCTACAGAGAGTTGCCGATAAAAAAAGTGAAAATTACCGGGTTCAGCGAACGTAATGATCTCGGAGGTCCTGGCGTAGAAGTCGTCGAGTTCCTCCTGGGGAGCGTGTTCGTCGTAATCCCGATAGGGCGTGGTAATGCGGTGACGATCCTCGTCGGCAGTAGTGGTGCTCGTGGTGGCGGCAGTACTAACGATATTTTGTTCCGTCGGCTGGTCGAGGTTGCGGTAGGAGAACTCTTCGTTGGAGTAGACATTTGCGTAGTCGGATCCGTAGGTGTAGCCGTAGCCGAGAGCGTCGTTGCGACGTGGGTCGGGCTGCTGGGCCTCGGCTCGGTAGAGGGTCTCGAGAGCGAGATGCCGAGGCACAGTGGCGAGGGTGCGATTAACATCGGGGCGGGTTCGGAGGCCGAGTTTGGTGAGGATCTGATGCTTGATGGCCTCGAGCCTGAGGTCGTCCGGACTGGGCGAGCCGGCGGCGTCCTTGCGGTGGATGCCGTGGACGTGGTGGTGCTGCTGGTGCGGGCAGCCGGGGCAGGTCTGGTGCGAGGAGGCGGCCTGGCGCGCGAGCACCGGGGTCGCGAGCACCAGCACCAGGAGGACGCGGCTCACGAGCGTGCTGTGTGTGTGGGACGACTCGTGGATGCTGCAGGATGGCTGTCCGCGAGATGACAAGCGCCGTCGGGGCATTGCAACGTGACCGACGAGTAGTCACCTCGCGCGGCTGCCGATCGCCGATGTCGCACGTCGCTCGCAGAACGCTCTGTGTGCGTTGGTGCTCTCCTGCTCCTTCCGCGCCTTCTTCGTCGGCGGCGTCCGACGACCCGCTCCGAGAGTTCGCTGGGTGCCGAGCTGACGGCTCCTGGTGTAGACGATGCCAAGAGACGATGACCGCAACGGGGAGAAGGCATCCTCGCCCAAACCCCCCATTACCAGCGCACCGGATCGGCTACCGATCGCACGATCTCGCGTTGGATCAACCTCGCCCCCTTCCGCTTATCGGCCATTCGCAATCGCCTCTCTCTTGCTCTCTCTTTCTCTCTCGCTCGGGCTATTTGCCTCTAAGTTGCGCTCTATCCTCGTTCGTTCGCACGGCTGGCTCGCTCGCTTACACACCAACCGCTCCTATTCCAAGAGAATGCGACCTTTTTCGTGACCCCCCGAGTCAGACAACTCACCAGCTATCCTGTCCCTGCTCGCCTCTCACGCGCCTAATCTCTACGACACCCAAAACTATTCTATCCCGTTCGTACGTCTGTTCAGCACACCTCCACCCGTCCGTTCTCACACTTCTAGGGTCGTCTCCACATTCCTCCACACTTTACGTGCCCACCCTACAATTCACTACAACCCACCCACCGACCATCCTGCACCCAGACCACCTGCAACCGATTCCTCCACTTCCGGCCCACCGATCGCAGTCCAATTGCCACCCCTCGGTGTCGACCTGCGCCCTGTACCGTCCCAAATCCACACTCAACGACGCTTCTTCCCCAATTTCTCCGAATTTACCCCGACGATCTCTCCGCACCGATCTTCGGCCCGGTCAATTTGACTTTTTACATCTACACACGTATTTCAGCACACACGCAGAGTTATATCGTGCTCCAACGACCGATGTGATGTTGTTATTCAAACCGAGGCACGCTTGTCGAAGGCGCGCCGGACACTGAGGTTCATCCACCACCACCACGCTATCTCCACCTCCACTCTACCGTCGCTAGCAGCAGCAGCAGCAGCAGCAGCAGCACCAACCACCACCACGTTGTCCATCCAACCACCCACCCACGCTAATCGGTACACGTGTACACACATCGTATGTGTGACTGTACGCGATACCAAACGCTTTGTGCACGCAAAGGCGGTCCTCTGGTGTCCTGCCCGCTTGCACGTGTCAGCGTTCACCATGCCCGGCTTAACACCATCGCGCTCGACCCAACATAACACCACGTACCAATTATCCTTCCGGCTGTTCCTCGCTATACCGCAACCAAAGATGCGTCAACCTATGCGTCCTACCACGTGCCGCACGCGTGCCCTTATGACCCGATTAATCAACTTTCCTCGATTAATCAAGCAATGTCCAAATTTTTGCCGCTTTCTGAAATTAGGTCGCAAAAAGTTGCATTGTGGCACGGTAATGCTGTTTCGCAAAAAAAGACTCAACTTTTTGTCGGACAGAAAAAAAGCGATCGTCGGGGGTATTTTTGATTGCGAGAAAACAACAGGGTGGAAGCGAGTGTGACACTTCAGCTTTGCGAGACTCTAAAATAGGAGGACCAATGGGCGCTGTGTCGCGAACGCATGTGTGCAATTTTTATATAAAAATATATATGAAACACGTAATATGTGTGTAATATTATATATAGGGACCACGGTCTAGGAGGTTGCTGTAAGCATATTGATCAGGAGACGGTAGTTGGCCGCATGCCACGTGGTGATGCTGCGAGAGGCGCCGGTCGCTCCTCCTATTATGAGCCAAGGCTTCCATCTTCGTTCTCTTCTTCACCAAGATCTTACAACGCTGCTGCGATGATTACGAAAAAGCTTCGACCCCTACTAGTTTTCTAGTTAAGTATCTTTGCGCTGCCCTTTCCTTTATCACTGCCCTTTATCTTTTTCTGGCCCTTAACCGCGATCCGTCTTCTCGTCCCGCTAGTTTCCCTTTTTTTCTTCGTTATTTCATAACTCCGAGCATTTGTGAAAGAAAGAGTTAACAACATGGCCCGAATACAATTTGACGTTAGCCGTGAAAGAATCACAATTTTTTTTCATGATTATTTGTTGTTGGTTTTGATTACGATTATTGTTTGTCGACGGAATGCTGTTCGATTATTGAAATTTTGATGTGAATTGTGGGAGAATTTTAATTTCGATGCAGATGGAGTTATAATTTTAAGAGCTGCTAACAATTTGGAAACGTAAAGTATGTCATTTTTTAATCAAATTTTTTTGCGAGATTTCGACATCAATGTTGGTACGAATGATATTAAACGAGGCAAATCTTATTTCATGTTAAACGAATAGGAGAGGAAAATATTCTTGCGGCGCTGCCAACTTTATTATTGACAGGACATTATCATGGACAAGAACGAGGGAAGCGACGAGAAAACATCCTAACGTTGAGTGAAAATTTTCTACTTCGAACTTAAACGAACTTAAATACATTCTACTTTTTATCATTTATCTAAAATGAAAACCATCAACTTTGAACATACTGGATGACTCATTCAATGACTCGATTTGAAATGGAAAAAAAACTTTTGGATGCGAAATTTCAAACGAAATTAAACGTATAGAAACGTTTATTTCTGATTCCTTTTTTCGCCGATCTTCGTAACGACCTGCAATCTTAATTACAAATCGAAACAGACAAAAACGAGTATCCTTGCAAAAATTAGTTGCGATTTCTTTTTTTTTTCCACTCGTTTTCATAACATCATTGGTTCGTTGCGAGTCACAGCCGTTATCCAGCATTTCGTTTTGCGTCACGTGTGTGCAGCTGGGACGACCCTGAAGACCCCACGAAAGAGCTGCTTAAATTGAGACGTCATTTTAACAAGCTCACCCGCGTTGCAGAGGTGCAAAAGGCTCACGGTTCGAGTTCTCGTGTTTTTGCTTGTCTCTCTTTCTCTTGGGCGCGCTAAGCCGCGCAAGGCGCAACCTTGGATGAAAAAATTTAAAACAAAATGAAAGACGTTAAACGGCCACACGCGGAGAAAGGGAACCGCCTTCTTGGGTGGCTACCGGTTTCGCATTCAAGTCACCTCGGTGCCCTTTCTTCGCTTCGCCTATTACTTTTTACGAACCGGACGTTCGCTACGTTCAAAAAGTTGCGCTCGTTTATCTCTCCTCGATAAATCCATTTTGCACATCATCCGACGTTGATAATTTGTACTCCTCGAATCACACTTACCGAACGAAAAACAATCTGATTCGTTTAAAATTAACTTCTCATTCGTAATTACCGATTACTGACTTACGAATAAACGTTTGAGCAGCTTTTGCAAATTTTTATTTCAAGTCAAAATGTTGAACAACGAGTGAAGATAAAAAGTTGTTGAGTTTTCTACATGTACAGCGGTGTTTGGAATCACGTACGAGAATACCAGCATTACCAACGGTGGTTATTCGAGGGATTGAAAAAGGAACGAGACGAAAATGTTTGGCGGATCAAAAAATTTGAACTGACAGCGCCGGGCAAAAAGTTACACGAGCGGCAATCACAAGGACGGATTCAATTATTTCGACAGGCTGCGACGATAAATCAAACTAGCCATGGTACGTCAGCGACAATGACGTACGAGTCACGTGTGCGTACGTTCGGCGGCAGATTATAATTTTCACAATCAGTGGCTCGTTAACAGAGGCGTTCGTTCAACCGTCCGCATCAGGTCGATATCTTCGCATTTATGAAACCAATTCGACGGGATCGGAGCGCGTCTGAGCATGCGAATTAGATTGATTTATCATTGTCTTGTCTGGCGATCGTCTCGTTCGCTGATTAGTCTCGAACAAACGTCATTCTTCCTGGAATTTGACGGTCTTGTCGACGTCAACAACTCTAACTCAAGACAAACGATACGTTTTTTTTTCTTTACATTTTCGATTGCTATTTTTGTATACTTGATATACTTGAACGTGTTCAAAATAAACGAACCTTATCAAAACTGCAATAAGCAATTTGTTGGCGATAAGAGCAAGAAGAAAGAAGAGATTATTCTTCTCATTTTGCAGAGAAGAAAAAATTGGATGACAAAGCGAAATGATTTTTTGTTCTACTCGTGTCAATTTTTTTGTTTTTTTTCTTTCTGTCCGCAAATAAGACCGTGCAGTTTAGTCAAAGCTGGGTCACCTACATCTTAAAGCCGACTGATAAATGTGTTGATGATGCACTGAAAACGTGCGATAAAAGAAGTGCGTCAGACCGAGCGCGACTATTTTATAATAACCTTTGTGCAAAAAAATGAAAAAATAGTGGCGAATTGTTGTGCAGCCGGCGTATCGTTCTGTTATATCATTGTTTTCATTGATATGAGAATGTAATTTAAAAAAGTTGTATAAAAAAGTGTGAACGCTTTTATCAAAAGTTTCGATAACAAAGACACTGAAAAATGTTCATCATCTTTAAAGAAGGAAAAAATTGACAAATCAGATGTCTTATGAAAACGAATTTCGTGGATCATTGTTAGAATTGAAAATTAAAAATTTCGCATAGACAAATTCTTTTTTTACGTGTACGTAAAATATTTTGAAAACAATGTCCAAAAACGTTGCACCGCCTCTTGTATATATTTTATAGATGCGACTCGCGCGGTGTAAACTTCTTTTCTCTCAAACGGTCTTCAACTTTTTTTTCGTTTTCCTAACGGCGCCGTAGCCACAGCATGATTATCATAATTTTAGGGAGCCGTGAGGCGCGATCGACCTCGAGAGAATTCACTCTTGCTATTTTTTGTTCATTTGAACTGAATATGAATATTTCATTCATAATTTTTTAATCGCACCGATGTTCCAGTACGTTCATTTCATGGCAAATTATTTACAAGAATAATATCAAACAATTTGAAAAAATCACAACCTTCAAGTAAAGTGAATGACCCAATTAATAGCCTCGCTGTCCTTGAAATTTGCAAACAAGTCACAATTTCTTATTGTTCAAAATTTTAAATCATTTTGTTAACAAATCAAACAATCTTAAAATTACTTTTATCACTGAAAACACCGTTGACTGGGAAAAGACAAATTATTTTGATTTTGTTAGCATCAACTACAAATTGTGTTTTTTTCTGTACAAAAAATAGTACACCCGAAAGGGGGTTCCAAAACAGTGACGTGTAATTGTGATCTGTATGTAAAATTCAAATTTTTGGTGTTTCAGGGGTGACCCTCGTGTTGGCCCGAGCGTAAGATTTGCAAATGAGAATTATCGGCGGGAACGACCCACGAACGAATCGCATTTCCAAAGTCTTATCGCGGGGTCATAAGTTTGGGCTAACAAAATGGACAAAAGTTGTGACGGGGCTAGACATCAGAGTTTTAAATTTCGGAGCTCACGTCCTAGATGATTGAATGCGGATGTGCGTGCAAGCAGTGCAACCGACAGCTCGAAGGAGGGAATCGAGCAAAATTATAGAAACCCTCTTCGTGATGGTCGATGCTATCTGCCTCTTCCGGGAATTTCACACAAATGGTTTATGTGTGTACACACATCTAGATGGTCCGCCTGTCGTGGAAGCAATTCGGCATGCCGACGATTTATGCACCCCAATGCAGCTTGCAGTCGTCCGTGATGCCATAGAGAGTAAAAATAAAACTACAAAATAATAACAAAGGGGCGAGAAAAAAACGAAAGTTCGTCAGCCAGATAAGAATAACGAGACTCGTGAAAATTGTTGGTTCGTGGCTTCTAATAGGTCACTCATTAGGCAACCCCTTTTTGTTGCATCGTATGTGTCACTGTACGATCATGATAGCATCAATGGGTAAATTTAACATTGTCTAACTTACATTTCTCCTAATGACTGTTATCATCATTTCTCTCAAGAAAAGTTTTCGACTGTATTTTCTGCCTGTTTTCTCTTTTTGAAACATAACAATATCAAAGTAAGACAAAAACTAAAAAAATCAAAAGATAAATTAACAAATCAATTTAAAGATAAATATGACTTGATAAATGTGATTAAAAAGTAAGTGACAGAAGCGACCAAGTTTGAGGAGTTTAGAACGTTGTTCTGTTGTTTTAGCAGTTGGCTGGTTTAGCGTTTTACCTGCTTGGTTGGCTGCTTGCCCGTGTTACCCGATGCCCCCTTCACCTTCACTGCATAGGGCTGCACCACACGCACCAGCGAAAAAACTGCATACGCATGATAACGGGGGGTGCGTGCCTGAGAGCTATCCTTATGGGGCTTAGGGAGGCCATACAATACTTTAGTAACCCCGTGATACCTCCCTTTGCCAGGTAGGCTAAGTATAAAAGTACACGTAGTTGTGTTCCACGAGATTAAGGGGTTGGCAGAAGAATCATAATATCAGTCCGTAGATGTCAATGTACCCGAATTCGATCTCCCATTCGTGCACCTTATTACGCAACACAAAATTTTAACTTTTTCCAATAAACTTGATCTATCGTTCGACATACGCCGAAACTCCGAAAGTTATTGCGCGATTTTAGCAATCGTTCGATAGGACCACACTTTGGGTCATCGGGGGCACTTTTTTTTCGCCTATCTTATTAGATTTTTTTTTGTTTGCCTCGTTTCCCAAGACTGACTCGCTTTTAATCACGAGACAATTGAAACAATTGTTGTTACTTACGCAATCAACGGTAACAAACTTTTTTTTTTATTAAAGTCAAACATTATCTTACCACCGAGGTAACAGTATCTTTTTATGAGAGTCAGTGAAACGTACGTGTCATTTCTAGTTGTCTCAAAGTTGAACGACATGTATTAATATTTCGTCTTCCTGATGACACGTATATCTGAGTAATAAAATGTATTACTTTCATGCTTCCTATCAAATTCATACTTCAAGGCGTAATCTGACTGCACCGCGCAGTTTAATGAACTTTTGTGTCTGGCAACATTTTTATTTTATCTATAGAAAGAATCAAAAAAGTTTAGCAAACTTTATTTTCTAATAACAATACAAAATATTTTGTTCTCATTTGTTTTGAATTTTGTTAAAACTCCGTAAATTGTTTATACCAGGAAAAATACCGTGTGGAATTCAAAGTCGTTGTTTTTGTTCGATTAACAAATACATAAGATTGAATTATGTTTCAATAATGAAATTTTCTTACGTCGGAGTACACCAAGATGAAGTCGCATGTGCGTTGAAAGCCACATAGTCTTCGCCGACATGACATACCGTGGCCGTTCCTGAGCTAAACCCAGAGTGCTAGAAATATCCATCGTACAGTTAATTCAAGTACATCGCCTCCGACAAGCGCACGCTTTTGTGTTTGCCTTGTCTCATGCACACAACTAATCATTTCTTGCAGACGCATTTTTACCAAGTCGTGCTTACTTTAACGTCTCGATCACGAGGCAAACAATGTGTGCTCGCAGTTTTCTCTCCCTTATGTTTACCACTGTACGCGCAATTATCAGTGTTTTTATTTGTCTTTTTTTCTCGATTTTTAATAAACGGACAATCCAGTTATAGAAAGAAAGAAAAACAAATGATTGGCTGCTCGATTTGTCTTAAGGGATGGAAATGTAGTACGTTGTGCTGCAATTTTTAAGTCTTCTCGTGAAATTTATCTGGAGTGTCAATCAGGCACATCCTTTTTTTCTTTTCATGCCACCCTTCTGTGAAATAAGCCACGGTGTAAGTAAACCCCTACTTGTGACTCGCATAGTCGAGCCTTTTCATTCGCGTTCACGCTCTTGTTCTCGTAAAACTCTTGACAGCCGATTGTCATCACTTTTCTCTCGAGTATACAATTCTCGAAAACCACTCGAATCAATTCCCCATGAAACAAAAGAAAATCCAATCCATTCAATTAAAATCATACCAAATAATGAACTTTGTATTATGGAAATTAGTTTTATTGGAAAAGTCAAACAAAACAAGAGAGTCTCAATTGTTTTTGTTGAAAATGTATTTTTTATTAGTAGGAAAAATAAAAGTATGAATTATCGTATCGCACACTCTGAAAGATAGAAAACGTGGAAAGTGTTAAATGTCAAGTACGTGTTGACAATACAGTTTATTATCATCTGCTCGAAAACCTTAAAGAACATTTATCAACGACGTGATTTGGCTGGAATACGTTCGTTTGACGATGATCGCTTTTGTCGTCTGTGAAACACTCGCAGTCGCAACAGAAATAAAATTAGAAATATCGCGCTCGGTTCTGAAAATAATTGCATTTTAAACGACGATATTACCAGAAGCGTAAAATTGAAACCGCGTCAAAGTCTAATAAAAACGATCAATCATGAGAACTCTCGGTTTTGTTTCAGGAAATCGAGTTTGTTTGAACGCATGAAATTTCAAAACATACTTTGAAAATCTTTTTGTCTTTTCTTATCCACAATCGATGTTTTCGCAATTGATTTCATTTTAAGTAACAAAACAATCGTGTGAAAATAATGCTCGGAAAGTTTATTTGAAGAAAAAACACAAAATGTTTTATTGCTGTATGGAAAAGAAAAAAAACGAAAGAGACATGAAAAGTTTCAATTTTGTTGGTTTCATGTTTCAATAGCTTGATATTTCAGGGTACTAAAATGTTGCCCCGACTTGATTGATTCAATCGCTGAGATTCGTGATGAGTTTTTAAAATGGACTGATTAATTGGCCAATGACATAGAGAATAAATTTAAATTGTGCGACGAGTACGAACTTTGATCATTGAATTGAACTTCGAAAAGTCGTGTCGCCACAAAGTTCTTCTGCTCGGAAACAACTGCTCAAAAAGGGCAGGAGTGACTAAAAATGAAACTTCCAGTTCAATGTGAAAAACGTTCAGGTTTATTGCATTACGTGTGAATAGAAAAAAACTGTCGAAATACATCGAAATTCAATAGTCGCTCTGTTCTGTTTTTTATTCGTCGAGAGGAAAAAAAAATTAAAACAACATTAATTTTTTTGTCGAATAAATATTCTTCTATCTACCGCATCTATCTAAAAAGTACACATTTCATATATTAGTAAAAAATTTGTTGCTTTTGAATACCAGGATACATAATTTCATTAGCTTTATTTATACATTGACAAACGAACGAACCAAGGTATCGAGTGTCCACCTTTCGTCATACCTACGTGTCTAAGGAGGAATATTAAACTTCTTAGCAATATTAAACTCAAGGGAAAGGCAATAGGTAGATTGGTTAAGTTAGATATCACGTGATCCTTTGTTTTGTCCGGCCTCACGCAATTAATCCTACGGTGGTTTTTTAAACGGTTGTCATAAATAAAATATCTGCCATTGGTTAACTAAAACAATTTTGTGTGCAACTAAACAAACAGGACTCGGGGAAAATAAATAAAAAAAGACACTAAGAAGGAGCAGAAAAGCAAAAGGGGAAAGGACCGGACAAAAAGATTCTGTATCTATACAACTTACGTAATTATCAACAACGTATCTAAATTAGTCGTTAAAAACATTCTAAGTGAAACTGATCGTCAAACCATCACTACTTTGCTCCTGTAAGAAAGCGACTTATACAAATATATAAACTCGTCGTACATGTATTTACACACTTCATGCACTCGGACACTGGCTGATTTGTTTTTGTGTTGATTCTTTCGCTATTTCATGCGCACGCTGTCCATTTATCCCGTTTTATCATCATAAAACATAGTAGATTAAAAAAAAACAATAGACAAAACAAGGAATTTAAACTGTACACCGAGATCTTTTGGCCATCGAGTTTTTCGGCACTGCTTTTTCAGTATCAATGAAATTCTGTTATAATTTTTCTCTTCGTGTCTGTTATCTCTCTTCTGATTGGTTGAAAATTTCTTATAGTTGGAAGTTTGCTGTTACTTAGTTGAATGCTTAAAAATGAAAAAAAAAACAATTATTATCAATTATAGAAAGAATTATTTAAAAAATTGATGAGTCATTGAACACAAACAGCAAACCCGATGGCACCTTAAAAATTAATACCGTGACGCTAGGAACTATTCGTCTTGCCATGGTTCTTCGCCTTCGTTTGTCAAGGTTCTCACATTTATGTATAAAACATCGTTGTCACAGAAATGTCTCAAGACATGTAAAACAAACAACTTCGATCAAACAATTGTATTACAAAAGCTTATATACTTTAGTTACTGCAATTCTACTGCATCCTTCTGTTGCAAAAATCAAAATGAACGCTCGTCCCAATTGTTCTACAACTTCATCTTACTTGTTTACCAATTGACGTTTCATTGTTAATTGTAAAATATAAAAACGCTCGCTTATGTAAATATTAATCTATTCGGTAATTTGTTGCTTATTCTATACCACGAGGCAAAAATATGCGTTTCATAATTGTATAATAATTTACTAAATTTACAAAAATGTATATTTACAATGAATAATATTTTGTTGTTGTTTTTTTCTTGCCACGAGACGGCAATTATTTGTTAATGATAATCATTTGATTGGTATCAATATTACAGATATCAATTTGTTGTTGCTGTTGTTGTTTTTCATTAATTATAATAAGCACGCAGATGA